>VBSM01003204.1:53285072-53349475 GCA_008086735.1 Cheirogaleus medius | reverse complement strand
TGAAAAAAAAAAGGCAATTAACTCCAGGAAAAACAAAAGATTACATGATAAAATATACATAATCATACAACATCTATTATACCATTTGACTCAGCACTGAACAATAAATCACGTCACATCACAATAATGTAAACATTGATTACTAATTTAATCGAATAATGATCTGGGTCCACATTCCCTTATCCTATATTCTGAAATCCAAAAATCTCTGAAAAGCAAAAGATCTTTGTAAGTTTGTAGCAGCATGATTTGATGGCAAAACCTGACCTGAACTGACATGAGTCTATTTGTATTCTTCATTTATTCTAACTTGGTATCAATATTCATATGTTTTGTTGCAGAAATATAATGTGTTTCATTATGGAGTGATGCCTTGTATCCCACTGGGGCCCTTAAGTAATACATGGTGTATGATCATATTAACTTTCTAAAGTCCTCCAGACTCTGAGTTTTGAAATGCATCTGGCCCCAAGGGTTTGGATAAGGGATTGAGGACCTGTATAAATTAATTGGGAGGAAGGGAGTGGGGAGGGTACATTAAGAAGGGAAGGAGCTTCTATGTAGGACAACTAGATTCTCAAGCAGAGAGTGACAAGAATAGCAATATAATAAGTTTATATAGAAATATGTAGGTAAATAATAGAAGAAACAACAGAGTTGAAAGTGTTTGCCTTTGGGGAGCAGTCTGACAATAGAAAGAGGTGTGGCAGAAGGCTGCTATTTTTCACTATAAGCCTTTTTATTATTATTTTATGTTTTAAATTATGTCTTATTTTGATAGAAAATAAAAATAGTCAGGAAAAAAATCAATCACCCTTTCCTTAGGAACATAGGTTAGAAAGCTGATAGAATCAGTATTCATTTCTACTTGCCAAGTTAAAGATATATAGCTTGGTATAAAAGGTCATATCCATTTCTAATATCTGGGGTAAAAAGGATATCCAGATATTAAGTCTAAATATACAGATTAGGAGAAGTTCAATAGATGCATGTTAAGCATCAGACAAAAGCATCCAACCATCTGAATAAAATCAGGGGGGAAAAAACCCATAACAATTCTTCTTGGGAATATTGAGGAGGTAATCCAAGCCACTGTGTTCCTTCACTTTCATCCCCCACAGTTTAATTTTATCACATGCACACAAGGTTTCCAAGATCATCCTGAGCTGTTTTTTAGCAAGATTGCTAATGAAGTTCTTGACATTAGGTATACTTTCCCTGAGCTTACTTACTTATTTTTACATGAATTTTTTTAGTGCGTATTTGTGAATTTTGAAGCATGTAGGAAATTATAGACAAACTTTAAACTTCACGTATATGCATGTCGGTGTGTATGAATTGCACTCTTCATTGGATATCAAGGTAGGGAGCCACAAGGTTGGCAACTTAAGGTAAGTAAAATTGGGGTAAGGAGCTGAAATTCTCATGAGAGATGCAACTTCAAAAATTGGCCAGCTACCTTCAATGTGTTAATTGCAAATGTGCTGTTGGAATGTGTCTACTCTTCTGCAGTGAAGAATGGAAAGTTGCTGCATGTGCAGGAGTTCTGAGTGTAAGTTTCAGTGTCACGGAGAATAGGTTCAAATCTCTGCCCTGTCACTTAGTACATGTGTGTTCTTGACAAGTTACTTTCCATCACTGAGTCTCAGTTTTCTCTTTGTAAAATGGAGATCATAATAATATCTTTCACTAACCCAGGTCTCAATCTTGCACTATTGACATTTGGGACTAGATAAGTATTTGATATAGGGGGCTGTCCTGTACACTGAAGGATGTTTTGTAGCATCCTTGTCTTCTATCCACTACATACCAGTACCTCACCCTGCACTGCTACTGTGACAACCAAAAATGTCTCCAGACATTACCAAATGTCCCCTAGGGAAGGTTGCAAAATTACTGAGAACCTCAGTACTAACGCCTCAAATAAGTTGAAAGCCTTCATCATTCAGACTTTGTAAGGATTTCTCAGAATAATTTATTCAAATTGCTAAGCAGATATAGTCACTTGGTAAGCACAAAAAGCGTATTAGATCTGATATTGTCTCAACTATATGTAGTGATCACATGGAAGGAGAGAAATATAGTAGGAAAGAACGTGTCAAAAAGAACAAACAGACCCGAGAGAGTTTCTCACATTCTAGAAAGCCAACATTTGAACGGGCTTTAGAGATTATGTGTAATAATATGTCATCGGAGGGATGAAGAAAGCAAAGCCAAAGGTCAAGTGTTAGCCCAAGTTTGTTAAGGAAGAAAGTGATAGAACTAGGACAAAAACACGTAACTTGACCTGGCCTTCTCTACCATATTGAATAATATTCAGCACACATGGTGTTCTTATGGTTGGAAACTAGCTAATTTGTTATGGAAGAGTAAGATAAGAAAATCAAATAATTGCATATAATAGAAATGCTCTCTTTTCTCTGTATAGAATCAAACGTTAGGGAAAGAAGGTGGCATGATTTTACAGAGAAGTTAGCCTGTCTTTTAAACCAGAAATTGGCCAACTTACCATTTGATTTTAGCCATTTTTTAGAATGAAGGTAACTCTCTAGCATCCTTTCATTGAACAGCATGTATCCCATTGGTTCGGAAATGATCACATCTACAGCCTCAGGAAGTGAGATTTCTTCAATTTTTCCTGGCAAAACAATGATCTTGTCTGAAAGGTGGTTATTTTTCACTAGCACCTGAAAAAGATGAAATGGGGTACCAGTACTGGTGTTATTCAGAATCTTATGAAAAATCAGTTTTATAGGGTTGAGAATGTGATAGGAAGGAGAAATAAATAATATTTGTTTATAGAAACAATTCTAAAGAAAAATAACATGTTTCTTAATGCGCAAAAGTGCATGTTTAATATAGATGATTTAGAGTGATACACAAATAAGAAACACCTATAAAAGAAACCTATATAAGAAACACCTATATAAGAAACATCAAATAAAACACCTATAATCTTACATAGAAATAATAACTATTAATATTTTGATGTATACTCTTCCAGACTCTTTACACAAACATACACATATATGTGTATTTAGGTGAGTGTGTGTGGTGTGTGTGTGTATATATATGCACAACTACATTTAGGGGGCTTGTTGTTTTTTATTAATGACTTCAGTTTATTTCCCATTGTTCTATCTGCAATACTGATGCCAAAAAACTCTGTACAATAATCTCCCACAAATTAATGATCTTGATCCTTATTAAATTATTCCTGGTCTCTTGATTTCAAAAATAAATAATACCATGTTTACTAACCTTTCCTTAGGAGTACATTTTTTAGTCATGTATTCATTTTCCTTGATGTCCTCTATATTGTATTTAGTAACTGAACTCTTAAAAGAGGGACCCTGAAGAGAAATATATTTATTGTATTTCTAGTGTATTTCTTTTTAATGCCAATGTGACAAGGTGATTGAATTATTACATTCATGTCTCTGTATTGTCTTAAAAATTATTTCCTAATAAACATTTGTACCAGCATAAATATATATAGCATATTCCTTTTGAAATTGTTCCTCCCTGAGACTTTTAGATCTTTGTTGATGGTATTCATATCTGGTCAGAGTCCTTCCATTTGTATTTTTGTAGCTTGATTCCTTTCCTCATCCTAAATGCAATGTACTGTACATTTGTCATGATTCAGTTGCATCATCCAGATTCTGATCACTTCTTCAAATGGCTAGGGTATCATTTCCATTTAATCCTATCTTCTAGGGTGCTGCTTACCAATGCATGCTCTATAAGCTTACTAAATCTCTTTTTTAGTTAACTTTATTTTTTTAAAACCAAGTAATCTCTGATCTAAGGAAGAATAATAAAGAAAACTATTTGAACATGTCATCCATTGTCAACATTCATCCATGCACAAGGACTCTTCAAATTTCATTCTGTCATCATTCCACTCACAGAAGTCAATCCATTGGCCTTTTTGGAGACAAGGCCTAAAGGTTCAAGATTTTGGTGTCTTGCTTTTTTTTCTACATTCACTTTGCAGGACAGTCAATCCATTTGCACAGCTCTAACTCTGGCTCCATTGTGAATACCTGTCCAACTTCACCTTTAGTTTGCTCTCACCTGAGTTTCAACAGTCACCCAGGGAATTCCACTAACATGCTTTGTTATCTCCTCAATATCAACAAGTAAACAGCCAAGCTTAGCTTCTTGACAATTAATCATCTTTCTAAGTTTGCCTTTAAAATCTTTGTAAAATACTGTTTTTTTCTGATTCTATTTTAGTCACTAATACCATAATCCTCAATGTCTTGGCAGAATACTTAGATTCCACAGATAATTAGTTATATTTTCTTATTTCTACCTTTCAGATATGTCTCATTTCCATCTTTTCCTTTCTGCCTACATCAGCTATCCAGTTCCTATTAGCTTCAAATCTGGAATTTAAATTTTATATAATGAAAATAATAATGGCAGTGACTGCTTTATAGGTTTGTTTGAGGATAAAACAAAATAAAAAATATTAAGAGCTATGTAAGCATCAAAATTATTATCACATTATTCTTATTAAAGGATATTTTTCATGAAAAAAGAGAAATTCAGATAAGCAAAAACATGAAAATAAGAATCATTTGTATTCCCATTATCCAGATGTATGCAGGATTTGTTTCCTAGCAGAGATTGAGTTTATCTCAAATCTCAGTGTAATAATATTTCCATAATCTTTTATTCATGCAATATGTTTTAGAACAGTTTTATGAACTTTTTTTTAATGTAATGCTACACATTAAAAAAAAACAACCCAATTTTATGATATATTTGGGTGAAAGAAAAGGCTGCTTGCAGTTCAAGACATTTGAGCTGGGGACTCTGGCCATGATTAGCTGCCATAAAGGCAAAGGGAATCAATATTTCACTTATTGGGAAGCCCTATTTTAGTCATCTTTCCATGAATTGTTCTACAATATAATTTTATTGGCTGTATAGTATTCCATAGATGTGTGTTGATTTATTTATTGGATATTTCTATTATTGAACATTCAGGTTATTTCAAATTTCTCTTTATTAAAATAGTGTTTTTTTGTTTTTTATTTGAAGATATGTGGTCTCACTCTGCTGCCCAGGCTAGAGTACAGTGGCACAATCATAGCTCACTGTAATCTTGAACTCCTGGGCACAAGCAATCCTCCTGCTTCAGCCTCCTAAGTAGCTGGGACTTCAAGCATGCGTCACCATGCCTGAGTAATTTATTATTATTATTATTATTTTTGTAGAGACAGGGTTGTTGCCTCGGCTGGTCTCAAACTCCTGGCCTTAAGCGATGCTCCTGCCTTGGCCACCCAGAGTGCTGGGATTACAGGTGTGAGCCACCGCACCTGGCCTACAATAGTATATTAATGCAATTAAGTCTGGGGATATACTTCCCACCGTTTCCTTCAAAGTTAAGGGGTATGAAAGGGGTATGAAACACACAGAATCAGTGTGTTTCTGATACACACTGCCCTACTGCCTGCCAGAAAGGTGGTTCACTTTCTAAATTTCAAGCCCTTTCTCAATTCTGTTTATGAGGTCTGGGGTTGTCCAGATAACCTCTGTATATAAACCTGTCTCTTTCCACAGACTCATCAATATGGAACAGGATGTTGGAAGAGAAGATTTTCTCTATAAATTTTGCTGGAGGGATCAATATGATGGGAGATTTAGGTGAGTGTGAGGCAGGCCTTATATACAGAATTGATAAAGAATATTCTAGACTCTTGAACCCACAGGAAGATCAGAGATATCATGTTTCAAAGAGAGGATTTTATGAGCTGTAAGAAGTGAATTACTGGTAAAGGTGGTCATACCACATGCCTGGAAGTGAGTAAACGGGCCTGCCAGCAGGTCATTGCATCTTATGGCTTCATCTGTCTTTGATCAGTTTGGAAGAGCACTAGATCAGGAATCTGAAGATATGGATTCTAGTTCTCCTTTTATCACCAAAGAGCTGTGTGACCTTGGGGAAGTCACTTAAACTCTCCAAATTTTAGTTTCCCTCCTTGTGAAATCAGGATTTAAAACTGGAGTTGTTTTACAGCTCCTTCTAGTTCTAACATTTTATGATTAAAAGAAAGCACATTTTCTCAAAATATGTTCCAAGAGTCCTTGAATATAACAGCTTCATGATTCAAATAGTATGGAATTTCTTTATAATACAGATCCCTTTTACAAATTCACAGAGTCCATTAACATATTAATGGCTTTGAGGAACTCTGAAGAAAAGAAAACAGTTGGCTTGGTTAAATCAAAGACATACAAACTTATCTGAATACTTTGCAGTTTTTTTCATTGACTATATAATTATCTCCCACAGATCAATCTTTAGGAAACAATGAAAACAGTTCTTTGATAATCCTAGGTTTGATTACAATTCCTAGACAGAGATATTTGAAAATAGGACATAAACTCAACCAGCAATAGTGCTGACTGATACACAAGAGCAGCTAATTTCAGATGTAAGACTCTATTGTTGGAGTTAATCTTGCTGCCTCCCTTCATCTTTGGTTTATAACAGTCTCAGTACAGACAAGTTTTTGCTAGCCTATCACTTCATGTGCCATTCTTCCAAAACTGCAGCTCAGTAGAGATATCCTTTCCAGGAATAAATGGACTTCACTATGTCCCTCCAAGTGCTGGAAAGGGCCCCTAACACAGAGGAAGGCTCCCACCACCTACACATTCGTTGCTGCCCAGGTTTTCCCTGTATGACCTGGTCCTTCTCTAACAGTTCAAGATGGAGGGAAATTCCAAATAAAGGCTCTTCTCCCCAGATTCCATCGAGGTACAAGCAAACGCCCATCATATTCTTGTTTTAATCCTGCTTTCTTGTTATTAAATTGGATTTCCAAAGTGTATGTCAATAGTATTGTCACTTGTATCAGCTGCTTAAACACACAGACACACACACACACACACTCTCTCTCTCTCTCTCTCTCTCTCTCTCTCTCTCTCTAGGTGGTGGCAGGACAATGTATCCTTTCAGGCACCAGGGTAAGTTCCAAGATAGATAAGGGCAATAATTTCACTTGGTATGTTGCTGTTCTTGTCTCATTTTGGAGGGTCTTCATTAAGTTACATGTGTTATCCATGTATTGTTTATTTATTTCTCTTAGAAGTTTAATTAGTCTTAGGGGTTGAACTATACAATAGAGCCCTTGATTACAGTCTGTCTTAAATCAATGGAAAGAGCAAGAATTTTGGAGGTGAAAGACCTGGGTGTTAATTTTGGATCCTTCACTTATTAGCTGTGAGACTGTGGATAAGACGCATAATTTCTTAGAAGCCCATTTCTTTGTCTATAAAATGGGAATAATAATAGTACCTATATTTCAATGTTACTTCAAGGATCAAATCAAATGAGAAAGTGTATGGGAATATATAAATCAAAGATAATATAGATTAAATAAAATAAGGATTTAAAGAATATATGATAAAGCAATGGAACTGAGATTAAAAGTAAGATTTCAAACTCAAGGAAACAAATCGAGAAGCAAAGAAACATAATCACAGAATACATAACCATTATTCAGGTAGAGAACTTATTACACTTAAATTATTTGTAACTATATTAGAAAACCATTTGGCATTATTCAGTAAAGTTGAAGATATGCTTATAATTCAGAGATATTGCCCCTTAGAAATATACATACTAGAGAAATATTTGAACATGTGCACTAGATAACATGTACTAAAATATATATAATAATATTGATAGTAACAAAAAATTTTAAATAAACTAGAAGTAACTATTGACAAGGAAATGAATATGTAGATGGTAGTATATCCATACTGTGAATACTATTCAACAGTGAGAAAAAAACTAAAGGCATATGTGCTAACATAAATTTCACAAGCAGAATTTTAAAGGGGGAAAAAAAACAGGTTGCTAAAGAATATGTAGTATGATTCCTTTTATAAAAATTGCCAAATGTATTAAAAAATAAACTATATCATTTGGGATATTCAATTATTTTGGAAAACTCTTATGGTAAACACAAAACTCAAATGTTAGTAAATTTTGGGAGTGAAGAGATGAGCATGGACTCTGATAGAGGCATATAGGGATTTTAATATATAGTTATACTCTTCTTGTTCTTAGGTTGGATTGTGGGGATATGGGCATTCATTTAGTTATTATTCTTTATTACCCTATATGTATACTCCCTTTTTGTATATATGATTTTCATAATAGAAATTTTAAAATTGTGCTATTAATATTTATAGAAAAGTTTGAGATAATCGTATAAATGCAGATTTTAAAAAGGCAAACTGATTTCTGGAACCGGAAAGAAGCTAATACACATAGAATACAGATTAAAACAAAGCAGCATATAGTTAGTATCTCAGAAGTATAGAAAAATAGAATAGAAAAATCCTCAATGATATAGTAAAAGAAACTTTCCATCAAATCAAAAACTAAATTTGCTGATAGAAAAAAAAATACATAAGGGTCATAGGAAAATTTCATACAATAATAGTAATGTGGATATATATTCTGCTGAAGATTTTGGATTTAAAGAATAAAGAATGAATTCCTTGGGCACCTAGGCAGAAAAATAAATCAGCTAAAAACAGAAAATCAGGCTGGCATCAGACTGCTCTATTATCACATTCATTTTAAGAAGGCAATAAGACAATGTCTATAATATTTTAAAAAAACAAGTCTGGCCAAAAAAACATTAAATCCAGAGAAGGTATTATTTACATTATCATCATGAGAGAATTCAGGGTATATAGCACACGTAAGCCCTTCTTCAAAAAATGCCTTACCAAAAAGTAAAAAAAACTACATAATGAAGAGATGAATCTAAATAAATAAATTGGTAATAAGCTATAATAAAAAGACTGATGGTTAGAAATTAATCCATTTAATTATAGAACAAATACTAAAAAATTGCATGAAGTTGGGTTATATTTGGTGATATTTCAATGGGAAATACATTACACCTTGACAATGTAAAAAATAATTTATAGCTAATGAAAGACAAGGGAGGAAAGGGAGTTAGGAGGGTGTTGATGACTTCATCTCTTTTGTATGAGTGAATACATTTTTATCATAAGGAGTAAAAAATAATTATTCCAATTTCTTAATGTTTTCCATAACTTTAGAGGAATTCTTAAAGAAGTGATTTATCTTTGTATGAAGAAGCATTTATTTAAAGTTTAGCAATTGCTCTTCTTTTACTTCAGTTTCTTTCCTTTCTGTTAAATTCTATTTAATTTGTTCTAACTTAATATTTTTTATTTAAAATACCACAGATAATTTTCCTAAATGCATTTTTCTCTAGCTATTCTTTTCTCTATATATTTGCATAGAAAAATGTCTAGAACGCTGTTCACCCAATATCACTGATTATTATTATGGGTGGTTTAAAATTTTTCTTCTTTGTTAGATTCTGAATTGCTACACTTTTTTTATAATAAGGTACTATTTTTACAAAAACAGCAAAGTGATTTTTTTAAAGAAAAACATAAAAGCAGAGATCTCAGCAAATATATCTGCCTCCTCTCATCTCTGAGATTCCACAGAAGTACAAGAAATGATATAAATCAGAAAGAAACCTTAACATGCATGTACATTAAAAAGAGTTAGCAAGGGAGGAGAAAGTTTGAGGGAACTCCAGAAAACAGAAAGCAAATTGGATTGAATTGATGAAGAAAACAGAGCATAGTATTCTGAATCCCTAAATATAAGAGCTAAGGAAGATTCCTTGAAAGAGAATTTGGGAGTAATATTAAAATTGTTAGTCAAAAAATGCCAAGAGCAGAAGCCCATGAAACCATCATCTGGGCTGACAAGTCCTCTTTCTCCTCCCTTGGGAATATAGAATATGTGAGGCTGATATGACTGAGTTTTGTCCCCTGGCTAAATTTCTTAGCACTGCTTTTTTAGTGATATGCCTCAGGAGAGATTCTTGTGTGGATACTGAAACCAGAACAACAAAGAGAAAAGAGCTTGGGATAACTATAGATCCCAATTTTAGACTCTGAGGGGAGAAAACTGTGAGATAGTGCCACCCAAAGTTCCATTCCTGAGAATAAAACTCTTATTTTGGCAGTAGTGAAGTTCCCTAGGCTACCAGGGATCTATGCATTCATGTACTTTCCAGAGAAACTTACCCATCAACATATCCTCCCCATTTAGGCAAAAGCCTTGGTCAGCTCTCCCTTTTAAGGGAGAGGCCTGTTAGGAAGGCAGACCCACACTAGCTATCTATACTGAGCAACCCAGTCTACATTCATCAACCAAGAATGTGTGACCAAGGCTCTCCAGACATTGGGAAAAGACAAATACCATAAAACAAATCATTCCAAGGGAAACAGAAGATAACTATTTTTTAAAAATTACTAATGTTAGAGAATAGGAGAGATTTTTATAGCCATAAAATGTAAATAAGTTGCCATAAAATTAAGAATATGATTTCTGAACATGAGAATATATAATTCAGTTGGTGAATAGTCAAAGCTTAAGGGCTAAGATAGTGATCTGTAAGGTAAATCTGAGGAAATCTGAGAATGTAGAGCAAACTCAAAGAGACAGAAACCATAAAATAATAGTCAAGTTGACATGGACATAATAGTTAAATAAATAGAAATAAACCATTCCCTGGACTAAGTAATTTTTTAAACTATCCACTCTGCTTCATGAGTATGAGGAATATACTTAACCAAGGAGGCGAAAGATCTCTATAAGCAAAACTACAAAACCCTGATGAAAGAAATCACAGATGACACAAACAAATGGAAAAACATCTCACGATCATGGATCTGTAGAATCAACATTGCTAAAATGTCCATACTACCCAAAGTAATTTACACATTCAATGTAATCCTCATCAAAATACCAATATCATATTTCACAGATCTAGAAAAAATAATTCTATTCTTCATTTGGAACCAGAAAAGAGCCCAAATAGCCAAAGTAATCTTAAGCAAAAAGAACAAAGCTGGCGGCATCACATTAGCAGACTTCAAACCATACTACAAGGCTATAGTAACAAAAATAACATGGTATTGGCACAAAAACAGAGACATAGACCCATGGAATAGAATAGAGAACCCAGATATAAAACCATCTACCAATCCATGAGCATGGTAGGGTTTTCTATGTGTTTACATCTTCTACAATTTCTTTTCTCAGTGTTTCATAGTTCTCCCTATATAGGTCTCTCACCTCCTTCATTAAATATATTCCTAAATATTTACTCTTCTTTGATGCTATTGTGAAAGGTGTTACATCTTTGATTTGATTTTCAGCTTGACTCTTATTGGCGTATATGAATGCCACTGATTTGTGTGCATTGATTTTGCATTCTGAGATTTCACTGAATTCATTTATCAATTCTAGGAGTCTCTTGGTTGAATCCTTGGAATTTTCTGATATAATATCTTATTGTCAGCAAAGAGTGAGAGTTTGACCTCTTCTGCCCCCATTTGGACAGCCTTAATTCCTCTCTCTTGTCTGATCATTCTGGCAAGGATTTCCAGCACTACGTTGAATAGAAGTGGAGATAGTGGGCAACCTTGTCTGGTTCCAGTTCTGAGTGGGAATGCTTTCAAGTTTTCCTTGTTCAGTATGATGTTGGCTGTGGGTTTATCAAATTTGACCTTAATAATTTTAAGGTATGTCCCATCTATGCCTATTTTGTTAAGAGTTTTTATCATAAAACTGTGCTGGATTTTGTCAAATGCTTTTTCTGTGTCTATTGAGAGAATCATATGATCTTTGTTCTTGCTTTTATCTATGTGGAAAATTGCATTTATAGATTTGCATATGTTGAACCATCCTTGCATCTCTGGGATAAAGCCCAGCTGGTCACGATAAATTATTTTTTTGATGTTCTGTTGGATTTAATTTGCTAATATTTTGTTGAGGATTTTTGTGTCTGTATTCATGAGAGATAAAAATGTCCATACTACCTAAAGTGATGTACAGAATTAACACAATCCCTATCAAAATACCATCATCATCCTTTACAGATCTAGAAAAAATAATTCTACGTTTTGTATAGAACCAGAGAATACCTCGTATAGCCAAAGCAATCTTAAGCAAAAAGAACAAATTGAGAGGCATCAGTCTACCAGACTTCAAGCTTTACTACAAGGTATAGTAACCAAAATAGCATGGTACTGGCACAAGAACAGAGATATAGCTTTTGGAACAGGACTGAGAACCCAGATAAAAAACCACCCTCATACTGTCATCTAATCTTTGACAAAGCAGACAAAAATATACATTGTGGAAAAGAATCCCTATTCAATAAATGGTGCTGGGAAAACTGGATAACCACATGCAGAAGATTGAAACTGGATCCCTACTTCTCACTCTCACAAAAACTCACTCACGATGGATAACAGACTTAAACCTAAGGTGTGAAATCTTAAGAATTCTAGAAGAAAATGTTGGGAAAACTCTTACAGACATCGGCCGAGGCAAAGAACTTATGAAGAAGAGCCCCAAAGCAATCACACCAGCAACAAAAATAAATAAATGGGACCTGATCAATTTAAAAACTTCTGCACAGCAAAGGAAACTATCATTACAGTGAATAGACAACCTACAGAATGGTAGAAAATATTTGCATGCTACACATCTGATAAAGGGCTGATAACAAGAATTTATATAGAACTTAAGAAAATTAACAAGAAAAAAATCAAACAACCCCATCAAAAAGTAGGCAAAGGCCATGAACTGAAACTTTTTTAAAGAAGATGGAATAATGGCCAGTAAACATATAAAAAAGCACTCAACATCTCTAATCATTAGGGAAATGCAAATCAAAACCACAATGAAGGCCGGACATGGTGGCTCATGCTTGTAATCCTACCACTCTGGGAGGCCAAGGCGGGAGGATCATTTGAGTTCAGGAGTTCAAGACCAGCCTGAGCAAGAGTGAGACCCCATCTCTACTAAAAATAGAAAGAAATTAATTGGCCAACTAAAAATATACATAGAAAAAATTAGCTGGGCATGGTGGCATATGCCTGTAGTCCCAGCTACTCAGGAGGCTGACGCAAGAGGATCGCTTGAGCCCAGGAGTTTGAGGTTGCTGTGAGCTAGACTGATGCCATGGCACTCTAGCTGGGGCAACAGAGTGAGATTCTGTTTCAAAAAAAAAAAAAACACAATGAGATATCATCTAACTCCAGTGACAATGGCCTTTATCAAAAAGTCCCAAAACAACCAATACTGGCATGGATGTGGAGAAATACAAACAATCTTACATTGCTGGTGGGACTGCAAATTAGTACAACCCTTGTGGGAAATAATTTGGAGATAATTCAAAGAACTAAAAATAGAAATACCATTTGATCCAGCAATCCCACTACGAGGCATCTACCCAAAGGAAGAAAAGACATTCTATAATAAAGACATCTGCACTCGAATGTTTATGGCAACACAATTCACAATTGCAAAGATGTGAAAACAACCCAAATGCCCATCAATACAGGAGTGGATTAATAAAATGTGGTATATGTATACCATGGAATACTACTCAATTACAAAAAACAATGATGAACTAGCACCTCTTATATTATCCTGGATAGAGCTTGAGCCCATCCTCTGAAGTGAGGTATCACAAGAATGGAAAAACAAGCACCATATGTACTCATCATCAAATTGGTACTACCTGATCGACACTAAGGTGCTCACATGGAAGTAATATTACATTAGGTGCTGGTCAAGTGGGGGGGGTAAATTCATAACTAATGGAAGCAGTGCACACTGTATGGGGGCAAGGCAAGCTTGTAACCCTGGCTTGGGTGATGCAAAGGCATTATATATAACCAAAATGTTTTTACCTCCATAATATTCTGAAATAAAAAATAAATAAATAAATAAAACCATCTATCTACAGCCAACTGACCTTTGACAAAGCAGACAACAACATACATGGGGGAAAGGAAGCCCTATTCAATGAATGGGGCTGGGAAAACTGGATAGCCACACGCAGAAGAATGAAACAGGACTGTAATCTCTTACCATACACAAAAATTAATTCAAAGTGCATAAAAGACTTAAATGTAGAGCATGAAACAATAAAAGTTCTAGAAGAAAATGTAGGATAAAGTCTTCTAGACATCAGCCTAGACAAAGAATTTATGACTAAGATCCCAAAGGCAATGACAAAAATAAATAAATAGGACTTGATTAAATTTAAAGGCTTCTGCACAGCAAAAGAAATAATCAAAAGAGTGAACAGACAACCTACAGAATGGGAGAAAATATTTGCAAACTGTATATCTGATAAAGGGCTACTATCCAGAATCCACAAAGAACTCAAACAAGTCAGCAAGAGTAAAACAAACAACCCCATTAAAAAGTGGGCAAAAGACATGAACAGGAGTTTTTCAACAGAAGATAGGCAAATGGCTAACAAATACATGAAAAAATGCTCAACATCACTAACCATCAGAGAAGTGCAAATTAAAACCGCAATGAGATATCACCCTACTCTGTCAGAATGGCCATTATTAAAAATTTAAAAACAATACATGCTGGCATGGATGTAGAGAGAAAGGAACGCTTACATACTGTTGATGGGATTACAAATTAGTACAATCTCTATGGAAAACAGTATGGAGATTCTGCAAAGAAATAAATGTAGACTTACCATTTGACCCAGCAATCCTTCTAGTGGGTATCAAAAAGATACCTGCACTCAAATGTTTATTGTAGTACAATTCACAGTGTCAAAATTGTGGGATCAATCTAAGTGCCCATCAAATCATGAGTGGATTACTAAAATGTGGTATATGTATACCATGGAGTACTACTCAGCCATAAAAGGGACAAAATAATGTATTTTGTAGCAACTTGGATGGCACTGGAGACCATTATCCTAAGTGAAGTATCTCAGGAATGGAAAAATAAACACCACATGCATTGTTCAATAATTGGGAGCTAATCGATGGGCACAAAGAGATGTAAAGGTCATTGGAAATCAAGAAGGGAGGAGTAGGGGAGGGGCAAAAACCTACCTATCGGGTACAGTTAACACTACTGGGGTGATGGGCACAATAAAAGCTGGGACTTAAGCATTATAAAAGGCATCCATGTGACAAAACATTTGTATCTCCTTAATATTTTGAAATTTAAAAAAATAATATTACTTCAATACAGAAAGATTTTAAAAAGTCACTTAGTCCACATCTAGATACAGCACAGCCAAACTGGACAGCCCTAGGGGTAGAGAAAAATCCCCAAACCTTTCAAAGTTAAAACAAAATCACAGTAGCCTCAAATAAACAAGAATCATACTGAGTCCAGAAATCTCATCAGCAACACAGGACATTAGCAGACAAGGAAGCAAATTCTGAGGGAAAATGATTTTGAGGCTAAAATTCTATACCCAGTCGAAAATTCAAAAATTGTGAAGGAATATAAAATATTCTAGACATGAAGAACCTCAAAGGTTTTTTTCATTGTGTATGACAAATGACAAAATACAAGGAAAAATATAAGAAAAAGAAGCAGTGGCAACTTGAGTATAAATTAGAAGTGAAGAAATTTGATAAAAACCAAGAAGTTTATCCATTTTTGATATATAGAACATTCTTCTTGGAGTGGCAAGGGTTTAGTGACATAAGATAACATTTCCTTTTCTATGGGTCCAATGAAACTATTATATTTGGTTACCTAGTAAAAGATATTTATATAATCATTATAGTTAATAAGATTTTCTAGGAATTTAAATTTTCAGAAGCAACCTACAGACAAAGCATTAAAGACTTAGTGAAATAGTCTGTATCTTGACAATCTAGAAATAATATAACCAAACAAAATTGGGAGTTGGACCAGGAGAGGGAAGTTCCTCCTCTGTTATGCTGGGAGTCAACAGTATATCCCAATTTATAATTCAGGAACAGAAATATGTGTACTAAGATGTAAAGTTATCATGGTAATCAGCTGAAGAACTAAATAGACATAAACTCAGAATGGCCAACATTGGAGAATATGGTCAGGCATGAGTAGAGTAGGTAGGGGACGATTACTTTTTATTTTAGACCTTCCTATAGTGTTTGACTTTCTTTCCCCATGTGTAAGTATTTACTTCAATTTAAAAGAAAAGTCAGGAGTCCCCCAATAGCAGGATCCCTAACCAATCCTTTCATTCTCTCCTTTCAAGCTCCACTCCTTAGTGAACAACTCTGAACATCTGCTTAAACATTTATAAAAAGCAACCATTAACCTTATTGTTAAAAAAATTAATGGTTTTATTTCACTTAAATAGAATATGTAAGCTAAAGTTCTCTGCTAACTACCTGTTCTGATGCCCTCCTTTTATAAATCTCTAGTCCTAGAGTAGTCAGTGTCCAGACGAAGGTCATGCTACATGGCAGTGGCAGACTTGGAGGAAAGTGATTATATGTTTCAATGTGTTTAAGCCAGTTTAGTTCACGGCCATGACTGGAGACAGTCGCATTATGGCTTAGTTCCCTTCTGAGAAGGGTCTGAGGGGGAAGGTGATGTGGTCACTGTCTCTCTCCCTCTTTCCGTTCCCTCCCCCAGTACATTCCTGCCCCCTTCCTGGAATCGGGGGCACTGCTTAGCACTGCACAGGACCCCTGTTGGCCCACTGGTGCTGACTGTCACTGTGCAGCAAACAGAGCCCTCTGAAACCTGCTGCCAAGAAAGACTGAATGGGCCCCGGCAGGAGCCAGCCATGGATATGAGCACAAGAAACCTTTGCAAACAAGAACCAGCAGGCAGGGCAAGGAGGACAACACACAGACATTCTCCGCGAGAAAGACGGAGAATGGCAGGTGAGGGAGGCAGAGCAGAAGGGAGAGAGAGGCAGAGAGAGTTACTCTTTCCTCCCTATTTGTCTTCATGCTAGTTTAAGGGCAGAGTCTGAGGAGTCCAGAAGGCTGCTCTGTGCTGAGCAAGTACATGCTCCTTTAACACTGCAGAAACTCCAAAGGAGACAGAAGGAAGTCGCATGAAGCTTTCATGAAGGAAATGCTGCCAAACTTATAGTTTGGCTGCTAGCAAACCCCCACACTGGCAACTTTAATACATATAGTGTTTTTCCTCTGATGATGTTACAAACTGCTCAACAACTGGGGAGAAAGAGCATCAAGGAGGCAGACGAGCTGTCTAGGCTTGGAAAGGATGTTTTGAGCAAGTTATGATCTAAGAGAGCATGCAGTGCTAGAGGACTGGTGTGGAAGAGGGAAGAGCCTCCTCTTCTACTTACACTCCCACCCCCTTTGATACAAATGTGTAAGTTTCCCCACTGGGGACTTTTTTTCCATCCAAGAGCAATTTTTAGGGGTCAGAGGACTGTGAGTCTCCAGCATAATTTGCTTTAGAGAAATGCTAATTATTAGTACATCAATTAACTTCTGATTTGCCTCCTCTGGGGAGATAAATCAACAGTATATAGTTATATAATTACTAACTATAGTTATAGTTAGGTTATATGATCATACAGTTATATGATTATATTTGGGTGGCTTTGCTTTTGATAAAATCAATGATGACATTAGAATTTTACCATTCACAACAAAATACGTTCCCTTTATTTTCTCATGTGTACCCACAACTCTGTGAGAGGGGCATTATTAATTTATAGATAGGAAAACTGAAATTCAAATTGATTAATTCTATCAAGGTTACTCAGTTTCTTTATAGTAATGGGTCACTAAAGAACCTCTTAACTGGGTGTTTTAATAGCAAAAGTGATTTAAAATTTTCACCAAGGACTAGTTGAAGTTAGAGCTTTCAATAATATAAATGATTACCAAATTATATGCTTGACTTTGTTGGTTTAGAAGTTATAAGAATAATGTAAGTAAACTGGTGTAGGCCAAAACAAAGTAAGGGGCTTTATTGGAAATATGAAATATGTGTCTATGAAATAATTCTGACAAATCAACAATTTAAATATGAAGCAGTTCGGATTATTTGGATTTTAGTTTCCACCAAATGTTCTATGGGTATAAAAACCATCTTTGGTTTTATCAAACCTCGAATGTCTCATCTTCTTCAATGGTTTCTCCTCAAATGTGAAATTCAGCTAATTAGCCCATCCCCAGCTTTAAGGGCAACCAGTGATTTGCGAGTATCTAGAAGCCCAATCTGCAGCCAGTTCCGCAGGGCTTTGATGAGACAGCAGCTAAGTAAATGGAATCGCTCCTCCGTAGTGAGGGCTGATAAAATGCATATGCCACAAAAATGTAGCCAAGGCATTCTGAATATTTTTCCTCTGTGTCCTCAAGAAAAAAGAGTACCTAGTCTAAGAAAGCTGCTCATGAAAAAATCATGTTTCTGAAAGGTCAAGCAAGCAGTATTAAGAATGGATGGAAATATTTCATGATAACCAAAAAGTGATCTAAAGAAAAGTGTTAGTTCGTGTGAAACTCCATTATGAAGTGAATGTAATTAGGGTTTAATAGAACAAACACACTGGGGCAGCAAGGCTCTGGTAAGAAACTAGGTCTGAATAAAAACACACTTACTGCAAGTCTTACAAATCTCTGCCTCTTAGAATCTGGGTCTCGGTGTGTGCGGGTCCTTCTCCATGCCAGCTCCCTTAGGTTACAGGGGTTGTTCAGCAAGACTGAAGTTCCAGAACTCATTCCACGGCCACATTTCTTCTTGTTTTAAAGAAAGATCTGGTCACGATTTGAGCAGAGCGACCCAGATCACTTCACCCTTACAAAGCATCTTTCTTCCAAGGTGATCTAAGACCACACACTGCCTCAGTTAAATGTGTTAAAGGTAATTTCATCACCATCCAGTTAGTGCCTTCACTGACTTGTACCACCTCAAAACATTTCAACAAGGTCTGGTAGAGAAGTGACCAGTTGATGTATTTCTGGAAGTCCCTCCCTTGTTTCAGTCCATTATCAGGGAACTCAGACCTCCTGTGAAGAAGCCTGCATTAAAGGGGAGGTCTGGGGTGCTTTTCACTTTTTATGTTTCCTTCTCTTAATTGGCGTTTTATGCCAAGACTTTTGCAAAGATGTACACGCATGATGATAATGAATAGTCTTCAGTCTTGCACGTGGAAATACTTCTTTCCTGAGCCATTAAGATAATTTCTCAGAGTAAGAAATAGGGTTGATTGCACTTGTCTCTTGTTTCATATGATTGACTTGTAAAGCAAGATCAGGGTCTCATTCAAGCCTTGAGTGTAGTTTGAGATAATACAATCTAGAATATACAGATATTGACACTGAACTTCAAGAGAGTAATGAAATGGTGGGCTGTCAGAAACTAGAGAGAAATTAACTACATACCCTGAAGACAGAAGACTGAGGGTCTATAGGTTTATACAACGGGATGAAGTGGAAGTATGGACAGGACCTCAAAGAACACAGTCATAGTTCAACAACTTCATTGTACAAAAGAAGAAACTGAGACCCATCACTTCTTCATTTCAAAGAACGAATGAGCAATCCAGTCAAGGATAGAAACTGAAGGCACTGTGCCCATGCAAGTATTTTCTCATTCTCCCACTTGGACTCCCCTATGGAAATGACCTCCACCACTATCGGAACAAGAGGAGAATCTGAGTTGCTATATCAGTAAGGAACCAGATTGCACCTCATATATTTGCTGAATGAACAACTGCACATTGTTTCCTTGTCCTTGCTTTATGTAGATTAATTCAACCACCTTTTCCATCATTAGTTGCTCTTCAGACCAGCTGAGGAATTCTCATGCTGATTTATTAGTCTCTACTGGGCTGTGTTCCACATAATTTTCAAGCAAAGGAGAGAAAAGATTTCCATCAGCTAGGAAGTCCTGTGAAGCACAGAGGTTAAAACAACATCTCCCCTGAATAATACATTTAAAAAGTCACCCAAAGATTGTTATTCAATCTGGTACCCAGATTTAAAGATTGCCAGATGGCCCACCCAGGCCTCTGAGGAAGAAATATCACATTGCTCTTCCTTTCTTTATCCTGCCTTGCATTGATAATATCACAACTGAGTAGAGAATCACAGAACTGCAGCATTCAATTACACCAATAATTAAAGGTAAGATGCTCAGGCTGAGTGCTCTCTCTTTACCTAAAGACAAAACAGCATTTGCATACGTAATACCAAATTTCCTGAGCATTTCTAAGAAAGCCAGGAAACCTCAGGGAGATGACCAAAAAGAGGAAGGGTTTCAAATTTCTCCCAGGGCAAGCCTTTGGGATCTAACTATATGAATGGCATGATAAAGCTCTATCTACCAAATACACTATCTCACAAATGCAGACAGACTTTCAATTCCAGCCTCAGTATCACTCTGAATTTATCTCTGCCTCTTACTTAGTTTAACCAGTTCAGTTCAAAGATTATGTACCAGGCACAAAGTGCTCTGCTTATGTGTTGTACTACATGTGCTGTGATACCATGGTATTAATGCATGTGACCAAGTACAGTCCTCACCCTCCTCATCTACAATAGGTTAGTGAGGGTGACAGATATATACCCACCAAAAATAACAGCTAATGACAATGCAGCGGTTACTTGTACGACTATCTTAAGTGCTTTGCATATATCAATTCACTTAATTGTACAACCACCTCATAAGGTAGGCTATATTATTATTCTAGTTTACTTATGAGGAAACTGAAACTAGGCAATTTGCCAAAGGTCAACTGTTATTGGGTTGAACTGTGTGTGCCCCACCTCTCAAATTTGTATGTTGAAGTCCTAACCCCCAGTGCCTCAGAATGTGACTTTATTTGGAAATAGAGTTGGTGCAGATGTCATTGGTTAAGTCATACAGTAGTAGGGTGGGCCCCTAAATCCAATATGACTATGTCCTTACAAAAGGGGGACATGTGGAGCTAGGCACGCACACAGGGAGGACACCATGAGAAGATAAAAGCAGAGATTAGCATGATGCAGCAGAAGCCAAGGAATGTCAAAGATTCCAGCAAACCAGCAGGATCTGGGAGCAAGGCATGGAGCAGACTCTCCTTCACAGACCTCCCAAGGAACCAACCTCGCTGACACCTTGAGCTCAGACTTCCAACCTCCTGAACTGCAATGCAGCAAATTTCTGTTTAAGCCACTCAGTTTGAGGTACTTTGACATGGCAGTCCTAGCAAACTGAAACAGTCACCCAGGCCATACGCAGTGAAGTCAGAATTCCAGTCTAAGCAGCCGGCTGGCAGAGTCTGCATTCGTAATCATTTCATTAAACTGCTTATATCACTTAAGACATTGAGCTACATACCCTACACTTCTCTACATACAAGGCAGAACGTGAGAGACATGTGAAGGGACAGATAAACCGAGTTCAAAAAAGGATTTCGATTTACATAATTCAAAATATTCATTGAGTAAGTATTTAGTGAGAATTTACAAATGTGGGGGCTTAAAAAGTGCAAAGACATGTCTCTGTTCTCACGAACTCAATAATCTTGTGGGATCTCTGAACGGCTAAATTAACATACAAAACATACACTGAGTTAGGAAGACTTTCCATCAGAAGTGCCATGTTAGTAAAATCTGGAAGGACAATGAGCTCAGCAGGTAACAACGTAGAGAGAGAGGGTTTTGAACAGAGACAGCTAGGTATGGAATGTCGCAGAATCACCAACTAGAGAGAGCAAGGCAAGAATGAGAATGCCCAGGTTTTGAATAAATCGTGCAAGGCTGGGTTAATATGCAGTCTACCTCAGGTTCTTACATCCCAAACAGCTAGAAAGTAGCCATGGGCTGGAGCCTGTTTTGTCATTTGACTCGTGGCTCTCATTCTGTTTCTCCCTGGCTGCCTCACTCCTTAGATCCAAACCTTAGCTCCTGAGGACCACCTCAAGCCTGCCGAGTTTTTCACCTCCGCATTGGAGATTTTCTTGGCCTTGCCCCTTGGCTTTTTTGCAGGGCACCCTTTAGTTCTTCCCTCTGGCTTGCGCCTGGCAGCTGGGGACCTGGTCAGTCAAATCTGCTCTGGAGCAGGCAGTTAAAGGAGGTGAAGGGGCCGGGGCACCAGTCAGGGTGAGGAGAGGGAGGCAGGCTGTTTCAGGTTGAATTGTGTGCCCCCAAATTCCTATGTTGAAGCCTAGCCCCCAGTACCTCAGCATGTGGCTGTTATTTGGAGACAATGTCTTTAAAGAGGTAATTAAGTTAAAATGAAGTCATTAGGGTAGGCCCTAAGTCACTATGGCTGGTGCTCTAATACAGAGGAAGAGGCAGATACAGAGGAAAGACCGTGTGAAAACACAGGCGGAAGAAACCCATCTGCAAGCCAAGGAGAGAGGCCTCTGAAGAAATCCACCCTGTTGGCGCCTTAATCTCGGACTCCCAACCTCAAGAACTGTGAGAAAGACGATTCCTGTTGTTGACGCCACCCAGCCTGTGGGACTCTGTGACGCAGACCTGGCAGACTCACACACAGGTGATGAAGGAAAGGAAGGGAGAGGGCCATTTGCCAGTGGACCGTCCTGCCACCGAAGCAGCTCTGGTTCTTGGAACGAAGTAAAGATCAAGAGCCAGGACCCTTCTGGAAGCCAGTTCTGGGGAAAGGCCCCCAGCTAACTAAGGTTCTGAGAAGTGGGGAGCTCAGGGAGAGACAGATTCCACCTCGCTGTTCCCTACTCTTGCTAAACAGACTGAAATTAGTTTCACCTCCGAGACTGTTGTCACAATAGGGTTAAGTATGATTCCAGACCCCCTCCACTCTCTTTGCAGAAGCTGTCATCTACCGCAGATAGAGTTCAAGGCCTACAAATGCAACACTGATGGAAAAGGTCAAATTCATTAACACAAGAGAAACCCAGTTGATCAATCAACGAGAGAAAGTGACAATTATTTCTTTTTCCCTGTTTTGATTAGAAAAGCAGGAGACGTTGGGAGCTGGAAGTGGGGCAGAGTTCATAACGGTGACGGACACAGTGTGTGTGTGTGTACATATGTGTATGCATGTATGTGTGCATGCATGTGTGGCTGTGTACAGGGAGATGACTATAGGAATGGTGCCTGGAGACACAACAGTCAGATTTATAAAAATTCTGCCTAGTATTGGCCTTATTTACCTTTGGCAGGGTCGTTTTGGAAGTATTTTAGGTGCACTCACATATGCAAGCCGCTGGGCTTCGGAGGATTTATGAAGATTTCTTTTGTGACTTCATTATAAAGGCACTTCTTTCCCAAGGGGTCCATTCATCAAGGTATCACGGCAGCATGCTTCCTGCCTTTGGCCTTGCCGTGAAAGCCCTTTCAAACAAACTGTGCACAGCTGCAATGCAGAGCGTGCTGCCTCGAGCACATGAATTAAATTAAACATCATTCAGTAAGTGTGAGAAAGAGGCTGTCAAGGCATCAGGAGGAAAAGTGAAAAATTCAGTCAATTTGTCCTGATCCTTCCTTGACATAATCTGCATATACAGAGCTATTGGGATCTGGTTGGAGTGGAACATTTCTCCAAGATACAGGCTGTGTCTTATTCTTCTAAAATACCTCCTAGCACCAAGCCGGGGATATAATAGCACTCAGAACATACGTATTGCAGAATTTTTCACATTAGAGCTATATAGTTATGGTCTTGCAGATGTAGCCTCATTCCTAAGTAACAAGTACCACTTCTAGGTTTAAAACTAAACAGTTTTTGTCATTGACTTACTTCATTTGCAGGTAACCTCTTGCCTGTTTATTGCAACTTTACTTTCACTTAACTAAGTGTGTAGAACAATAGTTGCCTGCCACCAGCATCAATTTACTCTAGTAAATCATGTGGCCTTTTATTCAACATAAAAAGAATAATAACAGCAATTAGCATTTGGACAATGCTTTGAAGTTTACAAAAGGCTTTCACATGCTTTATCTATTTAGAGTAGGGTAGGCATGCGTTCAATCCTTTAGTCAACTTCACCTGTCCAGGATCTATTCTTTCCCTGGTAAATTCTTAGTCTCCTATTCTGATCATGCGATGCTGGTGAGGCTGCCAATTACAGCCAACTGCCCCTTCCCTAGCCACAGAAGTGGGCGTGTGACCCAGGTCCAGGCAATCTAGTACTCCCACTCCACTCACAATAATGACTAGAAGCGTAGGCAGGTAGGCTAATCAAAATCTTTCCCCAGAATTTTTTCAGTGTATACCTGGAGATTGTTTTCTGAGTCATGGATCTGAACGTGGTCTTCCTTCCACGTAAAGATGGGCTGTCTATAGTAAGAGAATGAATTCAATGTAGAGAGAAGAAAAAAGAGCTAAGGTTGGGTCAAGGAGAGAGAAACAGATAGGGAAAAAGAGAGAGAAGAAGAGAAACTCACTTGAGTTGCTAGTTCTTCTCTGGACTGTCTGGTTATATGATCCAATAAACTCTCTCTTTGTTAAGCCAATATGAGTTATCCTTTTGCAATTTGCAACTGAAAGCCTGGCCAATAGATTTTACAAAATCAGACTGATGTTTGAAGATGAAGAAACTGAACTATTTTCTTATTGTCCACAAGAATTATATTATTATATTATATTATTATTAAATATTATATTCCCTTCCCCTGGGTAAAATCATACTTTCTTATTCCATTCACATCAGACTTGGTCACATAACTCGCTTTAGTCAATAAAGTAAGCTGTAGCCACAGACATGTATGTGAGCAAAAAATAAAGCTTCTGTTGTTTTAGGCCTGAGGAGCTAGAGTCCTTTGTTACTGTGGCAGAACCTTGCCTATCCTGACTGACAACACCTACATAAATGCCATCGCAATATCAACCTCGGCTATTTGATTCCAAGTTCTACAGTTCTTATTTATGCTAAACCAGTCTGCTGCTAGCAAACCTAAACTCTCTAAGTTTTTCAAAGCATTTCTGAAAAATGAAAATCACACCATCAAAAAACAAAGCAAAACAAAGCAAAACCCATGGTCTCATGACAAACCCTAGGTAGAGCCAGGATGACTGATATAACTAAAATAATAACAATGATAATATTAATAATAATAACCACTAATATTAACATCCACTGAAAGCCTTTATGAAAGCAGGGACCTAGGATGTCTTGCTCACTGTTTTGTTTTCAGAAGCCAGTACAGTGCCTGCCACACTGTAAAGCTCAGTAAACATTTTTCAATGTTAAAGGGAATAATTACTATTTGCCAGACATTATACTACATGCTTTACCACATTCTCATTTTATTCATTTACTCAACAGAAATGTACTGTGCACCTCCTATGTGCCAGGCATGGTTGTAAAGAGCAGGACAACATAGACCAAGTTCCTGCTCTCATGCCACTTTAACCCTACAGCTGGTTTTCTCAGTATTAACATTTTAAGCCAGATCGTTTTTGTTGTGGGGGATGTTCCTGGGCATTTTAGGGTGCCTACCTGCATCCCTGGCCTCTCCCCCTTCCCTCAGCATGACGAACAAAAATGTCTCCAGACATTGCTAAATGTCCCCCTAGGAGGCGAAGTCACTGGGTCACAAGATTGAGAAGCACCGGGCTAGTAATAGGAGACAGACAAGCAGGCTATTGATTTGAAATGTGTTAGATATAAAAGTGTCATTAATAAAAATAAAGCAGGATGAAGGAAAAGAAAATGTTCCAAAGGGAGGTACTTCTTTAGATAGAGTGATCAATGAAGACCTTTTAAGTGAACATTTGAAGAGACTCGAATGCAGTAAGTGTGTGCTAGCCCTGCGGCTGCCTGGAAGAAGTTTCCTAGAAGGGGGAGCAGTTAGAGCAAGGGCCACGTGGTGGAGGTGTGCCGGAGCAGAGTGAGCAAGGGAAGCGTGGTAAGAAACAGAAGGAATGGAAGGCCGACCGCCAATGGCCCCGCAGGCCACAGCGAGGGCTCTGGATTTTACCCAGAGTGGAATGGGAAACCACTGGAAGGTTCCAGAAGAGAAATATCAGGTTCTAAATTTTAGAGAATTCCTCTGTCTGCTATGTGGAAAACAACATAAGAGGGACAAGGGAAGAAGCAAGAAGACTAGTTAGGAGGCGCCTCTAGTATTCTAGGGAAGAGATGGCTCTGCCTGGAGGGGAGTGGTGGAGGCTAGGAGAAGTAGCTGGATTCTGGATCTACCTGGAAGGTAGAGTTTACTAGATTTGATGTGTTGGATATGAAGAAAGAGGGAAAAGAGTTGATGACAGGCTGTACTATTATTGTTCTCATTTTACAGATGAGGACACCAAAGTGCAGAGAGTTTAAGTAGCTTTTGCAAGACCATATAGCTAGTAAATGATAGAGCCACGCTTGTACCCAGACACTGATTTCAGAGCCTAAAACTCCTAATTTCTATATTGTATTGCCAACAAAAGGCCCAGCATCCTCAATTGGGGAAAAAAGCAAACTGAGGAGCTCCAGCCACCCATTTTCTTCCTGCACCCTGTTCACCCTCTTTCCAGCTCAAAGGTATCTAAGACATGCCTATATATAGTCATAATGGAAAAATAAGCAATAGTAAGAAAATAGCAGGGCTGGCCCTACTTATTACTAGCTCTTAGGCCCATTCTGATGCAAAAATAATGGATTTCTAATTTTTACCAAAAAAAGCCAAAAAGATTCTGGATATACACCCAAGGAACTGAAAGCAGGGTCTCAAAGAGATATTTGTACACCTATGTTCATAGCAGTATTATTCATGTAGATAAAACATGGAAACAACCTGTTATAGTTTGACTTGTCTCTTTCATAATTCAAATGCTGCCAATGTCATAGTATTAAGAAGTGGAGGATTTACGAGATGATTACTCCTCTCTCATGACTGGGATTTCAGCAATAAAAAAAAAAAGGCTTCACATAGCATTTGGCTCACTTGCCCTTCCATTTGTCTTCTACCATGTGAGGACAGTGTTTACCCCTTCAGAGGATGTAGCCCCTACCAGACAACCAAACCTGCCAGCACCTTGATCTTGGTCTTCTCAGCCTTCAGAACTGTAAGCAATAAAATTCTGTTCTTTATAAATGACCTAGCCTCAGTTATTTTGTTATAGCAGCACGAAATGGAATACGATACAACGAAATGTCTACGAACAGATGAATGGATAAGCGAAATATAGCATATACATACAATGGAATCTTATTCAGCCTTAAAAAAGGAAGGAAATCCTGATACATGCTACAACATGAATGGACTCTGAAGACATCATGCTAAGTGAAATAATAAGTCACAAAAAGATAGACACTGTATGATTTCATTTATATGAGGTACCTACAGCAGTCAAAATCATAGAGACAAGTAGCATGGTCATTGCTAGGGGTTGCGGGAAGGGGGAATGGCAAGTGACTGTTTAATGGGCACAGAGTTTCCATTTTTCAAGATGAAAAGAATTCTAAAGATGGATGGGTGGCAATGGTTGAACAACAATACGAATGTACTTATTGTCACTGAACTGTACAATTCATAAATGAGTAAGATAATAAATTTTATGTTACATGTATTTTACCAATATAAAAAATTAAAAACAAAATGCCTTTAAGAGATATAGCACTTTGGAGTAACATGTAGATGTCCTTGAAAATCTTTTCAGCCATGGGCCTTTACTGGTTATTTTATAACAAAATACTGAGAAATGTTGCTCTGCTTACAAATCAATCATGGAATTTTTTTGTTAAAGATAAGAGTCGAAATTTGCCGAAATTTTGTGTGATGACATGTAGCTGTCAGAATTATTCTATCCAGGAAGTATTTTTGAAAAAATAAACCTAATTTGCCATTTTGAGATAATGATGACTTTTAGAAATGAATGAGAGAGGAACTATTTCTCAAAAGAAACTCATGCTATGGAAAGAACATTTTGAAGTGGTTTTTTTTTTTGGATAGTTCATTGTTACGTGATTTTGTTTCTAAAAATGATATAAAAAATCTCATCCCTGTGAAAGTTAAAAACCTTGGTAATATAATTTTATCACTTGTTCAAAAATCTTTCAAAAGAGAATTTTAATAATTTTAAACCTACTTCTTAAATATGTAAAAATGCAACACGTTCTGATTAGATTGTAAGATCTGTTTGACATCAGGGGAAAGAGAAATGTATTAACTGAATTTCAAATGCTTTGCATGATGATAGATGGGTTGAAAGATGAATATCACGATTTACTTAGCTCAACCCATCTTGCTTTTCCTCCATTTGAATTTACATATCTTGGTGTCTATTTGTTTGTTAGCAGCTGCAGCAGCCCTCATAACCAAGTACAGAAATAAACTTAACTTGCCACCAGATTTTTATATCACAATATCACCAAACATTAAATCAATAGTTTAAACCATATAACATTATAAGGTGGTTGTGTGCCATTAATGAAAAATATAGACTTAATATATTCTTTATTTCATCCTTATCTTTTCTTCCCCCTTTTATTCCTTTTATTATTTATATTATTGTACTAATACTTCTAGTACAATGTTGACTAGAAATTTACTTTTGTTTTTTAAAATCATGTGTATTGAGGTATAATTTACATATAACACACTAATTTTAAGTATATAGTTTGATGTATTTTAATAAATATATAAACCCATGTAACCACCACAATAAAGATATAGAAAATGTCCATTACCCTCCAATTTCCTGCATACTTCTTTACAACTAATCCCACTCCCCTTCTCCCATCCACCATTCCTCAGCCTCAGGCAACCATCGATTGGTTTTCTGTCACTATAGGTTAGTTTTGCCTGTTTTAGAATTTCATATGAATAGATTTATATAGTATATGCTCTTTTATATCTGGCTTCTTTCAATCATGTTTCAAAGATTCATCTATATGGTTATGTGTATAAGCAATCCATTCATTTTTATTGCTTAACAATATTCCACTGTTTGGATATACCACAATTGGTTTATCCTATCATTTGTTGATGGGCATTTGGGTTGTTTCCAGGTTTTCAGGTACAAATCTTTATGTGGACATATATTATCATTTCTGTTAGGGAAACACCAAGAAGTGAAACTGCTGGGTCATAGGGGAAATATATTAATATGTTTAACTTTATAAGAAACTGCCCAGTTGTTTTTGGATGCTTCCATTTCAAAAACAACTGTGTCATTTTCCATTCTACCAGCAATGTACGAGGAGGGTTCCACCGGCCCTACATTCTTTCCTACTTGCTTATCGTCATTCTTTGGAATTTAAGCTATTTGGTGGGTGCACAGTGGCATCTCATCACTTTAACTTCGGAGTATGTTTCTAACACACATAAAGTGTGAATACAGTAATACACATACAGCTTCCAAAACAAATCACCACGTACATATTGTTGGGGTAGTCCAAAATGTGCATGATATACAACCAAACCCTTGCAGATGTGCATATACACAATAACGACCAGGTCATTGCCTTAGTGCTGGCTACCATAACACTTAGGAAGTTGCTTTTTTAGATGCTACAAGATGGAGGTTTTGAGGTTTAAAATGTTATATTCTTAAAGAGTTTAGGGAGGGCAGAGAATGATTTTGCTGCTTTCTTTTCTAACTTTTGTACCTGTCAGCAGAGACTGCCTGTCCACTGGGGTAGTGTGGAGACTGTGCGGTGTGTTTTTGCTCCAGTATTGTACCCTGTAGTGCCAGCTTTGGTTTCACCCATGATTGAAGTTCATTTGCACAGAGGGTGCCCCTAAAGAAAAACACGTTTCCCCTTCCAGCATGGCCCCAGGAGACAACTGGGCCCCAGCAGTTCCTTAGGCACTTTACTTGCCATTCACTCTAAAGTTTAGGGATACTCATCTGTCATTTCACACCTTGTTGGCAGAAAAACAACAGTGTAAATACCAAGAAACCTCAGCAGTAAGTCAGCTTCAAGCAGGTCAGATGCCCTGTAATATGCACAGTTTGATAGTTTAATCAGAGAATCACGCGGTATTATTGCTTCTGCCTGAGAGGAGCAGACATTTTCTTTCTTTTCAGGAAGGTTCTTTTCAGATAGCTATTAGATTGTTGAATGAGGAAGTGCACAAACGAAATGCTGGCTCCTTGTGGTCTTTCAGATCATTAAAAAGTAACCCAGGTGGCAAAACCAGTTATCATTTCCTCGGCTACAGTAGATGAAAGAGCAAGATTGGACACCAATCTGAGGCTACATGACAGCAAAACCATCAGCTCAGAGCAAAAGAAGATTCATCAATTCTGTGGAAAATAAGGAGTGAAAGTGATTACTTGGAATTGTGCAGAGACACCAACCTGTTGAATTGGCTGATTTTGCTCTTTAGACATCAGTCTGGTCTTGAAGAGTCACATACAGCCAAACTCAGTGATCTTGTTTATTTCTTTCTTGTGGCACTTTTCACACCATGAAACTCTTGAGCTACCCAGCTGGGAAAGGGAAAGTTGGGGAGGGGGTGTGATGAGGCAAATTCCCTGCTAGGGTGAAGGGAGCTCTAAGACATCATCAGCAATGATTAGTAATCAACCATCTGAATGCTTTTCAGTTTCAGTATTTGGTGTGCTAATAAATCACAGTCTGTCTCAACTTCCCTGCTCTTCTTGCTAGGAAAATGTGTGGCCTGATCACAATTCCCCTAGAATGTGTAGCTGCCGTGGTAGAAAAATGCTTTAGAACAACAAGCACTTTCTCTAAACATGCTGCTTCTCTCCTGTAACACCCAGAATCAAATTGGCCTTAAATGGGGCCCGACAGTAGCAATGCACAATCGGGACTTCTAGGAGCAGATGGGTAAGGAGAGAACTAAAAGAAGAAGGTGGGTGGCTGAGAGAAAGACTTTGGCTTAATGAAAGTAGATTGCAGAAGCTGCAAAGTGAGCTAAGAAGTTGCTTGAATTATGGTTTAAATATTGAGATGGCAGACACATCAATGTTGGAAACAACTTCCCAGAGCAGAGGTATCTTAGTCCATTTGTGCTGCTATAACAAAACACCTGCGACTTGGCAATGTATAAAGAACAGAAACTTATTGCTCACAGTGCTAGAGTCAGGATAGTCCAAGATCCAGGCACCACAGGTTCAGCATCAAGTGAAGGCCCATTTCTCTAGGTATCCTGACATGGCAGAAGGGATGGAAAGAACAAAAGGGGCTCAACACTGTGTTCCCACATGCCAGAGGAGGAAAAGGGAAAAGGAAAGGGCCTGAGCTAGTTCCCACCAGCCCTTTTATTATTAAGTCACGAGGGCAGAGCTCAAAACATCCCAGAAGATGTTCCCTGCCTCTTAATACCACCACAATGGGGATTAAGTTTCAACACATGAATTTTGAGGGAAATTCATGGAATTGGACAAACCTCTTAACTTCTCTAGGCTCCCTCTGTAAATGGAGGAAATTGGATCTCAGTTTCAAAAGTTTTTTCTTGGTCTCCAGACCCTTCTGCAAACAAAAGTTGATCCAGAAGCCAAGTAAATAAAATATATAAATGAAGTGTTGCCCTTGCTTTAGAGGTCTAGGGGAGGTAGGCTCACTGCTGCTGTTCAAGCTCCCTTCCCCTTCGAACACAGTCCTCGAAGGGTCTCCTTGGTGCAACTTTCAAAAACATTGTGGCGAATCATTTTTACAGGCTGTTTCAGTTCCAATGATACATAACACTAGTTATATAACATTGTGGTTCTCAAAGTGTGGCCCCTAATCAGAAGCAGCATCACTAGAACTGCTTAGAAATGCAGATTCTCAGGCCACTCCCCATACCTGCGGAATCAGTCACTCTGGGGATGGGACCCAGCCATCTGTGTTTTAAAAGCCCTTCAGGGGATTCTAAGGCATTCTCTTTGAGAACTACTGTATTGTTCCTTGGCGCTGAAGAGGTTGTGTTCCTCATGAACAGTCAGCAATACTGAGGCCACCCGAGCAGAACTGAGTAGATTGGGGTCAGTAAGGGAAGAACCAAGTGGGGAAAGGACTTAGGAACAGCTGTGAATTTCTCCTGAGAGAGAGCTGCTCATCACACTGCCCTGCCAAGTCTGCAGAATCTTTGAGAAAAGTTGGGAAACAACCATAGCCTCAACATCTTGTAATGTTTTGGTTTTAAAAAGGAGTAATAAAGGAAATTGCAAAATGCAATAGAGACAACACACTCTTGGAAAATGTTCTCTGTCTGGCCCTGTGCTTCCTTCCACTCTCGCCTGGTGATCTCCCTTCTCTGGTATCTGTTTGGATGATTTACACAGAGACATGGATGATAATAACCACAATGACAATAATAATAATGGCTAGAGAATGTCAGGCACTGTGCTAATTTTTATATGGATTTTCTCATTTAATCCTTGTAATATGTTCATGAGGTACTATTATTATTTACAATTTTATAAGGTAAGGAAAATGAGGTAGAGAAAGGTCAAGTAACTTGTACAGTAGACAGAATAATAGCTCCCCAGAGATGTCCACAGAACACTCTGAATATGTTACCTTACATATCAAAGGGATTTTGCAGATATAATTAACACATTAGCTACCATGTGAGTTGTATTTAACTCATGCTGGTTTTGAGCCTAGGGCCTCATGAAGCATATATAACTCACACATCTCTTCACTTTGGGAGCCATGAGAACTATTTTAAAGTTGCATATAACTTACACAAAACAATAAAAAATAACAAAATTTTCATTAAATTAAAAGGATCATTTTGATTTTGAAGTTTTTATTCTATTTTCATAATAAAACACCATGAACCCAAGGAAAAATGTTTTTTTCTAGTGTGCCAGTCAATGTGTTAAGTTAAGGATCATAAAATGGGGATATTATCGTGGCTTATCTAGGTGGGCCCAATATAATCACATATTCCTTGTAAGAGGGAGGGTCAGAAAAGGAGATGTGATGACAGAAGCAGAGGCCAGAGTGATGTGGCCACAATCCAAGTACTGCAGGCAGCTTCTAAAGGCAGGAAACAGATGCTCCCCTACAGCCTCCAGAAAGAACACATTTCTGCAGCACCTTCATTTTAGTCCCTAAGATCCATTTCCAACTTCCAACCTCCAGAACTATAAGGTAATAAATTTGTATTGTTTTAAGCCACTAAGTTTGCATGAATTTGTGACAGCAGAAATAGGAAATGAATACACTTGTCAAAGTCACATGGCCATTAGGTCATAGGGGCAGGGATATAACCTCACACTATGTGATTCCAGAACCTGCACCCTCAATTCGAATCATGGCCAAGGTGTTTAGGATCTACCCTACAGGGAACTGAGTGGTGAATTAGGCAAAGAGGCATGAATATTCTCTCTCATGTTGTTTTCCTGCCCTGTCAATCACCAATCCAGCTACGAGAAAAATTCTCATTTCTTGGATGGGGGCTTTGTAGCAAACAGAGTGGCATTCCACATGGACTGCTTCAAACTCCTCCTCTGTTAAGTGTGTTACTAGCTGAATGTTCCAATGGAGAAGGCTTCCTTCCTGCATGGCAGAACTGTCTCCCTGTTTAAGTGCTTCACAAGAGGTCTCTTAGTAAAATAAACATGGTTTTTCTCCTGGCTCCTACATGAATTATTTACAGGGTTAAGAGCTCCAGCTTCTAATCAAACACATTCACCTCTTCACCTTCAAGGGAACCACTAGTTTCTGCTTTCCTGGACATTCTAGAATGAAGCAGCAAGAGACTGTTCTTACAACCCGTATCCCATATTCATGACCTGCCTTCTCCAAGGTTCTTTGATATCTGTAATGTGGGGATGGTACTATCTGGTGTAAGCACCATACAGACTCTTCCTGAAGATCTAAGAGTTTATAAATGCAGAAGTGCTTTTTAACTTCTAAAACTTTAGCTATGCCAAATGCTTATTATTGTTTTCTTTAAATGGATTCTTTATCACTACCTTTTAACTTTATTGTCAGTGCAGAAATAAAAAGTGTTGACAGGCTGGATGGAATTTTGTGACTCAGGCATTTGGTGTCTGTGGGAGAGTGAGGAGGAAGTAGAAGAAAAACCCTAGCTCAAAGAGTTGAAATCAGGATAAATTCATATAGGAAAACTTCAAAGTAGATGTTTTTTCTAGCACTCAAGATTAAAAACTAGAAATGTCTTTCAAAGCATGTATGAAGGCATTATCAATATATTTAAGGTAGGGGATCCTACACAAACCCAAGGGTTTTCAAAAAGGTCATTGCTGGCAGTAAGAAGTGAAAGATGAAAAGACGAACATTTCATTTCTTCTGGTCCTTTAGGATCCAATTCAAGTCACAACTTTTCTCTGAAGCCTTCCCTAAACCAGCCCAGCCCATGGGAATTGTTTAAGCATTGGCGTGGCATGTCTCATCTCTGCCCCTCATATGCACTTGACACTCAATGTGTGAAAAGAATTTTGTTTGAAAAGCAACTGGATTACAAACTACTTGAGGGGAGGGATCGTGTCTCTTATGTGCTGCATGTCTTCACAGGACTTAGCCTAGTATAGAGCAAATCAGATCAAGTGATTCACTCAGTTTCTAGAAAGCTTTTTCTTGCAACTGAAGGATTCATAACCTTTTCTCTGTGGCTTTTCCTAAGCTTTTAGTATCATCCTGCTTGTGCCCTTGCTTTAACTCCCTTTCTTTGATTTGCTGTCATCTCTATCTTTATCCTCCATCAGCTTCCTGTCTTGATCTTGTGGTACAGCAGTGGGATACCACACAGATCCTTCCTTCTGGACCAAAGCACCATTCCCCTGACTGCCGGGAACGTTGGCAGATGATGGCTCTCGGCTGAGTTGTGCTCTAGGAATTTCCCTCAGCCAAGGAAGCCAACTTACCCAAGGTCACACCCCTTTCTCAGGGCATGCACATACAAATGTGGACTATAACATTCCCTGCCTCAAGATGGTTCAACTCTGAAAGGTCACCTCAGCTCAAGAACTCCCTATGGGATTGGCTGAGTCATTGAGTATGATTATATTGCAGTTTAACTCCTCTTTCCAAAGCCTACCCTGCTTCCTTCACTTCCCTGCAGGTGAAGTTCCTGAGAGCCCTTCCCAATAAACTTCCTGCATACCAATCTCCACATCCCAGAGAACCTGCTCTATGGTTGATTTTACACATAAGGGAAGGACAAACAACATCCAGAGCAAGAGGAATTAAGAGAGTGCTGCCTTACCTAAAGTCAAGCCAGAATTATCTGGCCATGGCTGCCAATACCTGGCAGTGAACACAGTCATTGGCCTGGCTGTCATGTCAGAAAGGTGAGGTTTGGCCACTTGTGTCATCTCCACCAGTATGGCCCAACAGAACTTTTTGTGATGATAGAAATATGTTCTACATCTGTCCTGTCCAATATGACCAATAACCATTACTTACTTGTGGCTACTGAGCATGAGAAATGCTAGTGTGAGTAAGGAATTTGATTTTTATTGTTAATTAATTTATATTTAAATTTAAATAACCACATGTATCTACTGGCTACTATATTGGACAGAGCAGCTTGAGATTATGAATCCAGTAGGTCTACAGAGGCAGTGTCATGACAGTTCCGATTCCATCTGCCTTTACTTCCACCACCTCATGGTCCAGAGATACTTGGTCTGATTCCTTAAAAGTCATTCTAATAAGACATATATAAGAACTGTGTACTAGGAAAGTCTAATTATAAAGGGGCCCAATAGTGATTACAAGCATTTTTAAATCTGAGTGCCAGAGAACTCTGTTGAAAGTTTAAGTTGATTACAGCACATGTATCTAGTCATAATTAAAACTGCTCATATTAAAGTAACGTACACCAGCCTGAGCAATAATAAGACCTTGTCTTTACAAAAAATAATTAAAAAATAGCTGCGGAACGTTGGACACAGCTGGGACCTATAGTCCTAGCTACTTGGCAGGATGAAGCTGGAGGATTGCTTGAGCCCAGGAGTTTGAGGTTGCAGAGAGCTATGATGATGCCACTGCACTTTAGCCTGGGCAACAGAGTGAGATCCTATCCCCCCAAAAATAAAAACATGAAGTAATGTAGGGCCATAAGTCAAGACTGTGGCAGAAGTCTTCTGATTTCTACAGAAGTATAGGCATAGCTAAAACTTAACCAGACATTGTTTTATTACTTGCCTTCCTGTAACTGCTTACTGCTTAGGAGTCACATATCCCTGACTGGCATAAGATTTGTGACTTCTCTAATCACATCTATAGATAACATCACTATTGTAAAACCTAAGACTGGTCTGTGAGATATTTTCCAGACTCTGTATTTGGCAGAACCAACTGATGCCAACCAGATCAGTGGCCATACTTGTGAACTGACAACAGGTCCTGCAACCTTCTACGAAGGAACTATCTCAGCACAAGAAGTTAATTTCTGCTTCCCAACACTATGAGTTAATCCCCAGCTAATCAGCAGACCCAATTCCCTAGCTTTTTGTCTGCCAAACTACCTTTAGAAACCTTGGCTTTAAAATTCTCAGGAAGACAGATTTGAGAAATTCCTCCCATCTCCTTGCTCAGTGCCCTGCAATATTAAACTCTTTCTCTGCTACAACCCCTGTTGTCTCAGTGTATTGGCTTCCTCCTGTGCAGCAGACAAAAGAACCCGGTTGGGTGGTAACATAATTGCTAACCCTAATAATCTATTATTCTGCTGGCCCTTCTAGGAGTTTATCATCTAGGTGAAAAGACATGACATCTATCTGTGTACAATTTTAAGTTAAGGAATACGTCCTTCCTCAACTGTATACATGAGTAGATTTGATAAATGCTGTTTCCTTTTCCATTTGGTCTCTGTAATCTGGGGGCCTTTGTTTTATGTTTCATATATAAGAAAAGAAAAAAAAAGGATAAGAGATAGCTTTGAGCTTGAAGTGGGCACATTCATAGCTTGGAGACCCATGGAAGACCTTTAGTTCTGCCCTGTTCCTTGAACAGGAATGGCCTCTTATTATTGACCCAGAAATGTTGCCTGGGACCCAGGGTAAGAGCATGTAGCTGTACCTCTGCAAGCTCATGACCACTCCTGTAAAAAATGACTTGACATGCATGCCCTCTAGACAAGGAGTTGTTCACAAATCAGGCTGAACCACTAAGTGCAACTGAAATTGAATTCAATGCAATTTGAGAATATTCTGTGTACTTAAAGCCCAGAAGCCTGGTGTGTGAGGAATCCAGGGACAGGCAATGGTAGTTAAATCTGTACATTTTTCTTTCTTGTTGCAATTTTATCTTTTCCAAGCAATTTAATGAAGACTCTAGAGAAAAGAATTAAATGTCTGCTGGTTCAATTACCAAATAATGAAAAGGTCGAAAGGAACACCATGCGCTATGTGCCAAGCTGCTATATCAGCCTATTCTTAAAGTAAAAATCTCCTCTGTGCTCTTCACGATCGCACGTTGCCACCCACAAACTGTACAGATGAGTGTCGGTGTGAGATGCAAAAACCACAAGCTGGTACAGATCCTCCTCCGTGAGGTGAAAGGGCCCTGGCCATGGGGAGCATCTCCTGACACCCACGCAGGAGTGATGGGCATGGCGGAGGACATGGATTTCATCAGGAGGGAGCAGGCTGCTGTTAAATCCATGCTTTAAGAAGATTCTAATCATCCTTGGCTCTGAATACATTTTTAACCAGCCTGTTCTTAGGACCACATGCAGGGAAGGCCTTCGGAACAAAACAGACTTGCCAGCAAGGATTTCCAGAGCTCTCAGCAGTCCCTGACAGAATTTGGAAAGCCACCTCTGTCCCCAACTTGCCCCAGTTGTACACAGAAAAGAAAGATCACAACACATAATCCTCTACAGAAGCTAAAACCAGAGATAAAATAAAACTATGGTGCTTTGGAATTCATTAGAACACTGGTTTTCATGCTTTAAAAATCAACTCTCCCTAGAAATACTACGCGAGAGAAGAGGCAGTTAAGTATAGACCTCTACCACTTCAGCAAATGGTGACAATCTCTCTGTTCATGCTATGGTTTGTTTTTTGTTTTTTGTTTTTTTTTGTTTTTGAGACAGGGTCATGCTCTGTTGCTGGGGCTAGAGTGCAGTGGCGTCATCATAGTTCCCTGCAACCTCAAAGTCTCAGGCTCAAGGGATCCTCCTGCTGCAGCCTCCCAAGTAGCTGGAACTAAAGGCATGCACCACCACACTCAGCTAATTTTTCTTTTTTTTGTAGAGATGGGATTTCACTCTTGCTCAGGCTGGTCTCGAACTCCCGGCCTCAAGTGATCCTCCTGTCTCAGCCTCCCAAAGTGCTAGTATTACAGGTGTATGCCACCGCTCCCAGCCCCAAACACCTGTGATCACTAACATCGAAATACACTATGGACAAGTCATTGTACAGCTTCTTTTTCACCTTTAAGTTCTTTGGTTTATATAAGAGGACAGCCCCATTTTTAGGAAATACACACTGAAATGTTTAATGATAAAGAGCTATGATGTATATAACTGACCTGTAGGAAAAAGGGTGTGTGTCTCTATATCTATCTACATATACATATATACACACATGTATAAATATACATATATATGTGTACATACACATATATATAATACATGTGTATATGTATGTACATACATATTCATGTGTGTGTATGTGTGTATGTGGTGAGAGAGCAAGCAAGAACAAATGATAAAGCAATTGTGGTAAAATGTAAACAACAGGTGAATCTAGGTAAAGGGAATCTGAGTAGTCTTTGAACTATTTTTTTTTTCATTTACTTATCAATTGATGTTTGGAGATGGCATCTTCCCATGTTACCCAGGCTAGAGTGCAGTGACTCTTCACAGGTGTAATCATAGCACATTTGCAACTTATCTGTAAGTTTGAAAATATTTCCAAATAAAAACTTTTAAAGTTTTGTGTGTTCCCTTTTCTACACTCTAAGTAAAAGTGTCCACGATGGGAGGCCTACCCTGCAGAAGGCAACAATCCTGCTGATGTGTGTTTAACCACAAGGAGAATTTTCTTGGAGAAGCCAATCACACATTTCTAGAATGGCTCTCCCCATGGTCTGCTAGCAATCGTTGAGAGTTCATGCCATGGTTGGAAGCAGAACTATGGCTAGGGAATGCATGAATATCTCCAGCTAGTTTATTCCTCTCTTCTCTTAAAAATACTACATCCATGCTGTACTATGATCTAAGTGTCTATTTTTATACCAGTAACAGGCTGTTTGGGTTACTATATAGCCTTGTAGTATAAGTTGAGGTCAGGTAATGTGATGTCTCTAGCTTTGTTCTTTTTGCTTAGATTTGCTTGGGCTGTTCAGGATTCTTTCTTTCTTTCTTTCTTTCTTTCTTTCTTCTTTCTTCTTTCTCTCTTTCTCTCTCTCTCTCTCTCTCTTTCTTTTTTTTTGTTCCATATAAATTTTAGGATTGTTTTTTCTAATTCTGCAAATAATGATGTTGGTACTTTGATAGGGATTGTACTGACTCTGTAGATTGCTTTGGACATTATGGTCACTTTAACAATATTGATTCTTCCAATGCATGAGCACAGGATGTTTCTCCATTTCTTTGGGTCATTTTCAATACCTTTCATCAGTGTTTTGTACTTTTCCTTGTAGAGATCCTTCACATCCTTAGTTAAATAGATTCCTAGATATTTTATTTAATTTTTTGTAGCTATCCTAAATGAGATTGCCTTATTGATTTAGTTCTCAGCTTGACTATTATTGATGTATAGAAATGCTACTGATTTTTGTAAAATGATTTTGTAAAATGTATCCTGAAACTTTGCTGAATTCATTTATTAAATCTAGCAGAATAGAGAATAGGGAACCCAGAAATAAAGACACATATATACAGCCAACTGATCTTTGACAAATTAAAAAAAATCATACACTTGGGAAAGGACACACTTTTCAACAAATGGTACTGGGAAAATTGGATTGCCAAATGCAGAAGAATGAAAAAGGACTCCTATATCTCATCATATACAAAAATCACCTCAAAATGGATTAATGACTTAAATGTAAGACCTGAAACTATAAAAATACTAGAAGAAAACCTAGGAAAACTCTTCTAGGCATTGGTCTAGGCAAAGAATTCATGAATAAAGTCTCAAAAGCATAAGCAATAAAAACAAAAATAGACAAATGGGTCCTAATTAAACTTAAAAGCTTCTACACAGCAAAAGAAATAATCAATGGAGTGAAAAACCTATAGAATGGGAGAAAATATTTGCAAACTATCCATCCAAAAGGAGACTCATATCCAGAATTTACAAAGAACTCAAACAACTCAACAACAACAACCAAATAAGCACTTTTAAAAAGTGTGCAAAGGACATGAATTGATATCTTTCAAAAGAAGATACACAGATGGTAACCAAGCATATAAAAAACGCTCAACATCACTAAGCATCAGAGAAATGTGAATTAAAATCACAATGAGTTATTATCTTACACCAGTTAGAATGGCTGTTATTAAAAAGTGAAACAGATGTTGGTGAGCATACAGAGAAAACTTATACACTGTTGGTGGGAGGTAAATTAGTACAACCGCTATGGAAAACAGTATGGAGATTGCTCAAAGACTAAAAATAAAACTACCATGCGACCCAGCAAACCCTCTACTAGATATATACCCAAAAGAAAAGAAATCATTATATTAAAAAGATACCTGTACTTGTATGTTTATTGCAGCACTATTCACAATAGCAGAGATTTGGAATCAACCTAAGTGTTCATTAACAAATTAATGGATAAAGAAAATGCAGTATGTGTATACAATGGAATACTATTCAGCTATAGAAAAGAATGAAATCATGTATTTGCAACAACTTGGATGGAACTGGAGGCCATTATCTTAAATGAAACAATTCAGAAACAGAAAGTCAAATATTGCATGTTCTCACTTATAAGTAGAAGCTAAATAATGTATATACATTAAAGTATGGAAAAATAGACATCAGAGACTTGGAAGGACAGGAGGTTAGGAGGAGGAGAGGGACTAGAAACTACTTAATGGATACGATACACATTATTCAGATGATGATTACATAAAAACCCAGACTTCACTGCTGGGAAATATATCCATATAACAAAATTGTACCCCTTAAAATTATACACATAAAATAAAAAAAGAGTTAGTTTAAAAGAAAGATGCATTGTATACAATAAGGTAAATCATTTATCAATTTTAAATTTCAAGGGCTTTTAAATGTTTCTGAAATAGTCATTTTCAGATATTTAAGAATAATAGCTCAATAATAAGTTATGGGTAAGTGAATTTTTTTATATTTCAAATAAAAACAAAACATACAAAAAGATGCATCCTCTAATTTTAACATTTTACATACATTTGGTTCTAACAAAAAAAACTGATGTTATGTTAAAAATCAGAGACTTAGGGTTTGGAAAATAAAGATAATAACATTTTAAAAATAAAAAATACTACAGCAAAGGATATTAGATTTTTAAAGTTTTAAAAATAACTATCTAATGTATGAAACCACTTTAAAGTACATGAAAAAACAAACCATATGAAGAAAAGAAACCTTCTAAATTATTTATTCCACTGCTATTTTATTTTATTTTTTTTAATCGGTGGTATAAGATACAATAGGGCCAATACCTTATTAGAATAGAAGCTCTCTGAATACAGGAATAGACCTGTTTCTCCTATTTGCCCAAAAACAGCATTATAGGTTGCAATTGAGTGAAAATATGAATAAATGAATGAGCAACACTTGAGACAAAATTCTAAACTCCTTATCTTTAAGAATGCATTTTAAAACTTAATATCTAAGCAGAGGTATTTTCATCTATGGGATTCTCTCTATATAAGTTTTATCCCCCTTTTCTCTATTTTATTTTATAATTCCATATCTAAATTTTACTAGGGACATTGGGAAAGACAAAGTGTAAGGTGCAAACTGGGAGAAGATGTTTTCCACATACACAACTGATATAGGATTACTATCTAGAATGTAGAAGTCATTCCTACAAATAAATTAGAATTAGACAAACAATTCAAAAGAAAAATTGTCAAAAGACTTGAACAGGTATTTTACAGAGGAGAAAGCACAAATGGCCAAAATACTTGCAAAGATGCTCAAAGTCTTAGTAAATAAAAAATACAAATTAAAACCACAAATATTATATCACATACATTAGATTGGCAAAAACTTCAAAGTCTGACAATATCAAAGTGCTGCTGAAGACACAGAACTATGACATTCTCACACACCACTGGAGGGAGTGAAAATTGGTACAACCCTTTGGAAAACAATTTGGTATGGTATAGAAATGCTGAAGGGATGCATGTCCTGCGACTCAACAATTCCACTCCTAGGTATGTGCCTGAGAAACTTTAGCATAGAAGCAATGGGGACTGTGTGCAAAAATATCCATAATACTTTTATAATGGAAACCGTGCAAAGTCTGCCAACAGTGCTGCGTGTATAAACAACATCTGTATGCATCAACAAGGATGACCCTTAGGAACACAACATCCGGTGAAAAAAAGAAAATTATGGGAGAATATATACATTATGAGTCCATTCATGGAAAGTTCCTAAGTGATTTTGCTTTTAGGGATAGAAACATATGCGGTAAAACTGTAACAAACAAGAGAATGATAAACAAATATTCATAGTAGTAGTTACCTCTGTTCAGGGCAGAAAGGAGATGTGGTCAGGACAAGGTAAATGGGCCTTTAAAGGAAAGGCTGATGGTTTATGGCTTAAAAAGGGCAGTGGGCACACATTCATTGTATTGTTATACTTCACACTGTATACATTTTACATATTCTTTTGCATGTAGCCAGTATTTAATAAAAACAACCTTTAAGAATTGGTGAAGAAGTAAATGACTGAAATATTATTTTTAGAACTTGCTGGAAGAAGAAAAGAGAATATAACAACCTACCAGCCATTAAGCTCTGACAGTTCTTCCCTCTAAACATGCCACACTTGTCTCCTTGTCTCTTGGTTTCTCTTTGCTCACTCACTCCAAAGCCAGCGATCATTCAGAATTACCAGCTGTCCAGGGTTGGAGGAAACTTCATGGTGTTCATCTGCAGCGGCAGCCAAGCTTTCCTCTCTATCTGTCATCCTATCCCTCATTAAAATTCAGGCCTACTCCAGGTGTGAATGACAAGCACATTACCCCGTTCACGCGCGTGCACACACATCCAGTCTCTGCAGCTTGATCGAGTTATTATTATATCCAAATATTACTGAAATCCATTATCACCTGACTTTTGACTTTGACTTATCTTCTAATATTTGTACACATTTCATAATGATAATAGAGCACTATATTTAAAACAAATCATCTCCCTGTCCTCCTATCAGAACCTGAAATCTTCCAAAGCTCCTTGAAAAACAGACACCTGTCTCTTCCTCTGACTGCAACCATGTAGCAACAGTCCCGTAAACCACAAGTAAAATTTAAAGTGAATGGTGCGGCTAATGTCAGTGCAACACGTAAACAGAAAAAAATAAATCTAGCTGCAGTGAAATCTTACTTCTCACCTGGATTATTAAAGATAAGAAAACATTCATCTGTTTCCCAGCCCACCCCTCCACTGCCACCCAGTGGATGGGAAGGAAAAAAGGTATTGCAATATTTTCATTATCAGTGACATTAAAAGATAATTGTTTCATATCAGTTACTACAGGGAAGTCAGGCTTTATCAGCAGTAACATTCCAATAGAAAAAAAAATCAGACACTGTTAAAAAAAATTATTCTCAATGACCTACCTGGAAGAATCCATCACTGAAGTATACTGCCTTAAAAATATAACTACTTACCTCAGCATATTGTGCTACTGAACTGGCTTCAACCGCATAAACTCTCCTAGCTCCAGCCTGTACAGCAAAAAATGACAGAATTCCTGATCCACAACCAACATCTAGCACAACCTAGAAGGAAAGAAAAACAAAAAGGGGGTGAAAACACAACGAGGTTTGTGTCTGCTGGCACAAGGCCAGCTTTTGGGCATGGAGGTGAGACTTAATTGAAGTCCTAGCCTTGGGATCTACCAGTGGTCTTACCTTGGCAAAGTTATAAATCTCTGAGACTTGTTTTTCTCACACATTAAATGGGGTTAATAATAACCACTATTAAAGTTGGCTGTAGGGTTAAATAATATGAAACGTATGCAAAGCACTTGGCATATAATTGGTATTCTTCAAATCATTGCTATTATTATGATCGTTTCTTTGTAACATGGATTGCTTTGAGGATGCTTAGGGCCAAGAAAAGCAGAGTGTCACAAATGAGCTCACCTCACGAAATCTATTAGCATGAACAAAATGAAAACTGTCTCAAATAATTTTTGGAACAATATACACATGTTTAGAAACAACGGAAGATGAAGTCTTGAAAAATCCAAAAGTGATGTATGTGCTTTTTTACCAAACCCCCTCCATAAAACTGGGGAGGTTTCTATGGAGAGTAGGAACACATGAGGGTTGTGAAATGACAAAATTTTTCTTCCCCTCTCTGTGTTCTGACCTGGAACTTAAATCAAGGAAACCACCGTTCACTGGCACAAAGGGGCCAAGACTTGAACCTATGTACTGAGAAGCAAGGGGTGGACCATAAGTATAGGACCCCTTTCCCCAGATACTGATGAAACTAAGGCCTGAATTGTGGCCTGATTATTTAAATTTAAAGTTACTGTATTTCTGTCTCATCAGTGACTTTTATTCTCAGCATCTTTTGGCACTAGCTTTGAGCAAGACATTTTACTTGGCTTTAAATCCTCACAATAACCATATGAGTAGACAGCATTCTTATGCCCACTTAACAGATGAAAAAACTGAAAATCAGAGACATTGAACAACCAGCCAAAGTCCACCTAGCCATAAGGAGGGGAGCTAAGAGTTAAATCTGAACATTTTTGTCTTCTAAGCTCATATTTTATATTATCATATATTTGCTTACTTACATTTATCCTCTATAAAACTGACATTTTAACACAGCGATACAAATAGGCAATGGTTGACAAGGAAACAAAGTAGTATTTTTGTTGGAAAATTTAGAAAAGTTAAAAAAATTTTGAAAGTAGGAAAAATTTTCCAAAAAAATAGGAAATATCAGGAGGTTTTGTGTCTGTGTGTGTTTTAACTGTGGTATCACACTGTGCTGACACAGATACTGTGCCATTATTCTAAGAGAACATGCTGTTAGTAATGGGTTCACAGTGCTTACTTATATTAATTCTAGGGCTGTGGCTGTATTCCATATGGTTTCCTAGGGCTTGGGTAATTAGGAGCATTACCAATTTAAAATGTCACCCAGACTCCAAAATTGGCTGTCGGGCTGTCTATACTTTTAGAAATACCAATATTCTCTTTTCCTGATCCTCCCCAGGAAATCTACCATCTTCATGTGGCCATGATCTGCTGCAAGAACACTCATGACTGCCATTTAGGGAGTGGAGGCTGTTAAGTTTGAGAATGCAATCCTTGTCCCCAAAGTAAGATGCACCACATTCAAAAGAACCTTTCTAGAAACTTCTTCAATTAAAAATACAATGCCTTAGATTCCAAGTTCAGTCCAAAATATGGATGCAAAGTAAAGAGAAGATGGAAATTGCACCTGGATGCTCTGGTAACAGGTTACCCTAGAAATGTGTAAATGGAGCTCTTTGTCTAATTTATCGGGGTGGTACAAAGCACATCTTAGAGCAGTACTTTTCAGTTCTTGTGATCCTGTAGACTAAAAACCAAAGGAATATCTTACCATTAGGGGAGAGATGGGAGAAAAGAAATAGGGAGAAAGAGGAAAACAGCCAGAGCTGAGAGTGAGCCTTATGTGGTTAAGCTTTTGGCATATTTGGTCCATTTGGTAAAAAGACACTTTAATAGACCCAGGCATATCTAGAGAAATAGTGAAAAATTATAAGCTGAGGCAATTTTCTAAAGATACAAGCCAAAATGACCTTAATTATTTGTTTATTTCAAAACAGAGTATGGGCCTTGGAAAAGAATCTGATCCTTTGCTAGCATTGTCCAGATAATTCCCTCTGCTTCCCACTTGAGTGTATATCACAAAACTTAAGTGAATTTTCAGTCATGCGACTGGGAAGAGAGGATGAGGAGGCAGAGGGACATTTTTCCTTGTCTACATAAGCCATGCAACTTTGGAACCAAAGCCATGGAGGGCCAAGGATAAATCCTATGGTGAAAAACTAATAGTCAAAGCAAATATTTAGGCTTTAATGAAAATATACTACCTCGTACCTTTCCAGCTGGGATTTCCAAGACTGGGAGAGGAAAGGACATTAACACAGATAATTCCATTACACTTTCTCCCATAGCACCTCAGGAAGCCTTGGAGCTGCCTCTAATTTTATGTCTTTTGTCCTTATATAAGATTATATTGAGCCCATTTTTTATTCTACCATTGGTAGACTATCACAGAACTGGTTATATTTGAGGAACTTGGCAGACATTAAGTTATACTTTTATGCTCTGGGAAAAAAAATCTCATCTCTCCTCAGGCAGAGGCAAAAAAGAGTAATAAAATCTTAGGGCTTAGGTAATTAGGAGTATTATTAACTTAAAATGTCAGGTGGCTCCATGGTGCAATGGATTGCGCATGGGACTTCTAGAGGCTGGAGACATTCAAAATGTGGAGTGGTTTACAGTTACTAAATGATGCTCCCCTGACACTATCTATTTGATCCACACACCTTTCTGTAATAGAGAATACATACTTTTGTGTCCATTTTATTGATAAGGAAACTGAGGCTCAGAGATACTAAGTAGCCAGCCCAAGGTGACATGGCTGGTAAGTGGCAGAGCTGGGGGTAGGAATCCAGTGCTTAGCTCTCTGCACCGCGATGGCCTCTTTTTGTGTAGCAAAAGATGAGAGAAAAGGGCGTACTGTAAAGAGACACAAATCTGATCATCACACCTCTGATAGTTCTACACAGCTGGAGGAGGAGAAGAAGGTCTCTTTAGTCTGTTGTCCTTAGTCCTGAGCGATCCAACAGTGACTGACCTTTCTGGTCTCTTCTTTCATGTCCCTCTCCCTTTTCCCCCACATACGCTAGGCTGGAAATTACACGCTTTGCTTCATTCTGTGCTCACTCATGCATAATTCCCTGTGGTAGTGGCAGTGATCATTCCACCAAATGTTCATGCTTTCTCAGGGTACAGTTGTTGGGAAGCAGCTGCCCGGCCAAGACTACATTTGCCCACCCTCTTGCATCTCCGTGCAGCCATGTTACTCCTTCTGGCCAGTAGAATGTGAGGGGAAGTGATGAGTATCTCTTCTGGGCCCAGGTGGTTAAGGGTCCAGCATAATTTCCCTACACTCTGTGCTCCTTAAACAGTGATATTGGAGATCACCTATTCAGGGCGAAAAAACCCTGAATCTCTAGGTCACCACTTTGGGAAGAGCCACTCAGAAAACACTGGACATGGCATGAGCAAGAAATAATTTTTCTTTTTTAAAAATTATATATTTTTTGTTATTTTAAAATTATTTTTACTTTCTTGTTGTTTTTTAAAATTTCACACATTGACAGAAATAAATTTTATTATGGTAAAACACTGAAATTTAGGGATTGTTTTAGTTGGTATATATACTGATCAATATATTTCCCTTGGGTAACATTCCCTTCTCTCAGTTTTCTACCTAGAAATCTCATTTTTCTAGACCTAACTCAAATCTCACATTTCAGGAATGCATTCCTTGACTTTCTAGTCAGTCTAGGCTAGGCTCTCTGGTATCCTGGATATAGTTCTCTAGTGGCATTTATCACAGGATATGGCAAGTATTTCTTTATCTGGTTATCTTTCCAGCGTAGCCTCTAAGCTTCCCAAAGACAGGAATCACATCATTTATCTAGCTAGCCTAGTAGGAAGCATAAAAACCATTAACAAATATTTGTTGCCTACATGACTGAATGGGATGAGGCAAAATGTCAGTCCCCTCATTCCAGCATCACCTTGAAATAGCTCTGGAAAAGGCCTATGACTTCTGGGTGCCATTTGGATTCCGGGAGTGCACGTGCATCACAATCCAGCGCCCAAAGAAAGTGAGCTTAGGGGGCCCTCGCCTTATTCAAGATGTATTGCCCCAACAATTTCACTCAACCGTCCTTGTCTTCTGCATTCTGGCCTCTTTCTTATTTCTTGGCCTGCATGTCACCTCATGGACCTGACACTTTACACTCTGTCTCCCTTCACTATCTCCACCCTTCCTTGACTATGATCTGAACATGGTCACTCTTCTATCTGAGGCAGCCTTTCACCAAATCCCTCTGCCCTGACACAGGTTTCAGGCTTGTTCCTGCCACAGGGCCTTAGTACGTGCTGCTCCCCACTACACACTCTATCCAGTCTGTGGTCACTTTTTTTTTTTTTTTTTACCTACTCTATGCCTATTGTGCTGGATATTTTCTATTTGTTCCTCCAGATATATCCTTCAGTCTTCTCCACCCTGCACTTTGTCAGGTGCCAGACCTATCTGGACTGTATCAATATGCTTCCTTGCCATTGTACTCTAGTTGTAATCAGTCAAGAGAAAGGACAATAGGAGGGTAGAAGGAGTGAGTACAGTGAGGTCAGATTGTTCATTCTCCTGGCTTCCTCCTTCCTGGGTCTCCGGTGGATTGGTTGTGTCCCCTCTACCCAAAGTCACAGCTCTTGCTGGGCTTTCATGTTTTACAGTCTGACTATTCTCTTAGGTTTCCAGTAACCACCTTTAGGTCCACACTCTTGCTGCTGCCAGGGTGTTTCACCATCCCTTGTTGGTTTCCTTAATTCTGCCCACATCTTTGGAAACAGTCATGTTATTTAATTCTGGTCTTTGCTCCCTCCCAAGTGAAGTCTTCCTGTTGTGTGCTTTTTTTATCACCACCTCCTCATACTCTTTCTCCATAACAGTCATCAGTTATAATTTTTCACGCAACATGAGTAGTTACTTGATTAATGTTTGCTCTCTCCCCTGGATGGTAAACTTTGTTAAAGGAGAGGCCCCATCTGTTTCCCACTCACTGTTGAATCCCTGACAGGTAGCACGGGTCTGCTGCACAGCAGAGACATTCACTAAATCTCTGATGAACAAGATGAATAAATGAAAATGTCTCTCACTACTGCAAATATGGGACAGACTCAGGGGCCAGAAAATATGATGCAAATCTGTTACGTCCCTGAGAGGGCACCTTGTCCCAGCATAACAAGTCCTCTCCAACTTAGTGAACCCAATAATCCTTCAAAGGATGACTTTCTTTTGGAATTGCCACATTATCATCACATTACAATCCAGCCCTTGTGCATGATATTCTTCGAGACAGGGACTTCATCCTCAGCTGCCTGTTGGAAACACAGGCAGTGACTGTAGACATGGCTGTTTTTCAGCTTATTCAGAGCGGCACCAGAAAATGGTATGAAATTCCCGGCAGGAGTAATTGGGAAAAGTCCACAATTGGTCCATGTAACAGCGGCCAAATGCTCTGGGAATTTGTTAGTAAATAAAGTGTTTAAATTTTTTTTAAATAGGGTCATTTTGCTTGTACATATTATTTTAATTACATGCTCTTCTGGTTTCTGGGGCAAAGAAATCCTGGAAAATATTTGGACAGGGCTGATATATCTCCAAGTGGGTTCAATGCTATTTATTTGGATTTACTAGGTTAAGATTAACAAGGAATATCTAGATCCATATGAAAGTGTGAAACTAAACTACCCTTGAATGAAAGAATAAAAATAAAATAAGTACAGTCATCCCTCAGTATCCACGGGGGATGGGTTCCAGGACCCCCCCTCAGATACCAAAATCCTCCAGTGTTCAAATCCCTTATATAAAATGGCATAGTATTTGCATATAACCTATGCACATCCTTCTGTATACTTTAAATCATCTCTAGATTATTTATAATACCTAACATAATATATATTCTATAAAATAGTTGCTATACTATATTGTTTAGGGAATAATGACAAGAAAAAATATCTGAACATGTTCAGTCAGATGTAACCAACCTTTCTTTTTAATGAATATTTTTGATCCACGTCTGGTTGAATTCCTGGATGTAGAACCCAGGTATATAGAGGGCCAACTATGTCTATTATTTGCTGTATTCTTATTATATGCTATGTCTGTCTAGTGCTTTATAGGCATTGCCTTAACTACTTGTCATGACAACTCTATCATGTGGGTGCTATTATTTTCTCCATATTATAGATAAGGAGACTGAAAATCTCTAGAAATGAGATTTTTAAAAAATTATCTAATTCGAACCCTATGCTCTTAGCCACTCTTTCCACCTTCAATTCTAAGCTATTCCTTGTACTTACTATTCACACTATAGTAATATTGGCCACATTTAGCCTTTTTCACTCTAGCTTTTTATAACTGTCTTCAAATATTGAGGTTCTGATTATCCCCCAATCGGTTCCTCAAATGATGCCAGTTATTATGTATTAATTCTTTATTTGCTTGAGCATATCAGTGGCTGCTCTGAATGGCAGCAGCACCCTAATTGTCCTTGTTGTATACCTTATATTCCAAAGTTCTGTGCTCTACCTGTCTGTGCACTTCCACAGCCAGCCTTCAGAGGGAGCGTGGCCCTGCAGACATCTTGATGTTGGACTTCTAGCCTCAAGAACTATGAGAGAATAAATTTCTATTGTACTAAGATACCCAGTTTGTGGTCATTTGTTATGGCAGTCCTAGGAAACTAAAACAGCCTTCAAAGCGCAAGGTATAGAAAAAATAAATTTATATTTTCTATATATATATATATAGATACTGTTTTTTACTATCACATCCTGCTCCCCTCCACATTCCCAAACTCACATAAATACATAAAATATCAGTTGATAAACCTAGAACATATAAACAATTGCTTTCTGTCACTTCCCAAATCATCCTGCACTACAGGCTTTGAATACAGACAGATCTGAGTTTGTACAGAGCTCTATCACTTAGTTGTATATCCTAAAGCAAGTTAGTTAAATGTTTGAGTGTCAATCCCATTATCTATACTATTAACCTAACAATATGTATTGCATTTGCTTGGTGTGCAATGTAGTGGGCCATCCTTTGGTGCCTCTCAGCATTTGAACCCCGTTCCTATGTTTGAGGAATGCCCCAAGTCATGAGGCAGCACCAGCCTCCCGCTAGGAAAGTGTCATGTTGTCAGATGCTCTTTTCTGGCCCTTGAAGGTAAAGCACAGGCATGACCCAGTGCCAGTAAGATGCACTCTGCATGGGAAGCTCAGAGCGTGCAGATGCGGGGACTACACAGAATCCACTCTGGTGAGGTCACAGCAACCTCCAGATTCCAGAGCATCAGAGGGGAGATTCTAAAGACAAAATTTAAGATTAGTATTGGATGAAGGCTGTGCACAATGCAGTGTGTATGTCTGGCTGCACTGCTGTCTTCCTGGGATCAATTCTGCAACAGGATTTTAGAAATTATTCTGGTTATGTAGCTTCCAAGCCTAGTTCTCTGGTGTTCCTGCAAGCTTTTAGGAAATTCTTCTTTTCTTTTTTTTTTCTTACAGTAGCAGAGTTGGTTTCTGGTGCTGGTTCAGCTAAGAATCCTAACTAACACACAGAGATTAAATGAGATAGAAGATACAAAGTATCTAGCAGGAATCATGAGTCATTCCCTATACAGCTGTTCTAAACAAGGAGTTTGCTACAACAGGGTTAACAATGATGCTTGGGGCTAGAAGTGGAGGGTTAAAGGAAATATAAAGAAGCAAGAGCTTCCAGAAAGGTCCATGCAGCAGACCTATGCTGCAGCCTCTATCTAGTCAATGATCAAGGTCAGGCCTCTTTAGCATGCCAGGTTAACTCACGGTGTGCAGTGTTTTAAAGTGAGAGGAGAATTTCAGAGCAGGATTAGAAATGGACTCAAGGGCCTTTGACCAAACTGATGATAAGCCCACACCAAAGGAAACTCACGTCAGAAGAACCGAAGCTCAGGCTCTGCGAATCTGAATATCAGCTGAGAGCCTGAACAGGTTGCTTTGCATGTTTGTTGTTATTTATGTTTTCTTTTAAGCCCTCAAATCCCTAAATCCCTTCTGCCTAAGCCAACGTCACATTTGGATGCACTAAGCAGCTGTTGCAACTGGGGATTCTCTCCTCTGTGAAAACACTGATTTGAAAAAATAATAAGCTCTCAGCTCCTGCTTACTCTCACAAATTTCCAGCAACTGGTGCCCTGACAAACGAAGTGTCAAAACATTTCCAAATTAAAACCCCACAGCTCCTACGGCCCCATACCCTCAGCAGGATAGACTTCCCTGCTTGTACCCAGTGAATACTTGAAGAAACTAAAAATAACCAGATGGCAATTAAGAGAAACTCCAAGGACAGGAGATGGGGTGGGTTCCAGCGGGGTCAGTTTCCTGGATGGATTCCAAATGGAGTTCTTAGCCAGCAGTGCTCTGGCCAAGAAAGGACTTTCATTAAAACTGCATGGAGGAGGCAAAATAAAAAATCAAGACCTGAAATCTTTAAAATTATAGCAGAGGTGGAAACTACAGCACCATATCCCAAGACCATCAGTAATAGTAACACTGGTTAATATGTATTATGTTCATATTATGGACCATAATGAGCACATGCATTGTATCATCTTGAACTTGTAAGAACTCTAGGAAGTAGCTACTACTCTTATCATTGTCCTGCTCTTACAGGACAATGACAAAGATCAAAGGAAACAGTATGTACAAAGCCCTTAGCATGGTGCCTGCCTGTACTAAGCTCCTTAATAAATAATAGCCATTGGTATTGATCATTCTAGACCCATGCCCTTTTAGTTAGTCAATTTCAATGCCCTTTTACGTAGTCAATTTCAATGAGAAAGAATACAAGGATTTAGTGAAAAAGTAGCATCCTCCACAGACTCACAGGGATTATTCTAGAATGGTCTTTAGAATGATGAATGTAAACACAAAAGGACCAAATAAGATTTTGGATTTGTGATAGATTTGGTGGATATGGAGTTAGAGCAACCAGCCATCCCAGTTTGTCTGGGACCAAGGAGATTCCTGGGATACTAACACAGGGACAGTTTGCTCCTTCAGTTTGCTGGGGGAGGAGATGTTTACTCCCAGGAGAGGGTAGTATTGGAGGTAAGAGACGTCATCTACCCTTTTACTTTTTTCCCCTCAGCAGGAGCCATTTATCTGACTGGTGATACTGGGAAACGGGACTGAGCACGCATAGCTCAGGTGCTTGGGAGGGGCCAGCCTGCCCACACCTGCCGTGTGCCTGGAGTCCCCGATATGAGCAGCTTACAGGGCAGGCTCTGGACTTGTTTGAGAGACCAGCTGTTCCACATACAAGTGAATGGAAAAGTTCAGTTTGGAAGAAGAAGGAAGAGGAAACTTTATTTGGCCGCAGGTCTAAGCCCCATTCTCCAAATAGCAATACTGACAACAAAGCTGATATTGTGATTTCTACCTATTTCTAAATTGGTTCAGAACTCAAAGGGGGAAAGGGACATAATTAATTATCAACCTTGATTAGTTATCACCTTCAGAAACCCCAACAGATGGATTCCTATTTCATTTCATTGGCTGATAAATCCATTTCAGGCAGTCAGGAAGATGGTATTTTGTAAAAATCAAATGAGGTTAGAGTTGGGAGTGACCTTAAAGATAATCTGGTCCAATATCTTCATTGTTACAGATGAAAAGATACACAAATAAAACGGCCACGTGACACGATCCGTGTGGAAAGTCTGCAAAAGACTTTTATAAGCAAATTATTAGTGTCGTTAGTAGTTTGGGAAGTGGTCTTTAGAAGCTGTACCCAGGATTAAGAATAGATCATAGGTAACATAGAAAATAGATTTTGGATGATAGATATTAATAATAGATTTCAGATTAAAACTAAGTCCCTACAGAAGAGAAGTTTCCCTAAATAAAACTATTATCTCCAGGAAATATCCTCAAACCATGAAGAAGAAATCAACAGTTCTGGGTTGAATTTTTTTTTTAATTAGAAAAAACCTACCTTAGGGCAACAAGACTACTTACTTACAACTTTAAAGACCAGATAAGGGACAAAAGAAATAATTTTCCCCCTCTGTCCTTATCCTGCCCATCTGTCATAAGCACAACTTTTTCAATGTGCATGTTTACTCCATAATTGTTAACCAGGCATGTCTCCCACTGGCAAAGCAAGGTTCCTGGGAACCTCAAGACATCCAACATGTGAGGCCCTTTGGCCAAACCTGGTCACTTCCGGTCTTAACCTTTGCCTCTTCTCTATTACCCTTACCTACCAGAGGACCTAGATCTGGCTTTTAGATAGTACCCAGTCCTGAGTGAGTCAGAAGAAGCCCACTGCACCCTCTCTCTCACTGAAACAGCTTTAAAACCTGGACAGAGTGCATGAGGCAACTATTTGAGGACTCTGAAAAGTAAAGAATAGCAGGCAGATAGGAGAAGAAGACTAAAATTTGAAATACTATCCACCCTTCCCCTTTTTCCCCCTCCTATAAACCTTGGCCTAAAGTTAACACACCAGAAATGAGCACCAAGGTACAGAAAAAGAGAGCTCCTGAGTCACCTTCTAGTTCTGGTTCCAGAAGCAGGAAAGGGGATTCCTAATATACAGAGTGTGAAAATGCTCTGTTTTTCCTCTCTCTTTTTCCTTTCCTCTTCCCCCTACTTTTTCCCTTTCTTTCCCTCCCTCCTTCCCCACTCCAGCCCCCAGCAACCTCACGGTATTGCCAAGACCAGCCTGCATTAGTCAAAACTATGAGGGAAGGGAATCTTCCTCTCCATTCACTGGCATTGTTGTTCCCAAAGGCTGGGCTGACCCCCAGTGCTTTTTCATCTCTTTCCTCTCTCTGTTTGGCCAATATGTAGCTAAAGTCATGGAAATACATGACAGAGTAAACTTTTTGGCCAGAGACTGAAAAGTGGTCACAGGGAACCAGAAAGTATCACGTAGATCATGGAGAGGAAGGAGTTTGGCAAAGCAACCACATGTAGTTTCCTTTATAAATTCCTGGGCTCATCCCTGGCCTGTGCATGCATAGATCGGACACTAGCTAACATACCAAAAGTTTGAGAACTTTGCTCAGGTGCCAGACTGACCACTGGGTGACACACACAGAGGACAGATCCAAGTAGCACTGCCAAGGCTTTGAAAACTGAACTGACGTAGGAAGCACAACCCTCAGATGACCAACTATCGGGATGGAACTTGCATCCTGAATTTGACCAGGTTGACTGGCTGCTAAAACTAAATGATCAATGTTCTCCATAGGCTTCATAATATATTATTCAAAACATACAGGAGATAATACAAAATTTCTTGGCATATGAAGAGTCAGGAAAATCTCAGTTCCCATCGGAAAAGATAATCAGCCGAACCTAACACTGCCATGACACAGAGGTTAGAACCATCTGGCAAAGACTTCAAAGCAGCTAACATCAAAAAGTTCACGATTGCTGAATCATGAACACTGCTAACACCAATGGACAAATAGAAAGTCTCAGCCAAGAAACAGATGCTAAAACAAAGTGCCAAATGGAAATTTTGGAAACAAAACGTATAATAACCACAATAAAAATGTCACTGATGGGCTCAGTAGCAGAATGGAGAGGACAGAGGAAAGCAAGCCATGGGCAAACCAACTCCTAGGTGGGGACCTATTTATCAATACTTTTTCATGCATCTTTCCCTCTATTTTAATTAACTATTGTTGTATAACAAATTGCATCAAAATTTAGTGGCTTAAACCAGAAACAATGTATTAGTTCTCCTAATTTTGTGGGAGGGCAGGGCAGTTCTCTGCTGGTCTAGCATGGATTTGTTCACGTTTCTGCTTTCCGAGGGCAGGGTGGTTGGACGAGAAGGCCCAAGGTGACTTCACTCACAAGTCCGACAGTCAGTGTTGGCTGTCATCTGGGATGCTTTGGTTCCATGTGACCTCCCAACTCCAGTAGGCTAGACTGGGCTTCTTCACAGTACGGCAGTCTCAGGGTTCCAAGAAGTTGACAGCAGAAGCCACAAGGCTCAATGTCTCTTAATAAAAGGAGCAGCTACATGACTTTGAAACGTGGCGTGGATAGAGGGAGGTGTGAGTCATTGGGATCATTATTTCAACGTTCTACTGGGAATTAATGCTACAAAGCTCAAAGACCATGGATCTACGATTATCAGAGAATAACAGACAGCGAAGCTCAGAAAAGTTTAATGTCTAATGTTTTGTCTACGATCACACAGCTAGTTAAGGGGAAAATATGAAACTGGAGCCCATGACTGCTGATTCCTCTAACCAATACTCTTGCTTCAGAGATGAGCTATTTGGTATTTTGAACACTTTGGCTATTTAACAGGTAGAAGAATAAAAACAACAGTTGTACAAAGTGTTAGCAGTCATTCATCATTTAGATCCGGTTCATGAAGGAAATAAATGTATGCACTTGTGAAGTCTATGCAAAAACTGAAGCAGAGTGTTTCGCGAAGAGCTATTCATTTTGTAGCAACAGAGCTACTAACCTGTTCTATGCACCAAAACTTAGTGTATTCAGTCTTTGCATTCCTGGCACTCAGAGATTAATATTTTTAGTAAGGTAAAAAATTCACATCACATCAAATTAACTATTAACCATTTTAAAGTATAAAATTTTGTGTCATTTAATACACTCATGACATTGTACAATCATTACTTCTATCTAGTTTCAAGATATTTGCATCACCCCAACGGAAACCCTGTCCCCATTAAATGCTCACTTGCCATTTCCCTCTCCCTCTTAGCCCTGACAACCACTAGTTTGTTTTTTGTCGCTTGGATTTACCTATTCTGGATACGTCATATAAATGGAATCATATGACCTTTTGTGAGTGGTTTCTTTCACTTAGCTTGTTTTTGAGGTTTTTCCACATTGTAGCGTGTATCAGAATTTCATCACTTTTTATGGATAATACAAATGGAATAACATTCATAATATTCCATGTGCGAATATACTACATTTTATTTATATATTCATCAGTTGATGGGCTTTTGGACTGTTTCCACTTTTTGGCTGTTCTGAGTAAGTACTATTATGAACATTTGTCTACAAGTATTTGTTTGAATACCTGTTTTCAATTCTTTTGGGTATTTAGCTAGGAGCGGAATTGCTGGGTCCTATGGTAATTCTATTGAAGCTTCACTTTGATTCTGGGCTTGAAAAGACTTCTGAAAACGGTGTGAGATGAAGAACCTGGGGCCAGCATTACCTTGTCTCTAAAGTCAGTGTGGTTCTGGAGGATGGCTCTGTGGTACGTGGCTGTCCTCACAAAATCTTGCATCATGTTCTGCTGCTGGGAAATGCACCCATAAAACTGTAAGGGGAAGAGAAGGAGAGGGGGAGTAAACAACCCACAAAGTAGCAACATCATGAGCATCTGGGTCCCACAGCCAGCTGGGTCAAGGCAGGCACTGCCTTCAGCTCACAGGGACGCGGGGGCTCTGAGAGACACTTTAACTTGTCAACATTAGACTCCTGGCTCCTGCTCCAGACAATAGATTCAGGTCTAGATACTGGTGAGATAGGTGCCCGGGGTCCCTTCCTAAAGCAGAGGCTATGGGACAACACAGGTCATGAACAACAGACTCAAGGGGGAAAGGGGCCAGGGCCGAAGGGATGGCCTGCCCTGGTGAGTTCCATGAACCTCAAGCAGAAAACAGAACTTGGACAGAAATCCTGGGTGACAGTGGAGGTGGGGCAAAAGATGGTGATGGTGGTGATCCTGATGGGAACAGAGGCAAGCCAGCTGGGTGACATGGGGTATGTAACTCCATGAACACTGATGGTAATAAACATCATCCTTGTAATTGCCACCATCTGGTAGGCCAATTGGTAGGGCTTTCTATGTGCCAAGCACCATGTTAAGTGCTTCATAGTCATCATCTAATCCAATTAAATCATCACAACACTTAGCTGAATTATGTTGCTCAGCCAAAGAAACTGAGGCTCAGAAAAGTAAAGCAACTTGCCCATGTCCTGACCACATAGTAAGTGGCGGAGCCGGGATGCTGTTGGTCTGGGGACCACACTTTGAGAACCACAGCAATAGAGTGTCAATCATCTCCTCTCCACACACCCTGCCTAGGTGTGTGTGATCTTGAAACAAGTCAATCAGTCTTACCCAGGACAACTCTCCTGACCTGGAAGTATTGTGTAGCAGACGCTTCTTCTGTCCGCTGGCTAAACACTGAGTACTCCCTTTTCTGATTCCGGAATCTTTTCAAGGTATTTGAAAATGCACTGAATTCTGCAAGAAGAAAAAGCAGATCCATTTCTTCAGCTTGGAAACCACAGAACTCACCACTGCACCCTGTAAAAAAATTCTAACTGTAAAAATATTAGAAGATGAAAATGGCACATTCAACCCTGAACACATACATGATAAGGAACGGCAAGGTGGAAATGGGGACCACTCCGAGACGTGCCGCCCTTATTTACACTTGTCAGACACATTTGCATTCAGAAATGTCAAGTGAGAGAGCACAATGGGACACAGGCAGAGACCGGGCTTCCTGAATGCTACTGGTACGGTGCTCACAAAGCTCACAGCCTTATCCTCAGTATGTGCTCTGGGGAAGCAGGTCCCTGATGAGAAGGAAATACAAACATACACACTCACACACACACACAACCTCATTCTATCAGCGTAATAGCAACATTTTCTCTCTCACTTAGTATCCTCTAGCTATATAGTAAAAAAGCAAAATAACTAGGGATATGTGAATATAAAAAAGTGCTTCATATTATTTGAGGAAAAAATACAGAAGTGAAGTCTCAAAAAGTTCTAGAAGTGATAATATTGATAGATAACACTGCATACACAGTTGCCAAATTCTGTGACTTCTGCATCAGAAATGTCTCTTGAATCCTGCCTAGTGTCCCCACTGTGTGTGGCTTCTTCCCTCGCCACCACAGGCATTGTGACCAGGTCACTTCGTCACAACCAAGGCTGGCTCCATAATGCCCACACACTGTTGGTCCATGATAAGCTCTGGCTCCTCAGATTCTAGACCCAACCTCTCACATTCCTGTCCACCTCGTTCCAGTACCTTCTGTGTCCTCTCTTCCTGCACACACGAGATCTGCACTACATTCTCCACACGCCCGCTGTGCTGAACTACTTACACGTTCCCAGATCAACCTGGTCATGGCCAGGCTTCTTGACTTTGACCCTCTATTTTTTTATGTTAGATTATCTTTCAACATCAAACTCTTATTCATCCTCTCAGATTCCGTTCAACTAGGATTTCCTCATTGCTGTGTTCTGGAATATTACAGACACAATTAGTTGCTATAATATGGTGGGTTTCAACATACAGTTAAAGATCAGAATCACCTGGAAAGATTTTTTACCTGTGGATACTGGGCCCTCACCCTAAACCTGGCAATTCAATGTTCTGGTGGTGGGGAAAGAAGTCTCCATGTTTTCAAAAGCCCCCGGAATTAATTCTCATGTGCAGCCAGGGATGAGAACTTTTGCTCTAATATGATGTTCTCAGCCTATGAAATATCATAGTTCATATTTTACTGCATGTATCAATTTTGAAGGTCTTCACTTCTCTACTTAAATCAATTTCTTTCAGGGCATTGTTTACAGGCTGTCTTGGTCCATTTTGTGTTGCTGTAACATAATACCAAAGACTGGATGATTTACAAGGAACAGTAATTTATATCTTACAATGCCAGAGGCTAGGAAGTCAAGGTCCAGGGTGTGCATGTGGTGAGGATCTTTGTGGTGTTTCCTGCCATGGCAGAAGGCAGGGGGACAAGCAGAGGCACGAGCAAGAGAGAGGGAGGGCTGGGCCAGCTTTTATAACATACTCTCTTGTTTATCACATTAATCCAGGCAGGAGGGCAGAGCCCTCATGGCCTAATCACCTCTTAATATTGTCCCAATTGTCATTAAAATTTAACATGAGTTTTGGAGGGGACACTCAAACCACAGCAGAAGTTTAAGCCTTACTTACCTCATCTCCAGAACATAGTGCTAAGGTAGCACCATAAATAAATCTTAAATGTAAATTCAATAAATTTGGGAAACTACTGAATAAACTTGGTGAAACTATTTAACTGGTGGGACAGGTTTCTGAGGCCCTGGAGGTATCCCATGTGGGGACAGATAGTTTGAAAAAAGATCTTGTTGGACAGTAAATATGTAAACACACATGATTGTTGCTCTCCTGCTCAAGGGAACGTTGCCACGTGCTCCAAAGAACCTGGAGAAGGATAAAGGGAGGAATTCTTAGTGGAAATACAAGTCAGGATTAGGTTTATAGTATATCCTGAACTATCAGTATTTCACCAGCTTGTAAGGGCTCATCCCAATCGATAAGCCTCATGTAGCTAATGTTTCCAATGTGGATCTGTCTTTTATGAAAACAGAATGGTTCTTTGGTCAAAAATTTATCTCCATTATGAAACTTTGTCAACTCTTCTGTCTTTTGCAATTATATCCTTATAAAGAAAAGGATGCAGGTACTGACTAAAACTATGGTGGTCAAATAGTGGCAGTACTCACCAGGGAGTCGGAAGCGGGGGGAGGAGATCCACATCCTTGGGATATGGTGAGCATTGTGGGGGGGGGGAAGGGAATACTTCTAACCCTTCTTAGGGAGAGGCAAAGAAATAAAATGTAACCAAAATGTCAAAAAAAACCCAAACTTTTATCAGGTGGTAGGCAGGTGGGGGGGAGGAGGGGAAGAGTGTATACTTACACAATAGGTGTGACACGCACCACCTAGGGCTTGGACACACTTGAAGCTCTGGCACGGCAGGGGGGAGGGTTGGCAGGGGCAATATATGTAACCTTAACAATATCTGTAACCCCATAATATAGTGAAATAAAAGGAAAAAAAAAGAAAAGGATGCAAATGATGGTTTCAAAATAACTACAAAACCAACACATGAAAAGTATCAGAAAATACAAGTCAAAAAGAATAAAAATAATAATCCCATTATACAAATGATTAATCATTGTTAACACACTGGTGCGTGTTTGGAGTGTGTGTATGTGTAAAACTTCTTCTTGCAAAATTGCATCATATTATTTTGTAACCAGCTCTTTTCATTTAAGGTACTATGGATAACTTCCTAGGTCATTAAGTAGTCTCCTCCACCTAGTTGTTAATAGATAAGTGATTTCAACTTTTATGAATGTGCCATAATTTAACCAATTCCCTGTGGTCAGCTTCCCAAGCCTCCCTCCAAGTCTACAGTATCAGAAGATAAAGCCCAGAATCTGTATTTTTAACTGTGTCCCTGGTGATTCTGGTGACAAGAGAGTTTTGAGAACTTCTGTTAATAGAATATAGCAATGTCCATATAATAAGAATTCCACATTACAGATGTAAAAGAGATGCCAAGTCTTTATGACATCTTTCTACACATAAAATAAATATAATAATCAATACTTATGTTCTCTTGTGACTTTTTGACTGTATTCTTTTGCCATTTTCTAGAAAATAATTTAATCTCATAGAACTTAGAAATGCAGAAAAGCAAGCTAAGAAGAAAAAATAACTCCCAGATACAACCACTAATGACATTTTGGAAATCTCCTAGGAATTTGTCTTTATATATTTATATCTATTTCTATTAATATATTACTTACAATGATAGTATTGCACTCTACTGTTTTACAACCTGCTTTTTCACCGAACAATATATTATTAGCTTTTTCTATGTCAATACTTTTCACATGGAATCACTAAGCTACACATAAAGCTACAAAGCCCCTTAATTGTAGTGTCATTTTTCTCGTTTCTCCAATCTGTTCTCCAAGACAACATCAGAAACTAAGGAGATCTTAATTTCAACAATGTTTTTGACTATGTTCCCTCAAAATCTGGACCTAATTAATTGCTTATCAAATTTTACTGGGAGTCAAAAATATCAAATCTGTGAAACTACAATCTCCTACATTTGCATATTTCTCCCTTAGAAAGATATTGGACAATATTTACCCAGCTCTAGTCTCCTGGCACCTCTCCAATTCTCTCTGAGTTCTTAAATATTGTCAGTAGTGGTTTTTGCCACCCATCTGTGAGTTCTTTAAGTCCTGGGTATCTCTGTTGTTTGGGCCTTTCAAAGCCTATGGTAAATTAATTTGTTCAACAAATAGTCTTTTTGAATATTCTCTACACTTGCAAGTCTCCATCATTTGAGGGGAAATTTGAGTTCTTAATGCTAACACAACCAAGAATAATGGCTGCCAAATTTAGTAAATAGGATGTGTGGCAAATTGAAAAGTATCATTTTTGGTTCATAAACAAGATTTTGACTATAAAGTTACACAGCTGGTCATATCATGTGCAGGTGACCGATTGTCTCAAAAGGAAATGTAAAAGAGAAGCCCCAATGAAGTTTTGCGCTATCCCAGTATCCATGCAATATATAAACAGCCTACAAAATAAGTACTAATCTGGCCATATCAGCTCTACTGTGTTTGATATTTTTCAAAAATCCAATTTTATTACATTATTAATACTGTCTTAGTCTGCTTAGGCTACCATTACAAAACGCCACAGATTGGGTGGCTTAAACAGCAAAAACTTATTTTCTCATAGTTTTGGGGGCTGGGAAGTCCAAACTCAAGGTCTAGATGATTCGGTTCCTAGCAAAACCTCCCTGCCTGGCTTGCAGTTTGCTGCCTTTTTGCTGAGTGCTCACATGGAGGAGAGTGAGCCATTGAGCTCTCTGGTGTCTTTTCTCATAAGGATACTAATTCTGTAGGGTCAGGGCTATACCCTATGACCTCATTTAACCTTAATCGTATCCTTACTTCAAATACAGCCACACTGGGAGTTAGGGATTCAACATATGAATTTGGAAGGGACACAATTCAGTCCATAGCAGACACTATTGTAATAACTTCTCATAACCCTGGCACAGGGACCAAATTTAACAAATCGAACATCAGAACCTCTTGCTTGATAAGCTTGAGACGTATTTGAGGGATTGATGGGATTTAGGAAATCAGGAGTATCCTAACTAGTCCAGAAATCATCATCAACTAACTCCTGCCTGTCATGAATTCTGTTAGAAAAAATGTTTTCTGCACAATTAACCCTCACCTTTAACGGTTAAATAAATTTTAATGGTTAAACAAATGTGTGTAAATAAAGCAAGTGTCTGTGTTTCCACATAATGGATAAAGATGCAAAAATAAATAATAAATAAATACAGGAAACCTCTGTAAGAAGGAAAAGAAAATTAATTGTTGATTTCTCTTCTCTCCTCAGCCTCCAGGATGGACTCTGGCAGTCACTTTGGAGACTCCAAAACAGGGGTCCTCAAACTTTTTAAACAGGGGGGCAGTTCACTGTCCCTCAGACCGTTGGAGGGTTGGACTATAGTTTGCAAAAAAAACTATGAACAAATTCCTATGCACACTGCACATATCTTATTTTGAAGTAAAAAAACAAAATGGGCAAAAACACCCAGCGGGCCGGATAAATGTCCTTGGAGGGCCGCATGTGGCCCGCGGGCCATAGTTTGAGGACCCCTGCTCCAAAAGGAGAAGGAGCAGGAATAACCCATCCTTACCTCTGCCTCACTTCTCCAAACTGGGGGACAGGATTTGGGGTGAGAGAAATGAAGGGCTCTTTAAATCCAGTGGGTAATTTTGCCTTTGGAGAATATTTTTGGCAAGGAGTCCATTTTTTTTTTTGGATGGAAAAGCCTTTTGATCTGCAGATACCATTTGTTTGAAGGGTGCTGTTAATTCTGTAGAGTCAGAATGGTTCCCAGAGGGGAAAGAAAGGCCAGCTGTTTAGAACACAATGGAGTCTAAACAAATGATGTTCACAATTGCACAGAGGCTCCCACAGTTGCTCAGAGTAGAAAAGGTGGGAGAATATGGGTTAGAACTGCTGCTCTGGTATAAAGAGGTCCCCGTGGGGGTATTTTCCAGAAGCCTGAGGGCAGTGGGTAGAGTATAGAAGGATGGGGAACCACTCTCAATTACTAGTAGAAGTAAACTCTCCTCTGAGCAGAGCACGCATCATGGATAAAATGAGAACGCCTTCCAAAGGACACGTCTGTCCACACTATGTCTCAAAGGTTTGACCCGGTGGAACTGCCATTATAACTTCTCAGGCTATAAACCATCGTGTTTTGTCATTTTTTGCCACAAATGCATAGATGTAATTTTCTGTATCATGTAGATATTAACCAAGGACATGGCAGCTCCATGCTACAGCCATGATTCCAATTATTTTCCTTTGATTCTCAGGCTTGACTTAGGTTTCTTCCTGACAAACCATTATTTTTCAATTTTAGCACATAATTATACTCGTGGATCAATACAGACTACTCAGATGCACCATTTCCTTTTTGTTCTGTTACTCCTAACAGACCAGATTGAAGGGATATGTTTTTGTTTGCTTGCTTCTCTTAAATAGCTTCTATTTACAAGTGATACTGTCTGTGGTGCTTTCTATATGAAGAGTTTATTTACCAAGATACTAGCATGTTTCTGTGCCAGGAAAGGGTAATACCTGTCTGACTACCTCAGCTGTTCTGGCCGCATGTCCCCAAATTATACTAGAAAACACACAACTGACAATATGAGAGTCATGGTGTGGATTTTTAAAAAACAGTATGCCAAACTCTAGACATTGATGCAAAACTGCTTCTGGACTATCTTGAATAATTTGCAGACAGTCTATTTCAATTGTCTCTAGTCCATCAGCTCACGTTTGCTAAATTAAGCTT
>VBSM01003204.1:53259375-53285062 GCA_008086735.1 Cheirogaleus medius | reverse complement strand
CTGGATACCCAAAAAAGGAAAAGATATCTATTTTTCTGTAATCAGTGTAAAAAGAAGACAGCAATACTAACCACTTGCCCTGTTCAATGCTCCTTTCCCCGTTTTCATGGTCTGGGCATTTTCCCCCTTGGGATGGATCAGCTTAGGGTAGACAGCATTGATTCCTCATACTCCCTATCTTGTCAGAGCAGGAGAAGTGCTGCATAACATATGGTATATAATTATTATTTTGTCTAGTTACTTATTTTTTTTTCTGTCTTGCTCAATAGAATGTAAGGTAAAAAGATTTAAATTAGGGTACAAAGATTTATTCACCATTAAATCCTAGTGCTTAATACGGTACCTGGCACATTGTAAGAATCTAAGTAAGAATCTAATAAATATCACTGGATGCATGAGTGTATGAATGAATGAAGGCATTCTTTTCCTGCCCCCTTTCCTTTCCTTCTCTTCCTCCTCATTTTCTTCCTTCTTCTTTTTGGATTCATTTCCACTTGTTATCTGTTCACTGCCTTAGTCCTCAGAATCAGGAGTTTATTTTCTCACTGATTTATTTCTTCCCCAATCAGAGGTGAACAAACTTAACTATTTGGGCTGAGTTACTCTATTTACTTAAAGAGGAAAGTTTAATCATGGAGTTCTTCAAGTTAAGTCCCACTGGCAAAACAAAATTATCTTTGATCCACCATGCATTTTGAATAAAAATGTATTCGCTATCTGAACTCATAAATATGTCAATATATTTTTGCTTCTCTTTTTTAATAGAGAAAAACATATTATCTGCATAAGACAATTCCCATTCTTTCATCATCCCAACTCCCAAATTTAGATAAAAACAAAAATAATTTAGGAAATTTCCCATACAGATATACTGTGTACATGTGTATTTCCAGAGAAAGTCATAGAAATCTCAGGTGGTGAGAGTTGAAGTGGGATAGAAAATTGAATACATCCCAAACATGTATATATGTAGGGGACTCTGCTGCTAATAAAATTCAACATAAGGATGGCCCTTCTTATGCCTCATACAAGTGGGTTTACATAGTAAAGTAGCTAAAAGGATTTAGATATACGGTAGATTCTGAGTGCCCAACATAAACAGCATTATGGTAAGATACTGTGTGTTTCTCTTGCATACATGAGAAAACTAGAAAAATGGACAGCTTCACCAAACTTCAAGCTAATTTCTCCCTTTCAGTGCTTTTGTCTCTTCTTTCAAAAGAACTTGTCAGCATTCCGTGAAAGCAACTGTCAAATCAAACTCTCTTAAAACAAAAGTACTTATGAGCTCTAAGAAACTGAATATAATATTGGGATTCACTCTTCACTCAAAGCCTTAGAATTAGTAACTAAACCTACAGTTCATAATTGGCATAGCATTTACCTAACACTATTTTTGTCCAACCAAAAGATTGGTACAAAGCACTGGAGAGGACTACTGAGAGTATTTGTGTATTTTTCAAATCTTTAACTGTCAAGAAGCTTATGCAAAAACAATGGCACTCCTGTCATGTAAAATCAGAGACAATCTTTATACATATCTTTAATACCAATTAATAATTATTGAGATGACCAGCAGTGACCTAAACATTAGTAAAATAGCTTCAACATGTATAAAAGCCAGGAAAGCAAGTTCATTTGTTTGAATACTGAGCCAGGTCCCTAATCCCTGTGGAATCCTACTGTACTTGCCCTGACACTCCACACATTAACAAAGAAAGCCCAAGATTTGAGAACTATGTGGTCTCCAATAAGCAGATGGAACATGGGTCAGCCTTGAGCAGGGGGTAATTGACTGAACCAGAGCAGAAATAGGATGCTAAGGAAGCTGTATCAGTGAAAACTCTTTTGTTGACAAATGGTGGAAAATACAACTAAGTATAACTGAAATAGGAACTTCCTGGCTCACAAAACTGAAAAATGCATGATTAAAATGTCATTTTCAAGAATGGCTGTGTCCAAGGGCATTGGACTTGGTATTTCACTTGCATTTGCATGTGTGCACTCTCTCACTTTCTCTCTCTCTCTCTTTACCATCTTGCTCTTCATTTCTGTTTTAACCTCTTGCTTGGGCAGACTTACCCCTCATAGAACAAGATGATCATCAGTAACTCCAGAGCAACACTGCTACCAGCTCAGAAACATCAATTCTTCCAAAATGTTCCAACCAAAGCCCCCCCATTGGGTCTTGCTGAATCAAATTTTCATTAAAAACCCATCTCTGAATTCATTTCTATGGTCAGAGATCAATGCCAATTGACTAGACTTGAGCCAGACATGTCTAAACCTGTAGGAAAACTGGGCTTCTGTTACCAGAAGAAAGGAGAGTAGGCTAAAGGTAGGCAAAATCACAGTTACCCAGGACTGAAAGAGAGGTAGAAACATCATAGACTAAGCTAAAACAAGGGAAGTAGGAATGGGAAAATCTGTACGCTTCGGGGGGCAAATGAGAGGAAGGTGAGCCATGGAAAATAGACCTCAGCTTCTTGGCCTCTGAAATCTTGGAGTTTGGGTTAGCTTAAACCCAGATTTTGCCTCCAGCAGCAGGTTGTTGTTGTGAGAGGCCATTACTAAGCAACTGATATAACATTCATGGTTTTGTAACATGTTGAGTCCCTGACATTGCCAAAGTTCCCAGCTGTTTCCCTGTCCACACTCCCTAAGAGCAGTTGGCACTGTTCCCAGCTCCTGGTGTTCTGTTTATACCATTGGACCCACAGTCAATCAATGGATTAGTTAAGAATGAGTGTTAACCAAAGGGTAACTCAGCCTGAATCAAAAGACCCAGCATTATACTTAAAGAGGGACAGGCTCTGGATTTTTAATAGGGGCTGGGGGTGGTGATTCTACATCTTGGTTCACCTGGGACATCCCAGTTCATATCTGTTGTCCTAGAGAAATTATTAATCCCACTTTCTTTTCAGACTCAAAAGAGTCCTGGATTGAATGATAAATTATTGAGTCATCTTGGCTATAAGATCATGTAGTCTTGGGGAATGGGGCCATGTTAGGCCAAGTGCAAGAGGAAGAGGCAACTGAGAGAGATGGGGAGATGGAAAGATACACATGGGGACACCATGCAACACCTGAGGGCTGGAGAAAGAATACCTACCTATTTCCCCATCATGGTTCCAGGACACTGTTTCTCAGCCTGAAATGCCTTAAATTCCAGGAGACTTTTCATTACAGTAACTTTCCCTTTTAGATTTGAGCTACTTTGTATAGGTAGCCTTGACTAAAACAGAAATTCCTCACTTTACAATAATGTCCTTTTTTCTTTTCTTTTCTTTTCTTTTCTTTTTTTTTTTTGAGTCACTGCCCATTACTCAGGTTTATTGAGTATTTTTTGTTTGTTTTGATTTGGTTTGGTCTTCTTCATTTTAAGTGGTTTTTAAATCTGTACCATACTTTTCTCTGCCCTGGAAGTAAACTAGTCTATTTGCAATTGGGCCTATTTCTACCATTGTACTTTAACATATGACAATGTAGACAGTCCTATATTCATATTACTTAGGATCAAGATGGAATTGTGCAAAACCATCTAGTTATTTGAAAGTCCCAGACCTGTAGAAAGACAAATGGTATCTCTGTTCACTTAGTGAGGCCAGAATGCACCTTCTGGAGCGTTTAACTTGTATTCACCAAGGAACTAATTTATTTATGCAGCAGCAGGAGCTGTTATTCGATTAGTTCTCATGGCTTCCCAAGGTTTCTGCATGCCTCCCAGCAAGTAAAGCAGCACAGGTGAACACCAAACAGGTGGCATGAAGACACATTTCCAACTTGACTAGATTTCCACAGTTTTTAAAATGACATTTGACAACTGAAATTAACATTTTTATGATTGCCTATGCCATACTCCCTACATTCCACAAACAGATAACTTTGGAGAAGCATTAGTGTAATCCAACATAAAATTTAAAAAATTGAAATAGCAGCCTGTACTTTCACTACATAATGCTTGGAGCACTTTATTTTGCCAAGTAAAAACTTTGCATAATAGGTAAACCAAAAAAATCTCTCTGGGCTCTCTTTCTACATTACCCATAAATGAATGAGACAAAACCACCTATAAATTCAGTTGAGAAATGCTGTACTTGTTGCATGGCAGAGGAAAGAAAGTGCTTTGTACCTGGAAGACTTGAGATTTCAAGTCACATAAAAAGATCAGTTTGGATGACAAGTGTCTGCTTTGTTAGTTTTGCAATACAATTTTAAAGATCTAGCTCTCTTCCCATTTGAACACGGATTTAACAATAATTCTACACGGTTGTGCTACCTAATCCTATTCAAGAAATTAATCTTCTCTTTGTTTTTTTCAGAAAGCAAAATGCATCCACTGTAGTTCTCAATGAAGTGAATCTATAATAATTGGCTAAAAGCATGGATGTGCATGTGTTTTCTTAGCTTAATCTCTTTGCTTTTTTCTTGTTTTCTCTATCATATTTACATAGGTAGTCCACCATATGCAAAATGAGCAGAGGCTAACTCCAGTCCATACAAATGTTTTAATTTGTCATGCATTTTAAAAATCGGAAAAATCTCACAGGAAATGTAGATATCTGCCTAAAATTGTATGACATGGCACACTTGGGTCTGAATTGCTGTGTGGCAACAATTAGCATGAGGAAAGCAGCTATTGCCACCTTTTGAACGGGCATGCGATCTCCAGCCACCATAGCAGCCTCTATTCTTCGCTCTTCTTTGAGACCAGCCCGCTTCATGCATTTCCATGACTTTCCTGGGCCCTGTAGCCATTTGAGTCTGTACTTCCTGTGTACTCAAGGCCCCATTAAAAAGCTTTGTAATGTGTGCAATGAGTGCGCAACTTAAAATATCAAATATTTCCCTTCTATTTCTAAGCATCATGAAGTCATAAGAGCTAAGGAAAATGGCGGCCGAACTCACTTTATTACACTCTTTTTTCAATCAATTGATAGTTTCATTTTAAGCTTGCAGAAGAAGTTGTTGAGTTTGTTGGCAAAGACCTTATTTGGCCATTTTGTGCGACACTCATTACAGCAGGTTCAAACTCTAAGTCTAGGGCTGTTAGGTAAATTCAGGTGAATTCATCACTACCATTCGCAAACAACATATTTTTATATAAATATGGTACTGTTCACTGGTTTACAGTGTGATGTCAGCTGTGAAGGAGAGGTTTTATTGGGCAATCCTCCTCCCCTAGGATTCCCCTATAATTAGTGATGATCTATTGGACTCAGGAGTGTAGCATCTACAGCTGGAGGGTGGTTCCACTCAGAGAGGATGCCCGTAGAATCCACTGCACCATCATCCTCCCCCAGTGAACTGATCCAACCATCTACTCCTATGACAAGCAACCAATGAATTCAGCAATAGTTGAATGAATGCTCCCTTGTTGACATCTATCTGCACTTTTCCTCATATAGAATGGGAGGTAACATGGACCCAAAGTCAGGAGGATAAAATCCAGGGATATTGACGAACATTAAATGTTTTTATAACTACGATCATCAGTTATTTTTATATACATAGCTTACCTGAAACTTTAATTACAACCCTGCTCTAAAATGAGTGTTGAATCTAGAACCCTTTGATATTTTGATAAGAAGGGATATTCTAAATCTTATTGGGAAGGCAGCTCTTGAATGAGTGTTGAGTCTAGAATCCTTGATACTCTGGCATGTAGGCATGTTCTAAGTCCTATTGGGAACTCACATGAAAAAATCTTCAGATCTAAATGCCAAGAAAAGCTTTGCTTGACATATTCTGTCCACTTGTCATTGCTCTACTTTTTATGGACATTGGGGAATCTTATAAATTCACAGTGTTTCCCTTTTTGCTCATGTGCCAGGATGCTCAGAGCCAAAATCTTGGGTTGGCAGTAATGTTTGTGGGTTCTCTAATATTCATATTTGTGTTTTAATTTCCTCTTGGCCTCAGTCTTCTGTGCTTTCTATATTTTCTCTCATCTTCAACTTTATTTAATTTTTATTATATAGATATGCAAAGAAATTCAAATTCTCTGTGGTAGAAGTTGAAAGATTGATGGAGGGATGGATGGATGGATGGATGGACGGACAGATGGGTAGAAAGACTGATCAACTGATTCCATCAGTACTGGAAGAAGATTTAACAAAGACTGATTAAATCATGCTGCAATTTTTTTCTGCCTCACTTTCCACACAATAACCCACCCTGCTCTGAACAGTAAACACGAGGACTTTGGAAGCAACAGCCTTGGTCCCATATGCTGAAAGCAGATGGGAGCTGCACTGTCTTCACAGTAGCAGCTGCCCAGGAACCAAAGTGAAGAGGCGGTGGCTGGGGAGAAAGGAGCGCAAGGGGAGAGAAACACAAAAGAACAATCGGGAGTGGAGGAGAGAGATCCTTCCTGCTGCCAGTCTCAGCCAGGGTCACAAGTAAACATACACATACGAAGTGCTCCATTTAGTCGTGTTTTCAATTTATGGTGTCATTTAAGTCAGTCACCACTGTGGAGAGGAATTACGATCTCCATTATACAGATGGAGGAGAGATACAGACACAGTTTGCTCTGAGTCAAACCAGCCAGGCCAGTGTTCATTCCACCACCAATATCTGCATTCCATAGAGTGGGAAATTCTAAAACATAGGACATTCCTGAGGGGCACATCCTACCTCGGAATAAGCTGTTTATGTATCAATTGAGGATGGCTGGTAATAAAAGGCACAAAAAAATTAAGATGTAATATATTCATGGAACATAACAGAGAAATGTCTTCAGCTCCAACCACAGAGAATGACTAGACAGGGAAACGTTTTGATTCCAAGTGTTACAAAATCATGACAGCGAAAGATTCTCTGTGTAAAACTACAGACATTTCCTCTTTGGAGATAATTATTTGAAAACTAGTTATCTATTACTCTAGTCCAGCAAAGGTTTGCCAGAAATATATAAAAAACACTAGCTGAGCTCTCCACTCTTTTTAAAGCAATCAATTATACAATGTATGATTTATCACAGCAAAGCAACAAGAACACCAAGTTTATAAAATACTGCACTTTAAAATTTTTTCCTGTGTTGTCTACACATGAAAACACATATACATGTATACACACACACAAAAACATGAACACAAATTAATCCCAAGAGGTACAGTATAGAAACTTACAATGCAGAGGCAGATATCTCAGACTCAAACCAGCCTGTCTGGCATCGAATCCTAGAGGTACCATATGCTAGTTGTGTGGCTTTAGACAGGTTACTGTGCCTCTATTTTGTATTTTATAAAATGAGTATGAAAATACCTATGCCCTAGGGTTGCTGTAGAATTTATATATACATATATATAAATATAAAATATACACACATACACACAAATATATGTCATATAGGAAGCACTGAGTATTAGCTTAGGTTGGAAATTCTGTTTTATTTTGCTAAAGGAAAACGAGTAGACATAGGTGTGAATTTTATCCAAGTGTCCCCTAGGGCTCTTCTCTACTGGGGAGCTGTTTCTTTCACAATTACCCCAGGGTAGGATGGCCCTTTCTGAGGTTTTTTTTCTTTGAAGGTCTTGCATTGAAATTCATACCAGCACTATGGAAGGAAGCCAAGAAAGCCAGCTTTTCTTGGAAGGCTGCATGCCTCAGAACAACCTCAGCCAAGGGGGCCAGAGTGCTGGCGGTGAGTCAGCTCCTTATTAAAAAGATTTATTGATCACCTGCTGTGTGCTAGGCACAGGAGTGGTGGCTATGGAGGGGGGCTACAAACAAAATTAGAAATGAGGCTGCCCCCCTCAAGGAATATGTGATGAGAGAGGGAGGGAGAGAGAGAGAGGAGAGAGGGAGAGAGAAGAGAAACTGACACACAAGAGAACTACTACAGGCAATACATTGTTACATACAAAATGGTGTAGGATCATTTGTAATAAAAGATCCAAGGAGACAGAGCTCTGTGCATTCCATCAGGGAAGGCTGCTTAGAGGAGGTGAACTGTGAGCCAAAGGTAGAAGGAGGCATCTGGACAGGCAGAGAGGAAGGAGGAGAGCAACAGTTTGCAGCAAAGCTCCCAGCAGGGAGATTTTGAGTTGCCGTGCAGACAAGGATGTGGCCTGATTTTCCAAAGTGGAGGGGCTGAGACATGGAGTTACAGAGAAAATAAAAGCTGAACAGAAAGGCCACTTGGTGATGTAGTGTTAAATATGAGGTTGGATTTGTCATCTCGTAGCCTGAGTGGGTTTTTGAGAAGGGTCTGGTGGCAACTTTAGCGATTTTCTTTTATGACACTCTCATCAACATTCTTTAGGTTCCAACCTGCACGAGGGAAGGAACCTTGTTTCTGGCCTGTTCACCATTGTCTAGGACAGTGACAGGCACATTTTAGGGCCAATCACTCCTACAGTGAATAAGTAGAAATCTCCTGTTTAGTAATTAAAAGAGTTAACATATATAAATTGCTTGGAAGAGTCCCTAGCACGAAAGAAGGCTTCGTAAAATCACTGCTATTCTTTTCCTCCTCTTACCACATTCCCTTCTCTTACTACTCCTTCTTTCTCACGAGTAAGGCGGTATCATACAGAGCGTGCGTACATAGCCTCAGATGGGTCCTGTCCATTGGGCCATCGGGGCAGCTGAGTATGGAGATTGTCATGGAAACTGTACACTGCACAACCTGTTTACCAAACTCACGTAGACTACGAAGAGAATAGTGTTCTTCGGAACCATGTTACACAGCAGCCCTGCACAGGCAAGCTATTCATGTCGACTTGGAAGTTCCTTTCACTCTTCAAAATTCTAGAAAAACCTCAAAAACCCTTCCCGTCATCACAGCAGATCAAAGAATGGGCAGAGCAGAAAGAAATCATAACAGTGCAAAAATGAGAGAAGTAATTCTCAAGGTATCTGGCAGCCGCAGCAGCATTTTTTAAGTGTATTGGAAGAAAAGGACCCTCCTAAAGGGTTTACAAAAACGAAGAATGGAAAGACAACTACTTTAAAAGCTTGGACTTGAGTAACTACAGTTGAAGGTACAGAAAAAGCTCTGCAATTGTTATCAAATACCTGGCTCAAGGGTGTAAGAAGTCAACTTGGCAAGGAACAGCACCTGGGCCACAAAAAGACTCATGGGTGATGTAGATTCAGGGAGACTTCTGGAAACAAACTGAAAATGATCAGGACTGTTACTAAGGGATTGATTTATTCTCTCTGAAGAGATCAGCTGCTAGGATCTGAGCATCACTTTTCATTATTTTCATTTCAGAAGTATGTCCCGTGATTTATACATTATATAAAAGAAAACAATTTAGAAGAAAACTATGCCATTAAAACCATATGGCAGTTTCAGTGATTTATGACAAGTCACTTTGTTATGTTTTGTCTTTAAGGGATGAATTAGAGAATTCTATAACTAAAGACAGGAATACAGTCTAAGTAGTCCCCAGATGATGAGCTCAATTAGGATTCTGGTCGGTGGCCAGGTTGGACAGAACAACAGTAATCTTACAAGGCTAAGAATAATTTTTAAGTGGAAGTTAAAACAATGCAATGCATAAAAGCATAGATTACCATATTTCTTAACTCACTTGCAAATGATTTATCAACAAATTATACAAATTTTATTAAGAATCCCTTCTAGTTAATAGAAATCTACCAATGACAAGGTGCGATCTGCTATAAGCTCAACCGGGCTACATTACAAAGGATGGAAAATGGAAGCTGCTGAGGGACTGTGAGCAGATGAAAGAGGACGGGGTGCTGGCAAGGGCGACAGTGAAGCTGAACTTCAAATGCTACAGTGCACTTGTGGCCTGCAGGGGATTAGCAGAAGTGCAAGGATTGGCCTTGCTCTGGCAGTCCCAGGTGGGTCTGCTCTCTCTTTGAGCAAACACCCTGAGCATTCCAAAACCCCAAGAAGCAGTACTGCAAACAGCGAGATGACAAACTGTCACTGCTGTGCCTCTCTTGCAGCCAAGATCACTCTGCCGTGTGTGACAGTTATTGGGGCACACGGCCACCTCCCTGCTAGACTCCAAGCTCCTGGAGAGTGCAGCTACGTCTGGTTCATTTTTGGATCTCCCATAGTGCCTAGCCCACCACTGGGCCTGTAGTGGAGCCTCGCAGTGTTCTGAGCTATGTACGTTTCATCCATTAGCTCACTGAATCAACCAGCAGCCCTTTGTAGAATGCATTGCAACTCTCCCCATTTCACAAATGAGCAAACTGATGCTTAGAAAGATGACGTAGCTGATGTTAAGTTACACAGCTGATTGGTAACAGCCCCAGGATTTGCATTCTCAAAAATCCATTCTTTTAACCATATTACCCTGTTTTTAGATCAAGGGTTGGCAAACTGTGTTCCACAGGCCAAATCCAACCCCCTGCCTGTTTCTGTATAGCTCTTGAGCTAACAATAGTTTTCACATTTTTATATGGTTAAAAAATATCAAAGCAAGAATATTTCATGACAAATGAAAATTATATGAAGTTCAGATTTCAGTGTCCATAAATAAAGTTTTATGGGAGTAGAGCCACCTTCATTCATTTATGTACTGTCTATGGCTGCTTTCATGCTATAACGGCAGAGTTGAGTAGTTGCCAGAAAGCCCATGGCCCATGGTGCCTAAAATATTTACTCTCTGGCCCTTTACAGAAAAAGTTTTTTCACTCCTGCTCTAAGTCCAGATACACTAAGAGGCAAACATGCTTCTCTGCCCAGCTGTACAGAAAGAATGGCACACAAAGCTAGAGAAATCCTGGAGTGACAAGTGCCAGGCCAGCTCAGAAGCACCTCTGTCCCAAAAGCCACAGCTCCAGCCTGGCCACACCTGAAAGCAGTGAGGCAGGCAGCACCAGGTGCTTGGCTCAGGCCATTTCTTGGCAGTGAAGGTAGAGCTAATAGTAGTTCTGAAGGTCAATGAGGATGCTCAATAAACCATTGATTGATTTGGCCAACTTGCAAGCAATATGGATCTTGCGGTTGACTGGGCTCTGCAGACGATATAAAAATTACATTTAGCCTTGAGTCAGCAACCTCCTCTCCCACGGAGCCCTCTGTAGAGCAGCCAACAAGTTGCAGAATTGACAGATTTGAGTACCACCACCCTCTGCCAGAGATACTAATTGAGTAGTGCCATGGCCAGGAGGCAGACAGCAGGAAGGGAGAGAGAGGTGCAAGCCAGGTGTCTGCACAATCAGGTACCTGCAGGAGGGGAAGGGCCTGGTTGAACATTCTCTCTGTCCAGACAAGAGAACCCAGTGGAAACATCCAGAGGGAGCCCTGAAGGTGGGAAACCAGCCCTGGGGCAGGGGACTCAGGAGAGAGCAAGAGGCGGCCATATGATTGTCCCTTTGTTTCATGGGCCTCCTACAAAGGACACTATGACTTAGTAGGGGCTGGGACAATGTGGTCGTTACACATTGTCCCAGTTCATACCAGATGCCTCATACAGGATATCACTAACTGTGACCAGCTAGTCTACAGCCAATGTTCCCCACAACAGCTACCTTGAAAATGTGCAGCAATAGGAGGAAGGAGGTAGAAGAAAACAGCCCTTGGAAAACAAAGTGATACAATAAATAAAGCACAGCCTTTGAGGCCAGAATCCCCAGGCTTCAGCTTCACCTCTGACATTACTACTCCTCGTGTGATCATTACCTGGTCACCTCATTTTTCAGATCCTTGGTGAACTCCTAAGAGTTAACTTGTGAGTTATGTATTTTGTATGAGTCAGGATTAGATTTGTTTGTATATGACAATGACAAAAACCCGACAAATAATAGTGGCTTAAGCAAGTTAGCAATTAATTTTTCTCTGACATGACAGAAATCCCGAATTTGGCAGTTCAGGGCTGGTGCGGCAGTTCCGTAAGGACACAGGTACCATGCGTCCTCCTCTGATGTCTTAGAGCATATTTTCCATCTTCAGGATGCCTTGTAGTCACAAAGTCACAGCCACAGCTCTAGCAATCATGTCTGCATTCCTGGCAGCAAGAAGATGGAAAGGGCAATGGATAAATGGCTACCTTCCCCCTGAGTTAGCCCTGCTAAGGAAATTTCCCAGAAACCCTACCCGAAAACTTCAGCTACCATCTTTATTTACATTATTGCCACACCTAATAATATAGACCCTCTGTGAGTGTGGAAGAAGAAGAGAATAGAATGGAGGTAACTAGCAGTCTTGGCCACAAACGCCTACTTCAAGGGCTGATGCTGTCCCCAAATGACCTACTGTCTATGAAAGGACATTGTAAAGCTGCAGAAGGTCATGGAAATAAAATCCACACTCTTTGGCTTCTCATCCAAGGCCCTCTGTGACTGGGCCCCTTTTTGCCTTTACCCAGACCAGGTAACTTTCCCTGGAAGCTTCCCTAGAGCTCCAGGTTGGGCTAAGTGTCCCTTTGCTGTGCTCCCATGGTACCCCATGGACATTCTATCCTATCATTCTCCCCACTACCTTGAAATATCCAGTTTATGCCTTCATCTCTACTTCAAGATCTGTGCTGAGCAATGCAATAGCCACTGGCCACAATAAGGTGATAAAGCCCTTGAAATGTGATAAAGTCCGAATTTACATAGGCTGTTAAGAGTAAAATAAAATGTACTAGAGCACATTTTCAGAAACATACTAAAAAGTAAAAGAATATAAAATATATCTCATTAACAATATTTAATATACTGGTTCCATGTTTAAATGACGATATTTTGGATGTATTGGGTTAATTTCACCTGTTTCTTTTGGCTTTTTTGTTTTTTAACATACGTACATGTAGCTTGCATTTGTGGCTCATGGTGTATTTCTATTGCTCAGTATTGCTCTGAAGTGTAAACTCTGGGTGGGGGGAAGAACTAGGTCTTACTGGTTTTTTGTCTCTAGCATCTGCATGGTATGTATTTCCTAAGTGTAAGAGTGATGGTTGGACAAAATCATGTGTAGGATGAAAGCCTTGGTGACAATGTGGCAAAGGCAGGAAAGAGGGAAAGATGACAGCAGTGAAGGACAATGGCCTGGCAGAATCAAACAAGCCATATGAGGGGCTTTGAGGAAGCCTCTGCAGGACCAGTATGCCCCCCGTGTGCAACGGCTGCTGCACAGCCTCTGGAATTACATGAACCTTGGTTCAAATCCTGGTGTTGCTATTAACTAGTGAATGACCTTGACAAGTGACATTGACCCTGAGCCTCAGTTTCTTCATCTGTAAACCAGGGTTGATTACAGCACTGACCTCATCCCCATTTGAGGAGAAATAAAGACTATGTTGGTAAGATGTGGGGCACAGCCCCTGAAGCATAACGAACGATCAATAAATGTTAGCTCTTTTTATTAGCTTTTATGGGCCTGTTGTGAAACAAAAGCAATTTTTAAAAAGTTGCCCAAAGCCAACCAGCATCAAGTCATTTCCCTGCTGAATATTAAAACGGAATTTTTAATCTGAGATGACAAAAATAATTTGAGCTGGCAGATGGCACAGTGTTGTCACCCACTTTGTTGCTTGGAATTGAATGGATTATACATAAATACCACCGAACTCTTTCCTTGTTTGGAAAAGCACCTGACTCTGAGATCTGCTGCAATGTTCTGTGGTGTTGGAATGGCCCAGCACCCTGGCACTGTGGCACAGCAACGCAGGCAGGTGGACTGGTCACCTCGGCCAAATCATTCAGGACAGGTGAGTTAGGCTTCATAACATATGATCCCCAAATCTCAGTGGCTTAGAACACATTTACTTCTCATCTATGCTATATGTCCATGATAGGCCACTGCAGGACTTTTGCTTCATGTTTTCTCATCAAGGACCTGGGCTAGAAAGTTCCCAGGATCTAGATTTCTTGGATGCAAGAAAACAGGGACATGGAGATTCCCTCAATGGCTTGTAAAAGGTTTAGCCAGAAGTGACACATCTCTCTCGCTCACATTCATTGGCCAAAGAAAGTCATATGTCCATGCTTAACTTCAAGGGAGTAGGGAATTGTAATCTTATATGACCATAATAAAAGAAGGAGACCAGAACGAATGCCCATGAACAGCTCTAATGAATGCCACTGCCTTAGCAGATGGCTTCTCAATGGCAGAGAGTTGATGCCACCCAGTGTCCCAAGATCAAATTCTAGTATGCTGACAAAAATCCCCCTTAATTTCATATCAGCAGAAAACAATGAAATGCAAATTTAAATGATGCACTATTTTCCTGAACAACTGAAGTAGAAAGATAGTTTTTAAAAATCTAAACCATCCAATTTTTGTAAGGTTTCAGTGAAATGATACATGCAAACACTGCTAGAGTCATCATAAATCACAAAACAGAACATGTGTTCTGGAAAGTGATTTGGCAGTATGTAATAGAGTGAGAAACAAAAGTTCACATCCTTTGGCACATTTTGTTCAACCTCTCAGGATTGATATGAATGAAACCATCCAAAAGCTACAGGCCTAGAGACATTTATTTATTTGTAATTTAAAAAATGTTACTGTTACTAATTATAATAGAAAAGAGTAGACATTATTTATATGTGCTACTATAGGGGATTGGTTAGGCAAATTATAGGAATTCATGTGTGGAATATTATTTATATATTTTTAATGACATTTATAAAGTCTAACAAACATGGAAATATGCTTATGATAAGAGTGTTAAATGAAAATAGTAGGATACAAAGTAACATGTAAATATGGTTACAACTATTCAAATAATGGACATGAAGCAAAAATGTTGAAAATAATTAAACCAAAATGCTAATGGTGTTTATATTATTTTTGTCTCAAACATAATAATGAAAACTAAACTTTAAAATGGAATCTGAACTAAAGATGATCTCCAGTTGAGAGGAGTTCTCTGAAGTGGCTGCTTGGGGAGAAGTGACATTTCGAACATGGTGTCTCCATGAGAACCGGGATCTATGATAATGCCTATTCATTGCAGGTGCTCAAAAACATTATTGTATAAATAAATGAAAAAAGACAGATAAATAAAAGAAAGAGAAAAAGGAATAGATCAATGTTGAATTGAGAACATAAAAATGGAAGAACCCTGACTAGGTAACCTTGATCACTAATGAGAGAAGTCGTTTTCAGGCTTAGAAAGAACAACTTCAGGATCAGTTTTTTGTGGGCAAGAAGGTTCTAGCAGCCACAAGCCAAGAGAAAAAACTCTTTTCTTCCTTGATGCTAACACTCCAAAGTCCTCTGGCTTTTGTTTCCTCTTCTGCCCTTCAACTATCCCTCCCTGCATTTTTTCCCTCCCTACGCCCAAGACTGATCCAGAACAGAGCTTGAGTTGCAACAACAGCTGCTTTTTCTCAACCAAAGGAAATAGAAGATAATGGTGATCTTGCTATGACTCTGTGATCGTCCCTGTACTTTTAATAACCTATTCTAAACTCAAGTCACTTAATGAAATGCCCTTGAAAACATGGGCTTTCCTTTTCATAAGTTTCCATAGGTTTCCTTATGAAATACAGACCTTACTGAATTTAAATATGCAAGACTGCCACGTATGGTTGTACACATGTGCAGTGCACAACCCGGGGACCACATTATTCATCAAAACATCATAGATTTGTTCTTTTATTACAATTGTTTAGCAAATGGCAGTGAACTATCTTTTTTCTTACAAATTAGTATATTGTGATAACTGTTTGACAGATGAAAGAAAAACCGTCTTAAAGAAGGTTTTTGGTTTTCCCCTAATTTGGACAAAGTGCCACATGGACTAAGATGGCCTTAAAGTATGCTTGAAGAGCACATACATGCATTAGACTTTGCTTTTTCCTCCACGGTCTACCCTAGAAAGCATGCTCAAACCCTCCATGAGCTCACACGTTCTGTAAACAGGTGAAGAGGGCCAAGTGTGTGCATCTTTAGAAAGTAGTGGGGCTGTAAAAAAACTAGAGAGGAGAGCACAGACCTAGTCTAAATGCTTTCAAGTTTAATTTAAAAACAAAATCATCCTGTAGCAAATGTAATTAATCTTCTGGTAAATTCATCGCTCTGGTCACTAGCTTGCAATTTCTGGTTCTTGGTTAAATAAGTAATTGTTTTTTTTAAAAGATACAACATAGCTTATTTGTTATACCTTCATTTTCCTTCCTGTTTCTATCAGTCAAAACCCACAGAAATCTCAAGAGGTGTCCCAAGTTAGTGGTTCTCAACGAGGGGCAATTCTGCTCCCCCTAGTGGACATTTGGCAGCATGTCTGGAGACATTTGGTTGTCATACCTAGGTAGGGGGAGTGCTACTAGCCTCTGGTGGGCAGAGGCCAAGGGGGCTGCTAAACATTCTACAGCGCACAGAGCAGCACCCCGCGACAAGGAATTATCTGGCCTAAAATGTCAATAGTGCCTAGGTTGAGAAACCCTGGTCTAAGTGGTAATCAAAAAGATAGAAAAAAGAAAAAGGAGACTTTTAGTTCAGTGCAGAGAGAATCCTTACACCCTAAGCAGTATCTATAGGTGGGGACAGTAGAAATGAAAAAGGGTTTAGCCAATTCATGGCCCCAGCACAGTAAAAGGGGGTGACTAAGATATAAACAAAGAAGTACTGGCATTCCTTGGAAAATAGTTGTATTCCAACCTCTCATTTTGTGGACCCCTGGGAGCAGCACTTTTTTCTAATATCTTCTCTCCTTGTCCACATACTTGTGTCATGTGTTGTTTTATGTGCAGCCTACAGGAACCATTATTGTATCTGCAAGTTGTGGGGGAAAATGTTTCATTAGCACATGAACCACTGGAGAAGGTATTCTGCCATCTTAGATCCTTTCCTTAGTGGGGGAATGATTTCTGAACGTCAAACTACCAGAAGTAGATTTTAACTCCATTCTAATATAAGATTGGCATAGACTACACATCCTAGTAGATCTGGAGGTCCTCTAAATGGAAAAACAACATATTGTCCCATCAATAAATTCCTTTTAAAGCATTTCCTTCCCTGAGGTGGGTTTAATGTAGCACATTGCCTCTTCCTATATGGTCAATGGTTCCGTAAGGAGACAATAAACTCTCCTGAGATTCAATGAAACAAATTGGTCTGGGGGCATCACTACCTTACCTGGGAACCATAGGGACATTTCTCTTACAAAGAGAAGATGGGAGGGTTGGGGGAGCCACTTATCTGGTAACAAAATCCCCCCAAAATAGAAAATAAATGAAAGAAATTATTATATCCTTAGCACCCAGCACAGTATCTGAAGCATTAGGGGTTTTAAACACTGAATAAGCACTGTTTAAACTGACTAATAAGTGGTATAGTGTCCCTAATTTAAAAATATTAATTTAAGTACAAGTACTCTTCATAAATATATAAAGAGATTAATATTTTTAAAACAGCTATATGGTATTTCAAATCACCATAGCCCAAAGATAGACATTTCTGTTGTTGTCAGTGTTTTCCTATTACAAACAATGATTTAATGTTAATATTTTCTTAAATATCATTTTACCCATTTATGAGCATATTAATAGGTTAAATTCCAAGAAGTGAGATCAGAAGATGTGTACATATTTTAAAATATATTGCCAAATTATCCTCCATAGAGGCTGTAACAATTTCCAAAATGTCCATTTCCCGACATCATCACCAACACAATACATTAACAACTGTTTTTTATGAGTAAATAAATTTAAATGATTTTCAATGTACAAAAATCAGTAGTATTTCTATACACCAATAGCAAACAATCTGAAAGAGAAACCAATAAAGTGATCCCATTTATAAAAGCTACAAATAAAATAAAATATGTAGGAATAAACTTAACAAAAGAAGGGAAAGATCTCTATAATAAAACTACAAAACATGATGAAAGAAATTGAAGAGGACACAAAAAAATGTAAAGATATTCTGTGCTAACAAATTGGAAGAATCAATATTGTTAAAATGTCCATACTATCCAAAGCAACCTACAGATTCAATGCAATCCCCATCAAAATACCAATGATGTTCTTCATAGAAATAGAAAAAATAATCCTAAAATTTATATGGAACCACAAAAGACTTAGAATGGCCAAGGCCAGTTTGAGAAAAAAGAATGAGACTTACTTCAAATTATACCACAGAGCTGTAGTAACCAAAACAGCATGGTACTAGCACAAAAATAGACACATAGACCAATGGAACAGAATAGCTAACCCAGAAATAAATCCACGCATTTACAGGGAACTTATCTTTGACAAAGGTGTCAAGAACATACAATAGGGAAAGAGCAGTTTCTTCAATAAATGGTCCTGGAAAAACTGGCTATCCATGTGCAGGGGAATGAAACCAAATCCTTATCTCTTGCCACATACAAAAATCAAATAAAAATGGATTAAAGACTTAAATCTAGGGGGAGAGGAGGGAATGGGTATATACATACATAATGAGTGGGATGTGCACCACCTGGGGGATGGACACACTTGAAGCTCTGACTCGAGGGGGGAGGGGAGGCAAGGGAAATATATATAACCTTAACATTTGTACCCCCATAATATGCTGAAATAAAAAAAATAAATTTTTTTAAAAAGACTTAAATCTAAGACTCAAAACAATGAAACTACTAAAAGAAAACATTGGGGAAATGCTTAAGGATATTAGTCTGGGCAAAGACTTCTTAAGTAATACCCCCCAGAGCATAGGCAACCAAAGCAAAATTGGACAAATGGAATTACATCAAGCTAAAAAGCTTCTGTACTGCAAAGGAAACAATCAAAAAAGAGAAGAGACAAGCCACAGAACGGGAGAAGATATTTGCAAACTACCCATCTGACAAGGGATTAATAACTAGAATATATAAGGAGCTCCAACTACTCAATAGGAAAAAAAACCAAATAATCTGATTAAAAAATGGGCAAAGAATGTGAATAGACATTTCTCAAAAGAAGACATACAAATAGCCAACAGGTATATGAAAAAATGTTCAACATCATTAGTCATAAGAGAAATGCAAATCAAAACTACAATGAGATATCATCTTACCCTAGGTAAAATGGCTTTTATCAAAAAGACAGGCAATAATGAATGCTGGTGAGAATGTGGAGAAAGGGGAACCCTCATACAATGTTGGTGGAAATGTAAACTAGTGAAATCACTATGGAGAACAGTATGGAGGTTCCTCAAAAAACTAAAAATGGAACTACAATATGACCCAGCAATCCTACTGCTGGGTATATATCCAAAGGAGGAGAAAATCAGTATGTCAAGAAAATATGTGTACTTCCATGTTTATTGCAACACTATTCACAATAGCTAAGATGTGGAATCAACTTAAGTGTACATTAACGGATGAATGGATAAAGAAATTGTACATACACACAATGGAATATTATATGCACATGAAAAGGAATCAAATCCTGGCCTTTGCAACAACATGGATGGAACTGGAGAACATTATGCTAAATGAAATAAGCCAAGCACAGAAAGACAAATCTCACGTGTCATGTTCTCATGCATATGTGGAGGCTAAATGTTAAAAACAATTGATCTCATGGAGACATAGAGTAGAATGACGATTACCAGGGGTTGGGAAGGGTAGTGGGGAGCGGGGGATAAAGTAAGGATGGTTAATAGGTACAATAATGTAGTTAGATAGTTAGAATGAACAATATTTGGTAACACAACAAAGTGACTAGAATCAACAATAGGTTAGGGTATACTTTAAAATAACTAAGAGAGTGGAATTGGAATGTTTCTACACAAGGAAATAATAAATACCTGAACTAACGGATACCCCAATTACTCTCATTAATTCACACTGTATGCCTGTATCAAAACATCACATGTACCCTATAAAGATATATTAATACAACTATTATGTACCCATAATAATTAAAAAGAAAAAAGAAATGTAAATGAGTTTTTCTATTAAAACATTTTCTTTTGTGCTAACATTATTAAATATATGACATAAATTCCTTTGATACTCTCAAGAGAGCTAAGGCATTTGAAAGCAATTTAAAGAAAAAAAGGGGGGGGATTTCAAATATTAATTCTGAGCACAGTGTGTCCTATAACAAACAATTATGTTCTGCTTTGTCCAAGAGCTATTATTCAAATGCAGTAAAACCCAAACTATAAAGATTCTCAAGTTCTTTTCCTCAGCCACTCCAGCCTCCTGCTATTGCTACTAGAATTGTAAGAGAGCATTTCAAGGTGGCTCCAAAACTATTGATCAATACACCTTAGTTGGCCAGCAGATTGATCAACTTGTAGATAAATGAGATTTGTTTCCTTATAGCTCCTCATATCCCAAATCATATTTTTATGGAGTTTTCAAACATACGTTTTAAAACTTCTATTATAAAAATTTTCAAATGTATATAAAGTATATAGATTAATACAAAGGATTCCATTTGCAACATTCAAAATTTATTAGGGTTTTGTCAATCTTAATTCATCTCTACTGCTGTATTTTTTGTGGGGTTTTTTTTGGGGGGGGGGCTGGACATTTTAAAGCAAATTCCAGACATCATGTCATTTCATCCATAAATATTTCAGTAGAATGCATATATTTTATGCACATGTTCAGCAGGAAACAGGGACCAGAGAATATGTTACTATAATAAATACTGAGGGCAGGGAGGCATTAGGCAGTCATGCTCCAGCTGGGTTTAAGTGAAGTATGAGTTTTCCCTATAAGAGAAAAAAAATTATAAAACAGCTCCTAGAAACTTAGAGTATTTCTTTTTTGTCTTCTTGAGCCATTATCTGAAGCATAACCTCTCCTATACTCAAAGGAACATCATCTTTCATATAGGAAAGGGGCATAAAATATAGATAAATCCAATTATAATTTGTAATTCCAACTCTCCTTCCTCAATAATCGATAGAACAAGTGGACCAAGAACCATCCAGGATCAATCCACTTGACCCAACTGATATTTAGAGAATACTGCACTCAACAATAACAAAACACACATTCTTTTCAAGGGCATATGGAAGATTCATCAAGATGGACCATATTATGAGCCATAAAACAGATACCAACAAATTTGAAATCAGTAATATCATAAAAATCATGTGTCCAGATCACAAAAGAATTCAACTAGAAATCATAACAGAAAGATACCTGGAAAATCCCCCCACTGTTTGGAAATTAAATAACACTCTTTCAAATAATCCATGGATCCAAAGATAAATCCATAGGTCAAAGAACAAATAATAATGAAAATTAGAAATTATTGAATTGTATGGCAAGGAAAACACAACATACCAAAATTTATGAAATGTGGCTAAAGCAGTGTGTAGAAAGAAATGCATAGCATTAAATGTGCACATTAGAAAAAAAGAAAGGGCTTAAATTAAGGATCTAAGTATCTACCGGTTAGAGAGGGAAGAGTAACCTGAAAAACAAAATAATCAAAGGAAAGGAAATAAACGCAAGAGAAAGAATCAGTAAGATAGAAAATGGACAAAATAGAGAACAATGAATGAAACCAAAAGCTGTTTCATTGAAAAGATCGACAAAGTTGATAAACCTAGTTAAACTAATTAAGAAAAAAATACAAGGCCTATTACCAATATAAGAAATGAGAGAGCAGACATCATTATAGTAGTAGATCATACCTACGAGATACCTAAACATACCCAAATATCTTAGTAATAGTAAATAGTAATTGACTTGACAATCTAGATGAAATGGACAAATCCCATGAAAGACACAACAATTAATGCTCAGTCAATAAATAGCAGACACATTAAATAGACTTATGTCTATTAAAGAAATCGACTTTGTAGTTAAAAATCTCACAGAGAAAACTCAAAGTCCATTTGACTTCAGTTGTTGATTCCACCAAACATTTGAGGAAATGACACTAGTTGTATATAAACATTCCTCCCAAGTAGAACAATAGGGAAAATATCCCAACTCATTTTATAAAGCCAATATTACTCTGATATCCAACCCAGACAAAGACATTATGAAAACTACAAAGCAATACCTAATGAACATAGATACAAAAATCATTTATAAAATCCTAACAAATCTAATTCAGCAATATGTTAAAAGGATCATACATCATGACAATGGGGTTTAACTCAGAAATTCAAGGTTGTTTAAAAAAAAGGAAGAAAGGAAGGAAAGGAGAAAAAGTATAAAAAGCAGATTGATAGGAAAGGAAGAATTAAAATTATTTCTAACCACAGATGATATAATCATTTATGTAGAAAATTCTAGAAATCCACCAAAAGAATCCTACAAGAACTGAGTGACTTAGCAAGTTGAGGATACAAGGCTAACATAAAAAAAAAGATATATTGCCTTTCCAAAGCAATGGATAATCAATGGATACTAAATTTAAGGTGGGGAGGCAGTTTCATGAAGAACAGCTTATTTGTGTGATCTCAAAGTGCCTTTTTCATAGACCTCTCATTAGTTACAGTTAACAGGGAAAGAATAGTAATTTTACAGTGGAGAAATTGGAAAACATCTTGACCTGGTGATCAAAATTAACATTACCAATAAGAGGAAGATGGATGTCGGTCTCCCTGATGGGACATCCTGAGGAGGACATAATAGCATTTAGGGAGTTTTCTACCTGAGGATGCATAACCTGAATCTTTTCATGAGGAAACCAGAAAAACCCCAACTGAGGAATATTCTACAAAATAACTAGTCCATGTTCCTTCCATATCTCAATATGATGAAAGAAGGAAGGCTGAAGAGCTGTTCCAAATTAAAGGAAACTAAAGAAACATGAAACTAAAGTCAATACTTGATCCTGGACAAGACCCAGTAATGGAGAGAAAAAAAATATGCTATAAAGCAGGAGTTTCCAATCTATGGTGAGCTGTATAATTATTTCATTTGATATTACAATGCAATAGTAATAGAAATAAAGTGCACAGTAAATGTAATGTTCTTGAATCATCCTGAAACTATCCTTTCTCTTCCCAGTCCATGGAAAAATTGTCTTCTGTGAAAATGGTTCCTGGTGCCAACAAGGTTGGGGACCACTGCTATAAAGGACATTATTGGGACAATTTATGAAATTGGACTATAGACTGAGGATCAAACATAAATATTATAAATTCCAGAATTGAAATACTGTTAAATTCCCAAATTTGATACTTCTACTGTGGTTAGGTAAGAGAATATTCTTATTCATAGAGTGATACCCAGTGAAATACAACAGGGTAAAGGAGTGTGACATAAACAAATTACTCTCAAATGGTTCAAAAATAAAATTATAACATGTGTTTATATATATACACACACATACAGAGAAAGAGATAAATCAAATGTGACAAAATATTACACATTATTGAATATGTTTAAAGGTATTCATAAGTTCTCTGATACGTTTATATAACTGTTTTATAAGTTTAAAATTTTTTCAAAATAAAAATTTTGAAAAGGATGGAGAAACCTTCCCATGACTCATAAACTTCCAGAATAAAGTCTCCCGGTGTCTTTAACAATTAGTGAAATGTTGATAAAAATTGGCTTTCCCATGGTCAAGATACCATCCCAATTAATGATGTGAGTTTTCTACATTAAGTGTCAACAGCCAGTCCAATGAAGGGTGAAGGAGCAGTTTGGAAGCCATAGAAAGACCATGAGCCTTGCATTTTTATTTTTGTCACTTGGGCAATTCCCTTAATATCTGTGAGTCTTGGTGTCTTTGCTTAGAAATGGGAATAAATAATAAAAATATACCAACCTCACAGGGCTGCTATGAGAATTACGGTGAGAGAGGGTACAAATACATGCCTTTAAGAAGTATAGAAAAATGATATAATTCTTCGACCATGTCAAACCTCTGCTACAAGTCCTCTAAAGCTTCTCATCTCCCTCAGAACAAAACCAAATCCCTCACCATGACCCCCCTGATGCCTCAGCTGACCCAGCCTCTAGCTGTCTGATCTTGTCTCCTGCCTTCTCCATTCTTCAAAGGCATTGTGCTTCAGGGGCTTTGCAATTCCATTCCCTGTATGGACCGCCCTTAGCTCAGACACACCTGGCTCCTCCCTACACCTACTGTAGTTTTCTACTCAAATGTCATCTTATCCATGAAGTTTCCCCAACCCCAAATTAACTACATACAGTACATATGCTTAATCCTCTGTTTCTTATTCTGGTTTATTTGTACTTTCAAACTTATCCACATAACTCACTATATGTTTGTTTATTGTCTGTGTTCATCCCTTAAGATGTCAACTATATAATTGAAGGAACTTCTATTTGTTCAGTGCTGTATCTTAAGCACATAAGGAGGTGTGTGGCACATAACTGACTCTCAGTAAATATTTGTTAAATGAATGAATGGAGAGATGGATGAACAGGAAGTTACCGTTGCACAGTATCTGGTACATATATGGCCAATGCTTCACAGATACTACCATTAGCCCATTAAACATTTTAAAAAAATCTTTTAAAAATTATTTTACATTCATCATTATTAAATATCCCCATTTCTTCCAAAATACAATGAATTAAAATGTATTTTATGTTGGGGATTTCACAGTAGTCTTTGAGATTAATGGATATTATTTGACATGTCACCAAATTAGGCTTGAAAATCACTGAGTCACAATTCTTAAGTTGGAAGGGAGGGAAGAAATAGCCCTCACACAGATATATTTGGATAGTTGATCATGTGTTTCCTAGTGAAAAGACCCAATTATTAATATCAATACAGGTCAATTCCCCAATAAAGTTGGATTTTTTTCTTACCCAAGTTACAGATACTTGAGAGCTATTCACTTACCTCTAAATGTAAAATAAGAACCTCACATTTCACACTGTACATCCTCTCATTTCAGGAAAGCAGAGCACATCTTGAAAACTCAGAAATTGTGTCTGATAGGCAGTGATACAAGTAGATAGCCTCCTGTCAAACCCAGGCTGACAAATGACAATCAAGATCCCACTGCCACCTGGGATCTGAGCCATCTGGGACCTTCCAAGTCACATCCTAAGATAAGCTTCATTCTGATTTTCATTACTGAAGAATGATAACGGAATTTTTTCGTTTGCTTTAAAACTGACCCAAATATAATTGCAGGATGTTATATTTGACCTATAAATATATGACAATATGGCTCTCTTTATCTGGGAGCCAGTCGTGAAAGCAGGACTTCCTCATATATGTTTTATTATTGCAGATAAAACTCCACTTAGCATTCAAAAAATGTTTATATTTTTCTTTGACTTTTAACATGGAGGGTCCACCAAGATGTCCACATGGACTTATCCACCAGGTCTGACCAAGCTGCACTGCCTGAGAAGTGTACCTTATAAACCTCTTATGCCCAAGCCTGGCATCCTTGGCTTCTGGGATGAGTCTAACTATGCTAGGAGAGTAATTTTGTACTCACTGAGTCTATTTCTAAATTATTTCTGGTTTATTGCTATCTGGATATCTGGTTTTATTTCTGCCTCAAGTCTATTTAAATTATTTTTATCTAAAGTTGTCTGCTCCCCTTAAATAATTGAAAAGTACTGAGAGGCTGGTATTTATCCTCATTCAGTGTTGTCTGCCTACAGTTTTCAGGGTACCTTGAATGACTGGAATGCTCACTTCTCTACAGCAAGGTCAGGGAGGTAAATCTTGGTCAAGTTTAACAAGACTTGGGGCTTGTCTCAAGTGAATTATTAAGAAAGTTGTACTGTGGAATACCCTACGCTACTGATATTATTTTTCTTAGCTATGGAAGAAATTCTTAATTTCCTTGTCCATGTCTGTCTTTCCTATAAAGATTGCTCATTACACTGCTGGTGGGACTGCAAATTAGTGCAACCTTTGTGGAAAAGAATTT
>VBSM01003204.1:53230416-53251767 GCA_008086735.1 Cheirogaleus medius | reverse complement strand
CACACCCGACAGACAGGCCTTTAGCATGGGGCAGCTGTAGTGTGGTGGAAAGAGCAACGGACTTGAGGATTCACTTTTATCTCTGAAAGTACACATGAACTTCTGAGTTCCATTTTTTCATCATGTGAAATAAAAATACTGATGCTTATTTCACAAGCTTTGGTGAAGACTGAATAAAAATGGTAAAATAATTCCTAAAATACTATCAAAATAATAAGGGACTATTATTACTGCTCCCATTTTAAGTAGATCTTTTTATGGATGAGTAGTACTACATGGTATACATATACCACATTTTATTCATCCATTCATGAATTGATGGGCACTTGGGTTAATTCCACATCTTTGCAATTGTGAACCATGCTGTAATAAACATTTGAGTGCAGGTGTCTTTTTGAAGAAAAGTCTTCTTTTCCTTTGGGTAGATACCCAATAGAAAGATTGCTGGATCACATGGTAGGTCTACTTTCAGTTCTTTGAGAGATTGCCGTACTGTTTTCCATAAGAGAGACCATTCTCCTAATAAAGTATCTCAAGAATGAAAAACAAACACCACACGTACTCACTATTAAATTGGAACTAACCGACCGATGAGCACATGTGCACAGAGAGAAGCAAAACTCAGTGGAAATCAACTCGGGAGCAGGGTGTAGCTGGGATGAAGCGAGGGGCAGAATCTCTTAATGGGTACAATGAACACTATTTGCATGACAGGCACACCGACAGCCAGGACTCATGCATTAAAAAAGCGATCCATGTAGCCTAAAACATTTGTACCCCCCCCTTAATATTTTGAATAAAAATAAAGTAGGTCTTAGTTCCTATCCCTAATGCCTTCCATTCTTCCTTATAAAATCAAATACAGAAAGTGTGTTAACTTCAAAGTGTAACTGTATGTAAAATTCTACTGTTACACATGCGCACATGCACATTCATGTACACACATTCAGAATACACACACACATGCACAGAGTTAAGAAGACCAAATATTTTCAAATATTTCCCTTACTCAAATGAATGTGCACCTCCTGATGAAAGCATTCACAAACATCTTTCACAAAATGTCTTGGCTCCTCAAATAGTGCAAATGTTTTGAAAACATTTTCTGGGCATCAAACATGATTATAGGCTTAGTTATTACAGCCCAACCAGTGTCTCAAAGGCATCCGTGCCTCCTTGCAGAGAGGTAGCCGTGAATGAAGATACAGAGGGGACTTTGGGGCGCTTCTAAACATGTTCTCTGAAAATCATAAGAAATATTTTTCAAGAAATTACAATTTTTAGCATTTTGCCAATTGTTCCTCTTATGGTTTAGAAGTAGAATAAGACAGAATGAAGAAGAAATGAGAATTCTAGGCTCCTACTGTTCCTTGTACCTACATGACTATTGTACTCTGCAAATTCTTTGCCAGCAGTGGTAATTTTACTTTATTTTCAGAATCGATACCTTTTTTTCTAAATCAAAACCTAGCATTGTGCCTGGTACTTAAATGTTTGTTGAATCAGTGAAAGCATTTCTCCATATATTGATTGAATATCATCTCAGAAGAGATAAAAACTTCAAAATTTATCTAGTTCAATTATCCTTAACCAGATGGGCTCAGAGTAGTTTGTTTTGTTGTGATTTGATTAAAGTAGAGCTGTTTTATTCTACTTCTATAAATTGCAAAATGCCTGCCCATATATTATCCCCCTTTTTCACCCTCTTCCTATGTTCCATTTAAATATGAGTGGAGAAGATCTTTTTAAACACACCATAAAATCCAGAAAGTACTACAACTACTCAACATTTTAATATATACTTATGTAAAAATATTTGAAATATCTTAAACAAAATTAAAAAGCAGTGAAAAGCTGGGAAAACATTTCAACATCCATACAAAAACTTAATATTCCCAAAATACAATTAGCTCTAAAAAATATGAAGCAGCAAGCATCCCTATTGAAAAGTTAGCCAGAAGAATGAACAAGCAATTGGTAATTAGAACAATGCCAATAGCAAAAAATAAAAAAGTGAAAAAAAGATTCTCAATAATAATCAAAGAAATATGTAATAAACCAATGAGATCTATTTAATACTTACATAATAGGTGTGGTGCGCGCCACCTGGGGATTGGACACGCTTGAAGCTCTGGCACGTGGTGGGGGGAGGGGTGGCAGGGGCAATGTATGTAACCCTAACAATATTTGTACTCCCCTTATATGATGAAATAAAAGGAAAAAAAAAAGAAAAAAAATATTTATCTCTCATTGTTGACATTTTTAAAATACCTACTAATAATATCAAATGTTGTAGAGGACATAAAACAGTGAACGAGCATTATTGGGACTGTAAATTTCTCTATTTCTGGAATGTATTCTCCCCTTATGAGTTAAAATTTAAAATTTATGTACCCTTGCTAGACATTCGACTTGTAATAATTTTTTCCAGAATGTACCTTAACAAGTGTAGATGAATATATATTCAAGGATGTTCTTAGAGTTGCTTACTATAGCAAGAAAAGGGAAAGAAGTGAGTCCGTCAGTTACATGGTTGGTTAAATCAAACATGGTATCCCCATGTTCAGGTTGCAGACAGCATGTAAAATATAGTAGTACTTTAATGTTGTGTTTATCTTTATAGAAAGTTGTTTAAGATCTTCCCCCAAATGTCCTCAGTGGCTTCCTCTGGAGGGAGAGATTTGGGGCCATTTTTATTTTTCTCTTTCTAGAATTCTGCCTCGTTTGAAGTATCTAGGTGGCTACTTATTTTTACAATCAAAAAATAAGAAAGCTATTTTCATTTGGTGAAAAGCAATCAAACAAAAGACACACTACCATCAATGTATTTCACCACACTCTCATTCTCACTGGGAATTATCTTTCGTTTGATTTTTGCATTTATTATTCATTGGTACTTCATTTAAAAATATTTGTTGAGGAATTACTTTACCCAATATAATCGTTATTTTAATTACCATTTTTAATCATTCATGAAAATGAACATCTTCCCATGCTTTTTATTTACTAATCTCACAACTTCTTATATTTCCTTTCCTATCTTTTGACCGTATTAGTACCTAAAACAAACATTATAAATGATTTCTGTTAAGTAATGGAATCAAGATAAACATGCAACTATTTCAGGGGAAAGTACATTATTAACTGAGAAATGTATCTTTTTAAAGAATGTACATTAAAAAATGAAGAAATACAATAAAAAATTATTGCAGAACACGCACGTAGGTCCAAGAAGTAGCATAACACTGGTGAAGAATTGTGTGGTGGGGATCCTCTCCAGTGTACTTTGTGCTAAGGCAGGGCATCTTTCTTTCAAGTTATTGCTACTACTACGAATAACGACATTTGCAGAACACTCTGACACCGTCTTACAATCATGTCATGTCACCTCTTCAGTGACCCAACTGTGCTGGCTGCTTCTGTGTATTTACTATTATTCTGCTTCTGAATTTTGCTCTCATCAGCCACACTCTTTGCTATTTTTTTAAGGGGCAAGGCCTGAGCTGCTGATAGCAGCAAAATAGCAAGCAGAAAAAGTTCACGTGTACAGAATTTAGTCAGTTTTAGGAAAGTCCAGAGCCTTGCCATTCCGTCCTTGGAAAACCACTTGTTCTCCTCCCAGAGGTCTCTCAAAGAATATCATGATAGTGAATTCAGATGCCTCCCTCTACCTCTCTCTCAGCCTCATCTGACAAATCTCCAAAGGCACACGAAGAAATCCAGGATTTTCCCATTTTACAGGTACAGACAAGTAACCGTGGAAAATGCCACAGGGTAAGGTCAAGAGAATCCTCCCCTCTCTTAACAAATATTTCTCTACTTTTACAATATATACCCTCTATCCTTTCAGCCCATGCAAATGCAGAATCCAATCTCCATAGGAAAGCTGCAACACTAGTTGTCCAAGAATACTAGATATCAGGCACAATTTAGAACAGCGGTTCTACAAAATATTAATATTTTTATACATAAGTTACTAAACAGAACTCATTACTTACTAATGTGGTATATATGCCAATTCTATGCTAGGTGACTCTTTTAATATTTTCTTATTCAGAAATAGGAAGTTAGGCTACCTAAGGACTGTGTTTCCTAGAAATGGATAACTAAAAAATGATTATATAGGCAGCACCCGTATAGATGGAGTAAAGTATACAGACGTACATATTCCTTGGAGACTCATCCAAGTTGTTGCATGTATCAATAGCTCATTCCTTTTTATTGCTGAGTAGGATTCTATGATATGGATGCACCACAGTTGACTGAATCTTTCAAATGTTGAACCATTTATCTGGGCCATGTCCATTTTGGGCTAATAGTAATAAAACTTCTATGAACATTCATGTACAAGTGTGTATGAACAGAAGTTTTCAGTTTTCAGAGATAAGTGCCCAATGGTGCAATTGCTGGGTAGCGTGGTACTTGCACTTTTAATAGTTTTTATAAGAAACTGCCAAATTGTTTTCCAGAGTGACTGTGCCATTTAACATTCCCATCAGCAATGGACAAATGATCCAGTTTCTCCACATCCCGAGCAACATTTGGTGTTGTCACTATTTTTTGTTTGTTTGTTTCAGACATTCTGATAGTTGTGTAGTGATATCTCATTGTGGGTTTAATTTGCATTTCCCTGATGACTAATGATGCTGAACATCTTTTCATGTGGTTATTTTCCATCTGTATATCCTCTTTGGTGAATGTCTGTTCATGTCTTATCCGCTTTCGAATTGAATTGTTTGCTTTTTGTTGTTGAGTTTTGAGAGTTTTTCCCATACCCTAGTGACCAGTCCCTTGTCAGATAAGTGGCTTGGAAATATTTTCTCCCACTCTGTAGTTTTCTTTTCATCCTCTTCACAGGGTCTTTCACAGACCCAACGTTTTTAATTTGATGAGGTCCAACTTATCAAATTTTCCTTATATAGGTCATGTTTTTGGTGTCAAGTCTAAGAACGCTTTGCCTGAGCCCCCTGGCCTTGCCCATTCTGTGGTCTCATTGCACCTCCACGGAACAACTGCACTGGTTTCCCCACTGCTACCTGCTCCTGCCTTTGAAAACAAACTCACACTACTCCCAACTGCCAGATTACGATGAATGCAGCACAGGTGCGGTCATGAACATGCTCTGCTCAAACCTTCAAGGATTCCCCCGCCGAATACCGAACTATAGTCTCTCCTGCCTGGAATTGCAACTCCCCCAGTCACTTTTCCTGCTTCTGCCCAGCCACCTCTCATCCTCTAACATATACAGCAAACTACCTACCAGCTAGCAGCCCTCTGAAAACGACTTATAATTATGATGGCGGTAGGGATGTGAACTGAAAGAGTGGGACTTCTGAAGTGATACCGTGTTTCCCTGAAAATAAGACAGGGTCTTATATTTATTTTTCCTCAAGAAGACACCCTAGGGCTTAGTTATTTTCCCCTCAAAGCCTCAGCTTGCAGCACCCACAGGATGGCCGGGACCTGACAGGGGGAGCCGACTTTGTTGGTGGGGCTGCCCGCACCTTTCCGGTCACCTCTGGGATAGTAGCTGTCATGATGGGGCAGATGAGAAGGGCTGCTGGGCTTCTTTACCGCTCGGGGAGGAAATGCAAGGGTTGTGCAGATACGAGGCGTAGCCACGCCCATCACTAGGTCTTATTTTCGGGGTAGGGCTTATATTGCGCAAATGCTTAGAAATCCTGCTAGGGCTTATTTTATGGGTCGGTCTTATTTTCGGGGAAACACGGTACACACAACGCCTTGTCTGCCACTGAAAACAGTACCTAATTTATCAATGTCCACTTTAAATTTCACCACCTCCATGGAGCCTTTCATGGTTGCCCACAACTGCCATGAGTTATATCTCCCTCACTTCACTCACTCAACAGCAGTTTGCGCCTTTCCTACAGCACTTAGCTTATTTCCCCAGTTGTATCCAAGTCTTATCCATTTTGCAAGAAGTCAGTCTGCCCAAAGGGCAGGAATTGTGTCCTCCTCATCTTTGGTTCCCCTGAAGGACCTGGTACACAGCAAGGACCCAGAATCATTTACTTGACTGGAATCACCGTCAGCATTGCTCCAGCCGAGACCCACACGGCCTATTTGCCATACTCACTGTTAAGACAAAGTAAAGGGGGAAGCTTTGTTCACCTGTCTAGCCTCCAGATCAGCTTTAAGACTTTTTTTTTTTTTATCATTCTCTCTTTTCTTTGGCATCCTTCCCTCCACACATGACTGCAGCAAAAAGAAGAAAAACAAATAAACACTGAAACCAATTCCATACTGAAATTTTAAACACCTCTGTGACCAATATTTTCAAATCAGAAGGAAGTAACTTAGCATTCTGCCTTTAATGAAATCATACGCCACCTTCCCTAACAGCTTCTCTAGGAACCTACTGCTCCCTCAAATCTGCTTGCAGCTCTCATCTTAGCAATTCTTCAGCTCCTCTTGCAATTTCTCGAGGCAGGAAAGCGACTGTGTGCCAAAGATCCTGTGGGTGCTAGGACTTCCAGGAAAAGAAGTAATAGATTTTTTTTTTCATTTTATAATCTCAACACTTTCCTATCAAATACACATCTACTGTTTCCAGCACGTAGAACAAGATTGAAAAAAATGCTTCTTGAGTTAAACAACTGAATCAAACAGTCACAAAAACCTTGCCTAGCATCTGAATCCACATTAAAAATAAAGGCAATAAAATCTCAGGGCATTAAAGATGACAAAGTGTCAATCAAAAACTTGGCAATTTTTAGTTGACTTTGTTTTCAACACTGGCAAATGGTTTGCATCTTTTGGTTTATAAAAAAATGTTTTCTCTGTTATGATATGAGGTCAAAAAACGTGTAGTTCCTCATTTCTTCATAGGAATATATAATTCTTTCTACTTTCCCTAAAGATGCTGCTTCTCTCAAATTTCAATTTAATTTCATTGTGAATATCTCTTTAGGGTAACCAAGTATTATAGAGTCTACATCCTGCCTGGGTAGACTTTTTTCAGATCACCAGATTTCTCCTTGTGGTTTCTAGACTATAAACTATCCTATAGTCACCCAATCAAGGAGAATGACTCTGATGTGGATTCCGTAGCTATAAAAACAAAAATGTGGAAACTGCTCATGAAAGAACATAAAATAACAACTTTGTTGTCAAGAGTTGTTCTAGAGATTCATTTTTGTTTTTTCCCTGAAGCAGATGTGGTGGAACCAGGCGTATGCAAGCCTTGGTTTGGGGATTTATTCATACACGGACATGCAACTAACATTTAGGAGCATCTGATGTAAACCAGTCACTGTTGATTGGCACTAAGGGGAGGTGCAAAAATAAATAAACTGTAGCCACAGCCTTGAGAGAACTCACAGGGCATGGAGAAGAGGTCTGCTCACAGTGCTACGGTACTCCAGAAAAACAAGCAATGAATTTTGCCTGGGAGATCCCTCATAGGAGACATCACACTGGATCTGACACTTGGAGAAAAAGTAAGAGCTCGCCAAAGAAAAGAAGGGGAGGGGAAGAAGGAGGTCATTCCAGGCAGGGGAAACAGTTGGTATGAAAGGTTAGTGAATGGACATGTCATGCATGAGCGTGACAGACCCAGGAATGAGCAGTTCCACATGGTTTGCAGATGGAGTAATGAATGTTAAAACATCGCTCTGCATAGGGAGATCAGAGCAGGGATTTTAAAAGGTTTTGATTTGCCACAGTTAATGTTTCCATTTTGATTGGAAACAATTGCTCGTAGTAACACAAACAGAAACAGGGGAACTGAAGAGCTAGCCTCCTGTGTTGAGTATTTTCAAAGGCTTTACCTCATTTATTCCTCACAGCTAGGTGGAGTTTCTTATGCCCATTCTAGAAAGAGAAAACTGGAGGGTCAGAATTCCTGGGGGATTTGCTTCCAGTCACCTCAGTCTGGATGCTTCTGTCTCCTCTCACTGCTCTGCATGGGTGTCTCCCTGGGACAAGTAAAAAGAAAGGACCAAAGGACAAAGAAAGGTCCTGCAAAATTCTTCAGTACACGAGTTCTAGGATCCTGTTTCCAAAGTGCTGTTTTGTTTATAGTCAGGTATAATATCTTCTTCTTTATTTAATCTTAACTACTCTTAAAAACCCACTTAAAGCCCCACTTTGAAGGATACAGAATCACTCTAGCCCACGAAGATCACCTTGCCGGTACACGTGGCTTTCTTTCATTACGTTCGTTTCTTGCCACACATTGTTGATGGGCTCTTTTCAAACCAGTCTTACTACCCTCTTAACTGATAAGCCCCTTCAGATAGATGCCTTATTCAAGCTTTTTCTCCAACAGTCCCCACCTTAATGCCTTAAACACAGAACATCTTCACCAAGTGCCGGTTCCCTGAGTGTAAATCAAGACTCTTTGGCCTGGCTCTGAGAAAAATTTTGAAAACCTCTTGTAGAATTTTCTCCAAGAAAACTGTGGAGCCAGATGGTTTCACAAGCAATATTTTATCAAACATTTGAGGAAGAGGTAGTTTCTATGCTATTTAAACTGCTTCAGAGCAGAGGAAAAGATGGCATGCATCCTAAATCATCTACAAAGCCAATATAATACAATAAAATAACTCAACAAAGATACTCCCAACATAAAGATTAAATTCCATTATGAGTTTGGAGGCAAGATGGAGACGACACAGGTTTGAATCTGAGTTAGAGCATTTACTGGCATTTTCTCCTGAAGAATATTATTTAAGCTTTCCATAACTATGTTTTTTTATTAATGGTAAGATAATAAGAGTGCAATATGACAGTATAGGTTCAACAAAAGTGATCATGAGGTTGATGCTTACATTCTTTCTTTGCCCGGCACTGTTCTAGGATCTTTCTATGCATTAATATCTAATTTTCCCAAAAACCTTGAGGTAGGTATTATCCCAGTCCCCACTTCTCAAGTGAAGTAACTAAGACAGAAGGAAGAGAACTACCACATTTACATAACTTATATATAATATGATAAGTGCTATGGGTTGAATGTTTGTATCCTCAAAAATTCATATGTTGAAATTCTAACCCCCAAGGCGATGGCATTAAGAAGTGGGGCCTTTGAACCTTCATGGATGGGATTACTGCCCTTATAAACAAGACTCAAGTGAGTTTGTCCCTTCTACCATGTGAGGATGCCAAAAGAAGGCACCAACTATAAGAAATGAGCCCCCGACAGGCAATGAATCTGCCAGCGCCTCCATCTTAGACTGCCCAGACTCTAGAACTATGAGAAATAAATTTCTGTTTATAAATTCCCCATTTTATGGCATTTTGTTATAGCAGCCCGAATGGACTAAAATAAATAGAGACAGGATTTGAACTCAGGCAGTCTGGCGCCAGGATCACATTCTTAGCAACACCTCCAGTCATTTAAAATTAATAATTTTGTTTTAAATTAATGACATTAAAATTATGTCATATTAACATGACAAAAGAAAAATATGTGATATATTTTATCAATGCTGAAAAGAGGAAAAAAACACATACAGCTTTTTACTAGAAAAAAAATCTTTAGCAATCTGGGGTAAATCTTTATTACCATAAAGAATGTTTGTATTGAGCCAAAGGTCAATGTTGGGCTTAAGTTTGAAATTCACTTAAAGTCACAAATAAGGCTGGGCGCGGTGGCTCACACCTGTAATCCTAGCACTCTGGGAGGCCGAGGCGGGAGGATCACTTGAGCTCAGGAGTTTGAGACCGGCCTAAGCAAGAGCAAGACCCCCGTCTCTACTGAAATAGAAAAATTAGCCAGGTGTGGTGGTATGTGCCTATGGTCCCAGCTACTTAGGATGCTAATGCAGGAGGATCGCTTGAGCTCAGGAATGTGAGGTTGCTGTGAGCTAGGTTGACACCACTGCACTGTAGCCCAGCCAACCCAGTGGAGACTCTGTCTCAAAAAAATAAACAAACAAACAAATAATAAAAAAATAAAGTCACAAATAAGATCAACGAGTTTGCAGAAAACCCTATTAACTTACATTGTTCTGAGCATTCTAGCCAATGTAATAAGGCATGAAAATAAACAAGAGGTCTAAATATTAGAAAAGAGATGGTTTGATAGCAGATCAGAAAGAATCAACAGAATCAACTTAAAACTTATTCACACTAATAAGAGAGTTCAGAATGGGGAAATGGTTACAAAATAAAATAACTTGACCCATTCTATATGTCTGCACAAAAAATTATTAAAAGTGTAATTCAAAGAATTCTATTTTTAAATAGCAATAAAATTATAAAACAGCTAGAAATAAACTTAGCATGAAATATGAAGGACCCAACCATATGAACAGAACTATAAAATTTGGGGTGCATAAAAGACAAATAAATGCAAAGTCTAGAAGTTGCCTGTAAGTCCAACAAGAATTTCAGTGTGGTTTTTTTTTGTGTGTGTGTGTATGAGGAAATTGTTCTATGATTCTAAATTTTGTTAAAGAAAGTAAAAAGATGAAAAAAACATGAATTTCTTTTTTGGGAGAGCAGGAAGGGAATAAATAAATAGCAGATATAATATCAGAAATTTAAAATGAAAGCTGTGTAGTACTGGTACATTAGTAAGCAGACAGATGAATGTAATAGGGGAAGAGAAACATAGAAATTAAGTTTTCTAAGAATTTAGTATTGAATAAAGGTGGCATTTCAAGTTACTGTGAGAAGGATTGCTTTTTAAACAAATAATGTAGCAAAATAGTTGGAAAATACTTAGTTCCATGGTAGAGGGGAAGCTTTCTTTAAAAAGAGAAAATCTACCCTTCTCCTCTCTTTCTCCATTCTGCTGCCTGGAAAGCAGATGTGATGGTTGGAGCTCTATCAGCCATTTTGTAACCATTAATTTGAATAGGAGTTGAATGGCAGAGTAGTGAGTTGAAAGGAAGTCACTGAAGGTTTCCTGGAGTAAACCCTGGACTTGTAACTACTAGACCTATTGGTGAGAGATAAGTGGACTTCAATTTTTTTAAAAAATTATCATTTGGAAGTTTCCTGTTATATGCAAATGAACTGAATCCTAACTGATAAAGATCCTACATAAAAATTAGACCAAAACATACATTACTTTTTTTATGGATGTAAAGATGTTTACAGTATATTTTCAAAGGGTTCAAATATCAGGAAACTAGTAACATAACTTCAGTAGAAAGCAAAAACTGTCAAAACTGAGAGACTGGCCAATTTACCATCATCGGGAGGTGTAATTCTCTCAGTAATTGATGAAGCAGACAAAAAGTAATATAAGAATTTAGTTGATGAGAACCATACAATTAATGTAATTATTCTAATAAACTTTTGTAAAATGTTAATTCGATGTCTAGAAAATTCTATTCAAGCACACATAACACTATGAGAACTGACTATATATGAGCCCATTTGACAAATCTTTTTTTCCCCCTGGGGCAATTTCTATTTATTTTTTTTTTATTTCAAAACATTACTTTTCAAAGAATAGTTTAAAAATAAGTGAGATTTTAAAAAAATCTCTCTCAAATCTTAGGAAAGAAAAGGGTTAAGTGTATATACAAAAGCAAAATATGTAAAGAAAAATTGACAATGTAAGAATTAAGATATTTTTTAAATAGAAAAAAATTTTAAATGTAAATCTTGGGGAAATATACAAAAGGCATTCAAAATACTTTAATAAACAACAAGTTTTATATATGATTGTGGTGATGGTATCATGGGTGTAGGCATATGTTCAAATTCATTAAAATATATACATTAAATGTGTGCAATTTTTTATATCAATTATATTTCAATAAAGCTTAAAAAGAGCTGCATTTCCATCTGTCCCTCTAAGCATTTCTTTGATGAGATCTCACTGGGAAGGACAGAAAGTGATGGAATAGCTAGGATTGCAAATCAACAACTTATTCCAAAAGTAGGATATGTACTCAGGCAATAAACTAAGTCACATTAAGGAAGAAACCTCTTTCGGGATGTGAGTGTGGAAGTATATAAATGATATTCCTGCATACATGACCCACATATGTCTAGGAGAGGAAATTAAATCCGATTGACGTTTGAATAAGTGATACAGCCCAGTCACCCTGATGAAAATTATTTGTCAGAGGAATCCTTCCAAGGCAATTAAACCAGAAACTAATCACTTCACTACATTGTGCACAGGGTCAGATCCAAAGAGCACCTTTCATGCTATCATTACAAACGGCAATAAAACCACACTCAGGGAGGCAGAAGGAAGAGTAAATAAGCAGAACCCCAAATGTAAATGATGTAAGAGATGCTTAATGCAGGCAGGTCATGTGGCGCTGGACATCAAGTTGAGTGCCACTGACTAATCAAGCCGAGGAACAGGAAGGCTTCAGGCAGGGGTCATCTCAGGCCTTGAGGAGTGAAATCTCAAAGGTGGAGTGGCAGCAATTCCAATGACCATGCTACAGTGCCCCAAGGAATCAGTTAGCAAGGAAAGGAGAGAGTGCACAGCACACAGCTCGGGATCACACCTGCATCCACGACCTTCTCTCTCCACACACACGGCCACTGCCCTCATTAAGTTCAGGCCCTCATTACTCCTCAGCTGCATGCTGAAGCATCCCCACACCTTTCTCGCTTTTCCCTTCTCTAATTTCCTGGTTCCCCACCTCATCCTTCACATTGCCTCCAGAGATAGTCAGTGGAACAAATATTACGAGGTCTTAGCTCAAATACAGAGTTCAAATCTATCACTAGCTATGTGGACTTGGTAAGGCATGCAACCACTCTGAGCCTCAGTTTTCCCAAAAGCAAAACATACTTGATAATCCTTCATGGAGTCTGAGAGGATTATTTGAGGATGCAATGGAAGGTACCAGCACAGTGGCTACAAAAGCCAATGTGCAATATCCTTGCACGGCTCCTTTTGCTATATCGAGTTCCTTAAAACAGTATTTCCATGTGATGTTAATAATTGTTTCTAGAAGAAAAAAGATTTTCTTGTACAATGGATTTGAAAATTTTGGATTTAATAATGTTAAACAGGGTTACTATTTGTTTCAGGACTTCTCAGAGCCTTGATAGGTTAGAAATGTGATTTTTTTTTCTCTCTAAGAGGCAGATAAGCAATATTTGAGAAACTTATTCACCATAAAACCCTTTTATCAGAGAGAATTCCTCAGGACTAAAATTACATAAAAGACAGTTTGGGAAATGTTAATCTATCAAAGAATGTTCACATTACTAGGCAGGGCATCTAAGATCCTCCATGGTCTGGCTGCAGGCTACCTTCTCAGACTGATTTCCCATCCTCCACCTCACAGTTTAGCCCTATTCAACGAGTTGCCGTTCCTAGAATAAATCAGCACTTCCCACATCCATGTCTGGGCTGATGAGATTCCCTCCACCCTTCTCACCCTCACCTTACACATTCTCATGCCTTCTCTACCTCTTGAAGTTCTCTCTATTCAACTTCCAGCTCACGTGTTGAAGAGTAATCTTATTTAATATCAGGATAAACAGCTAATATTTCCATTAAAGCAAATATTTAAATCAGCATGAAATGCTAAATATGTATTTTTAATCTGCCTTTTTGACTGTTTCGTCTTCATGTGGCTCAAGTTCAACTGCAGTACCTCATACTCAATGACGATTTGGTGAACTAAAGAATGACAAGATATTACTATCATTAATATAATAATAATACCTCCAATCCTGTCTTAGTCTGTTTGGTCTGCTATGACCAAGTACCATACATTGGGTGGCTTATAAACAACAGACATTTATTTCTCACAGTTCTGAAGGCTGGGGGTCCAAGGTCAAGGAACTGGCAGATTCAGTGTCTGGTGATGGCCACTTCCTGATTCATATGTAGTCATCTTGTCATTGTGTCTTTATATGTCAGAAGAAGGAAGAGAGCTCTCTGGAGTTCTTCTACAGGGCATTAATCCCATTCATGAAGGCTTCACCCTCAGGACCTAATCAACTCCCAAAGGCCCCACTTAATACCATAACACTGGGGGATAGGTTTCAACATATGAACTGTGGGAGGACATAAACATTTAGTCCATAGCAATCCTCTTTACTTTTTTTTTAACCTTATTGCTCTTTATGCGTCTTTGCAATAATCTTTCATCCTTACTAAAAGGTAGCAGGGAATACATTAATACCTAAAAAAAATGGACATTCATGGAACACCTGCAACATGATGATGAGGAGACTGAGCTTCATGAGACTCGGGTATTTTTCCTCAAAGGAGAGAAGCTAGTATTAGAAGCTGGTCAACTCACCCTACCCCAAAGACTGGGCTTGTTCCATGTGGATGTAGGACATCACCCACCTTTAGCAACTTCCCTACCTATGAGATTTCCTCATTTTAGGTTCTAGATGGCTATTAAGTAAAATGGATAAAAAAATATTCTAAGGATATGAAGAAAAAAAGATTTCACAATAATCACCATGATATACCTACAGATAAGCCAGTCCAAATGAAAAGCCACACTTAGAATTTCTTCACCACCTAGGGGCCACTGTAAAAACACCCTCCGCTATTCTGAAACTACAACATTTTTAGATAAATGATAATGATAACAATAACATCAATAACAATGTTATTGCAATTTCAGCAGTAATAAAATCTCCATTGAGTGCTTAATATGTGCTGAGCAGTTTACATATATTAATATTATTATAGTTTAATTCTCATGACAACCCTATCAGACTGCAATTAATTTTAGAGGTGATAAAACTTGGGCTAAAAGTACTAAAGCAACTCGCCCAAGGTTATAACTGATAAATTATGGGAACCAGATTCATGCCCCAAATCTAGCTCACCCCAGATGTCATGATTTTTTCATCTTGCAACATTGTCTCTCATCTGTTTGAAATGTCCAATACTATAATTCATTATGCTTTGACATTTATTAAATATTTACTATGAGGGCTGTGTTAGGCAATGAGGATGTTAAGATGAATATGGCTTGGTCCTGGCCCTCAAGGGATGCACAATTTAGTAGACAAGACCACTACTATGATTATAGAGGCTGTGCTCATGCAACTTCATTAATCACCATCCATACAAACTTCAAACGAATGGTCCCACCTTGAGCTGGAAAGACAAACCCACATGCAACTAATTAATTCATTATAATAAGTGCTCTCCCAAAGAGCTTCAGTTAATATGTCTTAACCCACGTGCATGAACCCAAAGCAGGGAATAACTAGAAATCTGGTGAGGAGTCGTCTCAGTGAGGAGTCATCCAAGCAGAGGGTCTACTTCTGGACAGGAGTCCACAGTTCTCACTCCGTGCCCTGGTCCCTGTGTACATGGTGCTGACCATTACAGAAGGGATTCACCACAGCGCCTTCCATAAAACTATGTACATCTGAATGCATAAAACTAATCATCTATTTGAAAAAGGCTCTTGGCAAAGAGAATTGTGTAGCTAAAGTAATCAGGGGCAGAAAAAAATTGGACCAGTCACTAGAAATAAAGATACAGCAATACAGTATGCTTTATATCCTTCCTGGAAAAAAACTTTCAAAAGGAGAGGCAAAGCTATAAAGAAATCTTCCTTCTCTCTCAGCATGAATTCCCCTCTCTCCTCCCCTCTTAGGAGATGTTTCCCTGAACACTGAATTCCAGCATGACCTCCTTTTTAAAAAGGGGGAGTAGGTACAGAGAGAGGGAGAACAATTTGGTTGTTGTGGGGGAAAAGGGAAATTAGGCAATTTGATTGTTATTCATTTATTCATTCATGAGGAGGAATGCAGAAATACTGTAAAAAATTCAAAAGGTAGAAAAGAATATACAGTTAGAGTCTCCCTCCTGCTTTTGATCCCAGCCCCCAATTCCTCTCCCCAAATGTAACCTCTGCTATCAGTTGAACACCCTTCTAGAGATACACTCTGCATGTATCAATTCATGTTTTGTTGTATTGACAGGTATCCATTGGGTTTAACAATTGCTCCGTTCTGTATCTTGTTACATATCATATTATTATAAAAATATATCCTGGGTTCTGCGCTGTGAATATTTTTTTAAAACTTAACAACATATCTTGGCAATTATTACACATCAGTGCATATAGAACTGTCTCATCCTTTCCAGTGGCTGTATCATATTCCCTCATTTGGCTGTGTAAGGTTTTTTTGTATTATTTACTATTATAAACAAAACTTCAATGAATATTACATTATCTACATTGTTATTCATGTATGTAAGTGTATATGTCTTTCTCCCTCTCTGGCTTATTTTACTTCCTTTCTTTGTTTTTTGTTTTTTTTAATTTTGCTATATTATATCTTGAAGTTTATATCTTTTTTACTTGTTTTGCTTAGGATTCATTGGGCTTATTGAATCTGTCGATTTGTCTTTTAGAAGTTCTTGAAAATTATTAGCTATTTCTCTCTTCACATATAGCTCCTGTCTTATTTTCATCTTTCTCAAACTAACCTGCACGTCTCCTCTTAACTCTTCTATGTCGGCCCGTGGGGCTTGGGACTGTGCCGTAGGAGTTCTCTATGCTCACCCTGGGGACCTGCATAAAGTCTAGAGCTACTTTTTCCCCCTTTGAAGAGTCTAAAAACAGATTAGACACAGTTGAATTAATAAACTGAAAACACATTTAGGCAATCTTCTAGAATGTATCAGAAAGACAAAGAGAAACCATAAAAGCAGTTAGGAGACAAGGAGATCTAATACACATCTAGTAAAAGTTCTATGAGATGAGAACAGAGAGAATAGGGGAAGAGTAATACTTGAAAATATAATGGATAAGAATTTTCTAACCCTGATGGAAAACATGAATCATCATATCCTAAAAGCACGAGGTACCATCAGGATAAAGAAAAATAAATTCTATCTTTAGATACATTGTGATGAAACTTCAGTATATCTAATCAAAGAGAAAATTGTGAAAGCAGCCAGAGAATAAAAATATCAAATCAATTTAAAAGGATTGAAAATTACACTGGCATCGCCAAAAGGAAGGAAGCTATTTCTATCATAAACAATTTTTAGAACCAGAAAATTTTTAAAAAGTACTTTTGTCCTAGAAAGCTAACTTATATGGTCACAAAATGTGGAATCTATTAATTCCTTGTGAAAACAAAAGGCTCAACGCCAAAGATTAAGTTTTGTACCGTGCTCTTTTTATGAAATTATCGACTTTAAAACTGGGGGAGACACCAGAGGTCATCTCACTCAGTTTGTTCATTTAATAAATGAAGACTTGAAGCTCAGGGAGTAAAATGATTTGTCCAAGATCATGTGGTTAGTTCGTAACAGATCGGGGACTGGAACTTTAACATCTTTCATTCGTTAGCAGTGGAAATCTGCAAAGTTAGATTTTTCTTTAGTTGGTTACCTTGGCCTTAAAACACTTAATCAAAAAACCTTAAATTATCTGCCAGTTCATACACACACAGATTTCCCTCACAAACCCCCATGCACACACCAATAATGATTACCATAGATGTCAGAAGCCACTCTTGTGTAGTTTGGCTAGCTCACTGCAGGGACACCCCAGAGAGACTGGTCTTTTATATCCAGTCTAAGAGATACACAGATTGCTCTTGCATGTGCTATAACAGCATTTTCATCATTTGGCTCTACTAAAGTTTTGTTAGCTATGTTGTAATTTACCATTTCTGCCTCGAGAAATCTGAGAACAGCCGATATACACCTTCCTCATTACCTGAAAGGTGATAAGTAATTATTTTGAGGGTCAAGATTCTGGATGTTAGCATGGATAATTAGCCCATTGGAACAGAAATATATTTGGTAAAATTAAGCCCAAAGGATCTCTTTACCAAGTAAATGAAAAATCTCTTATTGTTAAGTAAGTCTAGAATCACAGAGCTGAAAAGAACTCAAATTTCTTGTTGCTCAAATTCCTTTACTGCTGCTCAAAGTGTTCTCTGTGGACCACTAGCCTTAGAATCACCTGGAATCTTGCTAGAAATGGTGGCTCTCAGACCCGCCCCAGATACTGAATCAGAATATATGTCTTACCTCAAGATCCCAGGGTGACTTGTATGAATTAAGAGTTTGAAAAGGACTGCTCTACGCATCCAAAAATGAGGGCTGCCATCCTATTTTTTATGTCAAATCACCCATTTCCTTTTCTTATTTCTTTATGTTAATTCATTCCTTTCTAGCACATGTGCTAATAGTCTCAGCACCTCAGCTATTGGAAAAATAGGATTCCTAGAAGTGAACATAGACCTCAAAATACCATTAGAACCATTAGACATTTGACTAAATCTCTGTCCCATTCAAAAGAAATTTCTAATACCATTAAATTAGGCTTAATTCAATGATTGCTTATATTACCCTAGAGATATAGATCATTTAATGATTTTGCTCTTTTGTGTGCAGAATGGCAAAACAAGAAACAATCTGATCAGTTATTGAGTGAATTCAGCTCTATGTTCCACCAACTATCATAATAATCTATGACTTGGGAGGCATTTCCAGGTTTCCTTAATGGCATTAAGTTTTTTTTAAGATGTGCAAAAGCAGCTTATGTTCTGTTTTTCAAAGTGGTTGCTAAACAGACAGATAAGCCATTTAGAATTTTAAAATGTAGAATATTTTCAATATTCTTTCACAATTAGGGAGCAACTAGGAAATGTTTTTCTAATGTTCTTCTAAGGCAGCAGATCTTGCCTTGGAATTTTTCAAGAAATCCTAGGTTTAAAGAAAGGGTGAAAAAATGATTATCTCTGAGGACTCCCACTGGCAGTCAAATGACAATTTTGCCCCACATCTTCACTTTATAAAGGAATCGAGAATCCTTTTATAAAAGGCATTAAGGGGTTTGATCTGATACAGCACTTGAATTTTTACTGCAGCTATAGAAGGATGCTTAAATGCTTAGATCAGCATGCTTTTATAAAACACAATGCAAGTTTTCAAATAATTGGTATTACTTTTTAACTTTAGAAAGCACAAATAAGTGGAGATGATTTTTTCAATTATTGTGTAAGACAACTGGATAAATATTTGAGGAATAAAAATAATAACATATTTACCTGTTACTTATCCCCTAAAATAATTATCAATAGATTAATGATTTATTTGTAGAAAAAGAATAATACCATAAAAGCATTAGGAAAAAATAGGTAAATTGCTATATAAACTTGGGTTGTGGAATATTTGTATACATTTGGCAGTTATGATACTACAGGCAGTAGCCATGAAAAATAAACCACATACATTTGACAACATATTCTTAGAAAACACACAAACTGAAGACAAACTGCAAACTGGAAAATATACTGTAATATATAACAAAAGAATATCTTTGAAGATGCACAAAAAGTTAAGTAACAATTTTTGTCTATCAAATTTTTAAAGATATTTTCCAATTTTTTAGTGAATGTGAGTTAAGATACAGAGAAAACAGCATTCTCATACAATTAGAGTGTAAATGATAGGATATTTTGAAAGGACCACTTGGTAATATATATCAAAAGATTTTAAAATAATCATGCCTTTTGACCCAGTAATTTCAGTTTGTTTAGTTTATTCTTAGAAAACAGTAAAGATTGTATGGAAAGATTTAATTGCAATTCTATTCATAAAAATGTTGCTTGAACTTTTGAAAATCTGGAAAATTTTAAATGTCAAGCAATAAGAGATTAATTAAATGGATTATAGTTCATCCACATAAAGGAACACTATGAAATTGCCAAAAATTTTAATATTCTTAAATAAGAATAATATTCTTATTAAATAAGAATAAGAAATAAGAATAATATTCTTATTTCAAAAGAATAAAATGTTCTTTACAACCCTAATTTTATAAGGAAAAAATATATACACTTAGAAAAGTGTCTGGAAGCTTAGGCACTAAACCTTTAAGAGTGTGCTTGTCTTTCTGGTAGGTAGAATTATGGGTTATCTTCTTGTTTCTCTCCAATTTTTGCAGTAGTTACTATGCATTACTTTCTTAGTAAGAAAAGACAATAAATGTTATTTTTACAAAAAAAAAAAAGAAAGTAACATAGCATATATTTCATATCCCTTGAAGTGGTAATAATAACTTAGTACCATTTCAAATTGAAGCCACAGAAAATGAATCACGTGTATGTATAAGTCCATACTGATTTTGCACTCTTGGGAATTATTAGAATGTATTTGACACTGAATTCAGTAAGTCCATCATAAAGAAGGAGAGAGGCTGGAAATGGCAACTCCTGCCTGTAATCCCAGCACTTTGGGAGGCCAAGGCAAGAGGACTGCTTGAGCCCAGAAGCTCGAGTACAATCTGGGCAACATAGTGAGGCTCCGTCTCTACAAAAAAAATAAAAACAAAAAAGTGGTGGTGTGCGCCTGTAGTCCTAGCTACTTGGGAAACTGAAGTGGAAGGATCGTTTCAGCCCAAGAGAACAAGGCTAGCACCGCTGCTTGGGTCACAGAGTGCCACAACCCGTGTGACAGAGCGAGACCCTGTCTCTGAAAAGAGAGAGAGAGAGTGTGTTCCTATCTTGCCATACCCACATTTTCCTAGAAATTCACATAGATTTCCAAAGAAACGAGCAAGTTCATAAATACTATTCATGTATGCATATCTTCCATACTTTAAGTTGTGAGCTTTCCTAACCTGACCATCTTCTTTTTTAAATTTTTTTCATTTTGGGGGGTGGTAACTGATGATGAATTTATTACACCATTGAAACACATAGCTCACTCTTTGTAAGAAAACCACCCTTAGTACATATTTTATGTTCACTGACCTTAATGGTGCATTATATTAACTGGGTCTGATAGCCTCTTTAACCATTAGTATTTTTCTTTTTTAAAATTAAAAGTTAAAATTGTGTATATTTATGGTATAAAACATGATGTTTCGATATATGTATATGTTGTAGAATGGCTATATCAAGCTATTTTAGATATGCATTACCTCACATTTTTTTGGTGAGAACACTGAAAATCTATTCTCTTAGTAATTTTCAAGTATACAATATATTGTTATTAACTATAAGCACCATGATGCACAATAGATCTCTTGAAATTATTCCTCCTAACAAAAATTTTGTGTCCTTTGACAAACCTCTCCCCAATCTTCCCAGCCCCAGCCCTTAGCTTCTGATCAATACCACTTTACTCTTTGTTTCCATGAATTTTTTATTTTCTTAACTCAGTCTTCATCTATTAAATTTTTCTGATAAATCTGGAACTTGATACCTCTGTACAGATGAGAGAGCTTGAGTGTCCAGCCACCCACGTATTAAAACCACCCTCTGAAATAATATAGGTCCCAAATTTCTCTGTCTTATTTTCTCTCCTCTGCCATATAATTTTTCTTTTCTTATTTCATTTATCTTCATATTTTAATACTTAAAAATCATAATGTGGTCATAATTTTGCATTATCATTATCCACAGTTTTACTATTTATATTTTTTTATTTTTTTTTTTCTGCTTACT
>VBSM01003204.1:53172332-53228344 GCA_008086735.1 Cheirogaleus medius | reverse complement strand
AAAAAAAAAAAAAAGACTACAAACAACTAGCAATGAGAAAACCACCACACTAAACATATCTATAACGAAGGCCTCCATCCAGAACCTAGACCCCCATTAAAACACCCACAAGCAAGTCCAAAGATTCTTAACCAACATATGCCACAGGCACTCCCTTATGAGTGAGGGTGGAAGAAAAATAAAGTCAATATAAACAAAAGAAAATCCAAAAATAAAAAGTGATGCTGGTCCAGATGAGAAGGAATCAGCAAAAGAACTCCTGAAGTATGCAAAAATCAGAGTGAAAGGACACCCCCAAAAGGAACACCAGCTCTCTAGTAATGGATGCCAACCAAAATGAAAATGTTGAAATGACAGATAAAGAATTCCAAATATGGATTATAAGCAAGCTCAGTGAGATCCAACAGAAAATGGAGAACCACTCCACAAAACAAAAAAAAATAATTCAGAAAATGAATGAAAAATTCACTAACGAGATCAGCATATTAAAAAATAACCCACTAAAATTTGTGGGAATGAAAAATTCATTTAAGGAAATAAAAAACACAGTAGAAAGTTTTAAGAATAGACTACACCAGGAAGAAGAAAAAAATCTTAAAGCTTGAAGACAACTCTTTCACATTAAATTAGTCAGTCAAAAATAAAGAACAGAAAATTAAGAGGAATGAACAAAGTTTACAAAGTATATGGGATTATGTAAAATGGCCAAATATAATAATCATAGACATCCCTGAGGGTGAAGAAGAAAATAAGGTCAGGCATAAGGTCTGGAAAAACTATTTGAGGGAATAATTGAGTATAACTTCACTGGTCTTGCTAGAGATTTAGATATCCAAGTATGAGAAGCCCAGTGAATACCTGGGGCACTCATTGCAAAGAGGCAATCACTAAGACACATAGTCATCAGACCACCAAGTCAACACGAAAGAGGAATTCCTGCAAGCATTGAGGTTAAAATATCAAGTAACTTACAAAGGAAAACCCATCAGGCAAACTGATGACTTCTCAACTGAGACCTTATAAGCCAGAAGGGATTGGGATCCCATCATCAGTCTTCATAAAAAGAACAACTGCCAGCCTAGAATTTTGTGTCCTAGAAAACTAAGTTTCATATATAAAGAAGAAATAAAGCCTTTTCCAAACATGAAACACGGAGAGAATTTGTCAAGATAAGGCCTGCCATGCAAGAAATACTCAGAACCACATAATACATGGATCAGCACAATAGATACCCACCAAAGTAAACCCACACAAAAGCTAAAGCTCAGAACTCATATAAAACACCACAAGAGATAAAACAAAGCAATAAGGTATACCAAACAGGATGAAGAGATGAACAGAATAGCACATATCAACTCTATTAATCAATGTGAACACCATGAATCCTCCACTCAGGAGACACAGGGTGGCTGAATGGATGGAAAAATACAACCCAACAATCTTCTGTCTATAGCAAACACATCTAACCCTCAAGGACTCATACACACTCAAGGTGAAGGGATGGAAAAAAATATGCCATGCAAATGGAAATCAGAAGAAAACAGGTGTAGCCATTCGCATATCAGATAAAATGGACTTTAAAACAACAATAGTAAAGAAAGACAAAGATGGTCATTGTATAATGGTAAAGGGAGCCATTCAACAAGACATAACAATCATAAATAGCTTTGCACCTAACACAGGAGTGCCCAGATTCATAAAGCAAATCCCACTAGATCTAAGCAAGGAGGTAAACAGCAGCATTATAATTGCTGGGGTCTTCAACATCCCACTGACAAAACTGGACAGATCATCCAAGCAAAAAATAAATAAACACTGGACTTTAACAGGACTCTATAATAAATGGGCCTAACAGACATTTGCAGAATATTTTACCCAAAAACTACTGAATATACATTCTTCTCACCAGCATATGGAATATTCTCCAAATTGATCACATCTTAGGCCACAAAACATGTCTCAACAAATTCAAAAAAATTAAAATCATACCATATATCTTCTCAGACCACAGTGGAATAAAACTAGAAATCAACTGCAAGAGAAACAATTCTACATAAAGTCATGTAAATTAAGCAACCTGTTCCTGAATGATTTTTGGGTCAATAATCAAATTAAGATGGCAACCAAAAGCATCCCCGAACTGAACAAAAAAGGGGACACAAACTGCCAAAATCTATGGGATTCAGCAAAAGCAGTCCTAAGGGGAAAGTTCATAGCCTTAAATGCCTACATCAAAAAGACAGAAAGATCACAAATTAACAATCTAATGATATCTCTCAAGGAACTAGAAAAGTAAGAGCAAACCAAATCTAAAGCCAGCAGAAGAAAAGAAATATCTAAGGTTAGAGCATAAATAAATGAAATGGAAAACAAAAAACAATATACAGGATCGATGAAACATAAAGTTGGTTCTTTGAAAACATAAACAAAATTGATAAACCTCTTGCTAGATTAATGAGGAATAGAAGAAAAGGACCCAAATAAGCTCAATCAGAAGTGAAAAGGAGCTATTAAAACTGATAGCACAGAAATACACAATATCATCTGTGAATACTAGGAAAATCTATAAGTACGTTAACTCGATAATGTAAAGGAAATTGACAGATTCATGGAAACACACAACCTGCCAAGACTCAATCAGGAAGAAACAGAAATCCTGAACAGACCAGTAACGAGCAACGAGATTGAAGCAGTATTAAAATATCTTCCAACAACAAAAAAAAGCCCTGGACCAGATAAATTCCCAGCCAGTTTTACCAGACCTACAGAGATGAGCTGGTACCCATACTACAGAAATTATTACACAATATTGAGAAGGAGGGAATCCTCCCCAATTCATTCTATGAAGCCAGTATTACCTCGATACTAAAGCCAGGAAAGGACACACACACACACACACACACACACAAAAGAAAACAAGAGACCAATATTCTTTATTAATATATATGCAAAACTCCTTAATAAAATACTAGCAAACCAAATTCAACAGCACATCAAAAAATTAATCCACCATGACCAAGTGGGCTTCATCCCAGGATGGAAGGATGATTCAACATATGTCAATCAATAAATGTGATTCACCACACAAATGGAAGCAAAAACAAAGACCATATGATCATCTCAACAGATGCAGAAAAAACATTTGACACAATCCAGCACTCTATCATGATAAAAACCCTCAACAAATTAGGCATAGAAGGAACATATCACAAGATTATAAAAGCCACATATGACAAACCCACAACCAACATCATACTGAATGGGCAAAAGTTGAAAGCATCCTCATTAAGAACTGAAACAACATAAGGATGCCCACTGTCACCACTTCCATTCAACATACTGCTAGAAGTCCTGGTCAGAACAGTCATGCAAGAGACAGAAATAAAGGACATCCAAATCAGGAAAGAGGAAGTCAAATGATCCCTGTTTGCTGATAATTATATCTCATATCTAGAAAACCCTAAAGACTCCACCAAGAGACTCCTGGAATTGATAAATTCACCAAAGTCTCAGGCTATAAAATTAATGTACACAAATCAGCAGAATTCCTATACACCAGTAACAGTCAAGCTGAGAGTCAAACCAAAGACTCAATACCATTCACAATAACTACAAAGAAAATAAAATACCTAGAAATACACTTAAACAAGGAGGTGAAAGATCTCTACAAAGAAGAGCTACAAAACACTGAGGAAAGAAATCACAGATACAAACAAATGGAAAAACATATCATGCTCATGGATTGGTAGAATCAACATTGTTAAAATGTCCATACTACTCAAAGTGATTTACAGATTTCATGCAATCTCCATCAAAATATCAATGTCATATTTCACAGATCTATAAAAAACAATTCTATGCTTCATTTGGATTGAGAAAAGAGCCCAAGCTCTTAAGTGAAATAGCTCCTAAGTGAAATATCTAAAAAATGGAAAAACAAACACCACAGGTACTCGCTATTAAACTGGAACTAACCAATGAGCACACATGTGCACTCAGAGGGAAGTAAATCTCAGTGGAAATTAGGCAGGGAAACGAGGCAGAGAAGATGGGCAAAAACCTACCTACCAGGTACAATGAACACTATCTGAGTGATGGGCACACTTATAACCCTGACTCAAGCATAACAAAATCAATACATATAAACAAAAACATTTGTACCCTCATATTTTGGGAAAAAATGGCAGCTTTGTAGTATACTTGTTCTTCTCTGCTGGGAGCTGTCTTGCTCAGTGAAGAGAGGGAGAGGTCCCTGGATAGTATGCTTGAGTCCTACTCCAGATTGACCGGGCAGGAAAGGGATGGATCCTCTGTGTGACTGTAACACTGATGCTCTCCTGTGTCTCCCCATTTCCCTGTGGTTATCACAGTCCAAGCAGGAGCTGGGGATATTTGTACAGAGGGTGAACTGGTCCCCTGGCAGCTGCTAAAAGCTCAGGTAGGGGCAGAGTGCCTCCCTCTCTGCAGAGGTGGATGGCCATGGAGGTTTGCTCCAGCCAGTTCCCCAGAGGTGGCAGCAGTGGTGGCTGGGCAGGGCTACCTAGGTGGTAGCAGTGGGTGCCAGGGCTGTGGGTGTTCACTTCACTCAGGACTGGCAGGCAGGCAGCATGTGGTGGGCTCGTGGTGGCATGGGTGTTTGCTCTGCCCAGGTCCAGCAGAGTGGGTGGTGGCAGTAGTGACAGCAGTGGCTATACTACCCAGATGGCAGCACCGCACTGAGGCTGTGGGCTCCTACTCTGTCCAGGGTCTACTACAGTTGTGGCTTGGTGGTGCTGCCTAGGCAGCAGCTGCAAGCGCGAGGTTCGTGAGCATTATTCTGCCTAGGTCCCCTGGTAGCAGAAGGGGTGTGTGGCATCTGCCCATGGGGCACATGTGAGCTGCCAACTTCCCTGCTGCTTCTCAGGCCTGGCAGGGGTGATAGGGAGATGGCAGCAACAGATCTGACCCCTGAGTAGACACAGTGCTCAGGGGCTGAGACCTCAGAATGGCGCCAGCTATAGTGCCCAGGGTTTGGAAGCCAGCACGACCTCAATGTGAATTCTTTCTGGATCAATGTCACTGTACAGTCTCCTCTCAGGCCCCTGTATCTGTCCAGAGGCCTGCTGTGGTGGAGGGGCCTTCCTGCAGCTCCAGTTGCAATGTCTTAGGGGAAGTGTGGCGCCCTGGGGCTCTCTCCTCTGTCCCTTTCCGATGTGTGGGCCCCTTCCACGGGTACCTCTGATCCTGCCAAGTGGGTCGCCCCACTTGCCTCCCCTTCACTTTGGGTGCCTCCCATTGCCTCTCTGTTGAATCCTAATGCTCTCTCTTAGATGACTGATCTGAGCATGAGTATCTACTCACCACTTCCAATCCTCTCCGTGACAGCAGCGTGTGCAGGCTGCTTCTAGCCTGTCATCTTCCTCTGCCATAATTCTAACCTGAAGTTTCTATCACTGTGACATCTTGTGAGGACCAGGCTCCTCAGACTATGGCTTCTCAACATTTAAAATACTCTGCCCTAAAATATATGTATATATGTGATATATACACACATTTATATTCATAAATACATTCTCTATATATGCTTAAAATAGTATCTGAGAATAAACAGAAAATAATTAATGGTAATTTTGGATTGGTTTACGATGCAATTACCAAATCACACAAATTTTTAAACTGAGATCCCTTTTGTACATTAGACACTGTTTAAATATTAAATTTAAATATTAAATTAAAATATGCCCTGATTTCACCATATTCACAGATCTGTGGAAAATATTTCTCACTGCAATGGACCCTTAAATTACCCCGGAGAGGTAACTGAAGACATACTTATTCTCCAAAATGGACCTACTAATAGAGCCCTGGTTCAGTAGCTTTTCCCTAAGATATATTCTGGTATTTTAATGTACTTTTTCAAGCTGGTCTTTAGTACTTACATAACGTTACACAAATATTAGTAGGAACAAATGCTCGTAGGCATACGTTCAATTCTGCAAAGCAGGCACTGAAGTAGTGCTATGACGTGCCAGGCTCTCCTAATTAAGAGGGTAACAAAGAAGCGCCGGAAGAGGTTCTGCCTTCAAGCTGTTCATAGCCTCAACTTATAAGCCAAGGGTTGCAATACAAATGTGTTTTGGTAATAGAGTGCACAGAGAAAGAACACCTGCCCAGACTTGGAGAAGAGGGTTAGTGTTCCAAAAGACTTCTAGATGATTCTAAATGGAGGCTTAAAATATGACTAGGCAGAGAAGTGAGAATGATATGATACAGTCAGAGTCACAGCAGGGCACCAAGTCCCAGAGTCATTGAAAAGCAGGGTATGTATGGGAAACGACACTAGTTTGATGTAGCTGGAATACAAAGTCTAAGGCCAGGAAGGACTGAAGGAGAAAGCTAGCAGGAACCTCATATATCACGTTCATCCGTCAGTCGTTAGTTGAAAGAACAGAAACCATTGTAGCTAGATTTTTAAAAAGAGACTTAATACAGAGAACGAGGGGCTTGCAAAATCATCAGAAGGGCTATCTATATAAGCAGCTCCAAATCTGTTCTTTGAGTAGTGATCCCCACAACTGTCCCCCTTCCTGCAACTGGCCCACCAATGGGGCCACCATCTCTGTCTTGATCAGAAACCAGGGAACCTGGAAGCGACTGCTGCAGCTGCTGGCTCCAGAGCTGCACTCCTTCACCCACAACTGACTCTAGCCAAGTGGGTATTCCAGTCCTGGCTCTCAACACTCATGAAACTGAACACCAAACTCTGGTCTAGTCTAGTGCCTCTGTCACTAAAAAACACAGTAAATTAAAAAATACAAACTCTTTCATTTTAGAGATATCAGAAGTGATGACTGCATCATTTCTGGCTTTAAAACACAACCTCGGGTCCCCCCAGTTGGCAGAAACTCTTCAGCCTCTGTCATTCATTAAGCCTTGCTGCCAGAGTTGAAATGGATTCCAGTCATCAAACTATGATCTTTACCACACCACAATAATTAGCATGGGCTTTACCAAGGATGTTTTAATTTTTGACATGTAATTCACATACCATAAAATTCACCATTTCAGAGTGTAAAGTTCAGTGGGGTGTTTTGTTCAGAAAGTTTTTCAACCATTATCACTATCTAATTCCAGAATATTTTCATCCCCCAAAGAAATCCCACACCCATTAGCAGTCACTCCCAATTCCCCTATGCCCAGCCAATCACTAGTCTACTTTGTCTCTATGTATTTGCCTATTCTGGACATTTCATATAAATGGAATCATGTCATATACTTTATATATCTTTTGTGTCTAGCTTATTTCACTTAGCATAATGTTTTCAAGGCTCATCCCTATCATAGCATGTATCACTACTTCCTTCCTTTGTATGGCTGAATAATACTTCAGGGTATGGCTACACCACAATTTGTTTATCCATTCATCAGTTTATCCATTGATCAGTTGGGTTGTTTCTCCTTTTTAGCTATCATAAATAATGCTGCTATGAACATTCTTGCACAAGTTTTTGTCTGAACATATGTTTTAGATTCTCTTAGGTATATATCTAGTCGAAAAGAAAAAGGAAGGTAGCAAAGAAGTAAGCAGGATCATTCCACTTCAAACCAGATGATATTCATTTTCACTTTTAGAGAAGTCTAAAAGGATGAATGCAAGAATATTGGTGATTTTTACCATTTTACTGTCTTGGTCCTTTAGGTCTAGAGGCAGTGATTGGTTATGGATTAAAAGCTACTTACTCTCAATATAGACCCATCATTCATCTACCAAGAGAATCAGAGTTCTGAGGAATGAATTCCATTAGTACTTTCCCATAAATAAAAATTTTTCATTTAACTTGTTTCTTTTTAAATGTTTTAATTATGCCACTTTTGAAGAAGTGAAACATTTTTCCTTTTACTAATTATTGTCAAGGCGCGCTTTAAAAAGAAACTGGTCCTACTGTCTAAACAATGTCACCACAAAGAGCTTCAGAGGAACTATTAATTGGTTTATATCAAATAATCCCATACAGTACCTTCCCTAAACCAGTCATTTTGGTTTACATTTCATAAATAATTCATATTGGAGGATACAACAGGAGTTTACCCTGCTCAATCTAGCCTTCTAGATGCTTAACTGAGTTATGGCTATGGGAGATATTTGGTTGCAATTGCTTTAATAATTTTTGCATTCCAAAATTTACTAGGTCATGCTATATGGAGTAGAACTCTTGGTCTTGGTCTGTACACATTGACTCCGTGTTAACACAGGTGGAAATTTTTTTCTTATAATAATATTGATCCTATCTTAGGTCTCTAGTCTCAACCTCAGCCCTGAAGTTAACCAGAATATGTATGCATGAATGCATGACAGGTGGTAAGGCATGGAGTTTAGTTCTGTTCAGGCATGCAACCCTCTCCCTCACCATCATTTTCATAAGAGGATGTCAATTGTGTGCCCAGCTCAGTTGATAGTTAAACCATATGACTCCTCACTCAACTGGCTATATCAATGCCTGTGCAAAGGGAACTTATCCAGAAACATACTTTGAACTTTCTGCTGCCAACAGCTGTCAAAATCTGAACTAGGAATAACAATATTAATGAAATATTGGCTTCCAGCATTGACATTCTGATGTCTACCTCTATATTAAGCCAAATCATCAGAACAATGTGTCTCAAATGTCCTTCCTTCTGTCTTACTTAAACCTTTGTAAGTCTCCTTAAATTAATTTTGGAATAAGATAGGGACCAGATAAATAAATAGCTGACATTGCTGCCTTTGAAACTATTCCCTACTCTTCACCTTCACTATGAACGTTGAGTGAGTTTTCAAACACACACTTTATCAAGTCACTGCCCTCCTGTAAACTCTTTGAAGTATCTCCATCATATATTGCACTGATTTCAAATTCATTGGCATGGGGCCTCTAAGATCTCTTTCTCCAAACTCTTATTACTTATTTAGGAGACAATCTGGCATAGCAGTTAAGAGTTCCAATCCTGGTTTCACCGGTTACCATATGCTGGTAACTGGACAAATTATTTAACTCCTCTGGACCTCAGTTTCCTCATCTGTGAAAAGGCAATAACAGTAACTACTACAGAGGCTTCTGGGTGGATGAAAAGAGTTGTTGTATACAAAACATTAAGAACAGTTTCTGAGACTTCAAACTTGTTATCTATTGCTATTCATCTTTATTTCCTTTCCCATTAAGTGTGGTCTGTCCATAACAAACTACTTGGAGTTACCTATGACTCCCCCTACATTAAATCATTCATATCATACTCCATGCTATGCCCCCAGCCTTGCCCACTTTTTATAGCAGGTGAATTCCTCTTTTGCCAGACCCAATACAAGTATCTAACCTATGCAAATAAATAAGTAAATTCTTCCTAATCTCTCCATCCTACTCGACTTCCCCCACCTGGGAAGTTGAACTGAAAAACTCTCTCTTACCACTTTACTTTGCAGTGTCTGCATTACAGCACTTAGCTCACGTCCTTTCAAATATGTATTTGTCTGTTGGCCTCTCTTACTAGCCCAGGAGCTCTTGGAGACCCAAGACTGTGACCTAACTATTAATATAATTGTATCTCCAGTAGAGTCAGCTAACAATAAATATTTGATAAGCTATGAATAAATGAATGAGCAACTGAATGAATGAACGATATCCTATTAGGAATGAATAATATAAACAAAAGAATGAATTCAAGAAAAGAATAAAGGGGATTAATGATTAATGGTTTGGGGGATCACAAAGCAGATTATGTGTTAGAAAGCAGTACAAAAATACAGCGAGATTTATTAGGATCAAAACCTCCTTCGCCCTGTGCACCAGCTACAAGCAGTCAGTTCTCGGCGGAGCCAACAAGGCTGCTTACCCCCCTCATGTCCCTCTACCCTGCTCTGGAGTGCCAGGCCCTCAGTCAGCAGATGTCCCCCTCTGCCTTTGGTCTGAATGACTGGGATGATGATGAGATCCTAGCATCCGTGCTGGCAGTGTACCAGCGGGAATACCTAGACAGTATGAAGAAAAACAAAGCACACAGAGACGCACCTTCAGACAAGAGTTGATGGAAACCCAGGGACTGGACACCATCTCCCAACCCCCACCACTCCTGCCTTCCGGTGCCACCGGCCTTCTCTGGCTTTCTTCCCTCTTGCCTCCTTCCCATCTTCCCATTCTCTTTTCTTTTCCCTCCTCTCCACTTCCCTCTGCTTGGCCCACCCCTGCACTCCCTTTCATTGCTGCTGCCACCAACACCACCTGCCTCTCCACCAGCTGACGTGCCCTGTTGCCCCCCAACCCCACACAGCACCGTCCCTGCATTATGCAGGGGACTCGGGCAAGGGTGCAGAAGGTAGGCACCAGGCACACCGAGACAAACCAACCCCAGAGGAGAGAACCATGCAGACAGGGAAAGTCTCCCTGTTCCCTATTCCTTCCAAGATCAGAAAAACTTGTCACCCGCCCCAGGGAGGTGGGAGGAAGAAGTGAAATATTTCCCTTCCCAGTACCTCAAGCATGTCTGAGTCTTCAATGTTGAAGTTTTTACTTTTATCTTATGAAGTCGACCAATCAAAAATGAAAAAATAAATTGATAGCAATGCACATTTCATTTCAAAGGCAATACAGTTGTAAGTGAAGTGTCCATATTGGCTAAGTGTTTGCTCCTAAGTAAATTGAATTTGCATCTCTATAGATTATACACATTATGTGAGTTCTGCATATAATAATAATGTTAGTCCCTGAAAAACTACTCAAAACTGCATGCTCAAAAAGGTTACAACATGTTACTATGGGAAAATTTTATCGTTAACTTTATAAAATGAACTCTTCTTCACAAAATATTTATATTATTGAAGTCCTCAATGTGATATGGTCACCTTGGATTTACCCCAAGGCATATATATCCTTAACCCCTCATGTCTCAGGGCCAATGCTCAGTATTTTTAAGAGAGCCACCAGAGGCTATAAATGTTACTTATTACCCAGCACTCATCAGGATTATTGTTCCACCCAAGAATGATCATGACCTCTTTAGAACCACAGTCTATATATTGTTTCAAAAAATTTCTCTCTCAATAGGTCCATTAAAAAATCTGTCAGTAAAATAAAACCTTACCTACTCAATTTAAAAATAACCATAAATGCCTTGAAAGCACATACTTGAAAGAAAGAGAGAGAGAGTAAGACAGAGAGAGAGAGAGAGAGATTAGATCAGAAGGTCATATTCATTTTATTGACTGAATCAAATTAAGTACCTTCCTGTGTTATTAGATTTTAAAGAAATCAGTTATTAAAAAGAAAGTTCAAATCATTTAAAAATTGTAAGCATATGAAATAAATTTAATCATAATTTCATTATACACTTGTTTTGTTCTTTGGTTTTTCTGGAGTAAAGCATGTAAGTTTGCTGGGAAATAGTAATATACTTTTCCACAGTCAAAATATTTTAAATACTCACTATTTCACTATTAAGAAAGCTCCAAAAAACATATCCTCATCTTGTATTCTAAGTAAATTCAAAATGTAACATAGAAAAGAAACGTGAACAAATCATAAGTGTTCAGCTCATGAAACTCAATGAGTTTTCATAAATTATACACACATCCCTGGGGTATGTGTATATTTAAACTGCCAAAGTGCTTGTATCAATTTACACGCATATCAGGAGCATATGAGAAATCCAATTGCTTCAAATTCTCACCATTATATGTCAGCTTTTAAAATTTTATCCATTGTGGTATATGTATAATAATATATTATTATGGCTTTACTTTCCATTCTTCTACTAACTAGTGTGAGATTGAGGTCTCTTTCTCATATTTATTAGCCATGTAAATATTTTCCTTTGTAAATAACCTATTGAAATTTTGTCTTTTAATTTTTTTTTAATTAAGGTATCTGTCTTTTTCCTATTGATTTGTAGGAGCTCTTTACATATTCCAGAGAAAATAACTTTACTGGAGATATATCCAGTATACATATCCATATATATATATATATATACACACACCCCTTCTGTATCACATACTGTCAGTCCCCTACTAATATGCCCAGCAATAATCACCTATGGCTTGGTGGATGCTTCCTGTTCTTGCCAACGACTTTTTACCACAAGCTTCTGTGTCTCTTTAAGTGGAAGCTTCTAGCTCAGAAATATGCTCAATCCATACTCAGGAGAAGCTGCAAATTCCAGAGAGTTAGTGCCTTCAGGAGCAACTCTCTACAACTATGGGGCAGGAGTGGATGGGTAAATAATGTAGCTTTCTCAGTTCTCAGTGAGACAGTCTTAAAGCATGTCCAATACAGTTTCTCAGAGTATCCTCAGAACTGAGCCACAGTTATCTTGTCAACTTTGTTGAGTTTTCTTCCTTCTCTGCCTCATTTCCCCACTCCCTCATTGTTGTCAGAGTTGTGTTTTTTTGTATTTACCTAAGATCACTTTCCAAATAAACTACTTCACCTAGTCTTCATCTAATGGTCTGCATTTAAAGAAACACAAACTCTTGACTTTTCAATATTTTCCTGGAGTCTTTTGGTGAATAAAAGTTTTTTAATACATATTTCTATATAGTTTAAGTGTAGTGAAATTTTTAATAGGAAGTCTAGTTACTGGTTTTCTAGCTAAATTTGCTTCATTTCTTGAGTGTTATCAAAATTCCTTTTTATCCCCCCAAAGAGCCTTCCACATTGGTATTCTGTGCTCATTCTCTATTCATGACCTACCAGCATTTCCCTAAAAAAGAAACATACCCCTTGCCAGCAGAAATGTAGGTTGGCCTATTTGGAATAGATAGTTTAAATGTGTGTGCCAAACAAATACAGTTACAGACGGCATAGTGCTCACCGAGCAAGGGCTTTTAGTCTTCCTTCTTTAAAATCCAATCAACAGCCTACAAACAGAAATTATCAGTCTCTTCAGTGTGTATGCGCACAAAACATCCAGCCAGCTAGAAGAGCACTGTTTCTTATTAGCACTCACTCCACTGATAGACAACTAGTTGTCATCTAAAGACTCAGCAGGGCTAAGTTACACGATATCTGAGGATAAAATCAAAAGTTATGGTACGTTTCTTGATGATCATTGAGTTGTGCCAATGACCACCAGCTGGACATTGCAACTGTATTCACCGGAATTCACTGAAAATGGTGCTTGAAGATATAACACTGTGATTTGATAATGATTTTTATCAATGATTTGAGATAATGGAATAATCATTTTTAGTTTAATTTTTATAAAATAGATAATAGCCCAGTTAAAGGGTATTGAATTCAAGATGAAAACCAAAATTAGGTAAATGGTCTAGAGGGAATACAGTGAATTAGGAGGCATAGTTATTAGTTTGTGAATTTGCTTTTTTTCATATTTGTATCCTTAGAATCTAGCATAAGCTTGGTATATGTTAGGACTCAAAAATACTTTTGAATGAGTTAATAAATGACTAAACATATAAACAATGCAATGTGCTAAATATGTTAATTACCAAATATCTAAAAATATGTCCCATATAAATCAATGAAGGATACCTCTAAGAAAAGAAACTTTTGGGGGTTTAATTATTTCTAATAAAATCTTTCTGAAAAAAGATCACCACTAGATGAAATATTTATGCTAGTGGATAAGGTTTAAACTCTGAGTAAATAAATATATGATTTTCTCATACAAAATACCAAGCATAATCTAAATTCTATTAAGGACACAATCTTGCATCATCTTATGCTATAACCTATGTCCTCTGCAACTATTCCTTCAACATATATTTATTGATCGTGTCCTGCATAGCAGGAATTGGTCTAAGTAATGAGGATAACATGGGTTACAAAATACACATGAGATAATTGGAGAGGTAAACAATCACATAAATAAAGAATAATACATGATGATGTATACATTTTAAAGGAAAAGTAGATGTGTAGTGAGAGATTAGAACAACAGACTTGATAGAGTACAATAACAGTATATAAGCAACTCAACACACATTTGTTGAATACTCACTACATGCAAGGCACTGTTATCTGCCCTAAATGGAAGACAAAGATAGAAAAGACAAAGATGTTGCACTCAGGAGGGCTACAATAGTGAGCTAAACAGACACATGGTGTGTGGGAGAGGCCTTAGAAAGTCATAGCAAAACACACACTGACTGTGATTAGTACATAATTAAGATCGTAGGCTTTGAAGACAAACTTTCTGGGTTCAAATCTCACTCTACCACTTTCTGAGTGCCAAATGGTACATTACTTAACTTCTCTGAGGATGACAGTAGTTATAAAGATTAAATAAAATAAGTATAAAGCCCTTGCACAAGGCCTGGTAGATTGTAAGGACTCAGTATTAGCTGCCATTATGAGGACCATGCTACAAACGAAAAACCTAGAATAAGAATAGGGTTTCCACAGCAAACAAGCATAGCTGGCTACAACACGATATTAATGAGACTCGGGTCATATATTTGAACCCTAAACGAGCTAATGGCTTTTCATTCTTTTTCACTGTCATAGGCTTTCATCCTTGCTAACTGCCGTATAAATCCATATGACCGTTCACAAAGAGCTCTGTGTGATTAAAAGTTACTAAGATATGAAAAATAAGTTAATATATTATAGGAAAATTCTAGGAACAAGGTCTACCAAACATGAGATACATATAAGAAATAATATATTTCTATGAGAAGCATGATGGTGAAGATCCAGAAAGTAAGCATTATTCTTTTCCACCACTAGTGAATTACTTCTACTTAGGTTTCCATGTCGAGAGAAGCATTGAATAAATTAGACTCAACTTGTAAAGATCAGTAAAAATAATTAAGTGGACACAAACAGTACCTGTGTACAATGGTGATACCATCCCATAAACAATATAGTCTAAAAAAAATGAGGCTGTATCCTGATAGTGGCTGACTACGCCCCTCTAGAATCAGCACTGTGTGCCACTTTCAGAGGCGTTAGCCTGAGCGTAGGCCTCAGTCTGTGCCATGCAGGGTGGGCAAATCTTCAAAAGCAAATGTGTAGTACTTCTGGCTTGAAGAACACTAGGACACAATTTAGGTTAATCACAGCTGCCAGATAATGAGGGGATAATCTCAGAAGGAAGAGAGCCAGAGGAGGGGAGCCAATTCTGTGGATACACTCCATGCAAATACCTGTTGACAGCTAACCCACTCATGCACGGGACACACACGAAACACTTTAGATGAAGCAAAATGAACTAAACTGAGATTTGGTATTATGTTTAAAAATTGAGGATTTGTGGCCATGGTAACTACTTTTATACAGTCAAAGCATATTAATCTGGAATATAACCTAAAATGTATATTTTTGAAATAACTGTGTTTAAATTATATGATATTTTCATTGAAACTGCATCAAACTATCCAATCTGCATCCACCAATAAATAGAATATAATTTTGAAAGGGGTATTTTAAAATCCATTTATGCGTTGGTTTTGAATAAATATCTTCAAAATAAATAATTATTTACCTAGCTCAAAATAATTCTCTCCAGTCATAAATAGCCTTGTTTTATCCAAGCCTCGTTTTATCCTCTAGTCTATCTAGAAGAAGGGAGGAACTTAATTATTTAAGACACGTACCTCCATAGAGTCCCATAGCTTAGATTGTTGAGTCTGTAAATCCAGGCAGCACATTATTGTGTTGTATTATCTCTATTATCTCTTAAGAGATTAGAATGCCTATACTCTGTTTTCAAAAAAAAAAAAAAAAAGAACTCAGACAGACCTACACATTTTTATATTGAAAACTAAAGAGCCCAAATAGGATACTTGCCCAAAGAATAATCCACCCCACCTTCACAGGGGTGGACCAAAAGAGTTGATGGAAGACCACTAGATAAAGCCAATATATATTGAGAAAACAGCTTTGGATTTGTTCTTACTCAAATGGGGAGGAAAGGATGGTGGCCTCATGCTTGTTTTAAAGAAAGCATGGTTGTGATACTTTTTTTTCCTGGAAAATTTTCGAAATAGGCATTATCAATTGTAAGAAATGTAACTTTCTGGTGAACCCTCTATGTGAATTAGTTACAAAATTAACCCCTAGGCAAATCCTTGAGTTGACCTCTTATATACTTATTAGATATAAGCCAATTAAACACCATAGAACATCTGTTAAAAATAATTACTTTGGTTGAGGAATAGTTTATTGTGGGTTGTAATAGATTCTGACAATAATTAGATATCTAGCAGGACCAGCTGTCAGTTGAGTTCAATCCTACTTTGTAGTAATAAAACCATATCCCTTGTATTTTTCTTTTCTATTTAAAGGGATATGATCCCAAAATTGTTTGATATCTTTAAAATCAAGTTAAGAATAAGAGAAAAATTGGCCAAACTCCTTTCCCCAGCTTTACAGCATGGGGAATTATTACTTTCTGTGTCAGGAGATCCTTTTCTAATCATTCTGATTTTTTTTAGGAGTATTAAGTTTGAAGAACTATGTAAATATCTGTTGACAAATGTTTTATTGGGGTTAAATAGGTTAGTTGTTATACACAGTGTCAAAAAACAGAGGAAAGAGCAATTTTTAAAATCTGGAAAATATTGTGTAGTCCCTGATAGATTCCTCCATAAAGTTGAGAGTATATTAGTGATCTATTGTGTGCTACTTCTACCTAAAACCCACTTACTTTTCTTTTTTTTTCTATTTAATTATTATATTTTATTTCATTATGGTAAGAATATTTAACATGAGATCTACCCTCTTAACAAATTTTTAAGTGTACGATCCATTATTGTATTATTGTTGACTATGGATACAATTTTATTCAGCAGATCTCTAGAGCTTATTCATCTTGCTTGACTGAAGTGGAATCATACAGTATTTGTCTTTCTGTGTCCAACTTATTTCACTTAACATAATGTCCTGAAGGTTTATCCACGTTATAGCACGTGCCAGAACTTCCTTCTTTTTTTTTTTTTTTTTTTTTGAGACAAAGTCTCACTCTGTTGCCCAGGCTAGAGTGAGTGCCGTGGCGTCAGCCTAGCTCACAGCAACCTCAAACTCCTGGGCTCAAGCAATCCTTCTGCCTCAGCCTCCCGAGTAGCTGGGATTACAGGCATGCGCCACCATGCCCGGCTAATATTTTCTATATATATTTTTTTTTAGTTGGCCAATTAATTTATTTCTATTTTTAGTAGAGACGGGGTCTCACTCTTGATCAGGCTGGTTTTGAACTCCTGACCTTGAGCGATCCGCCCGCCTCGGCCTCCCAGAGTGCTAGGATTACAGGCGTGAGCCACCGCGCCCGGCCAGAACTTCCTTCTTTTTAAAGGCCGAATAGTATTCCATTATATATATATGTAATGGGATATATGTAGTTTTTATACACGCACACATACACACTCTCTACAGTCCTCAGTCCCCGGGACCTCCGACTGGTACTGGTCCACAACCTGTTAGGGATCAGACTGTAGAGCTCCATTGACCACCCCCTACCCCATGGAAAAATTGTCTTCCATGAAACTTAGGAAACGGGGATGGTGGAGGTGCTACACACTACAGGAGATGAACAGTGGGTGAGCAAGCAAAGCTCCGTCTGTATTTACAGCCGCTCCCCATTGCTTGTATCACTGCCTGAGCTCTGCCTTCCCCACACTCCCACGCGAGTCCATGGAAAAACTGTCTTCCATGAAAACATTCCCTGGTGCCAAAAAGGTTGGGGACCACTGTATATATACATACATACACACACACACACACACACACACACCCCACATTTTCTTTATCCATTCATCTGATGATGGACATTTAGGTTGTTTCGACATCTTGGCTTTGGTGAATAGTACTGAAATGAACATAGGAGTGCTAATAGTCCCTCAAGGTCTTGATTTCAATTCTTTTGGATAAATATCCAGAAGCAGAATTGCTGAATCATATGATAGTTCTATTTTTAATTTTTTGAGGAGCCTCCATACTGTTTCCCATAGTACTGCACCATTTTGCCTCCTCATCAACCGTGTGCAAATGTTCTTTTATACTCACATTTTCACCAATACTTGTCTTTTGTTTTTTTGAATAAAAGGTATCTTAATAGGTATGAGGTGATATCTCATTGTGGTTTTGATTTGCATTTCTCTGGTTATTAATGACATTGAACATTTTTTCATATTCATGTTGACTATTTACATATCTTCTTTGGAGAAATGTTTAAGTTTATTTGAAGTTTATTTAAAAAGTTTATTTTTAATCAGGTTATCAATTTTTTTAATTTCAAAATTTTATGGGGGTACAAACGTTTTGGGTTACATAGATTGCTTCTGTAATGCTTGAGTCATGGCAATAAGTGTGCTCATCACCCAGATAGTGTTCATTGTACACATTAGGTAGGTTCTCATCCAATCCCTACTTCCCCTCCCTCCCTGCTTGATTTCCACTGAGTTTTACTTCTCTCTGTGCACATGTGTGCTCATCAGTTAGCTCCAATTTAATAGTAAATATATGTGGTGTTTGTTTTTTCCATTCTTTAGCTACTTCACTTGGGATAATGGTCTCCAGTTCCATCCAAATTGTTGCAAAAGGCATTAATTCATCCTTTGTTATGGCTGAGTAATACTCCATGGTATACGTGTACCACATTTTGCTAATCCACTCATGAACTGATGGACGCTTGGGTTGATTCCACATCTTTGCAATTATGCATTGTGCTGCAATAAACATTCAAGTGCAGGTGTCTTTTTGATAAAATAATGTTTCCTTTGGGTAGATACTCAGTAGTGGGATTGCTGGATTGAATGGTAGGTCTACTTTCAGTTGTTTTCCACATAGGATGTACTAATTTGCAGTCCCACCAGCAATTTGTAAGCATTCCTTTCTCTCTGCATTGATGCCAGCATCTATTGTTTTGGGAGTTTTTAATAAAAGCTATTCTAATAGGACTGAGGTGATATCTCGTTGTGGTTTTAATTTGCATTTCCCTGATGATTAGTGACATTGAGGATTTTTTTTATATGCTTATTGGTCATTAGTCTATCTTCTTGTGAAAAGCTGCTGTTCATGTCTTTTGCCCACTTTTTAATGGAGTGGTTTGTGTTTTTTCTTGCTGATTCTGGTTATTAGCCCTTTATAGGATATATAGTTTGTAAATATTTTCTCCCATTCTGTAGGTTGTATATTTGCTCTGTTGATTATTTCCTTAGGTATGCAGAAGCTTTTTCAATTTAATCTAAGTCGCATTATACTTATTTTTATTGCTGCTGTAATTGCCATTGGGTCTTCTTCATAAATTCTTTGCCCAGGCTGATACCTAGAAGAGTTTTTCCCACATTCTCTACTAGAATTATTATGGTTTCATGTCTTATGTTTAAGTCTTTTATTCATCTTGAATTAACTTTGTGAGTGATAATAAATATGGATCCTGTTTTAATCTTCTGCATGTGGCTATCCAATTTTCAAAGCACCATTTATTGAATAGGAATTCTTTTCCCCAGTGTGTATTGTTTTCTGCTTTGTCAAAGATCAGTTGGCTGTACGTGAATGGTTTTGTATCTGGGTTCTCTGTTCTGCTACATTGGTCTGTGTCTCTATTTTTGTGCCAATACTATGCAGTTTTGGTTATTATAGGCTTGTAGTATAGTTTCAAGTCTGTTAATGTGATGCTTCCAGTTTTGTTCTTTTTGTTTAAGATTGCTTTGACTATTAGGGCTCTTTTTTCATTCCAAATGAAGCATATAATTATTTTTTCTAAGTCTATGAAATATGATGCTGGTGTTTTGATGGAGATTGAATTGAATCTGTAAATCATTTTGGGTCCAATGTTGATTCTACTAATCCATGATCATGATATGTTTTCTCATTAGTTTTTGTCATTATCAGTATTTTTCTTTTACTATTGAGTTGTAGGAGTTCCTTATATATTTTGGATATTAACCCCTTATCAGACATATGGTTCGCAAATATTTTCTTCTATTCTGTATGTTGCCTTTTTCCTCTGTTGATTGCTTCTTTTGCTGTGCAGAATCATTTTAGTTTGATGTAATTCAATTTGTTTATTTCTGCCTTTGTTGCCTGTGATTCTAGTGCTTTTAATATATCGATGAAATCATATCCAAGACTAATGTTACAAAGATTTTTTTCCTCAGTTTTACAGTTGTAGGTCTTACATATATGTCTTTAATTCATTTTAAGTTGATTTTTGTGTATAGTATAAAATATAGGTCCAATTTCATTTTTTTTTTTTTTTTTTTTTTTTTTTTGCTTATGGATATCCAGTTTTCCCAACCCTATTTATTGAAAGACTGTTCTTTCCCCATTATATATTCTTGGAACTCTTGTCAAAGATTGGTTGACCTTATATTAGTGAATTTATTTCTGGGTTCTCTATTCTGTTCCACCAGTCTATATATCTGCCTTTATGCCAGGACCATTATATTTTGATTACTATACTTTTTATATATTTTTATATAAGAAAGTTTGATATCTCTTGCATTGTTCTTCTTTCTTAAGGTGAATTTGGCTATTCTGGATCTTTTGTAGTTCCATGTGAATTTTAGAATTTTTTTTTCTATTTCTGTGAAAAATGCCATTGGAATTTTGATATTGATTGCACTGAATCTGTAGATTATTTTGGGTAGTATGTACATTTTAACAATAATAAGTCTTACAATTCATGAACATGGGATATTCTTCCATTTGCTTGTGTCTCATTTGATTTCTTTCATTAATGACTTGTAGTTTTCAGTATACAAGTCTTTCACTTCCTTAATTAAGTTTATTTCTAGGTATGTTATTATTTTTGGTGCTATTGTAAATAACAATTTTCTTAATTTCCTTTTCATGTAGTTCATTGTTGATGTAAAGAAACACAACCGATTTTTGTATGCCATTTTTGTATCCCATCACTTTACTGAATTTATTAGTTCTAACAGTTTTTTGAGTCCTTAGGGTTTTCTCTTATTTAAGATTGTGTTGTCTGCAAACAGATATAATTTTACTTCTTTTCTAATTTGGATGTCTTTTTCCTCTTGACTAATAGCTCTGGCTAGGACTTCCAGTACTATGTTGAATAGAAGTGGGGAGAGTGGACATCCTTGCCTTGTTTCTTATCTTAGAGGAAAAGCTTTTCATTTTTCACCATTCAGTATGATATTAGTTGTGGAGTTTTCATGTATGAAAAGGCTTTTTATTATGTTAAGGTAATTTCCTTCTATTTCTAATTTGTTGGGAGTTTTTATCACAAAAGGGTGCTGAATTTTGTCAAATACTTTTTCTGTATCTATTGAGATGATCATGTGATTTTTAGCCTCTATTCTATTAGTAATATCTGTTATTATTGTTTTACTGCTGTCTATTTTTCCCTTCATATGTGTCAATGTTTTCTTTATATATTAATATTTAGGTGCTCTGGTGTTAGGTACATACATATTTATAAATGTTGTTATTCCTAATTGTGGTATCTCACATTAATTGATTTGTGTATATTAAACAATCTTTGCATCCCAGTAATAAATCTTAGTTGGTTATGGTGTACAATCCTTTAAACGTGCTGTTGAATTTGGTTTGCTAGTATTTTGTTAAGGATTTTTATATCTATGTTCATCATGGATATTGGCCTGGAATTGTCTTTTCTTCTTGTAGTGTCCTTATCTAGCTTTCACATGAGTGTAATGCTGTCCTTGTGAATAAGTTTGACAGTGCTCCCTCCTCTTCAAGTTTTTGGAAAAGTTTGAGGAGTAGCATTAATTTTTCTTTAATTGTTTGGGAGAATTCACCAGTAAGTTGTATGTTTCTAGTTATTTTTCCGTTTCGTCTAGGTCATACAGTTTTCTGGTATATAATTGTTTATAGTACTCTTTAGTTTTCCTTTTTATTTCTGTGGCATCCCTTCTAATGTCTCTTCTTTCATTTTTTATTTTATTTATTTGAGTCATTTTTTTTAGTTCATCGAGCTAATAGTTTTTCAACTTTGTTTATCTTGTCAAAAAAACCAACTCTTAGTTTCACTGATTTTTTCTATTTTTTTCCATTTTTCTTCTCTAATTTTTTGTTATTTTCTTCTATCTGCTAACTTTGGGCTTTGTTTGTTCTTCTTTTCCTAGTTCCTTGAAGTATAAAGTTAGGTTTTGTATTTGAAATATTTCTCCTTCTTAAAGTAAGTGTTTATCTCAATGAATGGCCCTCTTATTACTGTTTTTGCTACAACCCATAAGTTTTGGTATACTGTTTTCATTTTCATCTGTCTAGAGGTATTTTCTAATTTCCTCTTTAATTTCTTCTTTGGACCAAGTGGTTGTTTGTGTTGTTTAATTTCCACATCTTTGTGAATTTTACAGTTTTCCTTTTGCTATTGATTTCTAGTTTCATTCATTATGGTAAGAAAATATACTCTGTATGACTTCAGTTTCATTAAACTTGTTAATGAAAGTTTATGTATCTGTTTTGTGCCCTAACAGGTGATCTATCCTAAAGAAAGAACTGGTGTGTGCTTAAGAAGAATGTGTATTCTGCTGCCGTTGGATAGAACATTCTGTATACACCTGTTAGGTCCAATTAGTTTATAGTGTTAAGTTATATGTTTATTATTGATATTCTGTCTGGATGAAAATGGAGTGTTGAAGTCTCCCATTATTATTTTATTGCTGTCTATCTTCCCTTTCATATCTGTCAATGTTTTACTTACATATTTAGGTGCTCTGATTGAGTACATATATATTTATAATTGTTCTGTCTTTCTGGTGAATTGACCTTTAATCATTATAAAATTCCTTCTTTGTGTATTGTGACAGTTTTTGTCTTACGGTCTATTGTTTCTGATATAACATAGCTGCTCCTGCTCTCTTTGGATTACCATTTTCATGAACTATCTTTTTTCATCTCTTCACTGTCAGTCTGTGTGTGTCCTGAAATCTAAAGTGAGTTTCTTATAAATAGTTGGGTCTTATTTTCTTATCCATTCAGATACTATATGTCTTTTGATTGGGGAGTTTAATCTATTCACATATAAAATAATTATTGATAGAGAAAATTTACTATTGCCATTTTTTAATTGTTTTCTGTTAGTCATATAGTTCTTTTGTCTGATTTTTCCTCTCTTTCTACTTTCCTTTATGTTTTGTTCACTTTTTGTATTGATTTGCTTTTATTCCTTTTTTTTTTCTTTTGGGTAACTTCTATAGGTATTTGTATGTGTGGTACATAGAATTAATTATCACATGTACCAAGGTATTCAATTGTGTAACTTTTCTAGCTAGTCGTTTTAGATGACTAGTTATGTCGATTAGCATCTCAAGATGGAAGTGGGGAGCTCATTCCTGAATGTAAGTTAAAACATTTAATAAAGACATAAAATAGAAGAAGAAGGTTTTCTGAAAAGGGTTCTGTGAAGGAGGCAAGCATGATCACTAGACTTGCTCTCTGAATCCCAGAACATCCAATTAGCTGACACCAGCTCCAATGTCCACTGCTCTGTGTAGCTCCACCATCTTTGGCTGATTTTGATTTGTTTTTTGTGGAAAATATGTGATTCAAAAATTTCTGAGGTTATAAGTGGAGAGTTTTTATTATTGGTGGCTCTATGTAATGGATGAACCATCAACTACAAGAGGCATGGAGATGGTAATATTTGACACAATTCATGACACTTGTACCATCTGCTATTTCTAAGATCTTATCCATAGACCAAAAATACTCAGAACACCAAAATAGTTAGGCTTATATTTTTAGCCATGTCATTCACATTGGACTAACTGCATAGTTGAGCTGACTAACTGGGACAGAAATTAGTGATAGAAATAAAATGTGACTTGTATCACTTAATCATATGAACAGATTCTACTCTTAGCTATGTCGCTTGATTGAGTAGGTTGGGCAAGGCAATTCTCTGTAAAACTAGTTTTTTTCTCCATAAGACAGGTATATAGCTTTTGCTTTCTTCCTTTATGTGATTTGCACATTATGACAAAGTCATATATAGGAGGAAACCACACAGATACTAAGCAGTATTGTCACATGAAAATCAAAAACTTCAGAAAACTTTGCCTGGTGGCAGACTTTCCAATATAAATTTAAGGATCATTTCAGATATTGAGCAGCCATGACAAGCTTACTGACATCAGAAAGCCATGTTGAAAATTTCTTCTCATTTTTAAAGAATATTTACTAAAATTATTCTAGTCCCACCTACCCTAATTTGGGACTAGAATATGAAACACGGAAATTTGTACATTAAGACTCTGCCAAGAGACTCCTGGAATTAATAAACAAATTTAGCAGCGTTTTAGGTTACAAAATCAATGTTCACAGATCAGTAGTATCCATATATGCCAACAACAGTCAAGCTGAGAATCAAATCAAAGACTCAATACCTTTCACAATAGCAACAAAGAAAATAAAATACTTAGAAATATATTTAACTAAGGAGATGAAAGACTTCTACACGGAGAACTATGAAACACTAAGGAAGGTAACCGCAGAGGACATAAAAAGATGGAAAACCATATCATGCTTATGGATCAGAAGAATCAACATTGTTAAAATATCTATATTGAAAAAAATGTCTGTATTACCAAAAGTGATCTACAGATTCAAGGCAATCCCCATTAAAATACCAATGTTATTTTTCAAAGATCTAGGAAAGCTAGTTCTTTGCTTCGTATGGAACCAGAAAAGACCCCAAATAGCCAAAGCAACCATAAGCAATAAGAATAAATCAGGAAGAATCACTTTACCAGACTTCAAGCTATACTGCAAGGCTACAGTAACCAAAACAGCATGGCACAAAAACAAAGACATAGATCTATGGATCAGAACAGAGAACCCAGATATAAAACCATCCTCATATTGCCATCTGATCTTTGACAAAGCAGACAATAATATACGCTGGGGAAAAGAAGCCCTATTAGATAAATGGTGCTGGGAAAATTGGATAGGCACACGTAAAAGACTAAAACAAGACTCACACCTCTCACCACTTATAAAAATTAACTAACATTGGATAACACACTTAAACCTAAGATATGAAACTATAACAATTCTAGAAGAAAATGTAGGAAAAACTCTTCCAGATATCAGCCTTAGGCAAAGAATTTATGAAGACTCCAAAGGCAATCACAGCAATAACAAAAATTAACAAATGGGACTTAATTAAACTAAAAGGCTTCTGTACAGCCAAGGAAACAATCAATAGAGTGAATAGATAACCTACAGAATGGGAGAAAATATTTGCACACTATACATCTGATAAAGGGCTGATAACCAGAATCTATATAGAACTCAAATAAATCATCAAGAAAAAATCAAACAACCCCACAAAAAAGTGGGCAAAAGACATGAACATAACCTTTTCGAAAGAAGATAGACTAATGGTCAATAAACATGAAAAACTGCTCAAAGTCTCTAATCACTGGGTAAATGCAAATCAAAACCACAGTGAGATATCAGTAAGATTCTCCCCATGAGAAGGGCTTTTATCAAAAAGTCCCCAAACAACCAATGCTGGCATGGATGTGGAGAGAAGGAAACACTTAAACACTGTTGGAGGGACTGCAGACTAGTACAACCTCTATGGAAAATAGTATGGAGATACCTCAAAGAACTAAAAGTAGACCTAGCATTTGATCCAGCAATCGCACAATTAGGCATTAACCCAAGGAAACGGTCATTTTATCAAAAACACACATGCACTTGAATGGTTATTGCAGCACAATTCACAATCACAAAGATGTGGAATCAAACCAAGTGCCCAACAATACATGAGTGGATTAATAAAATGTGGTATAAGTATACTATGGAGTACTACACTGCCATAAAAAATAGTGAACTAATACTTTTTGTAACAACCTGGATGGAATTAGAGACCATTCTTCTAAGCAAAGTATCACAAGAATGGAAAAATACCACATATACTTCGTTATTAAATTGGAACTAGTTGATCAATACCCATGTGTACATATGGTAGTAAAACTCAATGGAAACCAAATAGGTGGTAGGAGGGAGGAGGGAACGGATAAATTTACACCTAATGGGTACAATGCACACTACCTTAGTGATAGGCACACATAACTTTGACTCAAACTGCACAAAAGCAAATCATATAGTCAAAACATTTGCATCCCTGTAATACTCTGAAATTTAAAAAACCTAATGGCCACCCTAATTAATTCTTCTTTATTAGATATCATATGACAAAAATTTTCTTGATCTATTTTCTATCTCAAAATATATGACTGGAAGGTTTGCTATAGGTTTTATAAGCTAAATAAATCTTTGCTATTATGGAACTCTGAAATCAGATCTTTGTTAACAAATGGATTAAAATTATTATCTTAAAAAACTGTGAATTGTGCACTTTAGTGATGTAATGCTATGGGTGCATTTTATTCTCTTTAAAAAAGCTTCATTCAAAACCCAATACTGTCCAAATAAATACACCTAGTCCTTTAAGTCAAATACAATACCAAATTTTCTTATTAAGTCCCTAATTAGAAAACCTTAAGGGATACGGCATAACTCTCACTGTTTATGATATAAAGCTTATTATATGACCATTTTTATAACACGTTGGAAATTCAGTCAAACAGAAGATTAGCACATCAATAATGATTATTACAAGAATATTTTATAAAGAAAAAAATACTCATCTCTCCAAAGCACATTCTCACACCGTTTAAAAATAGGCAAAGGAATCACGAACAACTGAACCCTCTCAACAATTGCTGTAAAAGGAAAGGAAAATAATAATTTTATTGTAAGCTACCTTTAAAAAAGAAAGTACAGACACCATTTTTGCACAATAGAGAAAGCTTGAGATTTTGGTGTATTGGACTTTATCATCAGTGATTATCAACTGATCACTGATTTATTATTTTTTAAAAATAATTGAATCAATCTCTTCCATCATTCTCCTAGAAGTCATCTGACATTCTTATTCATAGTAATTCACAATTAATTTTACTTTGAGAATTCTTTTTAGAATTTTCTAACATTGCTGAAGTCACTAATTATATTCAGCATATCACAAAACAAGTATGGGAATTGTTAGGTAATCAGAAAAATGTTAAGGTTCATGACAGATTTACTCTATCAAGGGCAAGTTACATGATGCAATTAAATAAAATAAACAGAATATTCCAATGGAGCAATTATTCAGCCACAGGATTCCTGGGTAATCTTGAGACAATCCCTCTACCTTCAACAACTAAAATGCTAGGGATGTCAGCAACTTTGCATTCATTTCCAGTTGTTATTTGATGAAACAGTTGTATGAGCTTTACAAATAAAAATCCTAATTTAAGGAGCCACAGAAATGCAAATTAGTAAAATCCTCTCCAAAATAAACTGAATCACGAAGTAAGAGGAACTCAGTGAACATCTGCAGTATACAAAGCAAAGAAAAATGAAAGCAAAATAAATCAGACATAAGTCAGGGTGGGTATCTGAGTATATGCCATGAAAAGATCCTAGAAGCCCTCTACAAAGCATGAAAAACTTACTCTGCCACAACAAAATAATTATTACATTCTCTGTAAGGATAAGTAAAGAGAAAAAGATTATCCTAGGCCTATGAAATTATTCTACAGCACAAGAAAAGCATGTTAATAGTAATGCTCTGAAATAAAAGTCACCTTTCTAAAAAAGATTTACTGCAAAAAAATTTAATTGTATACTTCAGATTCTCAGTAATATAAAAGAAGACATTGCCCTTTTAAAATAAAGCAGACTATTACAAGAAGGGTACATGCTAAGTTAAAGAGAATTTGTATGGAAATTACACAGATGGTAATTAAAAAACATAATGAGTTTAACCTTAGATAAGTTTGAAATTTATTTTGCTATATCCAAATAGTATAGGCTATAGGATCTAATATTTTTATCCCAGAAAAATTTGCTATATGTTTTCTCTCATGATAATAATAGCAATTTTATCATATAATAAATTCTTCTAAGCTCTAAATTCAGTTTCTAGGCTATCTATGATATCATAAATCTACCAATTTTGCACAATTTTAATTTTGGAAGTTTTACAACATAGTAAAACTGGTAGGGGAAAGTCTCCCCTAAGTTTTCTTCTTTTCAAAACATATTTTAAAAATATTCTTATTGTTCAGTCTTCTATTTAACTTTTGAAATAATTTCATTACATTAAACTGAAACTCTAAAAATTCAGTGTTTTATTGAGATTGCATTAAATATATTAATTCTGAAACTCAAATGCACACCTAAGTGACAAAAGAATCTAGACAACAAGATACCAAAATCTAAATGATGTTTATTTTCAAGTAATAGAATCATGGGTCATTCTAAATTTGTTCTTCATAACTTTTTCTGTTTTCCACACTTCCCACAACAAACAATTATCCCTGTTATAACCAAGGACTGCTTACATATTAACAGTATTGGTAAATCAGGGACTCAACATTGCATAAAACTCAATCATAGAAATACAGCTATGGTGAAAAGAACAGCAAGCCACAAAACTTGGCAGATTTGGGATTTCAATCCATGCTTGTCTAATTCTACAGTGTATTATCTTAACCTCCATATATCCTCCCTTACGCAATAGTACCCCACAATATCTCACAATATTATCCATGGTATAGAAAATTAAATGCTTAGGTCTATTTCTGGGATATCAATTCTCTCCCATTGGTCAATCTGTTTTATTATGGTCTGGAGTAAATTTTAATATCATTAATAATAATGAATTTTTCCAATGTGGAACACAGTATGTTTTCTCCTTTATCCAAGTTTTTCATGGCTCTTAGTAAAGTTTTAAAGTTTCTTTATGTAGATTCCTAGGCATTTGTGAAAGTTATTTCTAGAGATTTTATATTTACAGAAACAATTTAAACAGAATTTATTCCATCATAGGCTCCATTATGTTTTTGCTCCTCTGTGGTAATGTTATTTATTTTTGTATATTTGTTTTGAATCTGATCACTTATTAAATTCTCAATTCTGACTTTCCAATTGATTCACTATAGGTTTTCTATATCATCTATAGATTTTATTTCTTCCCTTCTTTCTTCTTTTTGATGCTTATTGAATTGGTTAGAATTTTCTAGAATAATAATTGTTATAGCAGGTATCCTTGTCTTGGTTCGGACTCTAAAAGAAAAGCCAGGACTAATTTTCAGCCAGTTTACTGGTACATCTTACAGGCTGATAAAGAGCTGCTGTCCTGACACCCCAAAGAAATCCCCAACCTCCACCCCAAATCGTCAATGCCTGGCATAGCAGGGGACTTCAAAAGACCCTGCTCCAGAGCCTACATCCTGGGCTGTGCCTACCAGTGGTTAAACGTCTCATATTTCATCGTTATGAAACAGGCTGTTGGGTGAAGATATGTAGCCTCAAATATATTAAGAATTTTTCTCTTCCCTAGTTTAATAGTAGAAAAAAGTATGCTGAATATTTCTTAACATAATGCCATACAGTTACTGAGAATGACATTTAGAGAGGTTATTTTTTAGCACAGAAAACTGCTATGCTACAATATGTAAAAAAAAAAAAAAAACAATTTTAATACATTCTAAAAACAAATATATTTTTTAAATGCTTAAAACAAAGAGACTTAGAAACACAAAGTATTAGTGATGATTGTTTTATGGGATGGGTTTGGTTTTGCCTGCCTTCCAACTTTTTACGATTTCCTTTGTTCTTTACATAATAGGTTTGCAGTACTTCTATACCAAGAGAAATCAAACACCTTTATGTTGAAAAATGAATATAATTCATTGCTCTCACACTTTAAGAGACAATTTGCACATACATAAATTAAATGAAAATAATTACTGAGCATGATATGAACAAAGGTACAAGAAATCGGTATACGTTAAGGTATAGACATGTAGAAGGAAGGGAATATTGGGCAGAGTACACAGTTAGAAGAAATTATTCATTTATGACTTACATCCCTACCTACTTCTGATAAAGATTTATGGCTGTTTATAACATCCGATGAGGTCAAAAAAGGGAAAACTTCTGACAAACTTCCTAGAAGAATACAGGTGAACTTGGCATACATCAGTCACGATGCTTTAATGATGTGCTATTTTAGTGTATCCCTGTGAATACCTAGCCACTCTTACAACAGCATAGTTCGAAGTCAAGGCAATGTTAAATACTGAGGGTATTCTGAAAGCAGTGATTGTGCTGGGCCGTAAAAAACAAACCAGCATTGATACTTGACATCACTTGAACCCACCTATTTGCTTTACTTCCTTGATAGAAAGGCTGAAAAACAATGTCTAATGAATTCTTTTCTCTCACTGTTGGTCTGCAAGCACTCACTGAAAGAAATAAAGAATCAAGCTTCCGAGCTGCTTTGAGATATAACAAAGGAAAGAAATGGAGTATTCTCTACTACAGAATCACAAAACATAATTGAGAGACAGCAGCGGCCATGCATTCGGTAGTTAAGGGGCTATAGACCAAACCAAACTACTTTGTGAGGATGAATGCATTAGCAAAAAGCCATGAAGATGCCAGCCCCAAATCAAAAGCTCCTGCAAAATAATAATCAAACTTCTCTTGATATCCATGACATTTAACTGGACTTGAGTGTGAATTAATCTAATAAAAGTTATGTGCTCTCATTATAATTTAAATTAGTACAAAAATCTGGTATATTAGACTACAACAGTGTACTTATGACTGAAAAATATATTGCCACATATCTCTATAATTTCTACAAACAACCACCAAGCAGAAGTTAGCTAAGAAAGTTTACTAACCAATAGAAATTGGCTTATGAGACTTTGGATGAGTTATTTCATCTCTCTAAACCTCAATTTCCTTAACTATAATCATGGGATGATGATGATGATGATGATGATGGTGATGGTGATTCCTGCCTCATCAGGTTGTTGAGAGGCTTAAATGAACTAAAATGACCTACATGTAGTGCTTAGAACAATTTCAGTGTGTGGTTTTGTAATCACTGCATAAAGATGTGCTGGGCTGTGACCTTCTGCTGGGGTATTTCATTTCTCTCTTTAATGCACAGAATGTTCTAAACAAACTACTACAATGCCAGCCAGTACATTTCAAAACAAACAGAGAGCAAGCTTAAATCCAGCAATCCTGCAAAACCATTTTAAATTACTAGCAAATGGCCAAGGGACTTACCCAGGCAAATAGAGGAGATGATAACAGAACCCAGAGGCACTGCTCCTTAACAAGCAGCTTGAACATCCAGCTAGGATAATATGCTTAAAATGAATGGAGGTCAAATGAGTAACACAATTTTTAAAATGCTAATAGGAAAATGGGAAGTGAATGTATGAAATTGTCAGGCTAGACAGGCTGCATAATGTTTCTATATCCTTGCACTGGAAGCACAGCCACATCGAGGATATTGCTTAATCAAGTGATTCGTAGAAAACTAAATTCATACCCCAATGCGGCTGCGTCCAAAGAACTAAAAATATTTACCAAATGAGTTGAAAGGACTCTTTTCAGATCATCCCATTGTAAAGTTTCTAGTTAATTTATAAAAACCAACATATCTACCCAGTGGAAAACTGGCCCACTAATTGACCTGAACTAGAACATTGGTACACTGGTGAATGGGGGCTCCCGTTCTTAGTTTGTCGAGATGTTCTGCCTTGATGAAACCACTAGCAACGGTGAGTGTTGGAAACCGTGAACTTCCACAGATAACCTCGTCTTACTTTCGCACCTCATAACTTTCAGATGAAAAACCTAGACTCTCCTAGGTCTTCTCTGTGGCTCATCTACTAGTTCCTGTGAATCAATCCATACTTAGGCTACCAAATCATTCTCCTTCACACTAAAGCAATAAATTGACTAATACATTAAAAAATTCATAGAATGTTAGAGCTAAAAAGATCCTTACAAATTTCAGTCTGAACTCTCTTCATTACCCAGAGTAAAAAAAAAAAACAAAAAAAACACCAGTGGCCCAGAGAGGTTAAAGCACTTGATCAAAGTTGCACAGCAAGTTAATTTCTAAATAAACAACTGCCACTGTACATTTTGATGCTCTTTGCCAATACTAGAAGCTTCCAAATAGCTTTTAAAGTATTGTTTTCATTATTTTAAAATACAATCTTACACAGAACTCTAACATATGTAATAGTCAGAGATACCTGCTAAAATGCAGAGTAGGAACTGGCTGACCTGGCCTTTCCTTGCCCCTCTTGCCACTTATTTTACCTACCCCCCTCCATCTCCAAGTAGTATCCTGGACTTCTCTGCAAAACCCTGAAATTCAATGGAGTAGAGTCTGAAAACCTTTGCATATATCATCATAGAAGTTGCATTTCTGCTGAAATACTGGGGCTCCTTGTGTGTGTCTTCACTATCGGGCTGTATCCTCAGTGATCACTGGGCACACACCTGGGGCCGGAGGCTCCTAGACTCATCTCTCCTGTTCCTCTTCCTTTCCTTCTGCTCCTTCATGTATGCAACTTAATTATTTCTCCTGGTGTCTTCTCTGCTTCTAGGCCATAGCCATGGACAACTTCATTAACTGCTCTGGAAGTCTGAGCAAATCTATTTTATTTTAAAATGTATCAAAGCAAAGAAAAACAGATTTTCTGGTTCAAAATGTCAATACTGTTTTATAGTTGGCCCCTTCTTAACTTAGCAGTCTGTTGGAAAGGAAAAAGAAAATTGAAAATGTTCTTTCCTGGGGTTTCATCATTCTGAGAGTGATCTGAGCAGACTGATTCTCCAGGGGCTTGAGAAGCCTGGGCCTCACCAAGAGGCACATGCAAAGCCAACATGCATCATTACCTTAGGATTTGGGAAAGTCACGGGACTGAAAAAGCAGTTCAGGGCATTCCAGCAAAAAGGAACAGACAGAAAAAGAGTATTCTCAATTTCTAACTGCCTTTATTTTCACAGATACTACAAGTTCATTCAAAGCAATTTTATTCCACACTATAGTATACACGGGACATAAATACTGCTCCCTGCCCCCCAGAACACCTTATTTCCCCTCTTCACTCAATGATTCTCATCGGCATTTGGGAAAGAACAGTTTTTGCTGTGTGGGATTTTCCTGGACATAGAAGGACAGTCAGCATTACTGGCCTCCACTCACTAAAGACCAAGAATGCCACCTCCCCAATCGCTATGACAACCAAAAATGCCCCTATGTGCTCTAAACACCTGCTAGGAGTATAGAACTATCTCTGATTGAGAACCAGTCCCTACTCAGCGCCTCCTTCATAATCCCTTCCTGGTCCCCCGCCCCCTTCTCATGTCCCCATAACACTTTGCATTTCTTGATCACTGTCCTTAATACAGGGTATTAGCAGTAACCATTTGTGCGTCTGTCCCCAATGCTCTCCACCCCATCCATGAATATTTTGATGGCAGGGAGCATTTCTGAGCCTTTTCTATTCTATTAAATGTTCAATTGATGTTTAGCAAAAAAAAAAAAATGAATGAAACAAATGACATTTGCAGAGAATTTGGTCTGTGAGAAGGAAGAAAAATTGTGAATATTTTTGAAGACACGCAAAATTTTGGCACTTCCGTCATCTCAACTCCCTGAAACTATCCCAAAATTGGTAATTTTGGAAAAACTTTGTGGAGACATTTTTCTTCTTTGGAAGAACTTGTGTTATTAGTTTCTACCCGCTTTTGAACATCTTTGCTACTATCATTAACAGAAAAAAAATCTGATTCCACCACTGATCACAAATCTATTTTCTATGATATTTGCATAGCCAAACTGGTGGCTACAAGGGGACTAAAAACCCATACTTTACCTTAAGGGAATTTCAGATACTAATACTAGAAATAAGAGGCAGAACAGTGAAGCAAAAGGCCTCACCAGGGTTATGAATTATGAGAGACACGCCTAAAATATAAACACACAGAAAAATATTCACAGGTCCCTTGTTGTATGACATGCTTCAACTTATTTAACCTTCACTATTTAATCATTTAGGAAGTGATACTATTTCCATTTTACAGATCAGGAAAATAAGGCTCCCAGAGATTAAGTCACCTCCCTAGAGTCAAAGAACTCATACGTCAGAGTCAAGATTCAAAATTAAAGTCTCAGCCGGGTGCGGTGGCTCATGCCTGTAATCATAGCACTCTGGGAGGCCAAGGCGGGTGGATCCTTTGAGCTCAAGAGTTCAAGACCAGCTTGAGCAAGAGTGAGACCCCATCTCTACTAAAAAAAGTAGAAAGAAATTAGCTGGACAACTGAAAATATATAGAAAAAATTAGCTGGGCATGGTGGCACATGCCTGTAGTTCCAGCTACTATGGAGGCTGAGGCAGAAGGATTGCTTGAGCCCAGGAGTTTGAGGTTGCTGTGAGCTAGACTGATGCCATGGCACTCTAACAGGGCAACAGAGTGAGACTCTGTCTCAAAAACAAACAAACAAACAAAAAAGAACAAAATTAAAGTCTCTCTGGCACAAATCCACACTCTGAATCACCACACTAAACCATTACCCACACATTTAGGGCTAGCTACTCTTCCCACTAAATGAAAGGTACTTAAACATAAGCTAATGTTGTTTGATTGCTTCAAAGTCACATATTACATGATCTTCCCTTGTTCCTACTCCCACATCATGGATGTTTTCTCAAGCAGAAAAGGTTTATAGGAAGAAAAACAATTTTTGATACCTACAGTGTACAGGTGATGTGATTTACAGTAAAATTTTATTTAATCCTCATCATAATCATGCCTGTGTTTTCAGATAAGGAAAATGAGATTCCAAGGTTAAATCATCTATCAAATTTCATCTTTCTTTGAGGTCATACAACTAAGGAAGATGCAAACTGGGATTCCATGCAAGTAAGAATCACTGTTCCATACTGACACCTCTATATTTTTTTAAACAAATGAAATATTGCAAAAGACTGAGTTTTCTAAAATGTTGGCTCAGGCAGTATTTACAAGACACCAAAACATCAAGTAAAATCAACAAATCTGATAGGACAATCACTTAGGCTGATGATAAAAATCAAATGGTAAAAACTTTTCTAAAGAAAAAGAGAGTGAGAATTCCACTAAATTTATTTTTGTATGTTTTTTACAGAACTGAGAAAATATCTAGAAAGGGGGTTTGTTGACTGATATTCTTCATCTTCAAACAAATTCTGGCCCATCAGCTAATACTCAAGAAAAATTTCATGATTGGTAATTATATTGAATTATGTAAATAGAGCTGCAGTTCTCATCTGACTGTATTTTGTGCTTTATAACAGTCTTTTTTAATCAGCAAAGATTAGTTACAATATGTTTTGTATAAGTAATTATAAAACTGTCATGGTATTTAGTATATTTCATTATATTTTCAAGCATCAGCCTCTCAAGGTTATTAAATTAGACATGCTACCACTGGGGAATCTGGCAATTTTTCCTAATTAACAATGACAAAAGGGAGATAAAGGGAAATATTGTTTCATGGTCCAAATGTATTCAAAAGGCAATACCTTCTAAGAACCACTACGTTTGGCGATACTTGTGAAACACACACACACACACACACACACACACACACATACACCAGGCTCCACTCCCACCAAATAGCATAAAATAAAGCAGGCACTCAATTAAAAAAAAAAAAAAGCAGTTCTAGATGAAATCTCTCTTTTTCACCTGTTTGTGCTTTGGATGCTATTTTAACACAATTGGAATCAACATGATCATTGAAGGAAATGTTACAAGTGATTTGTGGTCACTGATGAAATCAATAAGGCCTCTTAAATAACAGTTCCAATGAAACAAATTATGCGTAATTTTTACCTTCACAACTCAATGATGCTTGAAATGAAATCCCTTTTATACCCTTTATGCAAGTATGTCTTAATAGTAGTTAGTGACCTGAATAAGGAGGCTTTTATCAGCGAGATTTCTGCTACTGCACGTCCACCTCAACTTAAAGGGTCAAGAGGTGCTGAATAAATGTATTTAGGTACTTGAAGCACACTGTTTCTTAGCCTGCAGAAAAATGCTACCTACTGGGTCTTCGTGCTCTAAAATAGGGATAAGAAATGGAAAAAAGAAAATAATTCTTTACACACGCAGGTTTTTAAACTGTATCAAAGTCTTCATAAGTCTCAAAATTACAGCTTCAAAGAGAAAATTAGAGAAACGATCTCTTAATTTTTCTTCTCTTCCCTCTCCTTTCCAACACAGAATGTTTTTCCTAGGAGTATTACCAGAATAAATATGGGCAAGATTAGATACAAGGAAATATTTACACTAAGTCACGGAAATCCTATATACACACACACACAATTTTTTTTTCTGGAATAATAATGGTGGCTAACAATTACCATAGTGCTATGTGCCAGAAATTGTCCTAAATACTTTTAATACTAACTCATTTAATCCTCATCAGGTAAGTACTGATATTATGCTCATTTTACAGATGAGAAAACTGAGGCAAATTGACTTTCCCAAGTTCCACAGAACATAAGTGCTAGAGTCGGGATACAAACCCAGCAGTCTGGTCCTCGACCCTGCACACTAAAGGTAAGAGCTGTTTGGCACAGCCCAGAGGACATTGCAGGTGTTGATGCCTGCTGCCGTCCAACATCTTCTTCGATATGCTCCTCACTTCTAGCCACACTGACTTCTTTCAGTACATCCTATTCCTTTTGCTAGCCTCCGGGCATTTGCACATACTGTTAACTCTTGCTGGATCACTCTCCCCTCTCCTCCTATTCGATTTCAATTGTGTGTCACTTTCTCAGAAGCAGCTGTCCCTGACCTCCCTAACGGCCCACTGCCCTGATTAGAGGTTCTTCTAGCATCATGCTACCTTCCTTCAAAAAACATGATTACACCTGTCTGTATAAGCATGTGACTAATGTCAGTTTGCCCCACTAAATAATCAGCCCCACAATGGCAGGAACCAGGTCTGCTTCGGTCCATCCCCAGTGTCTCTGCAGTGCCCCATACCTAGTGTATTGCATGCCTGTAAGGAGAAATACACAGACTGCTATCACAGCCTCTGAGCAGATAAATCTTTCAGATGGGATTTTTGGAATTCGAAGAGTGAACATGGCTAACCTATGAAAGACAGCTAAAGGGACAGGGAATGTGTCAGAGAATGGAGGTTCAAGGATCGAGCATAGATAGAATTCATTTAGCCGGCAATCGCTAAGCATTTCTGTTAAGCATCAAGCAATGTAGATAGGATGATAAGGACAGTTCCGAAAGGAAATGGTTCCGTGACAAGTAATTAAACAAATGCAGTACAACTTAAGGGCAAGGTACAGAGGGAGGAAGATGGAGTCATGAATCAACTCAACACGGGCTACAGGTAGGAATGCTTCCCGTGGAAAATAGATCTCTAGCTGAGCCTAGGAGGTGGCAAATACATTATTCAGACTGGTTGGAAGGAATGAGATAAATTCCTATGTTCAAAGTTACACACACATGGGAGAATTCAGTGTTCAAGGAACCACAAAGGGTCTGGAAACGCAGGAGTGTAAAGCAAAGCTGGGAATTAGTGGGAGACGAGGTAGTTACGCAATAGCCAGATCCTGGAGGAAATGTTTTGCCATGCACAAACGTTCTGACTTTTTCCTATGGCCAACGAGGAAACTTTGAGTAGTTATAAATGTAGGACACACATAATGTAAAATGGCAAAGATTATTCCATGCCTAAAATGTTTCTTCTCTTAACTCCACAAATTCTTCACTCCTTCACCAATGTTATGGTATTTACCAAGCCTCCTGCTCTCTCTGCTTTGGGCCCCTGGATTTCTTTAACTTTCAGGGCTTCAGGGATCCCCCTCCACGGAGCTGATTCTGCAGACGCTATCTCTAACCCTCACACTTTCCCAAGTTTTTTCCCCACACTTCCTACTTTCATCTGGACATTTTAACTTAGTTTTAGTCTTCCCTTGTCCCAACCCTCCAGTCACTCCCCCTCATGACTTCCCTGTTCTAGTAATACAATTTCATTCAGGATTGAGGCCTCAAACGTACATTTCCTTTTCTTATCAGAGGGGTGAAATAGTTGTGTTTATGCATGTTCATACTAATAAGTGGGAGCTGAATGATGGGTACACACAGGCACAAAAAGATGTAAAGGACATTGGATACTAAGAAGGGGGAGGGTAGGAGGGGGGTGGGGGATAAAAACTTACCTATCTGGTACAATGAACACCGGCCTGGTGGCAAGCATGCTGAAAGCCCTGACTTCAGCATTATACAGTATATCCATCTAAAAAAAGCATTTGTACCCTCTAAATATTTTGAAATAATTTTTTAGAAAGTTGTGCATATGTCTATTGGAGGAATTTTGCTGGTAATAAAGTAGAAATTATATTTAGGTGGGACCTGGGGTAGGCACTAGAAAGGCTACTGTGGCCTTCTGTCTATCTCCCCTTGCCCTGATAGAGCTCCCCAAAAGTCCAAAAAGAACTATACTCTGGGAGAGGATCTTAGTTCCTGGATATGGCCGAGGCCACCATACACAGGTGTATAGGTTGTGAACTGCACATAGGTTCCCAGCAAAGATTTAACAGGGGCTGAAATCTAAGCTATATTCTTGTTAACTGAATCTTTTTTGTCTGTCCAGAGGGAGGTACCTTTTTCTAACTCAACAACAGTCCTGTATTTAGAAATCTATGAGACAAGTAAACAATGTTTAAGATAACTCTGGAATCATATAACAGATACATAGGAGGAAATAAAGGAAAGACTATTCTGCTCAGTAACAAATATTGCATCTTTGGTAATTATAGCAGCGGTCCTAGGCTGATTACCTGCTCCACATCCACGCCCAAGCCTCACAACCAACACACTCTGCTCTCTTACACAGAGCCCACTGTCAGGTTCCCACTAAAGAGTCATGTTCCCACTGAAGAGTAAAATGTGTTAGGGAAGCAGTGGAAACTCATGCCAGTTTATAGAATAATCATTACACAACTGCATGGGAAACTCCTGCCAAACCCACACACTAACCAATCTAGTCTTTAAAAAAATCTATAAACAACTAACTAAGAATCATTTCTTTAAGGAAAACTAATGGTATGAAAGAGAATAACTGAGAAAAATAATCAGACAATTGACAATAAAAGAAATAGAAATAATTTAGTAAACAGAAAAGATTATTTTAAAAGTTTTGATATCGACAGAGATATTTAATGTTACATCAAATGTTAGAAATGGTTGAATCTAGTTAGTGGGTAGAGGATATTCATTGTACCCACCTTTCCACATTTCTCTGTGTTAAGCTATAGTAATCAAGACAGTGTGATACTGGGAAAAGAATAACCAATAAATCAATGGAACAGAATAGAGAGCCCAGAAGCACCCCCACATAAATATAGTCAACTGATCTTCAAAAAGGAGCAAAGTCAATACAATGGATAAAAAGATAATCTTTCAACAAATGGCTCTGAACCACAGGACATCCGAATGCAAAAAAATGAATCTAGACATAGACCTTATACCTTTCACAAAAATTAACTCAAAATGCATCACAACCCTAAATGTAAAACACAAAACTTTAAAACTCCTAGAAGATAACATATGAGAACAAACTACATGACCTTGGGTTTGGTGATAACTTTTTAGATATAACACCAAAAGCACAATCCATCAAAGAATTGATAAGCTGGACTTCATTAAATTTAAATATTTCTGCTCTCTAAAAGACACTGCCACGAGAATAAAAAAATAAGCCACATACTGAAAGAAAATATTTGCAAAAAAAAGTCTCACAATGGACTGAATATCCAAGAACTCTTAAAACTCAACAACAACATCAACAAAAAACCAAACAACCCGATTTAAAAATAGGTAAAAGAGCTTAACAGACAATTCAACAAAGATATACAGATAAAAAATAAACATATGAAAAGAAGTTCAACATCATGTTATCAGAGAAATGCGAATTTAAACAACAATGAGATATACCACTACTTATCTACTAGAATGGCTAAAATCCAGAACACCGACAACACCAAATGCTGGTGAGGATGGGTATAAACAGGAGCTCTCATTCACTGCTGGTGGGAATGCAAAAGGTACACCACTTTGGAAAACCAGTTTGGCAGTTTCTTCCAAAATTAAATACATACTCTCACTTATCATATAATCCAGCAATCATACTTCTTGGTGTTTATGCAAAGGAGTTTAAAATTTACATCCACACACACACACACACAAAACCTACACAAGCATGTTTATAGTAGCTTTATTCATAATTACCAAAACTTGAAAGAAACCAAGATGCCCTTCAGTAGGTGAATGGATAAATAAACTTTAGTACATCCAGACAATGGAATATTATTCAGCCCTAAAATGAAATGAACTATCAAGCCAGGAAACGACGTGGAAGAAAATCAAATGCATATGACTAAGTGAAAGAGGCTAATCTGAACAAGACTATATACTGCAGATTCCAGTTATATGACATTCTGGAAAAGGAAAACTATGGAGAAAGTAAAATGATCAGTGGTTGGATTGCAGGGAGAGGGATGAACATGCAAAGCACAGAGGATATTTATGGCAGTGAAATTATTCTGTATGATACTGCAATGAGGGGTACATGCCCTTGTAAATTTGTTCGAACTCATAGAATGTACAACACCAAGAGTGAACCTTAATATAAACTACAGACTTTGGATGATAATGATGTGTCAGTACAGGTTCATCCATTGTAACAAATGCACCACTCTGGTGGGGGGCGTTGATAATGGGGGGGCTGTACATGTGTGGGGTAAAGGAGTGGGGGAAACCTCCATAGCCTCCACTGAATTTTGCTGTGAACCTAAAACTGCTATAAAAAATAAAGTTTATTTAAAAAAATTAGCAGGCAAAAGGATATTGCATCTATAAAACAAGGACAAGGATAAGTCACTATAATTTAAGAATGGAAAACAAGAAAAAGTTCTGAAGTGGAACAGGGCGATTATTACAATGAGTAGGTCTACAAACCAAAAGAATGAAAGGCCACCAAATGCTAAGGAAGATAAAATTTTAAAACAACAATAACAAAAGATTCGAACTCATTATTGTGAAGTTTCACAATCCCTAGTATAGAAAAAAATAAAATAAGACTACTATAGAGAAAAAAACATTACCTATTAAAACAAACTATATCAAACTAGGGACAGAATTCTCATCACAACACTGAATACTAGAAGACTATGGAGAAATGCATTCAAATGTCTGAGGGAAAATCACCTTGAAGCTAGAATTATCTTAGCCAGCACAGATAGAAATTAATTTGAGGGCAAAATAAAGACAGTTTGGGACATTCAAGACTCGGAGCATTTACCACCCATGTACCCAAAATAAGACACGATGGCAAAAAAAATTACTTAAAAGTAGAAAGAACACTCAAAAGAAATTAAAGAGAAGCAATGGTCCTTGACATTGGGACATTCCTTCTTGATTAGCAAAGGTTTAGAGATGTTGAATTATATTTTGTTCATAAATCCTCATCAGTACTTGCTTCTGTTTTGAGTACAATTTAGACAATCATAACACTGTGATATGTTATTGAACTGTTACTGACTAAGCAAAGGAAAGTTAGAACTATGGAGCAAGGTATAAATGGTCAAAGGTCAAGGTATAAATGGTCAAAAGTCAAGGTATAAATGGTCGAAACATCAATAATTTGAACGAATATGTGCTCAAGAAAATTAGTAGATGAAAGAAGGTTAGGGGGAAAATGTTCTAATTTTTCATCTTCCATAGCCAGAGCCTACACTTTGAACACAAACTGGATAACAAAGAAAAACATATCATTTGAAATCATAAACTATGAAAAGTGGCTACACAATAGGCACTGGATGGGGCGAATGTGAAGGTGAAGTTTAAGATGGCAGAGCCTTGAACATAGTCACTTTTAAATTCCTATTTTAAATGGACATATTGTAAAATTAGCTTACATAAGGTGTCAATAAATGTTCCTTTTAAAATATTTTCTCTTTTCATGTTTTTCATCCTAGGGAGCCTCAATACAGTAGCAGGTGTATTTTATATAAATGACCAAAATGTAACAATATAAGTATGCCTCACATCTTGATCTCCATCTGTTTCCCTGTTAGAAAATTAAACAGCCTTGCAGCAGATAATCCTCTCACAAATTATTCTTTCAGATGGCTTCTGTGTGTGATATATTCATTTGAGCCTTGCATCTCTTAAAGTTAGAGTGACCTCTTTAGGCTCCGCTCTTGGGACCATCAGTGTTTTTCCAACACAGACTCTGTCTTTATATTCTGCCAGCTGACTATGAAATTCACTTGACTACAGTGAAATCTGGCCTTCATGAGGAGTTCAGGAGTTAACTGCTACTGAAAAAAAAAAAAACAAAAAACCTGTGGGAGGAAAAGTCTGTCATGGTTAATGATATGATTTATTGCAATTACAGAAAACTACCCTGATTGTTCAAATTGCGGTCTATGGGCCTCAGCCAGATTAAATGCCAGGCTGCGACTAGCACAGGGAGGTAATCAAATAATTGCCTTTGCTAAATAACACTGTTCTTAATTCACACAGCAAACTTTTTAAAGTATAACTTGATATGACATGATTGAGAAAAACAAAACACCAGGATTTTTAAAAATTAAATTATGCAACAAAATGGATCTAATGTTAGCCAACCAAAACTGATTTTTAAGGCAATTTTTCTTCAAAGATATTTGAAGTTTAGCTGTTATATAGAGCCAAAAATTTAACATAACCCAAGATCTAGCTGATACAAACTACATCTGCCATTTGCAAAGCCAAAAAAAGCTCGTCATTCAAGAAATTTGAGGAAGAGAGGAAATTTGCAAAAATCAAGCTTGGAAAGAAAGAGAAAGAATCAAAATAGATGTATTATATATGTTCCAATTAGATATTATCCACTCAGAAGATAATCTGCCCGAACAGATTTAAGAGAGAGGGAAGAGGCAGCATATTGTAAAGTCAGTCAACCACCAACAATTAATTTGTTCTAGTTAAAATTTTTTTAAAAATCTGGTCATCTATATTATCAGTGATAGATATGATGACCAGAGTTGTCAGCGGTTAAACAATTATGGATGTGCCAATTTTTTTAGTCCCAAAAGAAAATGGAGCAAAGGGTAATAAGAATAGTAAATACGGTATGCTTGCTGTGTTCAATATCTTCCAAAAACTCTGTAAGATCAGTTTTTACATAATCCATTCCCATTCCTAGTACATCCAGCCTCAGGCATTTCCAAACAAGCAAACAAGTACTAAAGAGTATGTGTTAATTCCAGCTCCAAATGAGGGCATCAGAATCATAAATGGTTTTATTGCATCTGTCCAAGAAGCATGAAATTGAGCTTTGTTCAAAAGTTTAGAGATGGGCTAAGTTTCAGTTTTGTCTACGCTGAATTTACAATCTACTCAGGAAACAGAATGAATATAGAGCGATACTGCAAATAACCCACTCATGATTTACCAGAGGCATATACAGATTCTGTTGACACAAGGAAAATATGAAAGCACATATACATAATTTAGACACATTAACACATAAATTGATTTGAGTGAATGAGGAAGTATGAGATATAGATTGATCTGGAATAAGGTTAACTAACCTCCAAAGAGATGCTATTAGACGATAGAAAAAACTAGAAAGAGATGTGAAATGTTAGCGGGAAGGGTCGAAATGCAGATATCCTAATCTATTTTGGAAGCTTGGCCATGAAGTGGGGAATGACCATAGCAGAGGTGTTTCCCTGAAGAAGCATGTGGCTGTCAGATCTGCTCAGAGAAACAAGAACTGAGCTAAGTAAGTAGGGAGGCTTAGGCCAAACACCAGGCAAGAGAACAGCGGCTGACTGGGACCAAAATCAAAATTAAAGCTTTCCAAAATCAGAAACATAGATAGATAAATAAAAAGACAAAAATCAGAAACCAAGAGCAACACATTATAGAACAGAAGCTAGGGAAGATGAGGAGTAAAGGAAATGCTCGATTAATTTCAACAATCTTGCTATGAGCAGTTTTAAAGGACTAGACCTGTCATTTTCACAGTTAGGCATTCAATTTGGCATCTGTTTGTTTTGTTTTGTGTTCTCCTTCTTCCTTACTCAACATTCAGTAGAAACAGGAACTATGACAACACAGAAGAAAGCCCCTGTTTTCTTTTGAAAGTTTCCAGGGTGAAAATCTGAACTTGGTAACTTTTCTCAGAAATGTATACTGTTCAGAAAAAGCATAGTGATTATTTCATCATCTTGCCTTAATATCGCTATATATTTGTCTCTAAAAAGATTTGTTTCTGTTCTTCTGTATACTGGCTTATCAGTCACAGCTTCTATATTATTGCTATTCTTTCGTGCCTGAAATACTGTGAGATAATTTACTAATAAACACTGTTATTTATTTTTTAAATGCTACCACCAGGGAGTAACCAATAGTAAATATTGAGATTCTTTGTATACAGAAGAAAAAAAAAATTTAGATTTCCCAATATTAAAGTTACTTAACATTTTTAGTTCATGCCAATAGTGAGCATAACATATCTTATGTTAATAAGAGAGGTATATGTGCTTCATTATAGGGATATATTGGTGAATATGCCACAATTCCTGAGTTTAGGATATAGAAAGCCACAAGAGAACAAGTGGAGGTTAGTTACAAGGCAACCAAGTGAAATGAATTCAAAAGGGACAAATCCCTCCAAGGGGAGACAGCAAACACAATTAGGAAAGAGTTGGCAATCTTAAAAGCAGGCAGAAAAAATAACAACTGAAAGATTAATAAATTTTTAAAGACTAACAGTGGACTAGCATGACAGTTAAGGATCCCTGGGAGCCCCAGACACAAGTGGAGTGCTCACCCACTCACCAACTCTTTCCTATGGGCCGCTGTTGGGTACTTATAAGAAAGACTAAAAGACGACAGACAGGAAACATGAAAGTATCACCTACCCCCAATGGCACAGGACACAGAGCCTGACACGGTGCTAATATAGGAGGAGAAGGACTCCCTTGGAAGCCCGTTTGTGCTTGGGGCCTTGCCTGAGTACAACCTTGCAACTGACTGCATCTGGAAGACAAGCACAACCCCATCTGCAACCCCCAAATTTTATTCTGATGTGGAGCAAAAGCCATCTGCCCCTTAGGAAGGAAAAAAACCTTAAGTAAACTCAGAACTTGATCCTCATTTGGCAGGAATGAACATCTGTCCCTGGGGTGTAGAGGAGAGACAAGAAATTTCCCAAGCAAAAGTTGTCCACCACTAAAAGAGGAATAGAAAACCTATCCCTCATCATCCTACACTGATACTACATAAAACACACATGGCACTAGAAGAGCAGCAGACAACCTGTTCATACCCAAATCCCGTAAGCACATAAAGCAAGTCTACTGATGCTGAGAGAAAAGTCACTTATGTAGAAGACCACCCACCAATGCAAGGCAGCGTTAAGCTGCTATGAAGGTAGAGACAGGGAAATTGCCTCTGATATAAATACGGACTAAGTAGAAGGCGAGATTGTCTGCCACTGGAGGAAGAAAAGGAATGCTCAGAAAGTCCTGCCCCTGAAATTCAGGCCCACAAAGTCTGTAAGACTGAAACTAAAACAGGAGTATTAAGAAATCACCCCTCCTCGCACTATACTATGGGCACTGCAATGAGTAACAAGCAACAATCGTGCAAAGAGACATCCTCCGTGACACAGGCTTGTAAAGCAGGATGAGAGCTAAGGCACAGAAAACAGCAAGACAAGAAAATGATCCACTTTGAGACATAAAAGCCTCAATAAAACCAGGCCCAGAGATGGCCCAGATGTTTGGACTTTTAGCCAAACAATTTTAAATAACTATGAATAAAATATTAAAAGTTCTATTGAAAAGGTGAATAACATGCACAAACGGTTAGGAAATTTCAGAAGACAGATGGAAACTGTAAAAAAGAATCAAATGGAAATGGTAGAAATGGAAAACATAATATAGATGAAGAATAACTTGAAGGGATAATAGCAGACCAGACATGGCATAAAAATCATGAAATATGACGATAGATCAATAGAAATTATCCAAGCTGAAATACAAAGAAAAAAAAGTAGAAGAAAAAAGTGAACAGTGATAATATCTTAAAAAACTACAGTATAATACCACAGGATATTATTTCTTTTAGGATTTATTATTCCACTATTTTTTAAATAGAAGCAGAAACAGATAAATAGATATTCTCCTGACATTCCTAGGTGAATGATAGCAAACCGTACATACTTTTTCCACCTGACTTTTTCCACTGGAGATCACCCCATAGCAGTGTGTGTGTTTGTGTGTGTGTGTGCATGCATGTGCGCGTGTATTCTTCATATTTTCATGCCTACTTATACCTGCATAGTATTTCTCTTTACTGATGTATTACAGTTTATTCAACCATTCCCTTATTGATGACATTGGCTGATTTCAGTCTTTTGCTATTACAAATAGTGCTGAAAAGAATAGCTCTGATATTTGGCTTTTTAGATTTTTGCCACTGTACCTTCGGGATAGAGTCCTGCAAGTATATAAATGCCTATATAATACTAGTTTACATTCCCCCAGCAATGTGTAGGAGAGCTGTTTCCCCACAAACTTGCCAACAAAGTACACTGTTAAATTTTGAATTTTTTCCAAATGTAAATGGTAAGAAATCATATCTCAGTTTAGTTTTAATTTCCATTTCTCTTACTTTGATCAAAGTTGAGCCTCTTTTTCAGATGGATAGGACACATTTGCATCTCTTTTTCTGTGAATGCTATACTCATATCTCTTGTCCATTTTTCCTAAATTCTTGGCCTATTTCTTCTCTACTTTAGCATCTCTTTATATATTAGAAAAATCAACTCTTTATCTGTATTTTAAGGTGCAAGGATTTTGCCCCCAGATTGTCCCATGTTTTTTTCCTATGATGTTTGATTTGCCATGCAAAAAAAATTTAACATAATAAAATGTATCAATCTCATTCCTTATTGCATCTGAATTTTGAGTCTTTTGGAATGTGGTAGAGAGCTATTAGCCCATTTTTCTTCTAATATTTATAAGGTTTCCATTTTTACAGTTGCTCTCTGAATGTAACCTGGTGTACATCTAAGGAATGGATCCAATTTTTTATCACTTCCAATGTATCTATCCAATTCTTCCAGCATCACTTATATATTACAAATTATTTGAGTTGTCATCTTTACTGTTCCTACATTTATATATGCAATTGGGCCTATCATGGATTTTTAATTATTTTCCATTGACCTATTTGCTAATACAAATCTTCCTTAATTATTCAAACTTTATAATATACAGGACTGGTCTGGCAGGGCTCATCCCCCACCCACCCATTTGTCTTCTTTTTCAAGATTTTCCTGGCTAGTATTGATTATTCATCCTCCCAAGTGATCTTAAAAAACAATCCATGTCCAGATTAAAACCCACAAAAATATAATTGCATTTTTAGGGATTTTCCTTAAACTTATACATGAAATTAGGAAGAACTGACAGCTTTATGATTTTGAGTTTTCCTAAAAAGAACATACATACTACATCTTTCCTTTTGTCCAAGGCTATTTATGTCATCTTTCAGAAAAGTATTATAGCATTCATTCCACATATGGACTTTGGACATAGTTACTAAGTTTATACATAAATATTTTATTTTCTTTTTTACTATTATAAGTGGGGTCTTCTTTTCCATTTATCACCTAACTTGTTTTTGTTTGTATATATACTGGCTATGGTTTGGGTTTTTTTTAAATTGACACATAATAATTGTACATTTATGAAGATACATAGTGATATTTTGATATATACAATGCATAGTGATCAGATCAAGGTAATTATCATATCCATCATCTGGAACATCTATTATTTCTTTGTGTTGGGAACATTCAATATCCTCCTTCTAGCTATTTGAAAATATGTAATATATTATTGTTAACTATAGTCACTCTGCAGTGCTATATAAACTAGAACTTATTCCTCCTATCCAGCCGTAATTTTGTATCCTTTAACAAATCTCTTTATCTCTACCCCTTCCCTTTAAACTTCCCAGCCTCTAATATCCTGTTTTACTTTTACTTCTATGAGATCAATACTTGTTAGCTTCTATATGAGTAAGAACATACAGTGTTTAACTCTCTGTTCCTGGATTATTTCACTTAACATAATGTCCTCCAGTTTTATCCATGTTGCCTCTAATGACAGGATTTCATTCTTTTTTATGGCTGAATACTATGCCACTGTGTATATATACCACATTTTCTTCATCTATTCATCTGATATTGTACAGAATGGGAGGTTGGTTCCATACCTTGGATATCATGAATAGTACTGCAATAAGCATAGGGATGCAGATGTCTCTTCAATATATTGATTTCCTTTCCTGTGGATAAATGCCCAGTAGTGGGATTGCTGGGTCACAGTTCTAGTTGTAGTTTTTGAGGAACCTCCACACTGTTCTCCATACTGGCTGTACTAACTTACATTCCCACCAACAGTGTATAAGAGTTCCCTTTTCTCTGCATCTTCACCAGCATTTGTTATTTTTTGATAATAGCCATCCTAACTGGGGTGAGATGAAACCTCATTATGGTTTTGATTTGCACCTCCCTGATGATTAGTGATGTTGGGAATTTTTTCATATATTACATTTGTTGGCCATTTGTATGTCTTCTTTTGAGAAATGTCTGTTCAGATCGTTTGCCCATTGTTTTTTGCTGTTGAGATATTTGAGTTTCTTATATATTCTAGATATTAATCCCCTATCAGATGAATGGCTTGCAAATATTTTCTCCCATTCTGTAGGTTGCCTTTCCACTCTGTTGACTATTTCCTTTGCTGTACAGATGCTTTTCTGTTTGATACAATCACATTTGTTTATTTTGCTTTCGTTGCCTGTGCTTTTGAGGTCTTATTTATAAAATCATTTCTTAGACCAATGTCCTAAACCATTTCCTCTGTGCTTTCTTCTACTAGTTGTAGTTTTGGGTCTTACATTTAGGTCTTTGATCCATTTTGAGTTGATTTTTGTATGGAGTGAGAGGTGGATGTCTAGTTTCATTCTTCTGCATACAGATATCCAGTTTTCCCAGCACCATTTATTGAAGAGATTGTCCTTTCCCCAGTGAGCATTCTTGGCACCTTTGTCAAAAATCAGTTGGCTGTAGATACATGGATTAATTTCTGGGTTATCTATTCTGTTCCATTGGTCTATGTATCTGTTTTTTTGCCAGTAGTTATTTATTTTTCAATGTTAATTTTGTAACCTGCTACCTAATGACATTTTATTATTGTTTGTAGTTGTTCTTCCATTGATTCAGCTGTGTTCCAGATATGAAAATAGAGAGGGTTTAACCTCTTTATTTCTAATAATTATTTTTCTAACAGCTTTTTCAATTGATTTCATTAGCAAATACCTTCAACACAATGCTACAAAGTAGTGCAATTATGGGCATCTTTGTCTTATTCCTGACTTTAACAGATAAAAGCTTCTCATTTCTTCCCATTTATTGGCTTTTGGGCTGAAGCTTGTTTAAAAAAAAACAAAGCAATTTCTATTTGATTGCTTTTAACATGAGTGGCATTGAACTTTGTCAAATGTCTTTACTACATCTATGTAGATCATATAATTTTTTCATCCTTAACTCTATTAAAATAATAACTTGCTAGATTTCCTAATATTCTTAGAATGAAACTTTAGTCATTATTAGTCACCTTTTAAACTTTTCTGTTGGAGTTTGTTTACTAATTTTATTTAAGATTTTTTACATCAATAGTGTTAATCAAGACAGGTCTATAAATTTTTATATAATCTTTATCAGCTTGAGGGATCAATGATAAGTATGTTTTATGAAACGATCTGGAATGTCCTTTTTTCTGCTTTGGAATAGTTTAAGAATCCTTAATATTATCTAACCTTTAGAAGGTTTGATAGACTTTCCCTGTGGCACCATCTAGGCCTGGTGCTTTTCTTGGGGAAGCCCTTTAAATATTTCCTCTATTTTCTTCTATAATAACTATTCAGTTTCTAGTTTCTGCCTCTGTAAGCTGCATTTTTTAAATAATAGGGCCAACTTTGTAAGCTGCATTTTTTTAAAAAAATGTTATTTATGCTTTCAGTTTTATTTTCATAAAGTAGTACAAAGAAGTCTCATAATTTTTAAATAATTTCATCTCTTATAATATTTCTCCTTGTCAATTCTAGTTTTGTGCTTTCTCCACTTTTTCACAAATTAGGTAATGGTTTCTCTCTTTTGTTGATTTTTCTAAAAGAACAAGAATTTCAAAATGTATTCACAGTTTTTCAGCTTTCTAACCCATTAATTGCTAATTTTAACTTTAATTCCTTCCTTCTGTTTTGGTTTGAGTGTTACTCTTACAACATTTGAGTTGGTATTTATTTATTTATTTTCATTGTTTTCTTTTTATTGATAGGATAATTTAGTGCCATAAATTTCCTTTGACTATGACTTTAGATATAGCCCATAAACTATGATATGCCATGTTTTCATTTTCAAGATATTTTAAAACTTTGTTTTCTATTTTTCATATGACTCAAGAGATGTTAAGCGGCTTACTTTTAAAATTTTATCCCTGATTTCTACTTTTATGCTATGACACTTAAGTGAATTTGGGAGTGATAATAAAAAAGATGTAAAAGTTATAAACCTTTGATTTTCACAAGATACAAAGGAAACAAAACAAGGAGTACATTTACAAAATGGGAGAAAAAAGGAGTCAAGGGCCCAGGTTATTGACTAGATCACAAAACTTTAATGGAAATTCAAAACAACATTATAAATTGCATACTTTGCAAATTAAAATGCCTAATGACCAAAAAGGGGTTGCGAAAGCGATCAAAGAGAACTGGAGGGAAAAGAACAAATACAATATAAATGATAACAGACATTTGGCCTCAAGATCAAAGAAACCACAGGGGCAAAGGGAGACAATACAGAAAAGGGCAACTGAGGCAACTCAGAGAACACAGGTCCCATCTGAAATTGGCAGCCCCTATTCCACCCTTGCAAGATTCCAGGGTCAAAATTGCAAATCTTCCAACTTTTAAAAAGAAGCCAAAAAATCCAGAGTGTTATGCTAAATATCTCAATTTTCAAATGGTAGGTATTAATTCAATTATGATTTTATATAGTTGTTTAAAGGAAAGGTCAAGTTGTTGGGATTAGTCAGGAAGACAGTGAAGTTTGAGGTTTCAGAGGTTTCTAGTGACTAACAAATTCTAGAGTGTGGCCAAGATAGTGAACAGCTAAATTGAAATCAAATACTGAGGTCACAGAGGTTGCCCAAAGGCAATAAATTACCAAGGATGATGAGAAGATGTGAACTGGACAGGAAAAGTGTGAACAGGTACCATTTTCCTTAAAGAAGAGGTAGGATGGTCAGAGAGGCTTCACTAGGGCTATAATATAAAGTTGTTTTATTGACCACAAAACTTTGATCCAGGTTTCAAATGGGTCACAGGAGTAAAATGTACAGCCCTTATGAGAAACACCACCGCAAGCCCTCCCAATCTATCCTTTTAATCACCTAATATAAGAGTCTGCTAAATATTAAGACTAAGTTGACTGATCTAGACTAAATTAGAACATTTACTTATTTCTAATCATTTGGTACTTCTGTGACTCTCCACTTTCCCTAAAGATAACCAAGTTCAGTTCAGAATTCTTTTTATTCCCCAAGCAACTGGGATATAATGACAGACACCCTTCCCATCATAATCATAAGTGTGGTGATTTATAATTTTCAAACTTCTTGGAAAGAACCCAGAACAATCTAATGCAACCAAATAAGCTGACTCAATCTAATGGTCTTTCCAATATGCCAGATTGTCTCATTTAAAAGTTGAAGGTGGATTTAGTTCATAAGATCTTGAAATATCCAGCTGATAATTTTTGTACTATAAAATGTTCAGAGCTTTCCCACACTCAGAAACATTTTTTAAAGTATCTGTCTCAAGGAAAAGTATCTTTATTATTATGACATATTCTTGTCTGAGCAAATATTTTGTGGATTTCCAATTCTGTGTTGTTAGCTATGGTCCTTCGGTGATCTACCTCTAACTCCAAGGTCTAGAGGAATATTAAACTATATTTTTATTCAGTCTCAGAGAAATATAATTTGACTGCCCACATTACACTGAGATAATGTAGCACAAACACTGTGCTAAAAGGCATTGGCTATGTCTATGCAGAGACAAGTATTAATAGCTATAAATTGAAAGAGTGAATTATCTAGATATTTGTTTTCTGTTTTTAAATAACCACATCCACATTATTTCAAAACATGAAGGTAATTGGCTGTTTTATGTATTCATTTCCTGTGGCTGCTGAAACAAATTACCACACACTGGATGGCTTAAACCAACATAAATTCATTCTCTCACAGTTCTGGAGGCCAGAAGCTCCAAATCAAGTTGTCAGCAAGGCTGTGTTCCCTCTGGAGGCTCCAGGGGAGAATTCATTCCTTGCCTCTGCCAGCTTCCCTTGGCTGCAGGTGTTCCTTGACTGGTGACTTGTTGCATCACTCCAATCTCAGCTTCTGAGGTCTCGTAGCCTCCCCTTCTCCTCCCTGTAATCTGCTCCGCCTAGCTTTTATAAGCATACTTGTGATTGGATTTAGGGCAGTAGTTCCCAATCTTTTGGGCAGCAGGGACCGGTTTTCATGGAAGATAATTTTTTTCCACGGATCAGGGCAGAGCGGGGGACGGTTTGGGAACGATTCAAATGCATTACATGTATTGTGAGCTTTATTTCTATTATTACACTGTAATATATAATGAAAGAATTCTACAACTCACCATAATGCAGAATCCGTGGGAGCCCTGAGCCTGTTTTCCTGCAACTAATGCTGCCGCTGATCTGACAGGAGGCGGAGCTCAGGTGGTGATGTGAACCTGGGTAGCGACTGTAAATACAGATGAAGCTTCAATCACTCAACGGCTGCTCACCTCCTGCTGTGTAGCCCAGTTCCTAACAGGCCACAGACTGGTACCAGTCCGCAGCCTGGGGTTGGAGACCGCAGATTTAGGGATCACCCAAATAATCCAGGATAAGCTCCTCCTCTCAAAATCCTTAACTTAATCACATCTTTTCCCATATAAGGTAATAGTCACAGGTTCTGGGGATTAGGACAAAGACATATCTTGTTAGATGCCACTATTCAGCTCATACATTTTGATTTATATAATCTATAAAATATGAAAGGGTAGTTTTTTTTCATATGAGAGCAAGTAACATAATCTCTAAAATGTTAGGTTATTATATAAATTGCAAATTATTGCAGTCTACAATATATTTTTATGTCTTTATTAAGGGTAGTTTTTGTAAGTCAATGATTAATGAAAATATACATTCATATTTTAAAACTAAATAAAGATATGTGTTTTACTGTACACATCTGCTTGATCATTGTTCCTATAGACTATATTATATACTACTAAGTCATTAGTAGGTATAGAAAGAAAAGATTTTAATATTTTTCCAGATTCCACTGATGACATTTATTTAACTTACGAAAATCATACTATTCTAAGATAAAAACAAAGCACATTATATTTAGGCCACTTTCACATACTCTGATTCAATTTTCACTGGCAAATATTCTGATCTAGTTTAAAGAAATGATATATGAAGATTGCTATTTCTTTAAGACAGAGCTCAAAACATAACTTAAAAACTCTTAAATGCTATATTTTTATCCAATGTTGTTATGGCTGTTATTATTTCAGCAATTTACTACTGTCTTTAAATAAGAGTTAAAACTGTGAGTAGCAAGGAGTGATAACCTAAGATACTGAATTTATCAGCCACACAAGATTAGAATGTTCCAATCAGCCAAATTCACCTGGCCCTACACGAATTTGATCACTAACCCCCATGCTTTTGATTTAGAGTACATCGGACTGTTTTTCTCCTGAAACCATTGCTTTCTCCTTTAACACAAACTTTTTTCTGAAAAGGTAACCAAAACAAGAGTTGGAATAGATCAAGTATTTTTCAACCTTACAATGCATAAACATCATAGAATTTTTATTTCCTCTATTTGTGCCTCTCAGAGAACTTGAGTGTGATTATGTAATTCATTTGAAATACAGTTCTGTTTATTTCTGCTTGTATTCCGATTTAAGATTGTTGCCCTATGTCTTATTTATTTTATTCATATTGAGTATATAAAACATTAGCATAGTTCTAAAACTCAGAACTGTATAAAAAACATATTTTAAGAAGCATTTACCCTGTTCTGCCCTCAATTATTTCCACGCTTTTCACCCCATTCCCACCCACCTGCTTCAGGTAACCAATGTCATTAGTCTCTCATTTATCTTTCCTTTTTTTCTTTTTGGTATAAATCTTCAGATACACATATTTTCTTATTACCCCTTCTTCCTTATACAAAAGGCAGTGGGCTCTAGTCTTTCCACTTTGCCTTTTTCATTTAGTCTGGAAATCACCCCATAATAGTTCATGGAGAACTTCCTCGTTCATTTATTTTACAACTGCATAATTCTCCAATGTGCGTATGCAATATTGTTTATTTAATCAATCCCCAATGTTTCAGCACTGAAGTCATTTCCAATATTGTGCAATTATAAACAATATTGCAATGAAAAACTTGATATATGTGTCTTCATATTGCTTAAAAGGTGCCTTCATGGTCAATTCTTAAAAGTGGAATTGCTGGATGAAGAGGTAAACACGTATATAGTTTTTGTTCTTTGTGCAGATATTGCCAAACTCCCCTCCGTAAGGATTATATCAATTTTAATTTCCATGACCAATATGTAAGAGTGCCTATTTTCTCATAGCCTCAAAAGTAGAAATGTGTGGTTATATATTTTAATTTTTGCCAATCTAATAGACAAGAAATGATACCTCAATGTATTTTTATTTTTCATTTTTCTTATTCAGGTGAAGTTTTCCTATGTCGAAGGTCCATATTTGTATCTTTTTCTGCTAATTGTCTATTCATGTCTTTTGTACATTTTTATCTTGGATTTTAGTCTTTTTCACTCATTTGTAAAGATTTTCTTATATATTAAGGATATTAAAAACGTTTTCTCTCAGTTCATCAGTTGTGCTTTGAATTACAAACATTTTTATCTAGTAAAATTTGTTAATAATTGTTATTGCATCAGTATTTTGAATCCCAGTTAAAAAGCCTTTTCTTTCACACAGGTAAAAAAAGAATCATGCATATTTTCTTCTGGTACTTACATGATTTTTATTTTATATTTAGATTTCTGATCTACCTGAAGTTTATTCTTGTGTATGATGTGAGTTATGGATCTAATTTTATCTTTTTTCAAATGGCCAAGCTGAACCAGAACCATTTATTTAAAAGTCCATTTTTGATCTGCTGATTTGTGATGCTAGTTTTACAATATAGTATAGTTCCAGATATTCTTGAGTCTTTTTCTGGACTTTTTATTTTACTCCATTGATCTGTTTCTTAATGTTTTAATTATGGAGGCTTTGTGGTGTGTTTTAATGTATAATAGGACTACTTTTCTTGCATAGCTATTCTTTTTATTGTTTTCCTCGCTCTTTATTTTTTCATATAAACTCTAATATCCACTTATCTAATTCCATTTTTTAATAAAAAGCTTATTGGTATTTTATTAGGATTGTGTTAAATTTATAAATTAACTTAGGGAGAATTGACATCTTTATGATATGAGTCATCCTTTCCAAGAACAGGAGAAGACAGTCTTTCAATTTAGTTACATGCTTTTGTGTCTTTCAAGAGTGTTTTGAAGATTGCCTCATTTCGTTTTCTGCAAAATCAGTGTTGAATTCATTTTAAGTATATAATTTTCTTTGTTGCAATTTAAATGGGGTTTCTCTACCATAATGTCATCAAATAGATTTTTGCTTCTATGCCTGAAGACTAATAATTTCTTTATAATAATTTTATATTCTACTACTTTCCTGAATTATTTTTATTATTTGAGAAAGCATTACCATTGCTTCCCTAAGGTTTTCTAAGTACATGATTATATTACCTGTAAATAGAGAAAATTTTACTTCTTTTCCAATTCTTATCCCTCTAATTGCATTGGCTAATAACTCCAGGACAAGGTTAAATAGTAGTGGAGATAGCACCATGTTTCCCCGAAAATAAGACCTACCCATAAAATAAGCCCTAGCAGGAT
>VBSM01003204.1:53155353-53172232 GCA_008086735.1 Cheirogaleus medius | reverse complement strand
TTGAGGAAAAATAAATATAAGACCCTGTCTTATTTTGGGGGAAACACAGTAGGTATACTTTCCTTGTTCCTGCTGTTCCTGCTTTTAGTGGAAGTACCTCTAATATTTTCCCATTACAAAAGATACCAACTTTAAGAATAAGTTATATATTAAGTTGGATTTTGTCCAAACAATTTTAGCAACTCTACAGATATTCATATGTTTCTTTTTCTCCTTTGATCTGTTAACATGTTGTATTATTTAACTGGATTTCCTAATAGTGAACCAAGCTTACATTCCTGAAATAAATTTCATTTAATCATGGTTTATCAGTTTTTTTTACAGTGGCGTTAGATTCTGTTTGCTAATATTTTATTAAGTATTTTTATATCATTATTCATAAGTGATATTGGTAATGACTTTCTAATTATACTGATATTAGCATACTTAGTTCTCAAAAAGAATTTTAATACTCCGGAATATGTTATACTCAATCCATCTGGTCTTTGAAAGTTGGTGGAATTCCCCTGTGAAACTGTCTGAGCCTGGTGCTTTCTTGTGAAGTGGCTCCCTTATAACCTTCTCTATTCCTCTGATGTAAATTGGTCTCTTTACACAGAGTCAATTTCTTCAGGAAATTGTCCAGTCCCTCTAGGTTTTCAAATTTATTTGCACACATGTTAGCAAAGGAGTCTCTAATGATTTTTGAAAATTCTTTTGTTTCAATGATTATTTCCCCTTGCCAATTCTTATTTTGAATGTCTGTGCTTTTTCCCTTTATTGATTAGTTAGTGGTTTTATATTTTGCTAACTTTTTCAAAACCCAGTCAGGGTATTGCCTTATTATTATCTACTTTTGTTTATTATTGCCTCCTTTTTCTATTTATTTTTTTGACATATTCTAGCTTTTTGAGTTGGGAAATTAATTTGTTAATTCTCATTTTTTTGTTTTATTAATAAAAGTGTCTAAGGCTATGAATTTTCTTATAATCACTGTGTTAACATATGACCGATATAGTCTTCTTCCATCCTCATCTCCATTTGATTTAGTGTTAGATGTACAACTAAGTACATTAAATTCTCATCATTAATCCTTTACTAAAGATCATCCATTCATGTCTTTGTGGGATTCTAGTAGATTCTGAAGAATGGCTTATGGATGCAAATTCCTGTACTCTTGCATATTTAAAAAACACGACAATTGTTGCTTTATTGTTGGTGCATTTTTAATCTTGTTTTAAAAAACAAGCACTGTGTTGTTTTTGAATGTCTAAAGCCAGCCTAGTACTTTTGCCTTGGTAAAATGTTTTATCTTTTTGCCTGTGGTCCTGATGATTTTTTTTAACTTTCATAAAGTCTAATAGTTTTACTCAAATAGGTTTCAGAGTTAGTTATTATGGGTCAATATTCTCTGAACTATTTCAATATGTAGCTTCTGATCTTTTATTTTTAGAAAATATGTTTATTTAAAAAAATCACAGTTTTAAATATTAATTGTGTTCCATTGTTTTATGTGTCTCTTTTCAGAGACTCTGTTATACCTAACTGGATCATCTTTGCCTACATTTTATTTCAAACACTTTCTCTCTTAATATTTTTATTTCTTTTTATCCTTCTTTTATTTTTCTTTTGGTTATCTTGGTGGTTTTCCTGATTTTCTTCAATGATCTTATTAAGTTTTCAATTGGATCCCTTATTCCTTTGGGACTTTTAAAATTAGTCTTCATTTTTCATATAATTTAGACTTCTATGTTTTCCTAAAATCAGTCAATTCTTATTTTAGTTCTTCTTGTTTAGCATCCATTTTGGTTCTTGGTGTTTTAATTTCAGTCTCAAAGTGATTTGTTTTTCATATCCCAAAATGCTTATTGAGAATATTTCATTCAGTTTTGTTTAGTGAGTGGACTTTTTGTCAGCTAAATTAATTTGATTCTCATTTTCTGCTATATTTTTATGTTGGTTATATAGGATTGAAGACTGCTTGTGCCTCTGAAACCACCCTTTACAAATTAATAAAGTGGTGCAAGGTGAGAACCTGGTAGGGGCCTGAACTCTGCAAAGACACAGGCATAGTTAAAAATAATAATAATAATCAGCCATTGTCTCCTAGTTTGCTTTCCTATAGTTGCTACTCAGGAATCACATAGCTAATGGTCATAAAGATTCCAAACTTTCTCCATAGATCACCCTTATGAAACCTAAGTCTAGTTTTTGAGATGTCTTCCAGGCTCTGCATTCCAGTGGAATGGCTGACCCACCAGACCAGGAGCTGACTCAACTGGTATTGCGACCCCCACCCAGTAACTTACTCAGCACAAAAAGACAATTTCTCCACCCCTATGGCTCCCCCACCTCTCTGAACTCAGCCAATTAGCAGACCCAATTGCTTAGCCTTCTGCATGCCAAACTATCTTTAAAAACCCTTTCTCCCAAATTCTCGGGAGATGGATTTGAGAAATCCCTCCTATATCCTCACTTGGTGCTCTGTGATATTAAACTCTTTCTCTGCCACGCTCCTGGCTGTCTCAGTGTATTGGCTCTTCTCTGTGCAGCGGGCAATGCAACACAGTTGGGCTGTAACAGCTCTGCACATCTGTGTACAGGGCTGGTGGTTTGTAGTGGTTTAAGATATTCCTAGTGCAAGAGTTCTTTCTTCTAATTGCCTCTTTTCTTTTGGCTTGTGGAACTGCATATGTGGTCTCTTGCTTTTATTTCTCTTCAGCATTTGGCTTTCAAAGAGGCCTCTCTTTTTTACACTCCTCTCCTCAAGTGTTACCTTTCCAAGATTGCCTCTTGACACAGTCTGCAAATTTAAGTTCCTGCTTGCTGTCAGTTTCCAGACCTACCAGATCACTTTTTTTCTTTTTCAGTATTTTCACTATAGTTATGTTGCACTTTCTCCTCATGGTGCTGGTTTTAGATCAATATCAGGCCTGCTGCTAGTTCTTCCTTCTCTGTTCCAAACAATTTTTCAGGGACTGCCCTTGCACTTCACAGGGCCTGTGGCAGGAGGACAAGTGATCACTCATGGGGATTTGGTGTTCATTTTTGTAGGGCCAGGTCTTTTGAAGTTTGGACATTATTTGCCTTTTTATTATGGTGAGAACATGAGTTTTGGTTTGTCTTCGTATTTATGTTTTGGGAGAGGATTTATTGAGAGATTAAGATTTACACCATCACCTCGGTTACTCATCACATTAAAATGTTTAATAATATTGTGCCACCACATAAAACATTTCTAATGACTGTCAGCTGTGAGAGCTCTAGTTTTCTATCCTGTCCTAATACATACCCCCAAACATGCTTACTAATTCTCTAGCAAATGTTTGATGCATGCTGCTATACCTGAAATAACACAAGATGACTGGGTATCTTAGAACCACAGAAGAATTATGTGTATTTGATGGTCTTTCCAAGACAATGCCCCCCTAACTAGCTGGAGGTGAAAAGTGTGAGACAAAAACAAAAAGCAGAATGTTGAGCTGCAGTTATCCAATGAAAGACTTTTCCTGAGTATCAAATGTAGTATTTAGTGATTACTCACTAAAGGTTATTATAAAAAGATGGACATGGGTTTAGGGTTTTTTCAGTGGAAAAGAACCCAAACTCTGTAAAATACTTTAAACAGGTTTATTCTGAGCCAAATATGTGCAACCATGGCCCAGAGAGCCACACCCAAAAAGCCTTGAGCAAGTGGTCTCGCCATGGTTGGTTACGGTTTCGTTTTATGTAACGAGACAGGAATCACATGTAAAGTCATAAATCAATACATGGAAGGTGAACATTGGTATGGCCCCAAAAGGCAGGACATCTCAAAACAGGGCGTTATAGGTTATAGGTAGGTTTAAAGATTCTTTGATCTGTTATAGAAATGAAGCTTTGTCTAAAGGCTCAGCATGTTTTAAATTAAGATAAGGAAGTCTGTTAATCAGAGACAAGCCGATGGACATACTCCAGACATATACCCAGACTCAAGTAATCCCTTAAGTAAACTGATGACCTACAGGTATAGTTTAGGCTTTGTCTTGCATAACTTTAGACCTGTTAATGAATTAAAAATGGTATCTCCAAGAAGGGAAGGGGACATGATGAGGCATGTCTGACCTCTCTTCTATAATGGCCAGCAACTTAGCTTGAGGGTATTTCTGGGGTCCCCTTGGTCCATTCATTCAGCTTGGGGGGCTTAAGATTTTAGTTTACAGTTTTTCTAGTCTTCACTACCCCTCATGCCTCAGTTTGTGTTATTTGCCTCTTGTCTCATTCTATTAATATTGTGTTAAGGGTATCTTTAATAGAAATTTCATTCTATGAATTTAAGAGATAGTGGTCTCCATGGAGACAACCAGGAAGACCAAGTCGAGAAGTAAAGGGGCAAGGATGTACCTTTTCATAAGTCTGGGTACTCTCGGGTCTACCAACTACTAACAACAGCTCTGTATCACTTAGGTCAAATGACCAACAGTAAGAATAACTGGTTATTTTTTACTACTGATAGTGGGGCATAATGGCACAGTCACAGAAATGTGCTTAATAAATAATTGTAAATGAATTAATAACTACCAAAAACAATAAAGATGACTATTACATTTTATCCCTGCTTGCTAATGACAAATACTGCTTTGAAAAAGGTCTATTTAAAGATTACTGTCCTTACATCAAATAACACGAAGTTCTTATTGCTTAGGATCTAAGTTCCATAGAGAAAAATGTCTTCTTCTGCTTTCTAAGGAAGTTAACTTGTCAGAAATTACAGGACCTTTTCAAGAAATGAGCATTATCTACAAACTGCAAATATGTTTTGCCCAATGTAAGTTGAGCTAACTAGAAGCATAGCAATACACTGAAGAAAGAATGGGTGGGCACGGTGGGGGGTGGGGGAAGAGTGGAAAAACTTACAGATTATTTCCAAACCACTAAATGATACTTTATTGAAGAAAGCATTGCACATTAGCTAAACTGCTTCCCATCATTTGTCATATTATTATTTTGAAGTTCAGGCATATGTTCTGATTAGGAAGAATTTGCTCCAAGAGGGGCAAAATTAACTAATAAAAGCAAAGAGGAACTTGATTAATTTATAGGAAAGGTTACAGACAAATTAGCTCACTGCAATAATGGCTGAGAAAATCGGATATAAATTGTAAGTCCATGTTTTCTAAGGAAAAAGTATACTTTCTACCCTGAAAGCTGCATAACAATACTCACTAAAGCAAGGCCCTATTGTATATCTTCCTAGATAAACAGAAAGATAAAGAGACAATCCCTAAACCTGAAGAACCTGAAAGGGAAGCACCACATGAGAATTTGGGGGAATGCAAAGAAAGCAGACAGCACTATTAAAATGCTTGGAGACCAGATAATGTATTTCCATTCTATCTGGAAAATCAAAGAATCAAATGCATTATGGGGGTGGGGGTGGGGGTTGGAAGTTCTCTTGTAAATGAAAAAGAAAATCACAACTATTCCTGGCAGTCAAGAGATAAAAATCATACAAGTTGGGTAAAAAAAGCATACTAAATATCCTCTAAGGAGACTGGTGCAGAGAGAGGAGAACTAGCCATTGGCAGCCTGAGCTCAGCCCTGGCTCTTTAAGGACTAGCTGGGTGAGTTTGTTATGTATCCCACCTCCCTCAACTGTAGTCTCTTCCAATGCTTTTCCTCTATAGGTTAAAAACATAATATTCATTGCTTATGGTTCACACGTTCTCTGCTCTTCTGATATTCCTAGAATATAAGGAAACAGAATTCATATCCTGAAGGACTTGCTACCTGTAGAAACAGGATAATAAAGCTTCTTTCTCTGAGGAAGAAAAAAACTATGAAATGAGAAATGAGTACCCTAGTAAGGAAAAAAATCAGCTTTATCCACAGGAGGTTCATGAAGCAATTACACAGATCTTTTGTTTTCTAAGCACAGGGAAGCATTCTAAAAGCTCAGACCCCAGACCCTGACAGCTGGGTTTGCATCTCGGCTCTGCTCCTTCCTCCTTGTGTTCTCAGGCCGGTTCCTGAACTGTGCTTCAGTCTTTTCCCAAATGCAGCAGAGTATCTTACATTAATTTGCAATATAGTATTTACAAATGCCTTGGGATCCGTGATGTCATTAGCTGGCCTGGATAAGGCCAAGAGCAATGCACACAATTCAGATTCACTTTCCTCTTCTCCATTCCAATTTATGGATTTTCATTACTCTTTGATTTTCCAACATCCAAGATCGAAGGCATAGGTGTTCTCTCAAACCGGTACAGAGTCTATCTCCAAGTCTTTAAAATATAAACTCTACACCCAAGATGGTGTAAATGTCAAGGTTTGTGAAATATGTTTTAGATAATTACTTAAAGCCATAAAGCATTGCTAATACAGAAAATAGCAATATCTACAGAGTGCACTCATTGTTTACTCCCTAAGATGCAACAAATCCGGTGAGGGCTCTACTTTCCTTCCTCCCACCCTTCTTTTTGCCTTTTGCTTCTTTTTGCTTTTCCCTCCCTCCTTCCCTTCCGCCCTTCCTTCTTCCTTCTTCCTTTCCTTCTCCTTTTCCATTTGGTATTAACTTGTTTCATTCTATAAAAACTTCGCTGTAATTTCTTATATTTGAAACAGCAGCTCAATCTGTCTCCCCTATGAGTGACTTAATAAAAGTATTTCAAACAGTGTCTGACCCTAAATACAAAGTAAGGTTTACCTTCAATAAAACTCTTGCCCACAAAGAAAAGCTAACTAAGCCTCCACATAAACCAATGAAGTCATGATCTGATAAACCTAACAAAAAATTAAATAGAAGTTCCCATGACAGGGTCTGTCTTCTTCATAAATAACGGCCTCTTCTGTCCAGCTATCCAGAGTAAAGGACTTGGAAGCCAAAAGCATATCGGAGCTGATTTTCTTTCCGCTGATCACTGCAGCTCTGCTGAGAGACTGTCATATACTTTCACATCCATTCTTTCGTTCTGCAATTCAACTGCAAACAGTCTGAGGGGTTCATGGCGCAGACTGTATCTGATAACTAATTTAAAAAAGAAAGATACTTCACATAGTGTCTAGTAATGAAATGTTTGAGAAGCACAAAATATATTTTTTTCAAACAGGTCTGTAGAAAGTCCAGCACAGAATAACGACCCTGACGCTTTATGAATGGCACTGGAAGGCAAGCTCCATAAAAGTGGCAACTTGGTTTTGTTCACTGCTCATGGCAGGCAGACTCTAAGAAAGCCCCCAATCACCCCCCACCTCCTGGATTCGGTCCCTTGTGTAATCCCCTCCTCTCGAGTGTAGACTGGCCTAGTGACTAGCCAATAGAATATGATAAAGGTCACAGGATGTCACTTCTATGATTAGGCTATGAAAAATTGAGACTTTCATCTTGCTATCAGACTCTATCTGTCTTGCTGGCTTGGATGAAGCAAATTCCCATTTTAGGTAAACCCGTGTGTCAAGGAATTACGGGCACCGGTGAGTAGCCAGCAAGGAACTGAGGCCCTTAGCAAACAACCCTTGATGAACTGAATTAAGCCGACAACCACACAGTGAGCTTTGAAGGGGATCCTTCCCCAGTCAAGTCTTTGCATGAGACCTTGGCACTAGCCACAGCCTCGATTGCAGCTTATGGGAGACCCTGAAGCAGGGGACCCAGGTAAGCCCTGCCTGGATTCCTGCCCACAGAAACTGTGCAATAGTAACTGTGTATTGTTTTAAGCCACTAAGTTGGTGGTCACTTGTTACACAGCAATGGATAATTAACATGCTGTTACTTCCTCAGTGCCTCGAACAGTGTCTGGCTCAGAATAGGTGTATAATATTAATAAATACAAATTGCATGAATTATTAAATGAAATTAAGTCCTGTGACTGATATGGAGAGTGTTACTGAAGAAGGTTAGTAAACTATTCCTCACGGTGCTACCATGTACGACACAACTGGGTCAGTAAACCCAATTTTCTACAACAAACATTTTAACAAATGCAATTTCCTAAAACAAACATGTAGTAAGTAAATACAATTTCCCACAACAAACATGTTAAACAAGCTATTCGGTCATCATAATTGCCTCAAGGTTGACTTCTATTTCCTAGGAGAGAACAATAAACCTTATAGTTAAAAGCAAAATATTACTGGAGACCTTTATACCCTTCGTAGCAAAGAGACTGACCAGGAACTCAATTTCATGATGGCAACATTCAGAATATGCATCACACTTACCTAAACAGTCCTTTCACCTGACCTGGCTCGTGCACTTTATTCCTTCTGCCTTTATGATTCCTAATTAGAAAATATGCTTCAACCTTCCCACTCACATTCTCAAAAGCATTCGGGTCAACCTCTTCCCTTCCTCGCAAGGCTTCGTATCAAATACTCTTTTGATTTGTGGCCTGTGATTCCAACTTCGATTTTAACCAAGGGTAAATTTTCAAAAATATTTTTTCTCCTTACAAGTTACAATAATTGCTATGAAAGAAAGAGGGCTCAGATAAACCGAGTGGATATGGTAGGAGCAGTGCGTGCTTAGCACAATGAGAAGCCCTTTCTAAAAACATGAGTTTCAACCTGTGAACTAAAGGAGGAGAGGAATCCAAATACACAAATGACCCGGATGGGGGTGTAGACCTAGAACAGCATTTCAAGCACAAGGAACAGGATATCAAAAGGAGCAAGAAAAGGTTCTTCAGCAGGGTTGGTATTACAAACTCAGCCATACTGTGACTGTGAAAGATAACTATACACAACCAATCATTCAGGATTACAAAATATATTTTTCTAACATATATAGTCATATATGTTAGAATTTATTTTCTAACATATATAATTATATATGTTAGAAAATTATACATATAAAATTTTACATATAAACATATATAATTTTCTACTTCTAGCACAAGACAAAGTATCCAGATGCTTTTTTAGGTGGTACTGAGCTCCATGAAAGTGGGAATTTTGCTTTATAATTGCTTGTAAAAATATCTCTGCATTATTTTGATGATTGTGATTCCATTTACTTTCAAAATTATCATGAAAGAAATCATTTTACATTTTTTTCACTTTTCATTATTCTGTTTATTTTTTGCATAATCTATTAAGGTAAAAATTATCCCAACTCCCAGGAGAGAAAACTAAGTTTAAGTCAGGTTCAATAAATCTTTCAAGGTCACAAAGATAGTACCGTGTTTCCCCAAAAATAAGACAGGGTCTTATATTTATTTTTCCTCAAGAAGACACCCTAGGGCTTATTTTCAGGGGATGTGTATTTTCCCCTCAAAGCCTCAGCTTGCAGCACACACAGGATGGCTGGGACCTGACAGGGGGAGCCGACCTTGTTGGTGGGGCTGCCCGCACCTTTCCGGTCACCTCTGGGATAGTAGCTGTCATGATGGGGCAGATGAGAAGGGCTGCTCATCTTCTTTACCACTCCGTGACGAGATGCATGGGTTGTGCAGATGTGCTGCATGGCCACGCCCATCACTAGGTCTTATTTTCGGGGTAGGGCTTATATTGTGCAAATGCTTAGAAATCCTGCTAGGGCTTATTTTATGGGTAGGTCTTATTTTCAGGGAAACACGGTGGATAGGACATTTGATCTCATTGATCCAACCCAGTTGCCAGTCTAGTCCTCATAAAACAGTGGTTAAAATGGAGGGAATCAATTAACACAAGAAGAAGGTCATGCATGATTTTATTTAGATGCTGGCCTGGAGGTTAGTAAACCTTGGTTCTATCTAAAATACGCCAAGAGTGACATTGTCAGTAACTCTACCCTCTCGGTGAGGTTTCTAAGATCATTGAAGGATCCAGCTCCCTCCAAACACAAGGAACAAATGTTTCATCATTCTATGGGCAAATCCAACTTTGGGTTTGTAGCCAGGAGTCCAAATTTACCACAGGCTACAGACTGGGTAACTAAATACAAGAAGGTATCATGCAAAGGGGGAAGTAATCAGGTTTTGAGGACAAGACACCTGGGATAAAATGGAGCAATAAAATGACGTCAATATTATCCAGGTTACCATAAAGTTAGAGATAATGTGTGTGATACCTAACATGAAGGAGTATCTTTGCTAAATGAAAATCAATGTTATGATTTGAGAGTGATCTGGGATACTCAGAGCTCTCTCAGACCTGAGAAAAAGATCTTATTCAAGGATATAAGGTCATTCTTCTGAGCAACAGGTTTGTCTTCTATTGAAATGCTGCTGTACTGGGGAAAACCTAACCCTTTCTGCTTTTATCAGCAAATATTCCAGATAAAACCCTGGCTGCATTGTAGAGGGAAGGGTGGGGGGCATGTGCAGGGTAGGAAAGGTTCCTAGACACTGGGGATTTATAAGGAAAGCTAATCATAGGAGGAAGAGGAGGATACTGATGGCAGAGTGTGCTCACTTCATACTTCTGCTTCAAATTGCCAGGGGTACCAGTACTTACACATCATCTGTGATGAAAGGACAGGCAAGAAGGGGGAAGAAGGAAAAAGAAGGGATTTTCATCTTCAGATGGTTCTACTCTGGTACATTTTTATAAGCCTCATATTTCAAAGTAATTGTTTATTTTATTTCACAAACCCTGTGTAAGTCTAGAGATCTAATGCACAGCATAAGGACTATGGTTAATAATATTGTACACTGAAAATTTGCTAAGAGAATATCTTTTACCTGCTCTTACCATAAAATAAAAAAATAGGTAGCTATGGAAGGTGATGGATATGTTAATTTGATTCTAGTAATCATTTCACTATGTATATGTATATCAACACATCATGATGTACACCTTAAAAATATACAATAAAAATAATTTTAAAATACCCTGTGGTCAATCATAACACAAAGCATACATATTGCATCAATGAAATTTTATTTTCTTGTCTTAATAACTTCTTTGATTTCTAGAACTGACTTTTAAAGTTAGGGGATAACCAACCACAAGATAGTCATGCCTCTTCTCTTCCAAGTGGCATTAACCATAAGTATTAATCAGTGGAATACCTATCTTTGAACTGGTCAATTCATCAGTATTGAATACAGAACCACAATTTAGTGCAAATATTATAAATGGAGAAAACAAGGAATCTTAAAAGGTCTTTATTTGGCCAGAAAACAAGCCTTCTTATCTATTTTTACTTTTGTGCTTTCAGACATAGCCACACAAAGGCAGTTTTTTACCCATCATTCATTCAGGGTACCAGTCTTGCCTGACAGAGGAAGAAAATGCCTTATTTTCACTGATATAAATATATAAGGGCTGTCCCCCACATAATATTAATGGTGGCTGGATACTTTCCGGACAGCACTTGTACAACATAATGTTGGAACAAAAAAACAGGCCTACCTGAAAGTCTCAGTTTAGTTTCATTAAACATCTTTCTTGGGAAGCTATATTGAAATCGTGAAAGTATTGCTCTTGGTAAAATAACAATGAAAGAAAAAAGTTACTTCATAGGATTCTGACTATATTTCACATTTTTAAACAACTCTTCAGTGAAATAATAATATCTAAATAGTCACTGGGACTTAATGGTAGCAAGGTTGGATTGGATGATGCATATGAAGAGCAGGCTGCAACTTGGGAGAGGGACTACTACGTCCAGGATAAGTGTAGTGTTTTTCAGACAGTCTGGATGGAAGAGTGAGAGAGAGTAGTCCCAGTCTCTGATTGTTAGTGGGGAAGGGGGTGTGGTTTTGGCATTTTTCACTCCCCCATATGCACGTGAAGGGAGTTCTGCTAGCAATGCACAAAAGTTGTTCTTCCTTGTCACAGTAAGTGTAAGATGGCGGTTGTGACATTTAATGGCAAGGGGCCATGGACAGTAAACATTCTGCAGCGCCTCTCACAAAGAAGAATTTCCCCAGCACAAATGCCATTCATGCACCATTGGGAATTACTTTGCTCCATTATCAATTCTGGCTTCTCTCCCCATCTCCACTCTCTCCCCACCAAGTTTTCTTATTGATGCATCAGGAGAGACATAAGTCTGTCCATCCAGGACTCCTCCCCCTCTTGCTTCCTGGCCTGTCTGCCTGCAGAGAAGGTATTTTCCGGGGTAGGTTTACAGGTTGATTTGTTTGTTCTGTTCTGTTTTTGAGGGAGGGGGACAAGTTCAATTGTGGAGTGGAATGAAGTGAAATGGAGTGAAGAATTAGGAAGCCCATTTTGGTACACATCAAAATCCATGCTTTCCTGCAAGGTCTGCACCAGGCTGGCTTTGCAACAGCAGCCTTCGCATAGCCCTCATCGGGCAGAGAGGGAACAGGCAGAGAGGACACTCCCCCAAGAAGTGCTCAGGCACCACAGACAATACCTGAGAATCCTCATGGCCACTGCCTTAGGAGGACTGGGGCAGTGAAAGAACCCCAGCCACTCAGCAGCCCTGCCTGCAGCCCCACTCCGCATGACTCCCATGCTGCCATCCACCCCAAACAGCTCCGCAGTCCCAGAACTACCCTCTGCCCATGTGGCTCGACCTCTGTGGTTACCACACTGGGGTCTGACCCTGCGGCCACTCACGCATCTCCTGTCCTGCCCACAATGGCAGCTCAGGCTCTGAGGCTCCTGCTGTGCCCAGTCCCAAGGCTCTAGCCCTGAGCTTGATGGGAGCTGCTAGGACTAGGGCTCTGACCCCTAGGATCCAGTGTTGCCCCCAACCCAAGGCTCTGCCCGTATGGCTCCAATGCTCCTGCTGGGCCCACAACTCCACCAAGATTCCAGCAATGCACCTGAACCACAAGACCCAAATCCCAAGTCTTCACAACGGCAGCAGGGCCACAGAATTGCCCCAAGGTCCAACGTTCCAACAAGGACACTGCCCACCTGGAGCCACCATTACACTTGGACCTGGTTCAAGCAAATGCCCACAGCCCGGACACCCACGACCACTGCCTTGATAGCCTCATCCAGCTGCCACTGTCACCTCCACAAGGAAACCCCAGGCAGAGCAATTTCCCACAACACCAGCCTCCATGAAAAGGTTTTTATACCCAGATCCCAACTTAAGCTTCCAACAACAATCTGGGGAACAACCCACTGCCCCTTATGAAGAGCATCCATCACTGACTTGAACTGTGACAATCACAAGGGAAAAGAACAAAATATAACAGTTGCACTACGGATCTCAGTGCACCCAGCCCTCCCCTCCCAGGTCAACATTCCAGAGTAAGACACAAAAGTGCCATCTAAGGATCTCCTCTTCTTCTCACTAAGTAGTTCCCAGCAAAGGAGAATAGGTTCCCTGCAAACCTATCATCCCTGAGCTGAGAGAAAAGTATTCAGATGAGAAGAATCTAGCAAAAGAATTCTGGCAACATGAAAAGATAAAACAGTTTGACACCCCCAAGAAATCACAATGGATTGACAGTAATGGAACCCAACCAAACAGAAATTGTTGAAATGTCAAAAATAGAATTCAGAATATGGATGGCAAATAAGATGAATGGAATTGAAGAGAAAGCTGAAAACCAACAACAACAACAAAAGCCAAAAAAATATTTTAGGAAATCAATGAAAAAAATAAAGAAGTCACTAAAGAGCTTGACAACATAAGAAAACATATAATAGAACTTAAAGAAATGAAAGAGTCATTTAGGGAATTACAAAATATAGCAGGAAGCTTCAATAACATGTTAAACCAAGCAGAAGAAAGAATCTCAGAGCTTGAAGGTAAAGCTCTCAAACAAACGCAGTCATTCAAAGATACAGAAAAGAGAGCAAAGAAGACTGAACATTTACTCAGAAATATACGGGACTATGCAAAGCAAACAAAGACATGAATTATAAGTATTCCTGAGGGAGAAGAAGAAAGAACAAAAAGCATGGAAAACCTATTTGAGGGAATTATTGAGGAAAACATCCCCAGTATTGCCAGAGATTCAGATGTCCAGATTCAAGATGGTCATCAAATACCAGGAAGATTCAAAGGAAATAGAACATCTCCAAGACACATAGTTATCAACCTGGTCAAGGTCAAAATGAAGGAGAAAATTTTACAACCAGCAAGATGAAAACAATAACTAACCTACAAAATAAACCCAGAAGGCTAACAGCAGACTTCTCACCACATACCTTACAAGCCAGAAAGGACTGGGGTACCATCTTCAGAACAACTGCCTACCAAGAATCTTGTATCCTTCAAAACTAAGTTTCATAAACAATGGAGAAATAAAGACTTTTCCAGAATAGCAAACACTGAGAGAATTTGTCATGACTAGACCTGCCCTACAGGAAATACTCAGAACTGCATTATACATGGATAAGCACAATAGATACCCATCAGGGTGAAATCACCCAAAAGCTAAAGCTCACAGCTCATAACAAACAACAGCACAAGAGGGAAAACAAGCAATAAGGTACTACAACATGATGAACAGAACAGCATGCCACATATCAATATTATCACTCAATGTTAATGGTCTGAATGCACCACTAAAAGGCATACACTGGCTGAATGGATGAAAAAATATAACCTAAGTATCTGCTGTTTCCAGGAAACACATCCTACCACACAAGGACTCATACAGACTCACGGGGAAGGGATGGAAAAAATATTCCACACAAAACAGAAAGCAAAAGTGAGCAGGTATAGCCATTCTTATATCAGATAAAATTGATGTTAAATCAACAATTAAAAAAAAGACAAAGATGGTCATTATATAATGGTAAAGGGAGCAATTCTACTAGAAGACATAACAATCCTAAATATATATACCTAACACAGGAGCTCCCAGATTCATAAAACAAATCCTACTATATCTAAGCAAACAGATAAACATTAGCATCTTAATTGTCAGGGACTTCAATAGCCCAGTGAGAGAGCTGGACAGATCATTGAAGTAGAAAATAAATGAAGAAACACTGGACTTAAACAGGACTCTAGAACAAATGGACCTAACAGATATTTATAGGACATTCTACCCCAAAACTACTAAATATACATTCTTCTCATCAGCACATGGGACATTCTCCAAGGTTGGTCATATCTTAGGCCACAAAACATGTCTCAACAAATTCAACAAAACTGCAGTCATACCACGTATCTTCTCAGACCACAGTGGAATAAAACAAAAAACCAATTCCAAGAGAAACATTCAAATCTACACAAAGTCATGGAAATTAAACAACCCTGCTTCTGAATAATCGTTGGGTAATGATGAAATTAATATGGAAATCAAATGATTTCTCAAACTAAACAAAAGGGACATATGCTATAAAAATCTGTAAAATTTGGCAAAACAGTCCTAAGAGGAAAATTCATAGCCTTAAAATGCCTACATCACAAAGACATGAAGATCAAAAATTGACAACATAATGACACATCTCAAGGAACTAAAAAGGAAGAGCAAACCAAACCCAAAGCTAGCAGAACAAAAGAAATAACAAAGCTCAGACCAGAACTAAATAAAGTAGAAAACAAACAAAAACATACAAAGGATAAAAACATTGTTCTTTGAAAAGATAAACAAAATCAATAGATCCCTTGCTAGATTAACCAAAAATAGATAAGAAAGGACCCAAATAAGCTCAATCAGAAGGACGAAAGGAGATATTACAACTGATGCCACAGAATATAAAATGTCATCCATAAATATTATAAAAACCTCTATGCACATAAACTGGAATATAGAGGAAATGGACAAATTCCTGGAAACATACAACCTCCCAAGACTCAATCAGGAAGAAATAGAACTCCTGAACAGACCAATAATGACAGTGAGATTGAAGCAGTAATAAAAAATCTTCCAACCAAAAAATGCCCCAGACCAGATGAATTCATAGCCAAATTCTACCAGACCTACAAAGAAGAACTGGCACTCATCCTACAGATATCATTCCATAACTTTGAGAAGGAGGGAATCTTCCCTAACTCACTCTATTAAACAAGTATTACCTTGATACCAAAGCTAGGAAAGGACACAACAAAAAACGAAAACTATAGACCAATGTCCTTTATGAATATAGATGCAAAAATCTTCAACAAAATATTAGCAAACAGAATTCAACAGGACATCAAAAAATTTACCATGATCAAGTGGGCTTCATCTCAGGGATACAAGGATGGTTCAATATATGTAAATCAATAAATGTGATTCACCATATAAACAAAAGCAAAAACAAAGATCATATGATCATCTCAAGAGATGCAAAAAAAGCATTTGACAAAATCTAGCACCCTTTTGAAGATAAAACCCTCAACAAACTAGACATAGAAGAACAAATCTAAAAATAATAAAAGCCATGACAAACCCACAGCCAACAACATACTGAATGGGCAAAAGTTGAAAGCATTCCCCTAAGAACTGGAACAAGAGAAAGGTGCCCACTGTCACCACTTCTATTCAACATAGTACTAGAAGTCCTAGCCAGAGCAATCAGGCAAGAGAAAGAAATGAAGGGTATCCAAAGTGGGAAAGAGGAAGTCAACTTATCACTTTTTGCTGACAATATGATCTTATATCAAGAAAATGCCAAAGACTCAGCCAAAAGACACCTGGAATTGATAAATAAACTTAACAAAGTCTCAGGTTACAAAATCAAAGTACAGAAATCGGTAGCAGTTCTATTTATTAAGAACAGCCAAGCTGAGAATCAAATCAAAGACTCAATAACAATCACAATAGCTACAAAGTAAATGAAATACTTAAAAATATACATAACCAAGGAGGTGAAAGATCTCTACAAGTAGAACTATGAAACACTGATGAAAGAAATCACAGAAGTCACAAATGAATAGAAAAACATCTCATGCCCATGGATTGGTAAAATCAACATTGTTAAAATGTCCATAGATTCAATGCAATCCCCATCAAAATACTAATGTCATATTTTAGAAATCCAGAAAAAATAATTCTTCACTTCATTTGGAACCAAAAATGAGCCTGGATAGCCAAAGCAATCTTAAGCAAAAAGAACAAATCTGGAGGCATCA
>VBSM01003204.1:53143649-53155253 GCA_008086735.1 Cheirogaleus medius | reverse complement strand
ATGGTGCTGGGAAAACTGGATAGCCACATGCAGAAGAATGAAACAGGACTCCTATTTCTCACAATATACAAAAATTAATTCAAGATGGATGAAAGACTTAAAGGTAAGGCATGAAACCATTGAATGATTCACTTAAATGTAAGCCATGAAACCAAGAAGAAAATGTTGGAAAAACTCTTCTAGATAGCAGCCTAGTCTAATAATTTATGACTAAGACCCCAATGGCAATCACAGCAACAACAAAAAGAAATAAATAGGACTTTATTAAATTAAAAGGCTTCTGCATAGCAAAGGAAATAATCAAAGACAACAACATACACAATGGGAGAAAATATTCTCAAACTATATATCTGATATAGTGCTAATATCCAGAATCTACACAGAAAAACAAGTCAGCAAGGAAAAAAAACCAAACAACTCCATTAAAAAGTGGGCAGAAGACATGAACAGAAGTTATTCGAAAGAAGATAGACAAATGGCCAACCACATGAAAAAATGCTCAACATCACTAACCATCAGGGAAATGCAATTAAAATCACAATAAGATACTACCTTACCCCTGTTAGAATGGCTATTTTAAAAAGTCACAAAACAAAACACAGTGCTGGTGTGGATACAGAGGGTAAACAATGCCCATACACTGTTGATGGGACTGCAAATTCATACAACCTCTATGGAAAATAGTATGGAGATTCAGCAAAGAAATAAATATAGACTCACCATTCAACCCGGCAATTCCACTGTTGGGTATCTACCAAAAGGAAAAGAAGTCACTTTATCAAAAATACACCTGCACTCGAATGTTTATTGTAGCATAATTCACAGTTGAAAAGATGTGGACACAACCCAAGTGCCCATCAATTCATTAGTGGATTAACAAAATGTGACACACACACACACACATCATACAGTACTACTCAGCCATAAAAAGAAATGAATTACTTACTGCCTTTTGCAGCAATTTAGAGGGAACTGAAGTCATTATCCTAAGTGAAGTATCTCAGGAATGGAAAAACAAACACCACTTGTACTCTCTAATAATTTGGAATTAATCAATGTGCCCACATGGGCACAGAGAAAAAAGTCATTGGAAATCAAAAAGGGGGAGGGGAAAGGAAGGGAGGGATAAAAAACTACCCAACTGGTACAATGACACTATTCAGGTGATGGGCACACACACATTATAAAGGGCAAATTGTTTTATTCAGATTTCACCAATTTAAATGTTAATTTCATCCAAAAACCCTCACAGAAACATCTAGAATAAGGTCTGACCAAATGTCTAGGCACTGTGGCCCAGCCAAGGTGACACATAAAAGGAGCCGTCACACCAGCCCAGGAGAATGACACACTCTTGGATCTCCAGGCCAGCTGCCAGATGAGTGGCAGTGAGTGACCTTAGTCAATGCTCAAGAATTGTCCAGGAAACCCATGCCTGGTTCCTAACTCGCAGAATCTGGGAACATTGTAAAATGGCTGTTTTAAGTTACCAAGTTTTGCGGTAGCTTGTTAGGCTGCAATAATAATTGGAACACTAACTTTAACTCATATTACTCCCCCTCTCTCTTATGAAGCTTCAGCTACACTGGCCATCTCAAACACACCAATTCCTCCCAGCCTCAGGGCCTTTCTACCTGCCATTCTTTCTGTCTGCAATATTTTCCCACCAGCTCTTTGTTTAGCAGGCTCCTTTCATCTTTCCTTCCTGGCTCAGATCAAATATTACTTCTTCAGAGAAGCCTCCCCTGACCACACTCTCTAAATTGGCCTCCCTCCCTCTCTATGGAGCTATAAATATATTTTTTTATTCTGTTCATTTTCTTCAAGACATTTATCTCAATCCGAAATTGTCTTGCTTTGCTTCTTTGGCTATTGTCTTCCCCCATGAAAACATTAGCTCCATAGGGTGGGTCCTTACCTAGCTCGGTTATCACTCACACAGTGATTAACACAGAATATGTGTTCAATAGATATTTGTTGAATGAAAAGTAATGAATGTTTATCTCATATGGAGGTAACTGACTTCAGAATCCTGTACACAGGCCTCAACTTACTTTACTCTGCTACCATTATCACAGAATTTAAAGAAGGAAGACTGGAGCTCCCATGCAATACAAAGGATGTTTTTCTCTGACTTTCCTTCTGCTCTTTTTTCCCCTCTCTAATGAGATGAGCATTCACCAGGGAACAAAAAGCCTAGCATCCTTTTACAATAACTCAGAGACAAAAAACCTTCGCATTTTTATACTTCATTATCTGTGGGGCTTATTTATATACTTTCCTAAAACTTCCAGATTAATTATATGACTTTTCTAGATGGAGAAAGGGAAAGAATCTTCTCTCTTCTCTCCTGGAGATTCAGTCTACCCTTAGCCTTTGTGTAATATAGTCTCAGCTCTTTCTTTCTCCTCCAGTGCCCCAGCACAGGGCTTACAGAGAGCTTGGCAAAGGGGTGGGAGAGAAGCAGTTTCATCTCCTACTTTTTTTTGTTTCCATTTCTTGGCTTGAGTACACTGGAAGTATGAGAACAATATGTTTTCCCACCATCTGAACTGAAGTTCTTATCCGCAGCCCCTTCCTACCTGCCAGTGGACACTCACCACCACCCTGTAAACTTACTAATTCCCTTTACTCTGGTTTTCCCAAGTCTTAGCTGTGTCTTTCAGTTTCTGTATTCTTATGCTTTGACATTTGGGGCCTTACTGACCCCAGAGGGACTGCTCTTCCCAGGATTCATCAGTTCCTAGAGAGAGGAAACAACTCACTTGTGACCAAACTTTTCAAGTATAAACCAACCAGTCTAGAATCCACATCCCAATCACCTCCTTTATTGAGCTCCCATACTCTGAGCCACTGTCCATCTGTCCTAATCATCCCAGGGTCAGGTACCAAAAAACTAAAGACAGTCCCTACACTGTAGAGCTTGCTGAAATCATTCAAACTAGCCCATCCTAAGCCTGTTTACCCTGACTCACCATTCCTTCCCATGGAAACAACAGTAAAGGCTCTTGCCCACAGTTGCCCCCCACCATCGTTCTGCCTCCTGACCCACCCAGGTGCTTCTCTATGTGGCCCCCCTGCGGTGTGGTGTGCCTGCTCCTCTTGGGAACTATCAGTAATAAACTACCTTTTCAATGGCAATCATCTCCTGATCTGTCAACTTTACTATAACTCAAATTTCTATTAATATAGTATATTTTAAAACATACCTTTAGACTATAAATAAAGATAGTATCTTAATCATTTTGGGGCAACTCTGATTCTGTGCATTCAGTGTTCGGTATTTTAAGTTTTCTTTTAGCAAGATTTTTAAATTCTTGATTTAAAGCACTAATTCATTCAAGAAACATTTATTGATGCCTGTGTGTACTTGGTACTGTGGAAGGCTCTGGGGATAGAAGGATGAACTAAACACCCTCTCAGGCAGCCTCCTGGTAGGATAGGGACTCAAAAAAATGTTTAAGAAAAGAAGGGATGAATCAATGTCTTTCCAGAGTCCACAAGCTAGAATCCACGCCTGCTGGATCCCCTGGTGTGTTACCTTTCTGAAATTGTTGTCAACTTTAGAAAGCTTGAAATTAGAATAAACTGGTTTTGTTCTGTTCTTTTCCATTCTTTACATGTCAAGCTACGGAAATTGGGAATCTGAAAGATTGTTCAAATTTTCCAGGTGATTTTTTTTTTACCAGATTTAATTGTCTCCTTTGGAACATCTTCACAAAAACATAGCCTAACTTGCCCTAAGAACAGCCTGAGGAAACTGTTGCTTTGGAGACAGAAAATAAATGTAACATTAATAATAATAGCTAACACTTACTGAGCTCTTAATACATGCCAGGCATCATCTCAAACATGGTTTATATATTATTTTATTTAATCCTGATAACTCGTATTATTGTCCTTATTTTACAGACGAGGAAACTGAAGCTTAAATAAGGTGAATCATTCACTACTGGTAGTACAGCTAATTAGAAGTAGAGTCAGGATTTGAATCCAGGCAGAATTATTCCAGAGTACTAATTCTAGATATAAACTAAGAAACTGTATAATTTTTTCAGGATACATTGCTTAGACCCATTCCTACAGTTCATGAAAGAATTTTCACCAACGTTCATCCCAGGAGAAATCCTAGCCATGTGAAATCCTGCTACTAAACATACAATATCTGAGTTCACCAGAATCTTTCTTCTTCTATGATTTATTAAAATTTCTTTTCAAGCTTGCTCTGCCTAGCCAATATCTACAGGTCTAATTGGGGTCTAATTGGTGATATAATAAAAATGAGATACTTTAAAGAAACATTCCCGGATAGTTTCTCTCTAGAACTCTCCATATAAGGGTATTGAACTTTAATAACTGTATACATGCATAGAATGTTCCTTAGGACTGGAGGGTGAGATCTCTGCTTCCTTGTTAGTGAAACTTGCTCAAGGAATTTAGTCAAAATCTTGTGAGAATGACTGCCTGCCTTGGCTTTAATTATTCTTTCCATTAGTTTGGGTCAATACATACCACAGAGGTCATCTCTGGACTTGATTTACTGGACTGAAGGTGAATTTTTTCCTCTCTAGGATAAATAGGTCCTCATAGACCAGGCACTGGATAACATCTTGGGGAGTCTACAATACCAACCACCTGGAACCTTGGATATTTCTTAACACAGATTTGTGGGAAAGAAAATCATAGGACATCATGTAAATCTTAAATCTGCTCTTTTGTTTCTCTATGTATATGGCTACAGATTAGACAAATTTACTGTAGTATGCAAACATACCTCTTTTCTGGCACCCTGAGTTACAGAATTCTCAGGGAAAACACTAAAAGCTACTTCTTTTCCTCTCTTGCATCCAAAAGAACAATCAATGAGTTACTGAGTAAGGCTTTTGACCCACTGCCAAGCCTCAAGCTTCCTGAGACACTAGTCAAATGGTATTTAATACTTTAAAGCCCAAACTTCTCCCAGTAAAGGGAGAAGACACACCCCAGGATTTTGTTTCATTCCAAAACAAGTATTTATTGAATGTCTACTATGTGCCTGACACTGTTCTAAAGCCTTGGAGGTGAAGCAGTGAATCTGTGTTCTTCTCATCATCGAGGAGCAGGAAGGCAGTACCTGCAAATTCCCACTGGAGCCAATGCACAGGGCAGAACACTTTAAACTCTACTCAGACTCTCAGAAATTAGGGTTGGGAAAAACCCCCAAAAGTCTTCGGAGCCTTGTAGCTGCCTTAGGGGCTCTGCTCTCCACACTTACTAGAACAAGGTATTTAACATGAGTTGGGGGCAGAGAGCATGAACCCCTCATATTTACATGAAAAGTTTTGTACACGAGTATGCACATTTTCTGGAGCCAGGATCTATAGGTTTCCTCAAATTCTCAAAAAGACCTGGAATTCCATAGAAGTGGGAAGCATTTGCCTAACATACCCACAGCCCGTGGCGCCCAGGAAACTAAACTGGTGAAGGCCGAGCACTTCTTTGGTGAAGGCCATTTTTCGAACCAAAAAGTAATGCCAAATGGACCCTGCATTGGTGTGACAGCCACTTGGACTGGGGTCCACCCTGCTCAGTCCTTCCTAAACTTCTCCACTTCGCTCACCAGAAGGCTTCAGGCGCGACTGTAAGGTGATCCATTGCCTTGGAAAATGCAGGAGAAAGACACCGGCCTGGATAAAGAGGCACTGATTCCTGGCAAGGATATCACAACAAGGCTCTCTTCTCCGGACCTCACCTCACTCTTGCCATTTCTAAGGTAAGGACAAAACTAGTTCTCAGAGCCCGTCTGCCTGCAGCTCCAAAGTTCTCTGACAGCAATAAAGGCGCGACTGGATTGATCTAGGCTTTTCCCGACAGGAGAGATGGTCCCGCAGGCGCTTCTGCGCTTAGTTGGGGTGCGCACCTGCTCAGTGACAACGGGAGTGCGCCACCCGCACTTCACGCGCGCGCCGGCCACGCACCCCCACTCCGCGGCGGACGCACGCTAGGGGGACACACGCGCTGCCGCACACGCGCACCGGGCGCACCCCCGCACCCCGCGCTCGCATCACCGCACGCGCGCGCACCACGGCGGGCAACTTCTGCACGGGACTCGGCGTGCGCGGGCGCGAGCAGTACTTCACCGTCAGTCACCGTCGCGTCCGCCTGCTCCCCTGCCGGGTGCACCTCCAGCCGCAGAGATTTCGGGTTGTGGGACCAGAACCGCCCGGGCCGGAAGAGCTGCTCCTCGGTCACGAAGCGCAGTTGCACGCTGTACTGCTGGCGCGCGGGGACCCGGGCCGGAGCGGGGGCCGCAGCCATGGTCCGAGCCCCGCTGCCCCAGCGGCGCCCCCTCCGCGCAGCTCCGCGCTCTGAGAAACTGCTAGGGGGAAGGGGAGGGACTTGGAAGCTTGTGCCACCTTCCCCTCCCTCCCGTGGCAAGTTCAATCTTCGACCTTTGAGACACCCTCTGGCTTCTGCTGGCACCTGCGGCCCTCCGCGTGCCCCACAGCCCCCAGGGGCGCGCGCTGGGAAGCCGCAACTCCGCGCCGCACAGGAGCGCGCTGTGCACGGGCAGAAGGGCCCAGCCACCCCGCGGGTCGGCAGTTCTGAACACAAGTTTGGAGAGGCGCGCACCTGAAAACAGTTGGGGTTTGGAAGCAGAAGGGTGACCCCTGCTGTTCGCTGGGACCGCTCTGCGGGCGTGGGCGTGGGTTTGGAAATGGCCTTGGCCTGGGCTCTCTGGTGGGCACTTAAACTCTTGCTGTGGTTCTGGCGCCACTGGCACCCACGTGTGAGCAACGGCCCCAAGTCCTGAGGGCTTTCCTCACTGACAGGGTCCCAAGAGCAGCAGGGAGACTCTGGCTAGTGCAACTGCCTCGCCCAAATGCCCATATTCGTCTTCCACTACTTGGAATTGAAAGCTTACTTGCTGCTGGACTGTGAGCCATTTTCCTAGAAGTGGACGGGGAGAGCCAGGGACTCTTGTCCCAAAGTTGACGCCTGTCTCCAGCAGCTACCCAGCCTAGTCACTTGGCTCCAGCTTCAAAGGACGAAGTCTCCAAACCATGGGCAACCAATTTGCACGTCATTTTCTTCTGTGCAGAGAAATTGGTCTTCAGCTGCAGAGAGTTAAGGAAACAGTTCTTTTGACAAGAGTTCTCTACACTCATAGAGTCATGTGCCATAAAGGGACCTTTTCTTCAAATCCTGAACCAATTTTTGTGTGCCCCCAGTGTGTGACCTCCTAATAGAATGAATTGCAGGAGGAATGCAAGGTTTGTAAATCCATTCTGATTCTGTGAAGACAATGTTCTTATTAAGTAAGCAGGTTGACTTTAGGAGAACAAGCTTCCGTAGAAGTCCTGACTTCAGAGTCCCCAAATGGAACTGTTAAACCCAGCTAAGCTTCCTGAAATCCTGGGTCTTATTTATCTCCCCCTCCCACCCACCTCCCTTGTTTTCCCAGGTCCTGAGCAGGAGTCTCTGGCCCCTCCCTCACCCTCCAATACATTTTTGATGATGCTTAGCAAAGAGAGCTCTGTAAACTACCTGGTAAGCTCTCAAATTAAGTTCAGAGCTCCTGCCTTAACCCCAAAGAACGAATCCTTTGTGGTTAATTTTTGGCCTTGGTAGATGAGGCATTTTGACTGATGGGCTTCCCAGCCTCTCGGTTCAAATCTTATGCAGTGCCTCCCTTATTCTATCCAGACATAACTTAGGATCTGGTCATAAAAATTAGAGGCTGCCTCAATAATACGGTCCCAGACAATCACTGGAGACTCCAATGCATGATTAACTCACCTCCCAGGACTCAGAGCTGGGCCCTCTCAAAAGTGCAAGTGCCTAAGAATGTAAAGTGCTTCCCTAAGCGCCTCTCAGATCCTGTCAGTGAGTAGTTTACAGCAAGGACAAAACTGGCTCATCCTGAAAGGACCTCATTGTTCTCTGAGGTTCCTCAAGGCAAATCCTTTACAAAATCTTTATGGTAATGTCAACATTATGCATTGATGATAAAATTGGCTTATTGTATCTCATTTGTATTGGTTTCCAAGGGCTACTATAACAAAATACCACAAACTTGGTGGCTTAAAACAACAGAAATTTGTTCTGTCAAAGTTCAAGCTCAGTAGCCTTGAAATCACCATGTCAGCGCGGTGGCGCTCCCTCTAGAGGCTCCGGGGAGAATCTTTCCTTGTTCCTCCCAGCGCCTGGTGGCTTTCCGTTTTTCTTGGCTTCCTTGACTGGATCACTCTACCAGGGGTCCTCAAACTACGGCCTGCGGGCCACATGCGGCCCGCCAAGGACATTTATCTGGCCGCGGGGTGTTTTGGCCACCGCTGCCTGTCCTGCTTAGCAGCAAACTCGTCCCGGGCCCATAGCGCGCATGTGTAGAATGTGCGCCGCACTCTCCAACGGCCCTCCAACAGTCTGAGGGACAGTGAACTGGCCCCTTGTTTAAAAAGTTTGAGGACCCCTGCAGCTGTTCCTTCAGGGTCACATTACTTCCTTTTCATGAGCCTGTGTCTTCTCCTCCTGTCTCTTATGAGGACATTTGTCATTGGATTTAGGGTCCACCCAGGCAATCCAGCATAATCTCATCTCAAGATCCTTAATTACATCTGCAAAGACCCTTTTCCCACATGAGGTCACATTCACAGGTTTGGGAAGTTAGGATGCGAATATATTTGGGAGTCACCACTGAACCCATTGCAATGGGTCATTGAAAGAACCCAAACCTTCCTTGATATCCAGCCCTAGGAAGGAGGATGTGCTTTCAAGATACCATTTCAAAGCTTCGGCCCAGCCTTTGTGTATATGCCTTGGTGATGGGCACACTTCCTACTCCTGGCAGGCACAAGAGAAGACAGTTTGAGAGAGGGGACTGGTGGGAGGGGCTGGGGAGGGAAAAGTAACTAGACTTGAATTACAAAAGGAACTAATTTCTAGAGGAACTAAAGTGTCCTGCATATTACAGGAGAAGATTAACTTTATTGTGAAAAATGAGGAACATTATGGAAAACAGGGAAAATGTTGATCTTCTTTCTTAGAAACTATATTTTTTCTGTAAATTAACAGTTTCCTCAGGAGAGGATGGGTGAAAGAGAGAGAGCGAGAGAGAATTGATCCAACAATTATTCTCTACACCAATGGTCTTCCAGCTGAGGTAAGACCAGCATGGAGCAATTTAACCACTTAAGTACCAGCGTGGACTATAGTCGACAGCCACAGATGAAAGCGCACAGCGACTTTAGCCGACAGCCATGATATGAAGGCGCACAGCCGAGCGACTATAGTCGACAGCCAAAAGCTTTTACTTCTACAGCTTTTATCTCTGCAGTTGCAGTGTGTACGTTCAGCTAATAAGTTACTACGAATCTGTGACCTTTTAACAAGTCCTTAGTAGGAGTTATTATAGTTATTTTCCTAAAGCTGCCTGTAAAGTAAAAAAAGCTTTCAGTGCTTTAAAGCTTTCCTCATCACACAAGAGCAAAACGGATTCGTCGTCAATGCACAGCACAAACTATCGTGCGGACTGTGAGTGCCGACTGTGGGCAAGGTTTCAAAGTGGTTAAGGGAATAGATTTCTAGACCCTCTACTTTCACAAGTACCTTTTTAAAAAATTGATCTACCTAAGAAACTCCTGTAATGGAGATGCCAATTCCCCTTCCTTCTTGCTCACTTTGTTAAGGAAAGGCATACCTCTCGCTCACCCTAAATTTTACCGTGTCTGCTTGCCATGGAGTATAAAAATATACAGAGCACCAAAGACATAACTCAAAATTTTATTGTAGCTATACTTGTTGTAGCTATGCAGAAGGTAAGTGTCTATCATTATTTCAAAAGTCAGGTGATAGCCAATTCTTTGTTTATAATAAAATCGAGGGAGACCTAATTGAGTTGTCACCTGAGAGATCATTAAAAATAATATTTTGATGATAGATTACTATGTGACTTTTGGCAACTCCCAGCAATCACAGCAGCCATGGAAGGAGGGGCCCTGAGACTTATGCTTCCTCACCTTCATGGATAATTCTCCTCTGTGATTATTCATGAAAAGTATAATAATTAAATCAAGAGTATTTTAACAGAGACATGTGGTCATGGAAGTTTCTAAAGTTGTATTTAAATTTATATACATTTTAGTTGCAGCAGTTACAAGGTTAAGAGAAAAGACTGTTAAGCATAAAGTGGATTACAAGTAGGACAAAATTCTATGGGGAAAGTACAATGGAAAGAAAATTTGAACAAGAATATATATGTAATTTCTGACTATGAGAGCTCATCATATATTTTTAATGGATGATAATGAGTATCCGATAACCATATTATTTAGAATCATTGGCTTCATTTAAATGTGAATATAACTTTTATTTTTAAATGTCAATATTAACAATGCACTGGAAATAATGTTCTTGTGAATATTTAAACTTGAAACATTTTAGATGTCAGCTTTAAAATGTGTGCAGGTAATCTCTGAATTTATAAAATTCTCGTAGGGACACACAGAGGAAAAAAACACAAGCATTTAATAACACTGCAGTAGGAAAGCAGAACAAAGAAGCATGCCAACGCCTCTTTAGCATTTGGTGGGAACTTGAACCAAAGCTCTTTTTTCTACCCAGCTCTTAACAATGGAACCTGGAGTGCCAGAGACTAGAAAGTTCTACTGAAGTCACCAGCACATGATTCTAGCCTGAATAACTCAGACTTGGGAAAGGCTACTTCTGGAGGGAAGGAAGTGAATCCTAAAAGTAAAACCAACTCTCAAGGGTGAGGTCAGGTTTTTTGAGAAAGGTCCAGGGGATGGCCACAGTTAGAAGTCACGAAGGCAGTCTGGTCCTGCAGAGAGAGGGTGCACCTGCTATGATGGAGCCAAAGGCAGATCTGGGAACATCCTGAGAGGAGCTGCCCTTAGCGCACAAGGAAAGTCTCATTGGGCGTACGGTTTCTCCCATCTCAGGTTAGAATTTCCCCACATTGCCCCATTTAAGTGGTTCAGTCAGTCAGCGTGGTGTGGTGGTGAGACAGGATCAGAGAGAAACATGTCCTGCCTCACAACTGTGCCCCTTCTAGCCTCACTGGGAGGGGACGTTTTATCTAGAAGACTATGTCCAGGCTTACTGGTCGTTACTAGGAGCCCCATAGGGTTTGGAGTAGGAGGAGGGAGCAAGCCACACTGAAGAGTATGCTAAGGAGTTGTTGGGGAGGCAGATTTGGGGTCCAGCCCCAGCCCCACTCCTTATTGCCTAGTTAACTCAGGCAGTTACTTAGATACTTTGGATTTGTGGAAGCTTTTACAGTAAACCCACAACAAGCTTATAAGCTTGTGAAAATTAAATGGCACTGTGTAGCAAACACTCAATGTATAGTGGCTATCATTAGTATTATTCGTTGCTGAAGAAAATAGGGAAAAGAGAAGCTTAAATGAACCATCTTCCCTAACCTGAAGGCAATTATGGGCATGATTTTATAATAGTTATTTCTAATTTTTTTTCTATTAGCCAGCTAATCTTGGCAATAAGTTGGCTTTTCTGATTGAAAGTGAAAAAAAATAATGTGAATACCCCACATAGAAGAGGTGTATATAGGACCTGACTCAGTTTTCTTTTCTTTTTTTTTTTTTT
>VBSM01003204.1:53119735-53143549 GCA_008086735.1 Cheirogaleus medius | reverse complement strand
AATATACCATGCTCATGGGTCGGCAGAATCAACATTGTTAAAATGTCTATACTGACTCAGTTTTCTATTGATAAGAGAAAAAAAGATTAGTCACCATGTCATGTGAGTTTCAACTTTACTTATTTCTGTTTTTGTTGTCTTGTCATTTATTTATGGCTTGTGATTTATATTACTTGTACCCAGAGGCACATTGGCATGTTTTGTAACTCTACCAAATAAATAAACAGCAGCTCTATTTCCATATCTATTTGTATGGAGGTAAAAGCAAACATAAAAAAACAGATTGGGAAAAACAAGCTGGAAAATTGAGAAGAGTGAAAGTTGGGAGGGGCATTTTGGAAAACTAATGTGGTTTTAGTTAACCTGCCAACCCTCATTCAAATTCAGCAATAGACAGTCACAAAGACATGATTTTGCTAATCATCAGCCTGGAGTTCTTTCCGGAGAGGGGCTGTGTCTGTATGAGATTTATGCATGATTTCTCATGAGGTTCTTTTCTTGATCTCCAAGCAGGAATTTCAGGGAAGACATAGTGAGCTTGCTGACTCCTCACCTCTTATTCTCTCAGCAACTGACCATAAACCAGAACCCATTTGATTATCTGATTTACTGGAGAATATAGTAGGAAGAATAACATAGATGATACCCAAAAATGTATACTATCAGCATATACTTCACTAAGGTATCCATATCCTTTTTGATTTCTCCCTAAATAAAAGTTGCTACACCAGTTAATGTTTCTTTCCAGTTCTAATATTCTACATACATAGAAAAATAGCTAATATTTATTCATTGCTGTACATACACCCACTTGTTTGTATCACCTGCTTGTGGATTTATGTGTAGGCCAGTGTTAACACTAGTCCACATTCTGAAGGACAATGCTGTATAAAATTGATCATGCATAAGAATCACCTGTAGAGATTTAAAATGCAGATTCCTGGGCTCCGCCCCCAGCAATTCTGATTTAGCAGGCCTAGTGCAGTGCCCAAGAACTTTTATTTCTAACTCTATTGCTAACAAAGTCTGTTGCTGCTGGTGCTGCTCTTGTGACTCCTGTGAACTACACTTAAAGCAACTCTGTTCTAAGCTCGAGAGGAGATGCACCTGAAGTCAGACTATGCGTTAAAACCTGCAGCAGCTAATTCAGGAAGCTGATGAATTGCATAAAGATAATGGAGGATAACTGCTGTCAGCTGAATATTTGTGTCCCTCCCAAATGTATATGTTGGAATCCTACCCCCCAAGGAGATGGTATTAGGAGGTAGGGCTTTTGGGGAGGTGCTTAGGTCATGAGGACAGACCCTTCATGATCTGATGAGTGCCCTTATAAAAGGGACCCCAGAGCGCTGCCTTTTCCCTTCCACCATGTGAGAACACAACTAAAAGGCACCATTTGTGAACCAGGAAGAGAGCCCTCACCACACACTGAATCTGCCAGTGCCTTGATCTTGGACTTCCATCCTCCAGAACTGTGGGAAACACATATCTGTTGTTTATGAACTATCCAATCTATGGTATTTTGTTATAGCAGCCTGAATGGACTAAGACCATAACTGTATCATTTAATTACAAGTGTGTAGTCTTTGTCAGTAGTTTTGCCTCAGACATGTGAAACTCTTTCCACATCATTCAAAGATATAATAGCTTGTTTATCTTCTTAGGGAGAGATTGACACAAACAAAGTCTTTAGAAGGGACAAATGAATAGGATTATTTTAAAGAGTCCTAACTTTATGCTTGTACATGAACCAATCAACATTTCCCTTTCACTCATATGTGATTGCTACGTGAGGATCTGAGGGATAGTACAAAGAGCACTTTCACCTTTTCTGTTTCCACTTCATCTGCAGAGTAAGAATGGTAAGAATGGCCTGTATCAAAGACTCGCTATAACAATTAAGTGAATAATGCATATGAAAGCAACAACACTGCCCAGGAGAATCATCCCTGACCTACCTGCAAGTCAATCCCCATTCTCTCAGGGCACATCATCCTTTCCCTTCAGTGGACTCATCCTAGATTAGAACCATATATTTGGAGGGGATGGTGTGATGATTTAATTAACATGAGCACCTGCTTTGCCAACTGTTGAACCCACAACACTTAACCTCATTCTGGTTCATAGCAGACAATCAGAAAATGTCTGTTGAATGAACGACAATGTTTGGCCCATGGTAAAAACTCAGTAAATGTCGATTTAAAAAGGAGTATACACACAAAATATTAGATGTGATCAAAATGAGAAATTAAGAAAAAGGAAATAGTCCTTAATAACTAAGAACTTGAACATTACACTAGAAGTGGCTGCAGCCAATGCAGCACTGGCCGAGGGCTGTTGAGGTCTTTAGCTCCATGTGAGTGCAAAGCAAAGACTGAAGACTCCTGTGTTTAAGAGTTGGATCATTACCTACTAGAAAAAAAAGGCTGAGCCACTAATCTCTTGGGTTATCCTTTTTTTGTTTAAGAATCTACCGTGTCTCTGATTTCTTCAAATGCATTTCCTATTTTTTCCTGAGTTCTTCTTAATGGAAAATTTAAATCAGTGATAAGCACAGCATCTTAGAATTTACAAGCACAATGCGGATTTTCAGCTCAATAGCTCCTATAGGTCTGCCAAATTTGTCAAATTTATAATGATGGTCTGGGGGGAAAATTGCTCAATTAGATTGCCAAGCACACTGACACACACAGAGCATATAAATTTTTACCTTTCAAGGATCAAAATTAATTTTTGGTATGAGGACATTATTAGTATGACAGTTTTACTGTACAAGTTAAAAATAGGAATTGCATAATAGGACAAAAACACTGTATCATTGAGTTCCTAGTCAAGGAGCACTGCGACGTGTGTTTTCTTGGAAGAAAGAGAAATAGACAGCTCAGTTCCCGAGGGAGAAGTTGCACAAAGAGACAACATATACAAGCTAATTGCAGACAATAAAAATAAATCGTAAAATCATTTTTTATACACCTAAATGCAAAGTAGACCATTTTAGACAGCTTTCCTAACCTTTGCAATCAGAACTAAACCCGCTGTGCTTGTGCTGTTTGTCAAATACAGCATTAGTTTGGGAAGCTTTCAAAATAAATTCAAATCATCTATGGTTTTGCATTATGAGTCTGTGCTCCTTCTTCCGCCACTAATTTTTATATTGGGGAAATTATGTCAATATTAAGAAAAGGATTCCTGGTATATTCTGCAGAGATATTTTTTATGTATGCATATTGATTTCAGATTATTATTATGCAAAGAGACAGGATTCCAAGTCAGCAGATCTGTTTCCATCTCATTTTCACAAGCTGGTACACCTTTTTAACCTCTCTCTGTCTCAAGTGTCCCCACCTGATAAAAGTAGAATAATAATACAGCTAACCTCACAGGATAATGGCCAGAGTTATAATCTTCATTTTTATTTATTTGGGCCAATTTAAAATTAGTTTCCATTCACAAAACAGGTGTAGGTTCTATAGCCTAAGTAAGGTATGGCAATAGGAATAATATATACAAAAGTGCTTAGTAGTACTGTGAGCTACACAAAGAGATTTACTGATGTTATTTTATATACCTCACTGAATAAGGAAGGAACGTAGTTGCTGGCCATTGGTAGGAACAGTCGCAAACGGTCACTTGTGAGCTGAGCCTCCTACCTGAGCCCAGGCCTCGTTAGGTCTTTCAGAGTGGGCAGTGCTCAGTGCTTCACATCGACCTTCAGTGCTACCTGCCAATTATCTTCCCCAGGTACCTGCTAAGAGGGCTGCACTTTAGAACAGCTGCAATCTCTGCTCTTTAAAAATAGAAAACCACTTTAATGTGTGTAGGCTTAACACAAGTGGGGGCAGAGAGATCCCTCAACCTTAGTACCATCAAAGATTTTTCTCCTTTGTAACTTAAAACAATCTAGATTTTTTTTTCTTTAAACAAGGACAAGTTGTTTTTCTGAAAATTTGAAATGGATTGGAAAAATGGCACATCTACTGGTAAACCAGTTATGATAAAAGTGGATTACTGCAACTTTTTCAGTTTCTTCATGTATGTCTCTACAATTGAAAGAAATAATCCATCATTGAGGATTTTCAAAAATCATTTAGTTCACAGACTATAAACCACCAATTCACAAAAAAGAAATACAAATATATATATACATATATATATGTATATATATATATAAAAGATCAGATGCTCAAGCTTATTCAATTTGGAAAATGTCAAATAAAAACGTAATGAAAATCTGCTTTCACTGTGTAGAATTGCAAAAGATTTTTTAAATTGTATTAGCTAAGGGACAGAGAAATGAGTACCATGCTCACTGATTGGTGGTAGGTAAACTGGTAAATCTCTGGAGGATAGTATCTATCAAGTTTCACAGTGCTCATGTCTTATTACACAGCAATTCTGCTTCTAAAAATGGATTGCAGGTGGACTGAAGTCAAGTCTTATGACATTTTTAAGGTCAAAACCTACGGAAAAATCACAAATTTACCCTGAAGTTCTGTTTCTGTCCACCTCAAAGTACAACATATCCTATAGAGTTATAGTGGCACATTCTCTGCCTAGAGCAGACTGCTGATCTTATATGAGTTGTTTTGAAAGTATGACGTTCAGGGTTGGCCGGTTTTCAGAGGTGTTGACATTTGTAGAAGCCACCTCTCCAATCCCGTGGGACTGTTGTTGGTTAGGATGGAGAAGTGAGTTATTGGAGGAAGTCTTCTCCCCGATTGTCTGACTTTCAGAATGGCAGGTTAACATCCATTGATTGGGTTATAAATGTGTGTTGTTCTTGTTGATCCATTAACAAGTTCTGGTGTCTCATTGTTTTCATGGCCACAGAACAATCCATCTTTTCTCAAATTTGTGGCAATTTTTTAATTCTCACTAGTAAAATGTATTCAAATGTTTTTTGATGCAGCTCTACTTCATAATCTTACAAGTGCTGGAAATGTGTAGACAAGGGCATTCACTACTTCAAGAGATTGCAGACAGTGGTAATTAAATTTGGTACATACCTACTATGGAATACAATGTAACTGTTCAAAAAGAGGGAGACCAGATGTGCAGATATGGACCGATCTCCATGATGTGGAGGTAAGTGAAAAGAGCAAGGTACATGACAAGTTCTTATCTATACATAGAACTGTCTGGAAGAATAAAATAAAAAAAAAACTGATTAAAAATGCTTACCTCTAGAGAGAGGAACTGGGATCCTAGAGAGAGTGGAGGGGACTTACTCTTCACTGTAGCCTCTTTTGCTCCCTCATTTCCAGGCTGTGTGCCCCATTTGCATTACATCAGTGGCTTTCATTCCTGGCTGCGCATTGGAATAACCTGGGGAGCTTTAAAAACAAACACAAAGCCTGTGCTTTGGCCCCACCATAGCGTGAACCCCAGGTGGTGGCGTTCACCACAGCTGTCAGTAAGTATCGGCAGCAAATTAGATCGGTGAGCATTTAGCCTAAATGGAAGCAGACGCAGCAAAGTGGTTGAAGGTAGGTTAGGATATGAATGCTTTGTCCTCTTTTCCCCTTGGCACCTGCATTTAAACAGCCACCAACTGCTATGAACCGAATCTCCTGAAATAGAGCTCCTTGGAGGCCACAAGTCCTGGGCATTAATATGCATTACCTCATTGGATTTTCACAACTATTCAGAGGGGCTATTTCCTCATATTTCTAGACGGTGAAACTAAGGCTCACACAAGGCTACTAAAAAGCCAGAAGTCAACAGAATGTCAGAGTTGAAAACCACCAGAAATCTTGGACTCCAAATTCCATTCTCTTTCACGCTGCCCTGCCAAACTCCTCTCTTTGATGTGTTTTTTCAGGTCAATTTTCCAGACTGCTTTGCAGAACAGCAGCCCCAACATACACCAAAAAAGGTCTTTAAAACTTATCACACCATCAGCCAAAATCCCTCTCCTCTTCTTCATCCCCATTCCCTTTGTTGGATATTTTCTCAAGGTTTGGCAAACCTGGGATGAACACCCTCTTCTTAATTCTTAAGCAAAATTAATCAGACTCTACTTTCTTCCTAATTCTTAGACAGGATTGTCCTGGCCAGAAATCTGTTTATCATACACTTCTCACCCCACTCTCAGCTCCACACCCCCCACGGGGGTCTCACTCACCCTCTGGAATGCTCCTTGTGCTGTTTCATCAACCGGAAGCCTGTTCCCCCCATGTTCCCTATTTAGTTAGTTCAGGGTTGACATATTCACACGTATGTCTTTCCACCTCCTCCTAAATCAGTGCCTCCGGGGCCCCTGAGTGCTTTCAACAATCTTCTCTCAAATCCTTCCAGCCTCTTGCATGCAATTGAGAGGCTCAGAACTAAACACAGCCAGCCAGGTGTGGTCTCCAGAGAACTCCACAGCAATTATTACTACTGTGAGAAGAGAACTCATTAATTCAAAATAAAGTGGAGCAGGAACAAAGTCTTGTCAGAACAACTGAAATTTCTAGGGCTGTTCCAGTCAGTGTTTGGCTGAGGGGTGGTTAAGGGAGTGAGAAGGAGCTACAACCTTCAGCAGAACACAATATTGACATGATGTCAGAGGCAGGATGAGATTGCTGAGGATGCTACAGAAAAAAAATATTCCCACAGGCTGCATGTTTTTCCTCTTGGGTTGGGGTCGGGTTTATTAAGCAGGTAGATTTATCCATTTTTATTTAGCTTTCAACAATTGCATAAGTGCTCAATAGGTTAAAAAGTAGAAACTATATAAAGTGAGGCAAATAAAAGTCATACTCCATGCATCCAGGGACAATCATTGCTAACATTTTGGTGCATATCCTCCAGATATTTTTTCCTACACATCTATTGATGTCTAAAATTATTTCTTAGTCTGCATTTAAATTTGATTATATATCATGAACAAATCTTTTTCATAACTTTGTACTTAACCTTCACTAAGCATACTCTATTATATGAATTTGACCCGATGTTGGTTGGACATTTGGTTTTACTTTCACTATTCAAAATTTCACAGTACTGCAAATAGCAACCATTTAGCTACCTCATGACACCCATTTTATGTGGCTGGGTGCCCAGTGACAGGGGAGTTTTGTTGTTGTTTTCAATGTAGGGAGGAGCCTGCCATTTGAAAGGTTGCTGGCAAGTCTCTGCTTCTGAAAGTTAAATGTGATTACTTTTGGAAGAGACTTATTTTGTTTTTTAAATACTATCAAGACTGGCCCTTCAGTGACTAAAAATCAAAATAGCCACATATGTGTTTGTTTTGAACTCAGAAGTTATCTTCACTTCTGAATGTAGATATTGCAGACTTGAGAGGCAAACATCTAGTTAAGCATTGTAGTGTCTGTGGTACCTTTAGCCGGCCTGTTCTAGTAAGAGTTAGGCAAGGGTTCTCCTATCAAACATGGCTATAACCTGAACGGTGGGTGCATTAGAATAAGATACCATGGACTGGGTAGTTTAAACAACAGAAATTTATTTTCTCACATCTCTGGAGGCTAGAAGTCCAAGATCGAGTTTCCAGCCGATTTGGTTTCTGGTGAGGGCTCTCTTCCTGGCTTGCAGATGGCCACCTTCTTGCTATAAACTCACATGAGCCTTTCTTTGGTTCATGTGTGCAGAGAGAGAGAGGGAGTGAGGACTCAGGTGTCTCCTCTTATAAGATCATTAATCCTTTTGGATCAGCGTCCCACCCTTATGACCTCATTTAACCTTAACGCTTTCCTCAGAGGTCCCATCTCCAAATACAGTCACATTGGAGGTTAGGGCTTTGACATATGAATTTGAGGGGATGAAAACATTCAGTCCATAACAATAGACATCTACCTCAAGATACTATTTAAGACTGAATAGCCTTTGAGAAGTGTAATGTTAACATTTCTGATTGCCTTTTCTGGGTTAGGGAGATTGTACTCAGAGTGGCATAGAGCTCCTCATGAAACAGGTGAATTTTCTTCCTGCCTATCATACTCGGGTTGAAAAAGCAGACTATGGTGGTAAAATAGAAGAGATAAATCTATTCTCTCCAAAGCCCCTAGCACCTGGGAATCTGCTGGATGCTGACCATGGGTTTAGGGCATTTGAGCGCCAGCTTGGAACTAACTGAATGTAAAGCACAGCTGTGCCTCTTGTTTGCTCTCTTGTGAACATTACTTCAATTCTTTGAGCCAGAGTTTCCCGAGAGGCATATGGTAGCTTGCTGGGGTACCACGTCTGCTGTGCCAAGGCCTGGGGTGGTCAGAGCCCCTTGTTTGTTTTCCTCTGGCCGTGCGCAGCCTCCTCTGACACTGTACAATAGTTATCAATGTGTCATAACATGAAAAAGATTGAGAAGCACTAATTAAGCTTCAGTTTGCTTACCTGTAAAATAGTGTTTAGCTTGGCCCCAATGTGTTCACTGATTTCCTGTATCTACTTGGGCAAATGTTGAATCTACCTGGACTTCAGTTTCTACATCAGGGAAAACAAGGCATCTTAATCAAATGACATTCATGGTCCTTTCCAGCCTCACAATTCTGCCACAATCACTAATGTCAAAGAGAAAGAAACACACTGGCATTGTGCTTAAGTCCAGAACATGTCACAAACACTTTCATTATGCCCACCACAGGGGACAGAAAATAGAGCTGTATCATTTTCTCCTGCACAACTGAGAAGGTTCACCAGGAGTTCATGACATCATAAGTGATTGACAAGAGGCACAGCTATGTATTGCTATTAATAGTGTTTTGCTCTTGTTTTGTATTGTCCTGTGTTTTCAAGATTATCACAATAAACATATATTATTAATATTTTGTATAAGCTGCTGTTTAAAAATGATTTAAAACATCAGATTTCTTCACTAAAAGAAATTCAAAAGGATTTACTTTAGGAAGAAGGAAAATGATCCCAGATGGAAGGTGTGAGATACAAGAGCTATGGTGAATGTGTGGGTAAATCTAAAACAAACATCAGCTACACAGAACAGTGGTAATAATGGCAAATGTGTGTGTTTGTAGAAACAAGCCAGAACGAAATCACAGTTGCATTTAGCTTGGGAGGACGTTATCAGGGATAACTTCCATGGCATCCTTCGCAAAGTACAGAGGAATCATGGGAGTGAAAAGAGAAACATTGAAAGTTTGCTTTAAGTGCTCCTTTCAAGCCATTAAAATTGAGAAAGAGGGAAAGTTTCTGACCACATTTGAGGGAGACATCTCTACAAAACAGAAGGTCAGGATTTGTATGTTAAGAGGTAAAGACAGACAATACACCTTTGAGAATGAATTTCCCTCTTAGGAACTTAAGTCAGGAAAACAAAGAACGGCAATGACTTGTAAGTAAGGAAGCTTTCAGCAATTAGGCCATTTCATCTTAACAAATTTGGCTGATAGGTCTCTATGGCTCACAAGATATTCATAAATTCTCCAAACAAAACCAATTTATTATGTGGAACATGGGAAAATAAAAGTTCCATGAGACCGTCTCATAGTTTTCATATAATTGATATGATTTGTAATTTGATGTTTTGTTCTGTTTCCACTCTAGATAATACAAATCTATACATCTTGGTTCCATTCTCAATCATTTACTGGTAGCTAAATTATGGGAAATGAAGCTAATGAAAAGTTTCAGTCCTGTTTAATTTGTTCAAATGCTAAATATCCAAGGGACACAGGAGGAAAAGGCACTTGTATTTGGAAAGACAAACCTGTGGGTTGCATGGATTTAAAGAGCATCCTTGCAAGTCTCTTTACATTTAATGTTTACTGAGTGGGTGTGCGAAGGAATGACCATGCAAATGGTTATGCACACAATTAAGCAAACTACTTGATCACATTCCTCCTTTTGGTTTCACTTCTTTCACTCTGTCAGCTAGTCCGGAGCATCTACGGAGATATTTTGTGCAGGACGCTTTCCCAAGTTGGCCTTGGAAGTTGAGGAAGCACCAGCCTAAGTTCTGTCCAGGACTCAGCCCTCTGCACCCTTTCCTAACTGAGAGCATGTGCCACTGGCTGCTAATGCCTAGAATATCAGCACGGGAGCTGCCTTAGTCACAGACCTCCGCTCTCATTCAATCGAGCACCTGTGCAGTTGGCCTGCGGTCTTGCACCCCGGGCTCAGCAGTGACAGCTCCTGGCAGGGCTTCCCTTGACTTTCTAAATCAGCGTTGCTCACTCAGCCAGGGGCTGGTTACCCCTTCCTGTGGTGGGAGTGAAGCTTGTCAAAAGGTGAAGTGCCAAAAACTTAGAGGAAAAATAAAGAAGTGAAAAAATATTGTGATCACATGGAGACATGTTTAACCACTTTGGTACCGTGCTCACCAGCTGGGAAACCTTGCCCACAGCCAGCACTCACAGTCCGCATGGTAGTTTGTGCTGTGCATTGACGACGAATCCGTTTTGCTCTTGTGTGATGAGGAAAGCTTTAAAGCACTGAAAGCTTGTTTTACTTTACAGGCAGCTTTACGAAATTAACTATAATAACTCCTACTAAGGACTTGTTAAAAGGTCACAGATTCGTAGTAACTTATTAGCTGAACGTACACACTGCAACTGCAGAGATAAAAGCTGTAAAAGTAAAAGCTTTTGGCTGTCGACTAAAGTAGGCGCTCTGCTGTGCGCCTTCATATCACGGCTGTCAGCTACAGTTGACGCTCAGTTGTGCGTGTTCATCTGTGGCCAACGACTATAGACGATGCTGGTACCGAAGTAGTTAAAAGTTCTTCTAATGGAAGTTATGTATCCCACCCGAAGGCTTAAATGTGAAGAAACATTGCACGAGTCTAAAGTCAGAGCACTGTAGACTTCAGAAACAGCAGGTATCTTAAAGGTCACATAGTTCAAAGCCCTCGCTACAGGGGAAGAGGACAGAGAGAACAGTCTTGCCCAGTCTCACACAACATTGCAGGGGTGGAAGTTGTGATACCTTTCCTCACCCACCAAAGAGCCACAGCTGACGCTCCTATAACAGGTTAACCAGAGGAAAACACAGCAGATTTATTTAATCAAAATTTTACTTGGCATGAGAAGCTATAGAGAGGAAGACCCAAAGACCCAGGAATACTGTCTAATTTATGCTTAGGTTTGATGATGAATGGACAGCACAAGGGGTATGATCTGATGGTGTTAGACATCAGGGGAGAGACTCAGTAAGACCTGTCTATTCAGATTCTTCTTGGCCTCCCTGTGTAGCTTTCCTTCCCCAGGGTATGGGGCAGGACCCCTCTGGAGTAAGGGTCTTCAGGGGAAAAGGGAGAAGGGAGAGAGTGGCCTTTCTAAGTTTTATGGCTTGCTTTGGGGACAGGGATCAAAGTTTCTATGGATCCTCCTTGGGGAAGGTTTCTATGACTCACTTTAGGGGAGGAGGAGGGGCAGGAGATGGTCAGAGAGACCTGGGTTCTAAGGCTGCTTCCGAGGCCTTCCAATGTCCTTTAGTTCAAAATACAGACATTCCTCAGAGATATAATGCATTTAGTTCCAGACCACCACAATAAAGCAAATCTTACAATAAAGCGAGTTACACACATTCTTTAGTTTTGTAGTGCATATAAAAGTTATGTTTCAGAGCAAGATGGCCAAATAGAAATCTCCAGCAGTTGTCCCTCTGCAAATCACCAAATTCAACAACTATCCACGCAAGCACGCATCTTTAAAAGAACCAAAACTCAGGTGAGCAATCATACTACCTGGTTTTTAATGTTACATCAAGGAAAGAGGCACCAAAAAGGGCAAAAAAGATAGCCTTGCATTGCCTACACCCACCCACCCCTGCTCAGTGGCGGGCCAGCACCCCGAGTGGAGAGAGAATCTGTGTGCCTGGGGGAGGGACAGTGAAGTGATTGTGGGGCTTTGCTTTGAAATTCAGGGCCGCCCTGGCACAGGGGACACAGCACCCGGCAGGGTTCTGCCAGTGCCCATGGAGGGAGCATTTAGACCAGCCTGGCCGGAGGGAAATCCTCTGCATCAAAACCCAAGTTCCAGCCAGCAGGCTACCAGCTGACAAAGAGCAGCCTGGGGCCTGAAATAAGTTCGCAAGGCAGTCGGGCCACAAAGGCTGCAGTCCTCGGGCAATTCCTGCAGCCCGGCTGGCTCAGAGCCTGTGGACTTGGGGTGCGCCTGACGCAGTGAGACACCAGCCATGGCGGCCAAGCCAGTGCCTGTGCCACCCCTCCCCCAACTCCAGGCAGTGAGGCTCAAGGAGAGTCTTCTTCCACTTGGGGAAAGGAAAGGGAAGAGCTCCAAGGACTTTGTTTTGCTCAGCCCCAGTAAAATCAACGACCAAGCAGACTCCTAAAGCCCCTGAGTCCAGGCATTAGTTCCTGGATGGTATTTCTGAATCCTCCCTGGGCTAGAGGAAACATGCTGCCCTGAAGAGGAGGACCCAGTCCTGGCAGGATTCACCACCTGCTGACTGAAGAGCCCTTGGGCTTTGAATAAACATTAGAGGTAGCCAGGCAACAGTCACCACAGGCTTTGGGTAAGACTGAGCTGGCTTCAGGTGTGACCTGGTACTGGTGGTCATGAGTGAGTATCCACATCACTCCTCCCCCAGCTCCAGTGGCAGAGCACAGAGAGTGAGAGACTTTCCCTGTTAATCCAGGGAATTCTCCTGTGTCCTACCCAAGTCCACTGAGGTGGTACCACCAGGAGTCTGCAAGAGTCACAGCATTACTGGGCTTAGGACACCCTCAAGTGCTGATACAGCTGCAGTGACCAAAGACTGAGATCACAACATGCAATTCCCTTTGACTATCTGGAAACTCTTCTCAAGAAGGATGGGTTCAAACAAGCCCAGACCAGGAAGATTAAAATAAATACCTAACTCTTCAATGCCCAGACATTGATGAACATCCACAAGCATCAAGCACATCCAGGAAAGCATGACTTCACCAAATGAACTAAATAAGGTACCAGTGATCAATCCTGGAGTGATGGAGATAGTTGACTTTTCTGACAAAGAGTTTAAAATAGCTGTCCTGAAGAAGCTCAATAAACTTCAAGACAACACAGAGTAGGAATTCAGAAGCCAATCAGAGAAAAATTAACAAAAAGATTTGAAATAATAAAAAGTCAAGCAGAAATCCTGAAGCTGAAGAATGCAATTAACAAAGCTGAGAAATGCATCAGGGTCTCTCAAGAGCAGAATTGACCAAGCAGAAGAAAGAACTAGTGAGCTTGAAGATAGGCTATTTGAAAATACTCAGTCAGAAGAGAAAAAGGAAAAAAAAGAAAAAAGACTGAAGCACACCTATAAGATCTAGAAAATAGCCTCAAAATGTCCTAAGAGTTATTGACCTTAAAGAGGAAGTAAAGAGAGAAAGATTGGAGTAGAAAGTTTATTCAAATAAATAACAGAGAACTTTTCAAACCTAGAGAAAGATATAAATATTCAGGTACAAGAAAGATCATAGAACACCAAGCAGATTTAACCAAAATATGGCTATCTTAAAACATTTAATAATCAAGTTCCCAAAGGTCATAGACAAAGAAAAGGTCCTAAGGGAAGCAAGGAAAAAATAACATAGAAAGGAGCTCCAATACATCTGGCAGCAGACTTCTCAGCAGAAACCTTACAGGCCAGAAGAAAGAGGCATGACATATTCAAAGTGCTGAAGGAAAAAACCTTTAACCCTAGAATATTATATCCTGCAAAAATATCCTTCAAATATGAAGGAGAAATAAAGAATTTCCCAAACAAAAGCTGAGGGATTTCATCAAAACCAGACGTATTCTACAAGAAATGCTAAAAGTTCTTCAATCTGAAAGAGATGGATGTTAACGAACAATAAGAAATCACTGGAAGGCATACAACTCAGTAACAGTAAGTATGCAATACAGAATATGCTATTGCTGTAATTGTGGTGTATAAACCACTTACTTATATCTTCAGTAGGAAGACAACCTACCAAAAATAACGGTAACAACTTTTTGAGAGATATTGTAAAAAGAGATGAATGGAAATGACAAAAAATTTAAAAAATGGTGCTGGAGGAGCTGGGATAGAGTTAAAGTGTAGAGTTTCTGATAGATTTCTCTTTGTTTATTTGTGTGTACGAAGAGTTGTCATATGTTTTAAATAAAGTTATGTTTACGCTATACTGTAGTCTATTAAGTGAGTAATAATAGTATTATGTCTAAAAAAATGAAGATACCTTAATTTTAAAATATTTTATTGCTAAAAAGATCATCTGAATCTTCAATGAGTTGTAATCTTTTTGCTGGTGAACTGTCTTGCTTTGATGTTGTTGGCTGCTGACTGATCAGGGTGGTGGTTGCTGAAGGTTGGGGTGTTTGTGGCAGTTTCTTAAAATAAGACAGCAATGAAGTTTGCATCACTGATTGACTTTTCCTTTCACAAAAGATTTCTTTGTAGTATGCGATGCTGTTTGATAGCATTTTACTCACAGAACTTCTTCTAAAACTGGAGTCAATCCTCTCAAACCCTGACACTGCTTTCTCAACTAAGTTAATGTAATATTCTAAATCCTTTGTCGTCATTTCAACAATATTCACAGCATCTTCACCAGGAGCAGATTCCACCTCAAGAAACCACTTTCTTTGCTCATCTGTAAAAAGCAACTCCTCACTCATTCTAGTTTTGTCATGAAATTGTAGCAATTCGGTCAGATCTTCAGACTCTACTTCTAATTCTAGTTCTTTTGCTACTTATACCATATCTGCAGTGACTTCCACCACTGAAGTCTTAAACCCCTGAAAGTCATCCATGAGGACTGAAATCAGCTTCTTCCAAATTCCTGTTAATGTTGATATTTTGCTCTCCTCCCATGAATCACAAATGTTCTTAATGGCATCTAGAATGGTGAATCCTTTCTGGAAGGTTTTCAATTGACTTTGCCCAGATCCATCAGAGGAATCACTGTCTATGGCAGCTATAGCCTTATGAAATGTATTTCTTAAATAATAAGACTTCAAAGTTGAAACTACTCCTTGATTCATGGGCTGCAGAATGATGTGTTAGTAGGCATGATTCTTGTACATCTCCATCAGAGCTCCTGGGTGACTAGGTGCATTGTGAATAAGCAGCAATATTTTGAAAGGAATCTTTTTTCCTGAGCAGTAGTTCCTCAACAGTGGGCTTAAAATTTTTAGAATAGTAAATGAGCATTGACTTCAACTTAAAGTTTACCATCATCTGCGTTAGCCCCTACTCAAAGAGTTAGTGTGTCTTTTGACGCTTTGAAGCCAGGCATTGACTTCTCTTTAGCTATGTAAGTCCTAGATGGCATCTTATTCCAATAGAAGGCTGTTTTGCTGTTTCATCTACATTTAAAATCTGTTATTTAGTGTAGCCACCTCCATCAATGATTTTAGCTAGATTTTCTGGATAACTTAGTGTAACTTCCACGTCAGCACTTGCTGCTTCACTTTGCACTTTAACGTTATAAAGATGATTTCTTTTCTTAAATCTCATTAACCAACCTCTGCTAGCTTCAGATTTTTCTTCTGCAGTTTCCATACCTTTCTCGGCCTTCATAGACTTGAAAACAATTAGGGCCTCACTGTGAATTAGGATTTGACTTATGGAAATGTTATGGCCAGTTCAACAGTTTGATCTTCTATCCAGACCACTAAAACTTTCTCCATATCATCGATAAGGTTGCTTGACTTTCTTATTATTCATGTGTTCACTGGAGTAACACTTTTAATTTCTTTCAAGAATTTTCCCATTGCATTTACAACTTGGCTAATTATTTGGTGCAAGAGGCCCAGCTTTCAGCCTATCTCAGCTTTCAACATGCATTTCTCACTAGGCTTAATTATTTCTAACTTTTGATTTAAAGTGAGACACCTGCAACTATTCTTTTTCACTTGAACACCTAGAGGCCATTACAGGGTTATTAACTGGCCTAATTTCAATATTGTTGTGTCTCAGGGAACAGGGAGGCCCTAGGAGAGGGAGAGAGATGGGGGAACAGCTGGTTGGTGGAGCAGTCAGAATATACACATTTATCAGTTAAGTTCACCATCTTATACAGGCACAGTTTATGGTGCCCCAAAACAATTACAATTGTAACATCAAAGATCACTGATCACAGATGACCCTCACAGATATAATGATAACGAAAAAGCTAAAATGTTACAAGAATTACCAAAATATGATCCAGGGATAGAAAGTGAGCAAATGTTGAAAAAATGGCGCCAATAGACTTGCTCAGTGCAGTGTTGCCACAAATCTTTAATTTTAAAAAATACAATATCTGTGACATGCAACAAAGGGAAGCACAATAAAGCATGCTGTCCTCAGCAAGTCAAGGTGCCATAATTTGAAGTATCATGTTCTAAGCCCCAACATTAGCAACTCCCAGTTGTGACAACCAAAAATGTCTCTGGACATTGTTCAGTGTCCCCCAGGGGGCAGACTCATCCCCAGTTGAGAACCAGTGCATACAAAGCATGGCAGCATGGTTGGGGACACACACTTTGGAACCTCACTGCCTCGGATCAGACCCTGTCTTCACGAATCACGAGGCCTGGACTTTAGGCTTGCTATTTCTTCTCTCCATAAAGCAGGGATTAATAACAGAAACTATCTCAGAGGGTTATTGGAATTATTAAGCAAGTTAATATATAAGTCCTTGTTTCTATACCTGGTAAACATGCAAAAAGTTAGTTATCAGCTTTACTAGTTAAAAAGGAGAGACTGGAATGCCAGAAAAAAATATCTTTCCCCTCTAGCATAGCCATCGCAATGACTGGCCAGGCCCTCCCCCCTGAACTGAGCAGGAGAATGTGAGTGGAGGCTGCAGACCTGCTCACAGGCCTGCCCTCGGGCCTTCCTCAGAGCTCACTGGCCCCTGGCTGAGCACATGCATTGCTTCATTTAATCGTCACATTGCCCTTATGTTGTGCATCCTATGATTATCCAAATTTTACAGATGATGAAACTGAACATTAGGAAAGTGATTTCCTGGCTACCTGGTTAGCAGACGGCATAGTAGGAATGGAAGACAGGCAATCGGACTGGAAACGTCAGACCCTTTATTGTAACTACAGCGTCGTTGCTACCAGGGAGCCTCCAGCAGGACCAGTCAGGGATGTGTGTTTTCCCACAACACCACTCCCCTTCCTTGGTGCAGATAAACCAGTGCTGACTGTTTCAAAGAAGCATATGGCACTGGGAATGGACCTTTGGATAGCTCTTTCCAGAAGGGTGACATTCTGAAGTTCCTGCCATCATGCAATCTCAGACAGTCGCACTTACCCTGACAGGTATTTGAAACAGCACTTGTCAGATATTTACTGTCACCCCAGGATTAATAATACAAACTATCCCATAGGGTTGTTGAGGTGATTAAATGAGTTAATATATGTTTTTTACATCACCCACCAGAAAGCAAGCAGTCAAAAGGAACCTCCACAAAATACTCCTCACCTTTTGATCATGGCCAACCGAGGCTCGTTTCTTTTGTGAATGTTGCATCAGTCCGGTATTGCATCCCATTCCGATGAACCATTATGAAGAATATCTAAATGTCATGATTTTTGTTCCTCTCAGAGAAGAAATATTCTGATTCTGAAGGAGTGTTGGTGGGTGCTCAAGTCGAATCAATTACAAGTAGCGTACACCTTACCCCAGTTCTCTCGGCTTTGTCATGGGTTACAGAGTTGTCACTACTCTTCTGAAGTAAATTTCCCACATAGACACATTACTCTCACTCCTTCTGTAGTGGTACCAGGTTCAGCGCTTTCATTTCTCAGAGATTTTGTTCTGTGAATCAGTCCACAGTGTGTTACACCGAGTCTAAGGAACCATGAGTCATGCGTTACACACATTTCCTATTTTTATCTTTGCTTGGTGGAGTGTGTTGTGGGAGGGTTAGAATAGATCTTGATCTACTTGAACCTTTGTGTTCAAATTCATTGTGAGGTTGAAAGAAAAACTTAAAAAAGAAAACTTAAAGAACAGCCTCTTGTCAAAGACAAACTTGGCCATGACTAAGTGGTTGCTTCTGGTGAGTGGAGAAGTCCCTTATCGGGTAACTGGGACGGATGGCAGGGCTGTGCTGGCCATTTCCCCACCAGCACTTCCTACTGGTTGTTCAGTTCTGAGCAAGATCGGAAGGCCAGCATCCCCAGCATGGACTTATCTTGATGTTACAGCCGAAATAATTTAATTCATTCAGGCGTTCACAAAAATCTGACATCCAAATGTTAAGGAAATGGAAGCTTTTAAATGTGCTGAACTTTAGAGCGAAGGGTGTGCTTTTTCCAGGACCCTGAGATCCTTCCTCCAACCCAGGAATTTTTGTGTAGTGGGCACAAATTTCACAGCCCATAAACTGAATGCTATTACGAAAGTGTTTTTTAAATGTCTATTTCCAGTTCCCATTCTGTTGGTTGGCAGAAAACTTAATCTAGTTGATTCCCAGTGCATTTAAGAATTTCAAAAATTTCTTTTTGGGGGATACAAGTTATTGCTCCCCACCCTTCTCCCCAAGTGAGCAGGCTCTTGTGGCATCTAGCATCAGGAAGAAACTTCTTGCTCAAGCTCTGTCCACGTTGGCGTATCACAGAGTGATTGGATAACAATCTTAATTAAAGCTAATACTTACACTTTGCTGTCTGTTGTCAGAGCTTTACTTATATAAATTCATTTACTCCTCACAACTCTGTGTTGCTGTTACAGTAGCCTCCCCTTACCTGAGGAGAGAACCTTCCAAGACACCCAGTGCATGCCTGAAACCACAGATAGCGTAGAGCCTGTATGTACTATTTTTTCTATGCATACGTACCTATGATAAAGTTTAATTTATAAATTATATACAATAAGAGATTAACATTAATAACTCAAAATAGAACAATTATGACAATATACTGGAATGAAATTTATGTGAATGTGCTCTCTCTCTCTCTCTCTCTCTCACTTTCGCTCTCTCTGTCTCTCAGAATATTTTCAAACCACGGTTGACCACAAGTAACTGAAACTGAGGAAAGGCAACCCATAGATATGGGGGGACTCTTGTGTCAACACTTCCATTTCACAGGTGAGGAAACCGACACAGAGAGGTGTCAAGTGACCAGATCCCAAAGTCACAAGGCTTGGAATTGGCCTCAGGGGAACTGAGACACGAGTCCCGTCTTCCGGCTGGAGAGTCAGTGAGCTCACGCCCTGTGGCGCCACCCGGCCCGTCTCTGCTTTCTCTGTCTTGGCATGTTTTTTTTTGCTTAGTAAAAGAGTGGGGAAGGGAAAGGCAAAAGAGAAAAGATACACAGAGAGACTGACTTTGCTGTAAGAGAGGGACAGACTTGCCTTCTGCCTCTGGGTCTCCCCACTGTGACACACCCCAGAGGCCTGGCCCATTTCTCCCTTCAGGATTTATCTGTAAACAAATTATTGAACAAATGATCATTATCTATTTGCTTTTTTTTTTTCTATGTCATTTCTGCTTCTCTGTTTTAGAACCTTGGGGACTTTGGGGGACAGCTAATCCATGGTTAGCCCTTAGCTTACAGAGGAGGAAACTGTCTTGCAGGCCATTGCTGTGCCTAAGGTCACAGCGCCCACACTCAGATGAAGCCTAAACTCCCTGCCCAGGCTCCTTCCCCTACAAGCCAATAGAAAAACGGACCAAGAGTCTGAACACAATATTCAATGAAGAAATATAAATGATCTCTAAATCCATAAAAATTATGCTCAGTCTTACTAATAAAAAAGTACCAATTTCAACAGTGATATGTGGTGCCGGTTCCCTGAGGCTGCTGTGATACATTGCCACAAACTCATAGCTTAAAACAACAGAAAAATACACAGTCTCACAGTTCTGGAGCTTAGGGGTCCAACACCAAAGTGTCAGCAGGGCCATTGCCCTCTGAAACTCTCGGTGGAGTCAATCCTTGCTCGCCTCTTCCCAGCGTCTGCTAGTGGCCATCAACCCTTGTTCCTTAGCTTGTAGCTACATCACTCTAGTTTCCATCTCTGTCATCACATGGCATTTTCTCTCTGTGTGTGTGTCTGTATATGTATGTTCACCAAACGTCCCTCATCTTACAAGGACACCAGTCCCACTGATAAGGGCTCACCTTAATTTCCTCATCTTAACTTGATTACACCTGCAAACACCCTATTTCCAAATAAGGTCACATTCACAGGTGCCAGGGGTTAGGACCTCAACGTATCTTGTTGGGAGATATAATTCAGCCCATAATATATATTATTTTTACCTATCGAATAGACGGAATTTTAAAAGTTTAACAAAGGGTAGGAAATGTGCATACATGTACACTGGAAACTATGGAATAAAGTGATAGAGCCATGTGAGAAAATAAAAATTATATATACCATATTACCTAGTAATCACATGGTCATTTATCTCTCCTCCTACAGAAATATTAGCACATGAGCATGAAGATTATATAGCTGCAGGTACGGATGTTTATCATGGTGTTTGTGATAGTAAAAAAAAACTTTTAATAATCTAAATGTTGATAAGTAAGAGATGGATTAAAACATTAAGCACATTCTTAAAATTATATGAATATATGATTATAGAGAATTATAAAGACTATATGATATAGTTATACATATATGACTAGGAAATAAATTTTGATATATCATTATGATAGAACAGCAAATTATATAAAGATATGTATGTGTGAGCCCACATAAATTGTGCATAAATTTTATTTTGTAATAACTGTACACTTTCATCCTGTAAGAATATGCATTAATCTTTTAATAGCAGTTACCTTTGTAAAGTAGAATCTAATTGGGAGGAGGAACTTTGACTTTCACACTGTGTACTTCTGTAAGATTTTATCATATTATTTAATGAAAAAGGATGCAGTCTTCCTAACTCCTAACTCCTGTTAATAATCCACTTTGGACCAGACCTGGAGGAACCCACCCAATATTGTTACCCATGGAAAAATAGCTGGTTGATAATGATGCTTCAGAATATCTTAGGTTCTCCCAGAAGAACATGGCATGCAAATGTTGGGGCTCAGGACATGATACCCGAAAGTACAGCACCTTAGCATCAGAGTACTTTGAAATGAAAGAGACAAAGGGCCTCAGAAGCAAGAAGCTCTCTCTGAGCTTCTCCCACCACTTTTTCCTTCCTCCATTTCTCCTCAAAGCAGTTCATAAATACTAGAACTCCTCTCCCCACAAAGAAGCCATAAAATTATAAGTGTAAGTCTCTGGCCTTCCTTTTTCCCCTCTGCTATGGTTTGAATGCATCTCACAAAATTCATGAGTTGGGAACTTGATCCCCAATGTGATGGTTTGGGGAGGTGTTTGGGCCATGGGGGCACCATTCTCATGGATAAATCAATGCCATTACAAGGACTGGGTTTGTTATCACAGGATGGGGTTCCATATAAAAGGACAAGTTTGACTCCCATCTCTTTCTCCCTCACCCTTTCTTTGCCTTGGGATAACACAGCAAGAAGGTCCTCGACAGATGCCAGCCCCTTGATCTTGGACTCCTCAGCCTCCAGAACTGTGAGAAATAAATTTCTGTTCATTATAAAGTATCCAGTCTCAGGTATTCTGTTATAGAAGCACAAAATGAACTAAAACATCCCTGAAGACGCACATGTGGTGGCATGTTGCCTTATACCCAGAGGAAGGAATGCTACACAGAAAGGCTAAGAAGAGGCTGAGCAAACAGGCCTTGCTGGGTTGTTGCCTCAGTTAATTACCATTAACTTATACTCTTTTTGTTCAATCACATTTCTCCATGACTGTCCATTCTTCCTTGAACATAAGCATAAAAACATGCAGTTTTCCCAGAGTCTTTAGGTCTTCATTTCTGAAAACTCTTGTGTCATGTAAAACTTTGATTAAATAAACTTGTTATGCTTTTCTCTTTTTAATCATTTTGTTATAGGGGTATCAGCCATGAACTTTGAAATGGGTGAGGAAAAGGTGTTACACCTTTTTGCCCCTACATAGCCCAGAAGCTACCTTGTCAAACCAGATATTAGGACTGCTGTACCTCCAGATCCTTGTCAAGGATTGTACCTCTAGTACGACAGAGAAATGTTCTAGTGCCAGAAAAGAAAGTAGAGTTCCATAAAAGCCAGAAGTAGAGTGGTGGGAGTGGAGAGGAGGGAAGAAACTGTAAGTGTGGACATGCTCATTGGCTCAGAAATCCAGGACAAGCAAGGACAGGGAGCAGCCAAAGGAACAGGTTGGACAAGCCCTGGGAGTGAGCCCTCTCCAGCTTTCCTCATCTGTGTGACATAGTTTACCATAAGTGTTCTTGTGCTGGGGTATTGCTGTTGTACTGATCTTAAACTGTGGGACATTTTAGATTCTGCAAATCATTCAGGATGGCCATATGGCATCCTAAATCTAATTGCCTGGGATTGGGCATATTACAGTGCGAGCATGCCTGTCAAGTGAGTAAACCATACTATTTCTGCAATTCAGACAGGGTGATTTCCTGCCCATAATATCTGCTGTTTCTTAGAGTTTCCTCTAGACACATTCTGGGGGCTTGGTTTGCTGCCACGTATCACACAGAGGTCTCTGCATTCTAAAGATCACAGTGCTAGTACTCGAATGCACAGAGCCTGCTGACGTTAATCATCTGAATAGCCACTTAGGCAAAGTGGGAAAACACTGAGTACTCCAGACCATTGAGAAACATTTCTGCAGAATAGGGACAGCTTGTAACTTTTGGAGACTTCCCAAAATTTCCCATTATGATTTTTCTGAAATGATCTGGTTTGTATGCCCAGAGATTTTTTGTTGCTGTTGTTTTATTTTTTTAATTTCAGCATATTACGGGGGTACATATGTTTAGGTTACATGTATTACTCTTGCCCCACCTGAGTCAGAGCTTCAAGAATGTCCATCCCCTAGACAGTGCACACCGCACCCATTAGGTGCAAATACACCCATCCCCTCCTCCCGCCTCCCATATATGTGCACATAAGTGTTGGTCAGTTAATACCAATTTGATGGTGAGTACATGTGGGGCTTGTTTTTCCATTCTTGGGATACTTCACTTAGTAGAATGGGCTCCAGCTCTATCCAGGATAATCTAAGAGGTGCTAGATCGCAATTGTTTTTTGTGGCTGAGTAGAACTCCATGGTATACATACACCACATTTTATTAATTCACTCGTGTTGATGGGCACGTGGGTTGTTTCCACATCTTTACAATTGTGAATTGTGCTGCTATAAACATTCAAGTGCAGATGTCTTTTTTATAGAATGTCTTTTGTTCTTTTGGGTATATGCCCAGTAATGGGATTGCTGGATCAAATGGTAAATCTACTTGTATCTCTTTGAGGTATCTCCATATTGCTTTCCACAGAGGTTGTACTAGTTTGCAGTCCCACCAGCAGTGTATGAGTGTTCCTATCTCTCCACATCCACGTTGGCATCTGTTGTTTTGGGACTTTTTGATAAGAGCCATTCTCACTGGAGTTAGGTGATATCTCATTGTGGTTTTGATTTGCATTTCCCTGATGATTAGAGATGTTGAGCATTTTTTCATGTTTGTTGGCCATTATTCTGTCTTTTTTTGAAAAGTTTCTGTTCATGTCCTTTGTCCACTTTTTGATAGGGTTGTTTGATTTTTTTTCTTGCTGATTTTCCTGAGTTCTAAATAGATTCCAGTTATCAGCCCTTTATTGGATGTGTAGCTTGTGAACATTTTCTCCCATTCTGTGGGTTGTCTGTTTGCTCTTGTGACAGTTTCTTTGGCTGTGCAGAAGCTTTTTCGTTTGATCAGGTCCCATTTATTTATTTTGTTGTTGCTGTGATTGCCTTTGGGGTCTTCTTCATAAATTCTTTGCTTAGGCCAATGTCTGTAAGAGTCTTTCCAACATTTTCTTATAGTTTCACGCCTTAGGTTTAAGTCTGTTATCCACCGTGAGTTGATTT
>VBSM01003204.1:53097518-53119635 GCA_008086735.1 Cheirogaleus medius | reverse complement strand
CTCACAGTCTGAGTACCCCTCAGTCTGCTGTAAGGCCCCAAAAGGAAAGGTCCCATTCCCTGCAGATGTGTCTGGGTGGTGGCTAAATTGTCTCTCTGGGCAGCTACGGATAGGGAAGGGGGAGGGGAGAATGGAGAAATATGGCGCCTGCCCGTGGGCTCGGGTCTTCGGGGCGGGAGCCGCCCCAGGGAGCTGGGAGCCTGGTGCCTGGCCTCAAGAGGCTCACCTCTCTCTGGTGGCAGCTGTCTCTGGGCTGGTGTTGGCAGGTCTCTCCAACCTCTCAGGAGCCCACCAGCAGTCTGAGACGCAAGGGAGGGGAAAGTTAACCACTCAGCCTACCTTTGTTGCTGGTCTCCAAGCCTCTCTGGGGCCTTTCTCCTTCCAGTTCTCCCCCGGAACTTCTTCCCATGGAGTCTCCTGTAGTTTCAGGCACCTTTCCTTCCCACCCTAGTCTGATCTATGTTTGTCTGCCTGTTAATTTTTTTTTTTTCGCTTTCTTCTAAAATCTGTCTTTCTTGCAGAGACACCCTGCTTGGCGGGTTTTCTCGTCCGCCATCTTACCCCAGCTCACTGAGATTTTTTGTTTTTAAAGAAAATTCTTAGTATTTATTTGTTGACTGAAATGAAATTCAACAAATATATTCTTTTGTGGTAAGATATAAGAAATATGGTAGGCAGTGTTCATATGTGATTATTAAAGCATGAACATTTCATCGCTACTTCTCATCTAAGACATCATTTAAAAATGTGTTGAAAGTAAAAGTGGAATGCAGTAAAATATCTGGGATGCACAAATAAATGCATAAGTTAAATGCTTCTTGAATTTGGGATTTTAAATCCAGGGGATGTGGGGTTTCAAGCCATTAAGCTCTGCTAGACAGGACAATCTAGACTCAGACTAGTTTTAATTTTTTTAGCAGCTCAGTAAATTATCTCAAAACAAGTATACAGTTATCCACTACATAGATAAACAAACAGAACATTGCTAGCAACCAAAAGTGGCCTTCAGGTCTTTCCTAATCACTAATGTTTTTTTCTCTTCAATGGTAAACAATACTACAACATACTTCTTCCTGTTTTTGAACTTTATAAATGGCATTTGGTGCCATTTCTCTCATGGAATGCATGGTCCTCAAAACCAAGGAATAGAGGTGAGAGTAGCTTCCCCCCATTACACTAAATAAACCATTTAAAAGATGTTTGCTTCTCAGACCTGAAACATTGAGCTTAGTGGCTTTAGAGGTCCAAGTATTCAAGGTGGGAATGCTTCTAATTGTTAGCCAAGTCATAGTTTGTAACCAATTTCTAATTGGTAACCAAGTTATAATTTTATTAAAGTGACAACTGAGACGGTCAGTCCTAAGACTGTCCCTTGGCCAATGTTGGTTCCTCATCGTCCTAAACCAACAGGTAGACAAGGGAGTCTCTCTAGTGATTTGAGTGGTTCACCCCAGTTATGAAAAGGAAACTGGATTATTGCTTTGTCATTAGAGCAGAGAGAACTATATCTGCAACGTATTCTCAGGAGTCTCAGCTCTATAGTCAGTGGAAAACTGCGACTGTCCAATGAAGATTCTAAGGAATGAAGGGTTGAGTTCCCTATCAGGTAAAGAACCTATTGAGGAGACCCTGGAGAGTAAGAACATGGAATGAGTAGAGGAATTAGCAAGATGGAGATATCAATTTAGTCCTGATGACCAACTAGGGAAGTGGGGACTATAGCAGCTATGGCTTGGTACTTATTTACACAACATTTCTCCATATTTTATATACAGAACTGGCGATGGCTACATTTTATCTTTAAAGAAAAAATTCCTTTAACTCTTAATACATTCTTACACATATCCCATTAAGCTCCCTCAATTCCTGTGGGAGTGTGCCATCTATTTCTTGTCATAAGTGGATATCGTCCTAAATGAAGAGTTACCACTGATAGCTTTAAAATCAATTAATTCCTCAGATGCTCCAACTGCATTTTGCCATCTTGACTTTGGCATTGTTACTATTGCATGTCAACCCAAATATCAAAATCGAGAGTAAACGGTTTGAGTTTGAAGGTTCCACCACAGCTTTTTGAACCTGATAGAAGGTATTTCTTTAAGATTATGAAAATACTTGGGGTTTATTATTCACTATTGATAATAAAGAACCAATGTGCTATTAATAATAATTAGTATGCTGTTTCTAGACTTGCCATGTTATAAGCTTAAATTAAGTTTAAAATTTGGTGGTAACATTCTAGGACAGTGAGGCTTATGATTTTGGGTTGCATATACTTTTGAAAATGTGATGAAAACCATGAAACTGCTTTGCAGAAAAATAGGCACACAACACACACAAATTGCAGAAATGTTCAAGAGTTTTATCATTCCAGTTATTAATAAAACCTCAGTTTTAGAGGCTCCTCTGCATTCACTCAAATGTTGTCTCTTTTAAGGTTATTGTGCTTATTGATGATAGGACATTATCTATGTGAACTCAATAGTTTTAAGAAACAAGATTTTCTCTTACTTGTATTAAATATTTTCAGAGTGGGAGAGAAAACCTGCATTACCTTTAGACCAAAATGAAGAAAAAAAATTTGTTGGATTGAATTGAATCAGTTAGTGAAAACTAGTTACATTTCTCTGGTAGTAGGCCAAGTTCAATCTTAAAACATCCGAGCTCCAAAGAAGAAGAAAATAATCTTAAGAACCTGTGTCAGGAGGATTATTGTAACCAAGAAGTAAATGCACTAAGTACAAGATACCTGAAAGACCTCAGATTTCCAAGAGAAACCAAGCACAAAAATAAGGTAAGAAACTAGGAATTATGTATGTATGGATGTATGTATTTAGTAGGATAATTCCAAGTATTTCAAAAGTGGCAATGGCTGCAACATAAAAATGCCCACATTGGTCATATCCATTTTCTTTCTATTCTAGTATTATATCTTCTAATATTAGCTGTAATTCTGTCTACCTTTCATTTATTTATTAAATAACATTATTTGGATACATTTCTAAGTTACTGGGCCAAATATCCATGTAAGTTGGAATGAATTTGGTTTCTGTGAACTAAAATGTCAGTATGGTAGTTTTAGAGGTACTTTTGCACTGTAATATGAAGGTACTATGCTGAAGATTCCCAGAGGGATATTTTCTGCCTTGCATTTCTTTTTTTTTAAAAGAAACTCCAAATGAGTTGCTTATGCTATATTTTAGGAGGCAGCCTTATATATCATGATTTAAAACAAAATTAAACATCTGCAAGGTAAAAAATGAATTTCAAACTTGATTATGATGGTGGTTATAGGGCTGTATGTGTTCATTAATACTCACAGGACTCTACACCAAAAAGTGAATTTTTCCGTAGGTATTCAAAGAAAAAAAACTGGCAGAGTATCTTCTTAAGTGTATTAAAATGAATTTTAATAAGCTAGTTCAATCTAAGCAAGCTAAGCAACTTGAGTGCCAAATATCAATGTGAAGTGACACAAAACAAACACATTATGAACATCCAAGAATCTGGATTTACAATGGAAATGTTGACAGCTTCTGAAATTAAATAGCACTCAATCACTAATTTTCTTTGAGGGTAAGATCTGTACCCTGCTGGGCTTGTAATTTTGTTTTCTCTTTTTGTGCTGTTCATGTGTAAATATTGCCAATTTCATTTGACACACAAAAGGAAAACAACTTAATTATGTTTCTAAGCTAATGAGTGACAGATACTACCCTCTAGATGAGATAGTATAGTATTAGCTTCCTGGCAATGATTTGAGGGGGAAAAACCAAGCCATTTCAAATGTATTTGTAACAAGGAAACAAATTTATTGATTTTAAAAGACAAGACACCATTTTGTTTTGAAAAACACAAGAAAGCTAGCCTGAGTTCAAGTCTGAAATATTCAGAAAAATCCTACTAATATCTTTAGTATGTTCCAGTCATTTGTTTAAACAACACACTAAAAGTTAATATATATTTTTATAATTATAAAAGTTCCCCAGTTATTGTACAGTACACAATACAAATCGCCCACAAACTATTATTTAGCTCCTGCCAATTTTGAGAGGACATGATATACTAAAAGATTTAGCATTTCTCACAAAAATCACATCAGGAAATACGTATTTACAAAATCAAATACATTATACAAAAAACCATCACATGTTATTCAGTAAAGATGTTTTTAAATAATTAAAAAGTTTATTCAACTGTAGTCCAAAAACTGGAAAAGAACATTACATTATCTCACACATACAATCTCTACAAAAGTTGCTTACCTCATTTACATAATATATTCAGTCATTGTAAAATAAATGTTCAAATATCTCCTAGTGTTACTATGTTTCTGTGCTTGTGGGACTGAATAATGTAATCTGCCACTTACTAAGTGAAATTTAAATGATGGCACTTAAAAAAAAATACAGTATCTTAAAAAAACACAATGAAAGAAGTTTTACCTAGAAGGTACGAAAGCCCTGAGTGATAGTGGAATTACTGATTGGTAAGCACTACAATTAACCTAATTAAAAGTTTACCACCTCAGGCACAAATTTCCAAGTTTTCTCAAGGCACTCATTTAAAGTTTCTGTAACCAACACATTGGTCACTACCATAGGTCCAAATTGATGATGGGGATGAGTAGAGAAAAAAATTTGCTTTGGTACAAAAGATGCTTTTTAAACTAATAAAATTCAATACCTCCTTTATTGGATCATTTAAAATTGTGTTTAGCAGGTTAAAACAAGGCAATCATTTGTTCAAAAATACTAATTTATCGAAGGAAAGATTTACTTGGTTATCAACAGTCAAAGGGAGCTTTTATTTTTTCTTTCCTCCCTAGAATCAAAATTCTTCTAACAAAGATTTGTTGTCCTCATTATTGAGCTATATAAACAATTCTTACCAAAGATTTCATTACTCAGGGCTTCCAATCCCAACATCATAATTTATTTAAAAAAAAAAAAAGAAAGAGGGAAAAAAGGAATCAAATACCAGAACCAAATAAAAGAGACATAACACATTTTTTTTTTAAAAAGACATTTTACCAATTACTTCAAAGAAAAGAAAAAAAAATCCTAGGCAGTCACTTTGTAAGTGGCTTTTACTATTTAAGTAAAATTGGTAAACTAAACTCAGGTCTACTGGCACATAAAATCACTAGCAGCAATGATCAAGGCATGCAAACTGAGAAGCATTTACAGTAAATCATCATGAAGAATTTAAAAGAAGAGAGTTAAATTAAAACCCTTTGAGTATTGCATGTTAACACATGAGTAATTTGCATGGTTTGACTTCCTAAACTGCCTAAAAAGCAACGTTTACGGCATACTTGCACTATGCTATGGATGTCCTTTCAGCAGACATCAAAACAGGTTACACTCTTATCTGTGCCCAGCTAGGGCAGCGCAAGCACATCTGCAGACAACACTGCTTTCGTGTTCGGTCGCGCAGGGGACAAAGGGGATCAAGTGCACAAAGAGATTCCCTTGAATAAAATGAGCAATGGTGTCAGACCACTGACATTTAGAGATATTAGAAGCAGTAGTCATAGCATCTCCTAACAGATGAGCTTGTAATCAAGTGCTCTGCTCTCCATTCTATTTATATATAATTTTTGACAAAGTTATTAAGATTCAGAGCATAGATAAAATTATGCCCTGTATGAAATTCCCAAACAATATTTTATGAGCGATCTAACTCCAAATAGCCTAACTGCCCCCAAAGAGTTCAGAGTCTCTTTATCCACTTGAACTCATTCCTTCCTAAGGCTTCACATACACTTGTACTTTCTAAAGCTAAATAAATGAGATCTTTTGTTTTGTTTTGGGGAAAAAAAAGGAACATAACCCTTTCCTTATACCTTTTAAAGGCAATCTAGGTACCTTCAATGTGCAGAAATCAGTTATGACATAGGTCTATACAGGCCTATGTATTTGTCCTCCTTTTCTAGAGAGTTATGATGTGATGCTAGAAAAGTTGATTTTTTTTTTCTGTAAACAGTACACTTACTTAGATGGCAGTGAATATTTGGGAATAAATATATCAAGCCCTCTTGAAGAAAAATTAAGAGTTGTATATAAAATGCAAGTGTTCAGCATGGAAACACTTTCTCTTCCTACCCCCCCTTTAAAAAAACAGCATAATTAGACATTTGGATATAGAGTATACTTTACCGGTCTAAGTCTAAATAAATGATCTGAAAGGCTTTTGTCCCCCATTGTATATCTTACAATGCTCAAAGGGTTAATACAAGGCATTACATCAAAGGGGTTTTCTAATACTAGAACCAAGCACTGAATTAATGCTTCTATTCCAGTTTTTTTTAAATCACCAAACTTGCAGAAATACTAGGATTCCATTACTTGATTTGTTCTAACCATATACATGGAGGTTGCTCTGATCTAGCGACAAGCCCAATTTTCAGAAGCACTGCATGCCAACCCTCCTCCCCCATGTTCTGGTGTGATTCATACAGATCACAAGAGCTCTGATTTCAATTTTTGGATGATTGTTATTTTCTCACCGAGAATGTAAGGGGGGGCGGTTATAACAAAGGTCAATTTATTGTATATAACCACTGCCTCAAATTGTACAAAAAGGTGACTTGCCAAGTTTTTCACTTTCTACTTGTGTCCACACAGAGAGGACCAACATCACAGTGACACACATTTTTTTTTTCTTTTACACTAATGTTTCAAGCACAGCATTATTTTAGACATTTCAAATATATCTGAAGAATTTTTAAAAATTTGAAAATGCATTTAGCACTTTTTAGACAGTGCATTCACGTAAAAAGGTTCATGATTACGGCACTGAAACCGTATTCATTCCTGAATGACTTTCACAGCATTCTACAAGGACGTATTCATTTTTACTCATCTACTACAAATCAAAGGCAGTCAATGTTGCACACTATTAATTTTAGGTATGCAGTGTTAAAAAACCATTTGCTAAATTTTGCTTTTGTTTTTAAAGTACACCATCTAAAGAGAGGTGCATAAACCGTGCTATACAGTACAAGAAAAAGCACAAAAAGGAAAGCAGATTTCTGAAAAGGCAGTAAGACTTACATAGTCAGTCCAAACATAGTTTGGATGAAAATCCTGAATAAGTGACCAGCAACTTGATAGCCAAAGAAAAATTTGAAAATTGGGCCCTGTGTTCCAGGGAAATAGTTCACCCATTCCACCCTATTGTTCACTGGTTTCATGAATGCAAATCTTTTGGGTATGATTCTCAAAGTATATGTCGACATCAAACTATACCCATAGTACTCAATCCTATCATATGGAAATATCTTTTCTGAAACTTAAAAATAGCCAACATATCTTCTTTACATTCTTCCTCACTGAAAGTGTAGCACTTGGTTTATGTAGATACATTTCATGACTAGTGTTTGATTACGATGCCAAGAAATACCAAGAAGTCCTTAAAATGTTTATTTGTGTCACTTGTCAATAAATCTACTACAAGGGTATTAGTGTCTAATATTTAGAAAAGCTACAGTTTTGATGAATAAAAAAATGGAAAAAAATGAAAATAAATGCAGTAAATGTGATTGCTCCAATCTGCTCAAGAGTATAAATTATTATGTTTTTATTTTCTAATATATTTCACAATCCAAATTCTGAATTGGTGAAAATGTCTGTGTGTGAGTGTATGTGTGTGTGCCTATCTTACTGTGAACTACAAAAACTGGAAGTAGCATAAGCCATAGGTATTCTTTTGTGTATTGTTCAGAACTATTTACACTAGTCATAAGAATTAATATTCCTAAGTATTCATAAAGGAGATCAGAAGATTTTTTCATGAGTTAAGTTCAAATATAATAATATTTATTAGTTCCTAATCTGTCCTAATTTAGAACAAACCATGAACAATTGGAAGAAATGTTGAATCCTGGAAAGTCCCCAATCTCTAACTTTCATCAATCTAAATATTCCCATTATTATCAGATTCCTCTAATGATACAAATATATCCAACATTAAATTAAAGGAAACAATAATAAATACATTTAAAGTCATTCAACGAACAAGATGAAACCAGTAAATACATTTGGTCCAATGCAGATATAGTATCATTCCGGGGATGGCGGGTAGAGACAGGAAACTGAAAAACTTCAGAAAGGAGAGCCAAAATTAAGAGTGTGTGTTCAGTTTTTGATTTTAATTTTACCTGTAAACATTTCCTAATATTCCTACGATGAAGTAGATACATGATCTTTTGCAGCTTGTGATGTTTTCTTTGCCGTGTGTGTGTGTATGTGTGTATGTGTGTTGTGTGTGTGTCTGATGGTGCAAATTCATTGCCTTTTTGGAAGGAAAAAGGGGGATGGTCATTTAAATGATATTTAGATGAAGGTGATGCTAGGATGCTAATGAAGGCTTCCAAATAGAGGACTGAGTTGTATAATACAAAATTGGAATCAATTAAAAAAATTACATCTAAAACATGTAAATTTTACTTAAGAAACTTTGTTGATCTTATTTGAGTAGTCTGAGGCAATCGAGCAACAATAGTTTAAATAAACTGCATATTACCCGATAAGCCATTTGGTATTTCTAACTTCACAGACTGGCTTACCCTCTTCTTTCTAACACCCCCTCCCCCCGCCCCAATAAAACTGGAAAGAGAAACAGCTTGAGTTTCATATAGGCCTTATTAATAGTCTGTAAATCATTTTGTGCTTTCTTTTTTTTTTTGGCTTTACTTTATTTATTTATGCTGATTAGGTTTTTTTTTACAACTATTTAAATGAATGGATGTGCCTTTTTTGTTTTTGTTAATAATTTGAGTGCTTAAAAGAACCTTGGCTTTTCATGAAAATTAAAATGGGGATGGGTGTACACTCCCTAGGATCTCACCTTCTGACTTTGTAGCAGACTCCCGCCCCACGGGCACTCGTGTGTACATGTGGACATACTGACATCTAGACACACAGACAAACACTGAGACTGAAAAGATGCACTTCAATAAGTACTTGCTTATTTTGTTAACTTTCTAGAATCGTAACTAGATAAGAATGGTTTAAAACATATATGATTTTATGTGACAAGTTGGTATTAAAACTAGCCTGCTATTCCACACCCTTAAGCAATCTGATTTGTAATCAAGTAATATTCAGCTCTAAGAATGAAAAATAGGTTCACGGTCACTCAAAGAGGGAAAGTGATTTTTGTCTTTTTGTTTTGCTTTCTTTTCCTTAAATTTCCTTTGAAGAACATGTAACCTGTCCTTACTTCAGGAATCTGAAAACGACAGGCACACTTTGTCAAATGGATTGAAGAGTTATTCACATGAACAAAATAAACCTTACTAAACCTTAGCTTCAGTTCTGTTTTAAGGCACCATGTAATAGCCGAGGTACGATGATCCCTGATGTACATTCTTCAATGGCAATGGTCCATCCAGCCACCTATCCAAATCCTACAGAATTGGGGATAAGTAACAGTGAGGTGTACCAGTTACACTGCCTTCAGGTTCTGTTTAAAATTTAAATCCACATACTTTAGAAACCAGGAAATATTTTTCAAGGAAATAATGTTATGCAGGTTGCTACATTCCTTGCATTCTATAAATTTTCTTTTATAATAGCAGCATATTGAACTACTATTAGGAAAAAGACCTGGAATAAAAGAAAGTCATCCAAATGGAATGGTTTCCTGTACATCCAGCTCAGCATAAGTAGTATGTACACTTAAAAAAAAAAAGTCAAGTCATTTTTTTTCAGCTTCAGTATCTAACTACAACAGCCCCACTTAACAGCAAAATGCATCTGTGCAGTGGTCCCAAATACAGAATCAGTAGTCTTTAAACAGAGGAATTGGTATGCAAATAATAGTTAAAATTCAATGTTTAACGGAAGCTTGCATTGTTAACATGGTTTAATAATTATGTACACAAATTATGTACATATTAGCATAATCTCTTGTAATTCTGTCATTTACTCTGAACCAATAAATGTACAGCTCAATTTTTCTACAGAGAAAAATAGATGACCTTCCCAACCCTCTAGCACTATAATAAAAATGCTCTGTATTCTCTTTCCATACTCTAAAATGTTATCAAAATAGTGTCTTATGGTTCTGTCCAATGAAAAGCACCTTTCAAAAGCAAATTTGATGCATCTGCTGCCAAATGGGCATGCCTCCAGTGTAAATCAAAGAAATTCATTTCTTTTGATATTTCACAGAAGTGCATCTAATTAAAAAACTTACACATGAAATCATACACCAAGACTAACAATCAACAATAAAATATTTTAAGCTACAAAAAATGTAAATTACTTTTTAATTATAAGAAAACAAAAACATTGACATTAAGTGTTGTAAAAATCCTTCTTGACACCTGAAACTAAGGGGGAAAAAACTTATTATTAAGAGGCAAATAATTTGTTTATGTTAAAAAAAAAAAAGACCTGGCAAAATACATACACCCATTCCATTTCACAACTCCAAAAAAGTAATGTTCAGCACAGATAGAATTTGACAACAGTCAACCTTCAGGCTTATTAAATTTTCAACTTAAGCCCAATATCAACAGGGTTAATGTAAGCTGGAAAAATACGCTTTAATATTCTTTAGACTGCAGTGTAGGTATTTCCTGTAGCGCTGCACTGTCTGATAGTCTGAGTACTTGTGACGATGTGCTCGCTGTGAATTGGATTCAGGAGGCTTGGTTGCACGCCACTCTCGAGAACAGGCTGCATACAGCCCACTGGAAATGCCTGGCTCAGCTCTGTCTTCTCTCTTTTGGCTTGAGGCTCTGAAGAGTCATCTAATTCTTCATCCATTTCACTTTCCACTTCACTGCCTTCATCTGCACAAACAAATAATACCAAGACCATTATCAGAAGACAAATTGGAAAATAGCAATCAACACATGCTTCAGAAACACTTTATACAGTACATTAAGAAAGCAACTTCTTAGCTCTTCCCAGGGGACAAAACTTGTAGGTTTTCCTTTCATCGGATTTTACTAGTATCAATGCTGTACTGATGTACCTAAAAGCCTTTCAAACATAGCAAAAGATAATTTATTTTTGGAAATCTGTGATCGATACTTTAATAGCTCTTTTAAGAAGATCTTTGGAATTTCCTGAAGCATCTGTATTAAATAGTGGCATCATTTGTGTCATCATAAAGTGGTCTATGCTGGCTTCTGGGGAATGTACTGACCTGAAAATGCAATAAAAAAAGTTTTTAGTTTCCTCCAAAAATCTATATTAAATATAAATATCATCTGTGCTGGTGTTAATGTAGGTGAGACCTATGTTGATTCATAATGTAACTATTGCATGTATAGGCAGAAGCTGCTATATAGACTTTTTGGCACACATCAATGTTGTAGATGATCACAGTATTAAATAAAATTCTTAATTATTATTATAAAAAATTATGAAGACTGAGGCAGTCATATCAGATTAAAAATGTGCAATAAATTTCTATTTCTGGCAATACTTATAGTGTTAATAGCTGGTATTATATGCCTATTCTATGGCATATCACATATAATGAATGTAGAACAGGTATCTCTACAGTCAGATTAAGCTGGACCCTTTCTAAGCAGTGTTGTGTCTAGTTTTAGCATTTGAGCACACCCACAGCAGAAATCTCTGCTAATGCAGCTCTTTATATAAATGTGTTCCTTGACTTTTCTTCTCTTATTATCAACTGGGGCAAAGAGAAAAGTTCCAGAGAAAAGTGATGGGGAATAAAAGGACCTCGACATACGGTTGTGCGGTGTGCAGTCACCAAGTCTGAGAAACGGTATGTGCGATTAAAGAGGTTGAGATTAACATGCTAGAAATAATGTTTGTAATGCATTATTAAACAATAAAACAAAGTGCCCTTAGATGGAGGTAAAAAGATATCTTAGCCTATCTACTTTATCCAGTTAGCTTTTTGCTTCTGGAAAAGGAGCTTGATGATAATATGCTTAGTTTGTCAGACTAAGCATATTTGGAGGGCTGGGGGACGATAGGGACAGGGATACTTTTGGTAGGCATCTGCTTCATCATGAGGGTATAATTGAAACATGTATGTATGATACTTTTTATTTTGTTTTTACATGTATTTATACATAAACCAAAATGTCTGGAAGGATCTTCACACAAACTCTTAATGGTGGTAGTCTCTTAAGGGTTGTGACTGTGAAGTTTCACTTTCTATACTTTTTAATTCTCCGTATTCTTTGAAATTTTTATACAGAGCCAATATTACTTTTTTCATCAGTTAGAAAAATTCTCATTTTGTGAAAACTGAATGTGATTTCACATTCAATCTTTAGGCCCTGAGTATGACTATGCCTCAAGACACATCAGGTCTGTGGGTGAATGGGACCAGCAAAGCCATGTCGAGAAGGTGAGGACAAATCTCACTGCTTCACAGCTCTTTCTCCACTAACTTTTTTGTGCCTGAGAAATAGGTGTCAAAATAATAAAAGAGGCGGCACTGAAAGGAAAAAAATCATCAAGCAAGTAGGGCAGTAGAGAGAGAGTGGGGAGAGTCCTTAAATGTTCCATTGGTACTGATGGAGTATCTTTGTAGAAACAAAACAAAACAAAACAAAACAAAAAATGTAAATGTTCCAGGTTGGTTTTACTTAGGTCCATCATCTCTGGGTGATAGGGTTCCTCTGGATAGCCTAAAAAGCAATCCATAAAAGCAAGCCCCTTCTCCAGTTCCTATGGAAAAACAAATGTAATTCTGTAGACATTTAATGCTTCTCTAAAAACTCAAAAACATTCCCTAGGAATCTACTTGAGGTTAGGAGAATTTGGTACAGAAAAACTGAAGGTAGGTGCTACTGGAGTTTCCCAAGGACTTTGGTTCTGCACCTTAAGAAGCAGCCTAGCTGGGATTCAGTCTTTGGCCAAGCGGCCACATTCCTACTGCACCTCTGGGCACCCAGGGATGAAATCCCCAAATTTGGGTTATGAGGCTTTCGTGTCAGTGCATCATCTGTGTTGCATGGGTTTCAACTGCCACCTTTCTTGCTCTAAAATTACAAATTAGTATCACCATTGATTTATTTTTCTGAGGGTTATTTGGTTAATCCTATAGCATGTATATTTGTAGCAACAATATTTTTCAGCTATAATTTTCTAATTTCCCTGTTTTGCTACTATGTGTGTTATTAAAATGGAAATTTGGCATGCACACTGTTAAATAGAGACTGATAGGAGTTTAACATGGGAGTGATGTTGATTTGTACATGACATTCCCCAGCATATTAATGTTTTCTACCACGAAGACACAGAAGCTGAGTACTTCAGTACAGCATGTTCTGGAGAATAGCACTGTACCTCTTTGCAGACTCCCCAAGTCCTTCCTCTCTCCCCACTGACTCTGGCCTGAAAGCGCTAATTGTATAGTTCTCTCCAGTCATTATGCATTTTGTCCCTGTCTCCAGAAGGCAATAACTCTCTTCATCTATACCACTAATGATCTTGCTTTTACATTAAATTTCATTGCCATCTCTGAGTTCTTTTTCCACTGAAAACTCTGACACTGTGAGGTAGCTGGGCTAAGGAATCTTTTCTTGCCTGGTGGGCCTTGAAGAAAAATGTGTGGCCCAATTTTATCACTTCTCTTTAAGAGTTTGGCCATGATTAGAAATAATTTCTTGTTACTTGTAATGAACTTCAGGCTAAAAGATAAAAGAGTTTATAACTGCATTTAAACTCAAGTCTCTGCATTTGATATATGTCACATAAAGAAGGCATAGGGATGGAGAAACATGGAGAAATAATGAAGGATTCCAAAAGACACTACTGTCATATTTAGCTAGGATTTGTATGCCACTTTCACAAAATCAGAGTGCTAGAGACAGACACTATATTTTCCTCTAAGAGAGTTTCTCAGTCGAGAAAGTCCTTAAAATGTATATTATTTTCAAATCTTACCTTTATCCAGATTTCCAGGAGACACAGCATTTAAATCACCAAACTGCAAAACAACAGTCATTTGTGCAATAGTTACTATCAGGCAGAATAAAATAATATTCTATTAGTCTGTGGTAAGAATGCCACTCTATGACTTTTTAAAACTGTAAACTAGTGGCCATTTTGATCTCTGATTACATAGGTCACATAATTTTGCAATCAAACTTGTCGAATTTGAACAGTTTAAATTATTTCACAATTTAGCTGTCTTAGCCTCTTTGCAGAAGGATAACAATTTTCTCTGCCTTCCATGTTCCATTTTACCTTTTATTATTTCAACTCAGCAATGAAGAGATAGAAGCCTGAGTAACCTGGATGAAGATGGATGTGGTGAAATAAATTTGGAAAGGACCCAACCCAGCAGGACATATCAGCTCTACCTCCCATTCTTGGCCGATGAGTCCACCTGGAGCCTCTACAGTACAGAAACATGGTCTAGAGGTTTGGTTGAACTCTATCTTTAGAGCTTTTATTAGTAAAAATAAAAAATATAACAGAAGCTCCAGAATTGAGATTTATTTTTACAAAATTTTTAATTTGACACTCTTCTCCTTTGATATTCTTATTTGCTAAGTTAATAGGGTCCCACTTGGAAAAGAAAGGCATCTCAACGCAAACCAAAAAAAAAAAAAGCTTAAAATAATTATGGAACAATTAATAACCTTCAGCTTAGGTGTTATTTTCTACCTTGGTTCAATAGCTGGATGATAATTTTATAGTGAAGAAGCATATTTTGAGAGTCTCAGGGTAAACGAAAATGGATGCACTAAAATAAAAACTGAATAGAGGTAACAAAGCTAATCAGAAAAAGGTGAAGTGAAACTACAAAGCATTACTTTTTAAATGGTAAAGATTACTTTTTAAAAAGTAGTAAGTCATTATCAGAAATTCAGATTTCTCAACAGGTTTAGAAGGGATGAGACAGAAATTCTACTTACATTTAAGTTTGTTTATAAAGACTTCCAAGATAGGAGTACTTTTTACATCTACAAGGTATGTCTATAAAGTAATAAAACTCATCTTATTTTACAAACATACACACATTTTTTCCCCCATCTAGATAAGTATTGTCTTCACAGTAGCTACCTTGGGAGCTTATACATTTATTCTAAAGTCCAGGGTTCTGGAATTCCTCTTTGACCATCAATTTCAAGAGTTGGTTTATGCATCACTCAAGAAAGCCCAACTTGTTTTACACCCAACTGTGGCTCCAAACAACACTCCAAATTTTATTCACTGCCCTTGGTCCTGGGATTATTTCTGACTACACACCAAAATAAAATTCATTTCTGCCACAATTTAAAGGATATTTAAAATAATATATCATTTTACTCTTTATTATTTCTCAGCATTTCAGTGGCCATTTAAAAAGAGGCATTCCACAACAATACTGAGCCATGGCAACATTACTAGAACAAATATGTAGCCTTCTTAGGTGACTCCTTTGAAAGGGACCAGGAGCCTCTGAATACGTAACCATTAGTATGTTTGTTTGAAAGTCTGCCCCGTTACTTTATATCCCACTGGGCAACAAATATCATAAGTACTCAAGTTTTAAAGTTGTTCCAGATCACATGGCTCAGATCCTTATATAAATAAAAATCACAGTGTAATTATATAGGATTTCTTGAATTAGTTTAAATAATAAATAATATATAGAATATAGTTTAAACAATAAAGAATATGAAGGGATTCTTTATCCATTCTTGGTATTATTTAAATATTTTAGAACTATAAAGAGAGAATGCTCAAAGCTGAATGGTCATTTATAAGTTATTTCTGATATAACACAATAAGATTTTTATTTATTTTAAATGAATACTTAACACTTAAGATCCAGCTCCTGAAACAAGTTGGCAGTGATGATTCTAAACATGTGTCTGTACTTATAAAAAGCGAATATTCAATTTGTTGTTGAAAAATCTCTGAATGTTGTGACTGAATTATCACTACCATTGGTGATCAATAATATCGCACCAAAGGGTTAAAACCAAATTCTGGACATACTTGAAAATTTTCTTTAAAAGGAACATTGCCTGTAGTTGCTACTTAACTCTGAAAACACAGCTTCCTTAATACAAAGATATTCCTTAGAAAGTTTCTAATTAATTTGAACACCACACTTGATTATTCAGGATGCTGGAAATCAAAACCAAAACAACTAAAAATCTCAGTGTTACTATCATTAACAAAAATCCTTTTACATACTAAATGCTGTGTGCTCGTTATTACACACTGTGCTGGACAACGTACAAAGACTCTCTGAGACACTTCCATGCCTCTAGGTGTCTCCAGGATCAATGACAAAGTTTCACATGAACAGCAAATAGAGAGAGTGGATTTAAAATAAAATTTAAAAATCCTGTGAAGAGATAAGATTTTAATATCCTATATTGCTGAAGATAAAGGTTTTTATAAGCATTTTACTTGAGAGGAACAAATATACATAAAATCATAGGGGGAAAACCACTTCAATCCTACAGATAGACTAGGTAAGATTATGGAAATCGGTTCATTCACTCATTTATTCAATAAATATTTATTGACAGCTTACTACATGCCAGGCACTATGCCAGCCAGGTCCAGTTAGATCAATTTGGAAATATTCCTCTTCATGAAGGTGAGTAGCAGAAGTTGCTTATATCATAAAGGATAGGTAGGTTAGCAGAAAAACAGGGACGCCTAAGAAAGATATTAGAAGCATAGGCTTACAGTCTTAGAAATGGAAATCAATTGTGCGAGTTTATGGCATGAGCAACAGGTCAAAGCAGCAGGAAGGAAGGCTCCAAACAGTGGCAGGGAAGACAGAGTGGGCAGAAGGAAGACAGCACTGCAGACAGGGGACAGATGACAAGTACCTAGATTAGGCTAGCACAAATCAGACACAGAAGTGAAGGGAGCAATAGAAGATTTGGAATAAAAAAGAGAAGCTCACAAGAAAATACAGACATTTGTATAAAGTTATAGCTTCAGAAACTGGAAAAACTTATTGTTTTGTAATTTCTCCTCTTACATAGAGGATCAGGGGGCTACTATTCATTGATGTGACATCTTACCACTTATAAAGTGCACTTGTAGTTTAGTATGTGGTAGGCCTTCTCTCAAATAGACCTCAAGTGTCACGTTCTCAGTATTGCTTCCTTGAAGAGGCTTTTTCTGGCAGCCCTGTCTTAAGTATCGCTTTCCCTGTCGCTCTCAATCACTGCATCATGCTGCCTTCCTACAAAGTGCCTACCACAACCTGCAGTACTTACTTTGTTTCAGCATCTAATATCTGCCTCCCGAACCACAATGTCAGTGCCATGGGGTAGGGACTTCATCTGTCCTCTTTATAAAGGTATTCCAGAACCTAATATAGTATCTGATACACATTAAAGGCTGAATACTTACCAAATGAATGTATTTACTTCCTCATTTCAGCCTCACACACACAAAAACCCCGTATGAATTTGGCAAGGTAGAGAGTTTAGATTTCATCTTACAGGTGTTGAAAATAATGAGCTTATTTGTCTAATATCATATAGTAAATATGGTAGTGTTCAATTTGAGATCAGATAATCTGACCCTTAGTTATGGAATTTGAGCAACAGGGTGTGTGTGGGAGGCAGAAAGTCGGGGGCAGGGGAAGGGGGTAGAGAGAGAAAGGAGAGAGAGATCTCAAGAGATTGGGAGGAAGTAATACAAATTAAGGGATCTAAAAGCTCTGGTGTTAGAAATCATATGGCCTTCAATGTATGCAAGAATTAAAATTCTGTCAGTCAGATAAATAAATAACGAATTTTCTAAAGTAGAAACTAGAGTAGACCATAGAGAAAACAAGTCTGTTGTTTTCTTTTCCTTTTTTTTTTTATTTCAAAAAATAAAAAAGGGGGTATAAATATTTTTGGCTACATGGATCACTTTTATAATGCTGAGTCATGGTTATAAGTGTGCCTGTCACCCAGATAGTGTTCATTATACCTGTTAGATAGGTTTTCATCCATCCCCTCCTCCCTGCTACCATGTGCTTGATTTCCATTGAGTTTTACTTCCCACTATGCACAAATGTGCTCATTGGTTAGTTCCAATTGAATAGTGAGTATATAGGTTGTTTGTTCTTCCATTCTTTAGATACTTCATTTAGGATAATGATCTCCAGTTCCATCCAAATTGTTGCAAAAGGCATGAAGTCATTCTTCTTCATGGCTGAATAGTATTCCATGGTATACATATACCACATTATGTTAATCCACTCATGAATTGATGGGTGCTTGGGTTGATTCCACATCTTTGCAATTGTGAATTGTGCTGCAATAAATATTCAAGTGCAGGAGTCTTTTTGATAAAATGACTTCTTTTTATTTGGTTAAATACCCAGTAGTGGGATTGCTGGATCAAATGGTAGGTCTACCTTTAGTTCTTTGAGGTATCTCCATACTGGTTTTCCATAGAGGTTGTACTATTAATAATTTGCAGTCCCACCAACAGTGTAGAAGTGTTCCTTTTTCTCTGCATCCATACCAGCCTGTATTATTTTTGAACTTTTTAATAAAAGCCATTCTAACAGTTTAAGGTGATATCTCATTGTGGTTTTAATTTGCATTGTCCTGATGATTAGTGATGTTAAGCATTTTTTGATATGTTTACTGGCCATTGTCTATCTTCTTTTGAAAAGCTTCTATTCATGTCTTTTGTCCACTTTTTGATGGGGTTGTTTTTTTCCTCCTGATTTTCTTGAGTTCTTTGTAGATTTTGGTTATTAACCCTTTATTGGATGTATAGCTTGTGAATATTTTCTCCCACTATGTAGGTTGTCTAGTTGCTCTGTTGATTAATTCCTTGGCTATACAAAAGCTTTTTAATTTAATCAAGTCTCATTCATTTTTGATGTTGTTGTGATTGCCATTGGGGTCTTCTTCATAAATTCTTTGCCTAGGCTGATATCTAGAATATTATTTCCAATATTTTTATCTAGTATTCTTATGGTTTCATGCCTTAAACTTAAATCTTTTATCCATCTTGAATTAATTTTTTGTGAGTGGTGAGAGATATGGATCTTGTTTCATTCTTTTGCATGAGGCTTTACAGTTTTCCCAACACCACTTATTGAATAGGGATTCTTTCCCCCAGTGTATATTGTTGTCTGCTTTGTTAAAGATCAGATAGAAATATGAGGATGGTTTTGTATCTGGGTTCTTTGTTCTGTTCCATTGATCTGTGCCTCTATTATTGGGCCAATGTCATGCTGCTTTGGTTACTACAGCCTTGGAGTATAGTCTGAAGTCTGGTAGTGTGATGCTTCCAGATTCGTTGCTTTTGCTTAAGATTTCTTTGGCTATTCCAGCTCTTTTCTGGTTCCAAACATAGTGTAGAATTATTTTTTTCTAGATCTGTGAAATATGATGTTGGTATTTTGATGAGGATTACATTGAATTTGTAAATCACTTTGGGTAGTATGGACATTTTAACAGTGTGGAGTCTACTGATCCATGAGCATGCTGTGTTTTTCCATTTGTTTGCATCATCTGCAATTTCTTTCCTCAATGTACCATAGTTCTCTTTGTAGAGATCTTTCACCTCCTTTATTAAGTATATTCCTAGATATTTTATTTACTTTGTAGCTATTGTGTATGGTATTGAGACTTTGATTTGACTCTCAGGTTGACTATTATTGATGTATCGGAATGCTACTGATTTGTGTATCTTGATTTTGTAACCTGAGACTGCTGAATTTACTTACCAATTTCAGGAGTCTTTCGGTGGAAAGACTGCAAAAGACTTTTGGAGCAAAAAGTGATAGTTTGATCTCCTCTCTCCCAATTTGGATACCCTTCATTTCTTTCTCTTGCCTGATTGCTCTGGCTGGGACTTCTAGCACTATGTTGAATAGTAGTGGTGACAATGGGCATCCTTGTTTTGTTCCAGTTCTTAGTGTGAATGCTTTTTAGCTTTTCTCCATTCAGTATGATATTAGTTGTGGGTTTATCATATATATAGCTTTTATAAGTTTGAGATATGTTCCTTCTATGCCCAGATTGTTGAGGGTTTTTATTATGAAAGGGTGTTAAATTTTGGTGAATGCTTTTTTCTGCATCTATTGAGATATCATATGGTCTTTGTTTTTGCTGCTGTTTATGTGGTGAATCACACTGATTAATTTACATATGTTGAACCATCCTTGCATCCCTGGGAAGAAGACCACTTGGTTATGGTGTATTATTTTTTTTACATGCTGTTGAATTTGGTTTGCTAGTATTTCATTGAGGATTGTTGTATCTATATTCAGAGGGGATATTGGTCTGTGTTATCTTTTTTGTTGTGTCCTTTCCTGGCTTTGGTATCAAGGTGATACTGGTTTCATAGAATAAGCTGGGGAGGATTCCCTCCTTTACAATGTTATGGAATAATTTCTGCAGTATGGGTACCAACTCTTCTTCATAGGTCTGATAGAATTTGGCTGTGAATTCATCTGGTACAGGGTTGTGTTTTGTTGGAAGATTTTGTATTGCTGCTTCAATCTTGTTGCTCATTATTGGTCTGTTCAGGAGTTCTATTTCTTCCTAATTGCATCTTGGGAGGTTGTGTGATTACAGAAGTTTGTCCATTTCCTCTACATTTTCAAGTTCATGTGCATAGAAATTTTCACAGTATTCACAAATGATTTTGTATTTCTGTGGTATCAGTTGTAATATCTCCTTTTTCATTTCTGATTGAGCTAATTAGGGTCCTTTTTCTTCTATTCCTAGTTAATCTAGCAAGAGGTCTATGGATTTGTTTATCTTTTCAAACAACAAACTTTTTGTTTCATTGATCTTCTGTATTATTTTCTTGTTTTCAAGTTCATTTAGTTCTGCTCTGACCTTAGTTATTCCTTTTCTTAGCTGGCTTTGGGTATGGTTTTTTCTTCCTTCTCTAGTTCCTTGAAATGTGTCATTAGATTGTTAATTTGTGATCATTCTGTCTTTTTATTGTACGTATTTAAGGCTATGAATTTTCCCCTTAGGGCTGCTTTTGCTGAATCCAAAATATTTTGATAGCTTGTGTCCTCAGATGGATTCACAGCTGAATTCTATCTGTCATTCAGTCTGAGGAATTTTTCATTTCCATCTTAATTTCATCATTGATCCAATAATTGTTCAGCAGCAGGCTGTTTAATTTCCTTGACTGTGTGTAAAACTGTGTGTTTCTCTTGGAGTTGATTTCTAGTTTTATTCTACTATGATGTGAAAAGATACATGGTATGAATTTCCATTTGTTTTTAATTTGTTGAGACATGATTTGTGGCCTAAAATATGATCAATCTTAGAGGGAGACGGTTCCATGTGCTGAAGAGAAGAACGTATATTCAGTAGTTTTTAAATAAAATGTTCTGTAAATGTCTGTTAGGCCCAGTTGTTCTAGAGTCCCATTTAAGTCCAGTGTTTCTTTATTTATTTTCTGCCTGCATGATTTATCCAGTTCTGTCAGTCACGTGTTGAAGTCTCTGGCAATTACATTGCTGTTGGTTATCACTTTGCTTAGATCTACTAGGGTTTGCTTTATGAATCTGGGTGCTTTTGTGTTAGATGCATAAATATTAAGGTCATATTTAGGTCATTAAATATGAAATGTCTGATTTTGAGTCAAAAGTGCAGTTTATTATATCTCAAACAAGGAGCAGTACCATTAATCCAAGTATGTGCCTAAACTATTGACACAGATTTATCATCTTAACAGCAGCTTGTTTATGCCAGCAGGGAAGAAACCTGGAGAGCAATGAAATCTCCAAAGGCATTTTTTCCACAGCTTGTTTAAAACTGAATATTTTTCCTTAAGCAGTTCAAGGCCTGAAAAGCCTGTTAGTCAGTTGGTGCAAGGTCTGGTGAATACAGTGGATGACAGAGAGTTTCCAAGTCCAGCTTCTGTAGTTTGAGGAGTGTTATCTGTGTGACATGTAGTCAAGTGCTGTCTATTGACGAATCTCGGCTGCTTAATCACAACCATCCTCATCATTTCATCCAAATTGTTGCAATACACATCTGCTATAATCAATTGACCAGGTTTCATGAAGTTTTAGTGGATATAACCAGCGCTGGACGACCAGACACCATTAGCTTTTTTTGGTGAATATCTGGTTTTGGACTGTGTTTCAGCACTTCATCTTTCTCCAAGCATTGTGCTGAATGCTTGCAACTGTTAAAAAGAATCCATTTTTCTTTTTTTTT
>VBSM01003204.1:53075353-53097361 GCA_008086735.1 Cheirogaleus medius | reverse complement strand
GTTGAGATGGATTCACTTCCACTACAGCTTTCAGCTCATCATTATCCACCTTGGCCTCAAGTCACCCACCTGGCTCATTTTCAAGATTGAAATCACCAGAACAAAACTTCTTAAACCATCAATATACTGTGCATTCATTAACCACATCTTTCCCAAACACTTTGTTGATATTTCAAGCTGTCTGTGCTGTATTGGTTCCATGATGGAACTCATATTGGAAAATAACACAAATTTTTTACTTATCCATGGTTTCACAAAATTTGCTCTAACAAATTTTTGAAAGATAATCACAAGCCAAAATGTGCATTTGAAAGACTGAGGATGTACCTTCACAATAAAAATAAAACAAGAAGTGTCAAAGTGAAATGTCAGAGATATCAACTGTCAAACTTTGTACTTAAGGAAATCAGACATTCCATACTTAATAACCTAATATTTAGGATTGTTATGTTTTCTTGCTGTTTTCAAGAAGAAAGTCTTCCTCTCCTAGAAACCATTTCCTCCAGGTCCTGACTAGAGGTCATAACGAACACCCTCCTGGGCAACGTCAGACTAGGAAAATGCGTGGTCAAGGCAGTCAGTGGGAGTCTGTCAGATCATAAATTCAGGCTGTGACTAGCATTGCCCATGAAATATAATTGGGCAATAGCCCAGCACAGCTGGGGCAACTATGGGCAGGATCCCTATGAGACCGTGAGTGTGATCTTGACTTGGGGCTGAGCAGCGGAGGAGTTCACTACTGGACTTCAAGGCCTAGTGCCTGTCCCTCAGCACAGGCAGCATGAGAGGAGCCTGGCTGGGCAAGAGGGAGTGCAGCTCACAAGTGCACCAAAGAGACCACTGCACAGTAGATTCTGCAGTGGCTGACTTTTCACAGTGAGGGAGGCAAGCCTTGCTCTGTAATGCTTGGGCTCTGAAACAGTGCAAAGGTGGCTAGAGAACCCAGACAGCAAACAGCCAAGGTTCCATGGGTGGCCCAAGAAACAGAGACTAGGGGCAGAAATGGGCGATGGAAGGAAAGAATTCAGGGATCCAGATGAAGACCCTGCTCACAGGGTTTACCCCTCCCTGCGGAGAAAAGATTAATGAGCAATCATAATCATATTTATGTTACATGCATCATAATTCTTTATAAGTACAGCCATTGCTTGCTATTAATAATTGTTTATGCAAATCTGTGACAATTTCTTTAATAGTGTTAATTTAGTTCTTTCCAAAGAACCAAGTTAAAGCACTTCACATAGGAAGTACTTAACAAATGATCACTATTATTACTATTATTATTACTGATATGATAATTATCCTCATCATCTCCCAAGAATTGTGTATCAGACATATGCAGAAATCCACCTGACTCCACTATCCTGGTACCCTGAAAGGACACAAAAAGAACTGCACCTTACATAATTATCCTCTTAATAAGGAAAAGCCATCCTGGGCAGCCAGGTGAACAGTCTGTAAAGAAACTGCATCTTATAGAAAATCTCCCTGTTAGCATATCCAGATTATAGATTTACTGATAGATCTTCTCTTCTCTTCTCTTCTCTTCTCTTCTCTTCTCTTCTCTCTCTCTCTCTCTCTCTCTTTCTCTCCCTCTCACTATTTATATATCAAAATATTAGTTGTCCAGGTCTAAAATCACTGTAAAGTAAACTACCACCCACACACAAAAAATTGGTGGCAGCAAAGTATGAAAGTGTACAGTCTAGAACAGAGGCTGGCAAACATTTCTGGTAAAGGAACACACAGTAAATATTTTAGGCTTTATGGTCCATAAAGACTCTGTCACAATTATTCAACTGTGACACTGCAGTGCAAAAGTAGCCACACTCAACAGGTCAATGAATGAGTGTGACTCACTTCTAACAAAACTTTATTTACAAAAACAGATGATGGGCTGGATTTGGCCTGTGAGCCATAGTTTGCTGACCCCTGGCTAGAAGAAACATCTGTAAGGCCCTACAAGACCTACTCCAGCTCTCAAACAGTGAAAGGAGCAGAAGATTTTATCTCTAAGGAAGGTGTAAGAACTTTGGCCACCAGAAGGATATGGAACCAAAAGCTTTAAGAGTTAGCATAGCTCATGCATATGGGCATCAAATGATCAAGGTCACAAGGAAAGAAAGAAGGGTCATCTTTTACAGATAGAAATCAGTTTGAAGAGTAATTGTCCTCCACTTTCTCTAGATGCTTGCCTATATAGACAAAGAGAGACAGATAAAGGTTGGTGTTTGATTTTGTGAACTAGTGGGTGAAGAAAGAAGAAGTCTAGGATGCCAGAAGTCTGGGATGCATGGGAGTTTGCAAGATAAGAGACTGGAAAAAAGGTTATATATGTTAGTAATTCAGATGGGGCAAGCTTCCCTAGTGGGAAGTTTGCTCCAATTTGGATGGTAGGTGGTCCTTTCTGAAGGCTTTGGGTAGAATTTTTTCTCCCTTTTCTAGCTTCTAGAGGTTGCCCACATTCCCTGGTTTCTGGCCCCCTTCCATCTGTAAAGCCAGCAATGCCAGGTAGAGTCTATCACACATTATATCACTCTGTCACTGATTCTTCTACTTCTCTCTTCCACTTTTAAGGTCCCTTGTAAATATCTTGGGCCCACCTGGATAATTCAGGATAATATCCCCATTATTTTGGGTTTTTCTGGAGACAGAATCTTGCTCTGTTGCCTGGGCTAGAGTGCCGTGGCGTCATCATAACTCACTGCAACTTTGAACTCCTAGGGTCAAGTGATCCTCCTGCCTCAGCCTTCCGAGTAGCGGGGACTACAGGCGCACACCACCATGCCCGGCTAATTTTTCTATTTTTTTTGTAGATACGAGGTCTTGCTCTTGCTCAGGCTGGTCTCGAACTCCTTGGCTCAAGCAATCCTCCTGCCTCAGCCTCCCAGAGTGCTAGGACTACAGATGTGAGCCACTACGCCAGCCAATCTCCACATTTTAAGGGGAACTAATTAGCAACCTTAATTCCATCTGTAACCTAACATATTCACAAGTTGTAGGGATTAGAATGTAGACATCTTTGTAAGCCCATTACACTGCCTATCATACATATCTAAGTTTTTTATCAAATTGTCACATTTGTCTGAGTGAAACCATATGACTAATTTTTTCCCCTAATATTGGAGGAAATATATGCAACCAGATCAAGCTGTTGAGAACATAGTTACTTTTTCCTCAATTTGTTTGTTTTGTGTCCTTCACTAGGGGTGGGGTAGGGGGTAGGGTGCAATGGATCAATTTGTCTTTTATGATATATTTGCCATTTAGGGCATTTATGCTTTATTTTTCATTTATAGACTTTTAATTTTGTATATAACTTCACACCAGCCTGAAAATTTTTACAGCATACATTTCAAGGTCTAGGCTTATTAAAAGTTTATCAGGATCACAGAGCTGAAAGTTATTAATGATACACAAGGAAATCATTGCAGAGAAACAAGTGGAAATCAAAACTGAGGAACCCAAAAGCTAGTGGATAGTGGGGCCAGAGCAGCCCTAAGCTCCACATCCAAATGAAGGAAGGTCCATCAAAGCAACTCTAATGTTAAGGTTATACACTAAGGAATAGGATACACCCTGGTCTTCTGGACAGGGCTAGGACTTGTGCCACCAGCTGCACCACAAGCAGCACCAAAGACCTTGGAAAGTCCTCTTGTGATAGCACTACTCAATGTTTTCATGAGGACCTATGTTGCAAAGAAGCTGGCAGTCAGATGCCTAGGTACTGGAATGCAATTAGCTGAAGGAAGTAACCACAGGCAGCATATACAGCACAAAACAAACTTCACCATGTACCATAAGCATTCCTGTTGACCATGATGCTCAGCACCTGATAGGTCATATAGTTGAAAGCATGAACTAGAAAAGACTACTCATTTGGGGGGCATCAGCTACATCGGAGACTAGTTCTGCCAGCAGTGGTAACTTTAGATATATGTATATATGGAAGGAAATATGTATATATATGTATATGTATACATTTTGCCAGTTTCTGCCATTGAATTATTTGGTCTAGGAAAGATCTTTAAGCTGTCATAGACACTAAGAACAGATGGCTATAAAGTTCTCTGAAGTGGTTTGTCTATCTTACGGTTGAAGTAAGAAGTCTCTTTGGGACTTGTTTTACATTTTAACTTGCATAAATTGCATATAATACTTTCTCTCTATTTTATAAGTACATATAAAACATTTCATTCATTCCTACTAGTTAAGATTTTATTCAAGTCTAGCTATGATTGTCTAGTTAAAACTAATTATGTTTATGTTTCATCCCTAATGTTGCCATTTTCTTTTCTAATTGACTTATTTCCTCATTCTATTTTGTTGGTTGTGTTTTTCAAAGCATTGAATTAGTTTGCCTTTGATTACCACTTTGGCTACATACCAAAAAATGCTGTTGGATTCTTTATAATTCCATGAATCATTTGACTCAACATTTAAAAACTGTCTGCAGGCTATTTTTCCAGTTGTAATACAGAATTATTAAAGCCTTCATGTGCCTTTCTGTTACCTGTTTTATTAATTTCGACTTCTAAGTTCATCTTTGTATAGTTAAAAAAATGATGGTCTAATTGTACACATTATTACTCAGACTGTCAGTGCAGAATCAATTACAAAAAATCTAATCCAGAGTAGAAGGCAATCAAATACAGTCCTCTGAGTAATACATAGAGTTTTAGATATTTATATATTTATGGAAAGGGGAAGGAAATGGAACTAAAAAAGATTAGGAACCTACTTTGTGTCTGTCTGCCTGCCCTGACTGTCCACTCCACCCACCTACTTACCTACCTACCTACCTACCTACTTAATTTAATCCTCACAACAGCCCTATTAAGAAATGTCCATATGCTTATTTTGTTGATAAGAAAACTAAGACTCACACGAGGAGATTTTATACACACACACGTATATATATATTTATTTATATAAAACTTTCCCAGGTTGCAAAGGTATTAAATGGGAAATGTAGAATTTAAATTCAAGTGTGAAGCACAGCATGGGAGGAACCACATAAGAGGTAAAGCCAGCCTGACCTGGGTTTGAATCGCAACTCAACCACTATCTGTTAAGTGATCCCAGGCAAGTTAAATTCTTTGAGCCTTAGATTTCCTCATATATGAAACAGACTGTGTTAACATAAAGATTAAATATGCTCGTGTTTGCAAAAGAACCTAGAACAGTACTTCTGCCACAACACGTTGTCTTCAAAACCCAGTTTTCTGATACTATTGGTAAAATCCTAGAATTGCATTCAATAAAAAAGCCATTAAGATGGTGATTTTAAAATCAGCCTCTCTGGCTGAGAGGAAGTGCAATCTAAGAATGAAGTGTACCCTATGCTTTGATTTTAGGTTGTTTACATTATAAAGTTAAGCCTGGGTTGGAGTTGGAAGTCAGTTTAGGCACTCACTAAGCCATTTATAACTGAAGTAAGAAAATGCCCTGAGAAAGGTTGGCCTGAGCATGGATGGTGTGTGTGTGTGTGTGTGTGTGTGTGTGTGTGTGTGTTTGGCCTTATGGAGGTGATCATACAACTGGAAATAGCTGATGAGCTCAGATGAGTATCAACAAGTAAATCTTGGCCTAACCAACTGCTTCTCTTTCTGCTTTTCTGAGAAGTTCATGAAGGAATAAGGCCCCCTAAAGCCTTTTTCTTAATAGAATGAGGAAGACCGTTCATATGCATATTTGGAACTTCCTGACCTGATGCTAATCTTTTCAACACTCTATACTTAGCTTGAACTTTATAACATTCAGAATTTTGCAAATCCTATATAGCTCAGCGATCTCCCATGATTGCAGTTCTATTAACCTTTGTTAATAAAATTGATCAAAAAAGGGTTGGGTAGTGGCAACTATTTTGGATGTTTTTGATGGTGGAGAGAAATGTCTTAAAATTTCAATTTTAAGGAGTTCTAGAACATTATTATTTTCTTTAAATGTCTCCCAAATGAGAACCAAATTTATCAAAGCATTTTACATTTAGCACTGGTACAGAGTCTTAGCACTTAGGAAAAACAGTTGCTGACTTTAATTTCCAATTTTATAGTATTTGTAAGGAATATTAATGTTCCATTTGGTAAGATCTTGGGCTCCTTGGTTACTTTTTTTCTGTATGTATACTTTTCTATGTATTTTCAAAAAGTTTTTTTTGAAGCCTGCTAAGAAGGCCAAGGTTTCTGTCAGTTTGCTCCATACAAAGGCAAATCCTGCCCTCTAATAGCTGTTAGTCCTGCTCCTTCAGGCTAGCTAGCTGTCCTGGCAATGTGTGCTGTTGGCTACTCTGTACCCAGGGCAGCATATTTACATCATGACTCTAATTGTTCAGGCTTTTTTTGCCCCATGGGGCCACAGCAACATGTGTACCTTTATATCATTTCCAAAACTCTAAGACAAATTCATGAATGAGCATGCAAGTAGTGAAATGTTCATGTAAGAATACAGGCCTTAGTTCCTTTAGAAGAGAAAAGTAGTTTCAAAAATAGGAGTATTCAACATCATGACAAGACCAAAGCAAGAGGGGCCTTTGTCCTGAGACACACATTGTGGAGAACCCTACTTTGTCTTTTCCATGGCTGTTCCACTTCTTCCAGTGTAAAGAATCCACAGAGCCAAGAGGATGTGCCTTCCTGGAGACTGTGCTTCCTTTTCACCCATCCAGACCATACTCCTGTTGTCTGAGATCCAAGAATTTCCTACCCAAATGCCCAATTTCCCTTCCAGGCCTGTGCAGGTCTATTCTCCAAGTCCACCCTTTAAATGCAAAAAGGGACAGCCAACAGGGGAAGCTGTTTGCAAATGGTAGGAAGAACTTGAAAATTTGGCTGAAGTGTCTCCACAAAGAGCACAAAGCTATTCACAGTATACTACGGGGAGTGATGAGGTGGTCTAGGGGCCAGGGACTGGCTATGTCTATGTAACCATTTTCTGGCATGGAACTCATAGAAGACTGAGAACTTTATATTTAAACTCAGTCTTCCAAGTTGTTATCAAGACATATTTGTCAAGGTAGGTGGATAAAACAGATTTTATTTATAGTTTGATTCACAACTTTTAAAATATTTAGACATATGGTATTCTGGGCCCTGTAAATGTTGGGGTTGAGCCTGGCAGCACATCCTTTATGCAAATAAAATTATGGGTAGAAGAGAAAGATTCTTGCTCCTAACTTAACACTGGCTCCCCTTGAGGCCATGTGTGTTATCTAATAGGAAAACATGGCATTAAGTTATAATATCTGAGGAATACATCATAATTTTGATTACACCACCTCTCTTTTTGAGAAATCATTAGCTGGAGAGACAAAGGGAGTGGGGATGTAGAAACATGTTCCCTTTGTACAAAGAAAACCTTTACAATAAATATAAATCAGGTTTGAAATGCTTGTATTCTCATCACACAAGACCTATAGTCTCACAGAGAATCTCATTTTTAACATGGATGCAAAGAGATAAGAACACTCATACACTGCTGGTGGAACTGCAAACTAGTACAACTCCTATGGAAAGTAGTACAGAGATACCTCAAAAAACTAAAAGTAGAACTACCATTTGATTCAGCAATCCCACTACTGGGTATTTACCCAAAGGAAAAAAGACATTATATAAAAAGACACCTGCACTTGAATGTTTATAGCAGCACAATTCGCAACTGCAAAGATGTGAAAACAACCCAAGTGCCATCAATACATGAGTGGATTAATAAAATGTGACATATGTATACCATGGAGTACTACTCAGACATAAAAAAAAATAGTGAACTAATTCGTCTGTATTAACCTGGATGGAGCTAGAAACCATTATTCTAAATGAAGTAGCACAAGAGTGGAAAAACAAATGCCACATGTACTCACCATTAAATTGGAACTAATTAATCAACACTTACGCACACATATGGAAGTAACATTCATCAGAAATCAAGCAGGTAGGAGGGGAGAGGAGGGGATGGGTAAATTCACACCTAATGAGTCCAGTGCACACTATCTAGGGATAGGCACATTTATAACTTTGACTCAAATGGTACAAAAGTAATTTATGTTACCAAAATGTTTGTACTTCCATAATATTCTGAAATAATAAATACAAAAAATATATTTTATGGCAGTGTATTTAGACTTAGGAATCTGCCCATCTCAAACAAGGGCTATTTCTTTATCAGCAGGGCCAGCTACCACTTTTACCTGTGAATGAGAGCAAACCCACCATAAAAACAATCTCAAAGCCAGAGCCACTTGGGCTAGGCACAGGATAGCAGAGTGTGGCCCAGTGGCCAGTAGGTGGAGCTGTCACGCTTAATCTGTGCCAGGGAATCTTTTACACCAAGCTTGCTCTCTGGTTGGGGCTGCCCAAGTAGCATCAGTGCTACCAGACAAACTTTTTTCTAAATAAATAACCTAGTGGTAGGCTTTGCTGAAGAGAACTGTGTGCTGAGATTTCCCTCCTGATATCTACAGTGACCATTTTAGTCCTTGAAATGTTTTAAGAAATCTTGAACTTCTATTTTTGTTTCTTTTCTCACTTCCAAACTCTTCAGGAAAAATGCTGTCTAGTTGTAAGCATGTATGAAAACCCAATTTCATACAGAGGTTCTCTGAAATATTATTGACAGGCACTTTCTAAGGAGAAGGTGTACTTCTTGGTCTAGGAGATTTATTTTCCAGAGTAAAGAAATCCAGTATATCAATCATGAAATCCAACAAGAAGTCTTACAAGTTAGTAGTCTGTCTTTCCATCACTTCTTTGTACTTCCTTCCTTGAATGGGTATTTTTTTAGCAACTACTGTGTGGTTATTTTAGACCACAGTTATAAGCAAAATTTTGTCCATTCTCTGAAGAGGATAAGAGGAGAGGTTATAGCCCAGAGCCAGCAGGGAAGAAAACCATATATAGGAAGCTGATGAGCAGGGATCCCAGAGGGAAAGGCCTGTAGCCTTGGGCTGCTGAGTCAATAGGTTCTTTTCTCAGATGTGAGGAGAGAAATGAACAGAATGACAAACAAGGAAAAAGGAGGAAAAATGGGATGGCTTGTATAGAGCCAATTCTTAAGAGCTTGGAGGATAAAGATATAGAAGGGACTCCTACATCTCTCTAGGGGGTCACTTTCATAATTTATTTTCAAGTTGTTAGAAATTTTGCTAATGTAGAGGAGCAGATTTACAGCTAAAACCAAACTACAGTTTCTAAAAAAATTATTTTCATTTAGGTCTGGTCTTGGGGTGGGTACAGAAGAGCTGAAGGGTGTAATTTGTTGTTGTTTTGTGGCAGATTTAGCTTTCCAATTGTAATTTGCTTAGACTAATATTCCATTTAGTTTGCATGTACTGAACATCTATTAACAAAGTGAAAGGGGGAAGGATGGGTGGTAGGCTTATCAAGAAGCATCCTGTAAGGGAGAGGAAAGAAGCTCTGGAACAAAATAATAAAGGCTTTTGTGCTAGGCACCTGGTTTATGACTGTGAGACAGAAAAATGAGTGTGTCTGCCTCTGTGTGTGTATGTTTGCACATAGTCCCTATTCTGAAACCATCTACAAGTAATTTATATGATGAAAATTTTGAACTATATATTAAGCCTATTTGACTATTTGAAGTGAGACAGTCCTACTTTATAAAGTTAGTTCTACCACTTGCTAGTTTTGGTTTGGGCAACTTTAAACTTGTTTTTTGCACTGGTGAAATGGGGATACTAAGGTATCTTCTGCAAGGTATTGGTGAATATTAAATAAGAACATAAAACAGCTAGCACAGTTATTGTCACAAGGCCTGGCCTCAATTAGAAAAATATTAATATAATAAATAATAAGCTTTATTATGAATAAAAATCTACAATATAACTTTTGACAAGTATTCCTTACCTTTTCTAAGCTACTACTATTCCAAGATTAATTTTTTTTCTGCAAACTATCTCAACTTGTAATATAGTTCATTCCTTTTAAAATATTCTATTATAACAAGTTGACTGTTCCCAAGGCATATTTTCAGTGTATTACCTAATGTTCATTGAAATTTGTTCTTCTTTGGTTTGATTTTACTTTAAGCATCAATGCTTATTTATCACAACTGTACTTCTAAAAAATGGAACCCTTTCACTGAACTTTTATCCCAAAAGTTTACTTGTTGAATTACTGTTCTTCTCTAGTTTTTAGGTTTTGAAGATTTTTTCCTTCTAAAAAATGGATTGAGTACACTCATTTTGATAAAATCAAGATATTTTTCTTTTCATGGTAAATTCGTATGGGTTCTATACTATTTTATAGAAATATTATCTTTTCTATATTGATATTCACAATTGCATAATTAAAGTCTCTATTGGTTTTCTTTTTTTATTTTAAAAAGTTGGCTAAAGAGATGGCTTAGATAAAATATTAAGTATAATTAAATTATGATAAGAATTTAAATATATTTACTAAATTAAACATAAAAATGTTTGCAACAGAAAATCATTTTATAAAGCAATCAAAATTTTATAGATTCAGTGAATATATAAATGGACTTATGTATATTTTAAAAGGATAAAGTATATATACAATAAACTTCCACAGAGATTTTAAATAGCCATAAAACTTGAAAAGAGTATTTTCCGGCTCAATTTTTCTGGTTAGACAGAAAGCCTTAAGATTTTTAAAATTGTTTATTTAACAGGTGTGCAAACAGATGCAACATGTTTATTTTATTTTATTCCTACTCTTAAAATTTCATCATTGCCAGAAAGCCTATGGGCAAATTTATAATATTTTAATAAAAATTTAAAACTTATATAAATTATAGCAGTAAATAAATTCTGTTTCTTTTGTCATCTAGGTAAAAAAAAAGAAACCCTGGAAATGTAAATGCTTTAAATATCTTCCTAGTTGGTATTAATATAATAGTAGACTGACATTTAGAAGAAAACTTATTGGGACTGTGATGCTGTTTCAGTTTGAGGGGGAAGCATTATATGGTAGTCTTTACTTCAACAATTGATAGTGTTACAGTGAATGCAAAAATAATAGTTTGTGTGCTTATACACTTTGTTTATACATAAAGCATGTGTTGGTTTCTCCTGCTTGCTTAAATAATGTAAATAATGTTAATTTTAAAACTCATTTATTGAGCTCATATTAATGAAAAGATACATTAAGTATTCTTAAGTTACTTTAAAAGGAAAACCCTTTTCCTTGCTTTTGGACCTATTTAGTTGTCTGACATCTCTCCCAAAGCACTTATAAAGGCAAAACAAATGCCCTGCAAAGTTTGTGACTATTTTACATGTTTGCTCTCACTGACCTGAACTGTTCTTGCTCTAATTCTACCCCACCCTGTAGCAGGTAATAAGCATGGTAGATGAACAGCAAGGACTTTTGGTGCCAGACTGCTTGGTTTCAGAACCTGATTTCACAACTTAGTAGCTGTGTGACCTTGGGCAAGTTACTTGCTGGCTCTGTGTCTCATTTCATCATCTGTAAAATAGGTGTAATGATAGTATCCACTCATAGGGTTGTGGTAAGTTAGTATATATAAAGCACATAAAACAGTGCCTGGCATACTATCCCTATGTGGGTATTAGTTTCACTTGAAATCTTTGGCTTTCTATCCTAATCCAATTCTTCCTCTTATCTGTTGGATTTGACAGTGTTTACTTGGTTTCCCTGGTGCTGGAAGCTCAAATTTCCCATGAATACTTTCCTTTGTCTGTGCTCCCTCATATCTCAGACAGGACTTGCGTATGCTTTCCTGTGCCTGTAGTGGTCTTCACCCCTTACCTCCAGATTCTCTCCAAAGAGTTAAATCCTTTTGTCCGTTAGTTCTCACCTCAAACAGCATTTTCTTGGGGAAGCCTTTCCTGGTCCTCTCAGGCTAGATTAAGTGTCCCGTGCTTCAAGTATTCCTATAGCCCTTTAAGTTTCCTTTATAGCACTTAACAAAATTTGTAGCTATGTAGTTACGTGACTATTTAATAAATATGCATCCCTGACTAAAATGTAAGCTCCCTGAAGGCAGGGTCAAAATCCATTTTGTTCATCATTGTATCCTAATCATTATAGTGGTTAGCCTAGAATATTTGCATAAGAAATATCTGTTAAATGATAAATCAATTTCAGAGATGAGAAATCTGGAGTTCAACACAAGTGAACATGATTCACTCAAGATTATATTACTATAAATGACAGAGTGAGAAGTAGAATTTAGTTCTTCTGACTCAAAGCCCCTTATTGTTTCCAAGCATTAAATCTTAAATTATGCAAATCACACAAAGAGCCATGCAACTATTTTTGTGTAGGTTCTGGAATAAAAAGTAAAAGTACAAATCAGAGAGAATAGGTCTAGTTAAGGTATTCTGGAGGGATTGAGCCTCCCTGAGGAACTGATATTAAAGACATGAAGTAGGAGTTAGAATGGGCAAGAAGAGGTGGGCAGAGGGTTCCAGGTAGAAAGAACCATTTACAAAGTGGTCCAATGATGAGAAAGGCTTGGTGAATGAGAACAGAGAAAAGGCCACTGTGATTGTAACAGAAGATGTAGGAAGTGGGAAGCTTAGGTTGATCAGAGGGCAGGACCAGATCATGTAAGACTTCTTGGACCAAGAGAAGAATTTTGTTCCTTAATTAGCAAGAGTGGAAAGACAGGTAAGGTGCTTAAGTGGGGGATAACACGATCAGCTTTATATTTTCATAAGATGATACTGACTGCACTCTGAGGGATTTGGGAAAGAGAAGACTTAGTAATTGGTTGGAGACTGGTGTCAAGGTAGAAGGATAGGTAAGAGTGGACACTCAGGTGTCTGGCATGAACACCAGGGAGGATCATAGTGCCATTTACTAAGAAAGGGACACTAGTAGATAAAGAGTTTAATTTCGTTAAGTATATAATAATAAGCTCTCAATAAATAGTGACAATTGTTATTTATTTATTTTTTTTGTGGTTGCTGTTATTACTGATTACTGAAAATCACTTGCTGTGATTAAGAGTAATGGCGATTCTTATGGATTTCAGTGGTTCTTGGCCTGATGAGTTGCTCTCATTGTGTACACAGGCACTTCTGGATTTGGTGTTTGGAAAGGGAAGTCACCCTAGGGGCCAAAAGAGGGTAGGCTTTGGATAACATGTAAGGGGAACATAAGAAAACAGCTTTCTTCTTTCTTAAATTTCCTCCTCTCTTTCCCAAGAATCAAGAAATTTTAGATATGATAATGTGACCAAAACCAATAGATCTATTAACAGCCAACAGGTATATGAGGCATCAATGCTATACGAAGAGATCAAACTTACAAAATCCGCCTTAATTCACCTTCTGGGCTGAATAATAGATGAACATAAATGGTCAAACAATTTTCTTATAAATTACATAATGGGATAGTAAGCAAAGATATCAAGAAGTATGCTTAGTTCTTTGATCTTGATTTCTTATCTTATTTTTCCATTTAGATTTTATTTTTTTCTTTGCCTCATGTGGCAATCTATCACGATCACTTGGATCGTTTACATGTAGTAAAAAAGAAAGAAGGCCTATTAGTGTGATTATTTGGCTCATGCCCACTGCTTTTGTTCCCTAGAGACCCAAGGGAAGCAAAGACCATGCACCAGGATTAGCCACATGGTGTTCATGAGAATCCGTGCTATCATTATCCCGTTCATCCTATTAAGGAAGCCCCAGAGCCTATGAAGCGGATGGCAAATGCATTAAATATACTAAAAGACATATTCATTTCTGAAGTTTTAAACCCAGAGTCGACAAATTTTACAGTACTTAATCTACATGTCAACTGGGCATTTTGCAACAAGGCATCTATAAAACACCTAAATAAAGAGGCAACAAGGGGAAAGGAGGTCAAATCTAAAAAAAGTCTAGATTGTTTTGGTCAGATGAGGTCCTAACTATAATTTAAAAGCTACAGTGATGCTTGCTTAATCTCACACATGATCATTTGGTATCATTGAAGCACAATCATCATTGGAAAACATCATACAAAGACATATAGATCATTATACAGGAAGAAATTTTAAATAAATGGAAAACATGAGCATTTGAAACAATGTTCTGAACTAATTTGACATGCATTTTATTTATACTAGATTACTTATAAAGGTCATTGGAGTATTTCAATATATTTTTTATTTATACCCTTATTATTATTAATATATTACACTAGGGAAAGCATCAAACCATATTTATTTTCACTTTTTTTTATTTAAATAAGCACATGCACATAGCCTAAAAACATGGCTTCTTTAATGCTTTGAGTAATTTGTAATATTTTCTAACCTGGTATAATCTAGCAAGGTACAAAGTACCCTCAGTTCAATATAACAAAATGAGCCAGTGTTGAATCATTTGAGCATTTCCATCTATTCCTTATTATATTAACCAACCCTTGTTTATATTAATTTTAGAGTTTTAGCTTTTTGACACTTGTTGAAGATAAGCCATTATGATTACCATCCAGAAATTCTGGAGAAGAATGTTTTTTCACATCTTTAGTGGTGAGAATCATGAGTCTGAAAATCAGACTGTTTGAAAAAGGTCTCTACCATTTACTGGCTATTAATATGTAACCATTTAATTTCTCTGTGTCTTAGCTTTCTGAATAAACCTCAGATGCTTATCTGTAAAACAGGATAAAGTAGCATCTATTTCAAAGAGTTGTTGTGAGTGTTAAATGCTTTGTTATGTGTAAAAAACTTAGAACTGTGCCTGGTACATAGTAAGGGTCTCCAAAATTGTTAGTTATCATCATCATTATCATCCTTATTCTTCAAAAACAGAATAATTCACTTTGATCTTGGGGTCTGGGAAAAAGAGTCTACAAAGTACATATTTAACTTTTTCCTTTGCATTCTTAGCCTCTGCCTTACCAGAAACATCAATCTTTCTTATTTCCCACTCAAAAGATTTTTTTTTAGTCTAGTCCAGTGGTTCTCAAGCTTTTCTTTTACATTGACACCTATATATTATATCAAAACATTCCATGAGCTTTCACCTGATACAATCTACAATTTTAGAATCCTTTGGTTAAGTACATATGAACAGAGAGATTTAAAGACCCCTTGCAATACCTCCATAGCCCCTCCTGGGTCTGAGGCTCACTTGATTAGGCACCATGGTTTTAGTAAATAATTAATACATTTAGATTGAAGTGTAATTCAAGTTCTTTTTAAAATGCCCAGTGGGTCACAGCTCTTTAGCCTCTCTTACCTCTCCCATGACTGCTATGGGTGTCTCTCCTGTTGCCTGAGCAACACGATGTTCTACTAGGTAGAACATATATTCATCATAGAGTAGACGGATCAGGTGGAAAGAGCCAAAGCTGGCAGCACTGCGTAAGGTTAAGTCCCGAATAACCATTGAGCTGTTCCAAGAGAAAAGACATAAATGCAGCCATATTAGTGTCAAACTATTTTCCTTCTTAAAAGACATCAAGTTGGGAGCCTATATGGTTAGTACAGCACGAAACCTGCCAGGGAATAATTTCATTATTGAAAGCAGTTGGCTCAACTCATTTAAACCGAGTGGTAAAAAGATAATCATCACTCAGACTTGATCTTTATCAGAGCTAGATAGGTCTTCAATGGGAAAAAACATTTTACCATCATAGGCAAGTCTGCTGGTTCTATTAAACTCACAAATGGATCAGAATTGAATATAAAAGAGTTTGGAAAGGTTGAGTACCCATCACTACCATAAGAAAAAGAACTCAAAGTAAAAAATCTTGATGGGTAGCACTCTTATCACCTCTCAGTGACAATGACCTTTAGGGTATACTTTGGGAAAAGTATGTATTTGCGCCAAACGGTACAAAATATACTAAGTAATGTTCCCAGATGTGGCAGTGTAGAATGTGAGTGAGTATGTACAGGGATTCCAGCAAGTTTTGTTGGGAGATAAATTTATTAGTGATTCCTGTTTCTTACTGGATTTAAATTAAGGTAATTTTCCATTAGAAATAAGTATAATAAAATCAATTGAGAGACGTATTTCTTTTAAAAATGTAAGTTTAATTTGCATATCAAAATATGAACAATATTATTAATAAAATTCTAATAATAAACTCTATTATATTCAAAATGGAAGTGACTCCAAAATAAAATCTTGGCCTCACCAAAGACATGCCAATTATTAAGCTTATTCATGCACTTCAAACTCAGAACAATGTGTGTAACTGTGTATGTTTCTCATCATTTTCACTTAGAAGCCTTTTTCTAAAGATTTTTGGCCTACCAACACTAAAACCATCATTATATTTTTAGGAGGAAGAGACAGAATCTTACAAATGTACATGCTGATATTACTACGCCTTGTTTTACAATAAAAAATTGTACAACACCAGGCAAATGGAAAACCAGAAGACTGTACTTTTGTTTTCTGTTTCATTTTTCAATCTTGTTTAAATACAGGCTACTAATACATCAAATTCTACAACTGGCAAGTGACAGATCATGATTGTACAACTTAAACCCAGAAGTCCTGGATGCTGATTCTGGGTCTTCATTAATTGACTGCTGATGTCAAAGAGATCATTTCCCTGACACTGTTTATCCTCTTGGGTGAAAACAAAAACAGTCTATTTAGTCTTATCTAAGTTATTTGGTTATTTCAAGGATAAAATGAGTTAAAGGATGTGAAATCAACTTATGAATAAATAGAACACTACTCAAATATAAATGATTGTAATTATAATATACAGAATAAGAGAAGTTGAGCTTCTCATTCTCATTTGTTTATGGCAGCAAGAATGGGGAATTGGGGATTACTATATAATCACGGCAGAGGACCTCTCATTTCTGTGGATCTATTTATTAAGGAAAAAAAAATCACATGAGTTCTGAGGATCTTAAGATAACTACCCATTACTACACTGCTACATCTATTAGAGTTAGTAATATGTTCATTTCATAAATAGTAGTTTTAGTGAATGATTCCTCAGAGTAATGAATTCCTTAAGTTTTTAACTTTGTAAGTGAATTATTAAAAATAGATGAATGCTGTCATTTATGTGCCAATGATATATGGCAGAATCCTGTTTATAATTCTATCCATGCCCTTCTTAAAATTCAATGACACATTACCCATTTGTAAAAATAATTTCTATGAATATAATAGCTATTTGACATTAAATATTTCCTTTCTTATGGAAAATTTTTTGAAAAGCAGAGAATCCTCTACTTAAAAAAGCAAAAGCAAAAAAACACAGAAATAACAATAAAATGTTATATAACATTTTTTACCCATACTAACACAAAATTGAAGTAAATAATTTTGAAAGTAATGCAGAAACAGAATATTTTCTCCTAATTGCATTTATCTTGCTGAAGAAAGCAAATATGTAAAATTTTTAAAATTTAAAGGAGAAGACAAATGGCTACCGAACATAATAAATGATTAGTCTTATTCAAAATTAATAAAAATTAAAGTAAGATACCACATATTGCCTATTGCACGGTAAGAAATTAAAAGACAGTGTTACAGAAGGTTTGGGAAAATAACTCTCGTTTACTGTCTCTGTGAGTATAAATTCACAAAACTTTTGTGGAGGGATTTGGTGATATTTGTCAACATTTGAAATGTAAAAATTTTTGAACTTGCAACCTAATTCTAGAAATATACACAAATGAGCAAAGATAGTTTTAATTGCAGCAATATTTATACTCATGAGAAACTAGGGGAAAAACTAAATATCTACCAGTAGGATGCTGATTAAATAAATTATGGTTCATTTACATATGGAATTTTATGCAATAGTTTAAAATGAGATGGACATACAGGTCTACCTGCATGTTAAGTTAAAGAATCAAAATATATGAGCTATTTACATAAAAACTCTCCAGTTTTTTTAAAAAACTCATCCCTAAATAAATGGGAATATCTGATACTTTATTAGCATTGAGATAGCACATTATTAAACTAATATTAGTCACTTTAAAACATTCATACCCATTTACCTGAATTTATCCAAAGATATATGTACAATTATATATAATCATTACAGTATTTTTAAAAATGGTATCAAAATACCAAAAACCAGCTAAATGTTGAAGAATACGGGAGTAAGGTAATGTTTAAGTAATGTATAAGACACATATAATGGTATATTGAGAGGACATTAAAAATTATTTTTCTAAAAATATTTAATCACAAGAAATGCTTAAGATGTAATGTTAAATAAAAAATGTTAAGGGAAAAATATAGGTAATAATCTATGGTAAACAACTGGATCCTAATTTTATTTAACACTTAAAGGAACATTTTATCGGTAGTTACTTCTAGGTAGTAAAATTATGGGTGATTAGGTTTATTCTTTGTACAGTTTTTGTATTTCCCAGATTTCTAAAATATGAATTCATATTAATTTCATGATAATTAAAAAAAATTTTTTTTGAGACAGTCTTGCTCTGTTGCCTGGGCTAGCATGAGTGCCGTGGCATTAGCCTAGCTCACAGAAACCTCAAACCCTTGGTCTCAAGTGATCCTCCTGCCTCAGCCTCCCAAGTAGCTGGGACTACTGGTACTTGCTACCACGCTTCTCTAATTTTTTCTATTTTTAGTAGAAACAGAGTCTTGCTCTTCCTCAGGCTGGTCCTGAACTCCTGACCTCAAGAGATACTCCCGCCGTGGCCTCCCACTGTGCTAGAATTTCATAATAAAATTTTTTAAAAAGATGATGTTCATTAGAATATAGAAAAACAATACTAATTCAGTTGAATGTCAATAAATCTTTGCAGGGATAAATAATCACAGATATAGAATGGATTCTTTCCCTATGTATTCCTAAGTTCAAATTTTAGGACTTTATATTTTTCTCAAAATACAATAACCTTAAAATCATGCAAATGACTAGAGGAGAATGTTCATAATGAGTAGTTTTCTGATATCATTATAGAAAAGCAAAGTCATATTTTTCTAAGAGAATTCACATTTATTCATTCAATAGATATTTATTGTGTTCCTACTCTATGCCGGCATATTGTTTTTGTCTTGTCAGACAAAATTTTGGTTTCAAACGAGTTCACATTCTAGTAGGCAAGGTAATCAATAAATATACAAGTAGATATAAAATATAAAGTTAGATAGTGACAAATCCAATAAGTCAGTGCAAGGGATTGGAGAGTGATGGGAGGTAGGCATTCAAGTTAGTGTACCTGGAAACTAGATTGAAATGAGGAAATTAGCCATATTAACATATGAGTGAACAGTTTTCCAGGGAGAAAGGAGAGCACATGCAAAGATCTTGAGGCAGAACTATGTTTGATGTGTTCAGAGAACAGCCAGGAGGCCAATGTGACTGGAGGACAGTGAGCAAAGAGAAGAATATGTAATACAGCAGCTTGACTGTGTAGGGTCTTGTAGGCCATGGTAAGGCCATCGGATTTTATTCTAAGTGTTTTAGAAACTTTTGGATGGCTAGGCAATCACCTTATTTCAGCATAAAATGTACATGTAATACTAAACTCTGTTGGGAAATTTAAAAAAATCTGCTGACTTTGAATTATAATACCTAGTTATTTTTTAAAAATACTGATATGTCATAAAATTGTCATATGTTTAGAAAAGAATCAGCTGAATTGTACAATTAATGCTATGTCTACGTTATTCTCTCTGTATTGGGCCTCTGCCCTACATGCCAAGTATTAAATGACACAATTAACAGTTTAATTGGAATCCTATTGTCCAATTCAGACTTCTGGAAGGTATGTTGCAAAATTGACTGCACTGAATTTCATGTTGCTAAGTTACCATGAATTCAACTCCTTTTAAAACCAGAGTTGTAAACATTAATTATTTTATAATGGATGAGAAATACCTTTGTGTGTTTACATTTATAACTCATGGTGTGGAAATTGAAACATATATCCTAACACATGATACTCAACCTGCCTCTGAGTATCTGAGGAAGCATCACACCTTTCCTAAGAATAAAGGTGAGAACACCACACGTGTAACTCTCATGTGAACTTTCTCTTTGAACTGGGTTTACAATTGATTAAAAAAGAGTATTAGTTTTTGGAAGAGTCATATATTGTCCAGCTGTAGGCAAACTAGGTTCCCTGTGCCACTTTTCAAGCCCCAGTATCAAAGCTATACATTCCATTCTTTAAAAATGGGATATTTGGATAACCTTCAGGGTGGCCCTGAGGAATGCTCTCTTCCGTTATCTACAAAACACACAAGCTGAGAAATGGCCCACATAACTTCTCCATTTCTGCCCAAGAAAGGCGGTGATTTTTTTCCTGCCTCCTAGGGAGCCACCATTAGTCATTCAAAGCCAGCTTAGGCAAGGAGAGACCCCCATTTGAAGCAGAGCATGTCTGCAGCAGTACATCAATGGCTGCTATCATGATTCTCTGCCAGTTTGTTTCTGTATTTCTACGCATGTAAATATATGCACAGAATTTTAGAAATTATGAGATTAAGTATCTGATTTCAGAACATGAAGGGTTTGTGTATATGACTGCCAAATTTACAATGGCATTTATGAGTTTACAAATTTTTGGCATTTGCAATGCCAAAAACATGTTTAAAAATACTCTAATTCTGCTTCTTCGATAGTTTGTGAGTACAGTTTTCATTATTCAATATGTTTTTATGTCTCAGTAAAAAATAGTTCAGATACTAAAGGCTCTTAAGTTTCTAAGCTATTGACTTTGCCTACCAGCAGGAGGTATGCATCTGTCTGAATGTGCTTTTTCCTTCTGGGGCCCTGAACTGTACGCCTTCAAGTCTTTTTGAAATGAAAATAATAACCATAATAGTGTCTAATAATAACAAGCCAATTATCCCCAACTCAGGGAGGACAGAGGGCAGGCAAGTGATGATCCACTGGGTTTGTATATCTGCAGAGAACAAGAAATACAAGTAAGTAATTTTCTCTCCTTTCAAGATACCTGCAACAGATCTCAGTGGAGATGAAGGCTCCAGGGGTGTACTTCTAAAATGATATCAACTAAATATGGGAAAGAAAAATCCCACAGGAAAGAGTAAGGGCAAGTCTGACACTAACAACATAAGAAAGCAGGAGGAAAGAAAAAGGAAAAAAAAAACCTTGCCTTTTCTGACTCTGCCTTTGGTCATAAAATTTTGGAATAGACAGCCAGTGTTACTATCATTTCATCACTCACTCATGGAGCACATATACTATTTATATTATTTTCTGGGAAAATATTGATGAATAAAAAATTAACTCAAACAATTGGGAAAATATCTGAAATCTTAATGTTCTCAAAATTAAAATTTTGAATTCCACCATTACTACTAATGTTGTTGCTTCTATTTTGAGAACACTGTGACAGTGCTTTTCAAGTCTTCTCCTAAAATCAAGAGAAACTTAAAATTCTCATCAACATATTTCTTATTAACACTCAGATCCAAACATAGCACTGGCTTCACTAGAGTATACCAGTGGGTCCCAGAGTCAGACAACACCTTAACAATGTGCTTCTCAAATCATGTGAGCTAAAGGTATTAAATATATGAGAGGCATTATGTAGAATTAGGCTACTACAAAAACAAAACAACAGCAAAAACTGGCTAGCTTTCTTCCACTGCACTGGATACTGGGCTAGATACTAGAATGGTATTTTCAAAATGTAAGAATAATTTAACTCTTAATTAAACATATAGTGGATTTACACCTCTATTTCAGTTTAAGAAATAAGAATTAGACCCAGTCTGTTGAGAAGGAAAAAAGAAAAAAGTCACTTATAATAAAAACAAAAGCAACTACCATCATAATTAATTGGTGGTCAAAACAAGATGGAAATCCTGTAGTCTGGGTTCACAAGTACTACTAATTCCTAGATTCTGTTATTTATTCATATACCTTCCCTCCTCACAACTAAGCTTTGGACTCATCACTGATATCCAAATGCTGACCATAGTGTACCCGCAGCCAGGGTCAGGGGCTGTCTTGTGGTCAGTACTTTCTGATATATGCATGGCTGCAAAAAATCTAAATTAGAGACTGCCTATACTTCAAAGCAGATATGATTTTTAGGCCTAAGTCAGTGGGGGCCACCTTTATCTAAAGAAGCAAA
>VBSM01003204.1:52970889-53075343 GCA_008086735.1 Cheirogaleus medius | reverse complement strand
AAAAAATGAACTCTTACCACAAAGAATAAACGCCAGAGTTAAAAATATAACTTATCTAAAATATGAAATAGAAGTCCATTGCCAATTCCATCTTATGCATGCATAGTATAACTGCTGACCTCATAAATGCTGTTTTTAACCCTTGTGGCAGAGCTATGGTCAACAGCTCATCCCAACATTTGATATCAGATGTCATGGATTCAGAAAACCTTTATCCTCTGGGTGCTTCTATATCTACAAAAACATATATTTCCATATTTCTACCTATATTATTTTAGTCAAAAAGTTATTCATATTATTAATAAGGAACATTACTGTCTACTAGATTGCTGGCTGTGCATTGGAATCACCGGGAGAGCTTTTTGAAAGAAATAAAAATCCCAATTACTCATATTCCTAATCACTACCTCTTGACCACCAAGATTTTGATTTCATAGATCTTGGGGGGCACCTAGGATTTTTTTTAACATTAAAATCTCGTAGCCAGGTTTGAAAACAATTTTAATTGATAAAATCAAGAAATTAACTACATGGTTCTTAGCATGCATCAGAATCACCTGGAGCATTTTTTAAAACACAAATTGCTGGGCCTTACCTCCATAGGTTCTGATTCAGGGAGATTTGGGGTGGAGGCCTAAGAATTTGCATTTCTAACATGTTTTCATCCAATTGATAGTGATATCACTGGTCTAGGGACCACAGTTTGAAAACCACTGAACTAGAGAACAAAAAGAAAAGTAGTGTTAAGGCCTCAAGAAAAAAGCCTAAATAATGTATATTGTAAGAGGGAGGAAGGAGGACTGTAGCCCTGTTTCAATTGTTGCTGAACACATTATCTAAACTGGAACCTCAGATGTTCCTATCTGAGAATATCTAGGGCTTTGAGCAAGAGGATTTCTTTTCCTAGAAGAAAATTTATTTCCCTAAACCTCCTGATGCATTTCCATGATGTAATCATTGAGTTGGGTTGAAGATAGTTACAACATGGAGTTTCCACAAACTGAAGTCTTTACTCATTTCTTTTGTCTGAGAAGCATGAGTGTGCACACACACACGTACTTGCAGAATATGAAGAAGAAAGCTTAAGAAAAATTAAGATGATACCTGTAGAAAGACCATTTTAGCAGAAATTGCCTGGCAGCTTTAGGAAAACTGGGTCTTCCTTCATAGGGTTTCAGTGCTTGCATCATGACGTTGTCAAGCCATGCGGCCCACTGCTCCAGGGTGCTCTGCTGCTGAAGAGTCATCTTGAAGTCTGTTTCTAGTCTCTGAACCATGTTGTCATCACACTGGCACACCCAGGAAGCCTGCTCCTGGGACAGTACACACAAAGCAAAAAAAAGTTCAACTCAGCATTTTTTTCATGGAATGTCAGCACACGGACCAGATGCAAGAATGGGAAATTATAATAAAAGTTTCATATAGTGAATCAAGAAAATGAACAACTACTTATCAGTTGTTAAGGAAACTAATAGTACCTTTATCAGTTTTACGGGATTAATATATCTCCTTGCTTTCTCACTTTGGTATATGAAAAAAATGATGTGATATATAACTTGGTTTTTCTACATTAGCTGGCCTGTTTCTGTGAAAAACTAAATGCATGATTACTTAAAAACAGAAGACTGAACCTACAGGCAGTGTCTTTCATTCTATTCAGTTTTAATACTATCTTCAAAATTCTCTCTACCCCTGCCCCATCAGATAAAACATTAAAGACAATTCATTTGAGAAGATTTAGGGTAAGTCAGATGGATAAAAACATTCAATTGGCCAAAAGTGGTCTCTCAAGATTAAAACTGAAACAAACACTGAATGGTACTAGGTAGAAGCATATGCTGTTATGGGCTTTATGGATTGGGAATAAAAATTCCAAGGGCTACCAAGGCAAGACTATGAATGCAAATTAATTCGGAGAACTGAAAACAACAATAACAACAACAACAAAAACTCTTGAGAAATGTAGACATGTTTCTTGCCAAAAAATTTGATTATTGCAATTTCCCTTCTGGTTCTGGTTGGGAAGTTTCCTGTTTGGTAATGGCAATGAAAATAGAAACTTCTATGGCTACTTTTCAGTGGTTGGCAAAAGTTTTATGATGTTTCCAGTACTATGTTGTAAGATTAAAAAAAAAACACTTTTTTCTCAAGGTAAAAATTATTTGGTAATACAATATTTGACTAGGTCAGATGACATGGATTTTAAACGAAGTCCTCAGTTAACCAAACTGACCTGAAGCAACTAATTTATCTATATGGGCCTCAATTTTTCTAAGCGTAACATTAAAACAATAAAATTTAACAGAAATTTTTAAGTGGAGCTCATTGTGTTCAGATAATTTTTTCAAGATGGGCTTCTTTGAAGGGGTGTCTGTGAAGGTCCTAATTCTACATATAAAATCTTGTGACTATATATGTATTCTTCTGAAGAGTGTCTATAACTTTTATTCTATGTGTTCTCAGAGAACAAGTTCATTCAAATTGACAATTTTAGCTGAATAAATACCTAATCATCTAAGTTCTAGCATCTCTGCTGATCCTATAGATTTTACTTATTCAAGGGACATTTCAACCTTGAGGCACTTCAAATGCAAAATATTCCAAATTCGATTCATTTTATTTCCCCAGGGAAACCTACTGTTTCTTCTAATCTCAGCTGATGATATCATCCACTATCCTTCTTTCTCTTATCTAATTAATCGTAAACTCTTTCAGATGTTACCTCCTAAATATTACTTTTAAATATTCTAAGTACACTAAAATGTGATTATAAAAAAACTTGAACATACAAATAAGCAACAAGAAACAAAATATTAAAAATACCTAAAACAGCAACACTGAGATAACAATAACATATTGATGTATATAATCTTCAAGCTTTTCACATGCATATATATACTTATTCATATATCAGTATAATAGTATGTATATGTTATAACATACTGTATTATTTATGAATATATTCCTAACACAATTATTCATACTTATACAAACATTTTATAATATTTATATATTATTATATGCGTATTCACATATAAATGTTTAAAATAAAAGAAGATCATATTATACATTCTACTAGATATTCTGTTAAGTTCCACTTAACTGTATAGGATAACTATTTTTCCATGTAGGCAAACGTGGCACTGTATTTATTGCTCAATGAATTTGTTTCATCATATGAATATACCATTATTTATATAACCAATCCCATACAGTTAAACATTTGTTTGTTCTAACATTTCACTATTGTGAATAAAGTTGAATTAGCAATCTTGTGTATTATATCTCTGCTTACTTTTCTACTTATTTCAGTATGAAGATTTACATAAGAATAGCTAAGATCTTATATACTGTCAAATGGCTCCCAGAAATTTTATAGCAATTTATATTTCAAAAGAGCTCCAAGATAGTTTTAAATGTTCTCACCACAAGGAAATGGTAAATATTTGAGGTGATGATGTACTAATTCCCCTAATTTCATCATTCCAAAATGTTTACATGTATTGAAACATTACATTGTACCCCATAAATACATACATTTATCATTTGTCAACTGAGAAAAAGAGTCTATGAGAGTGCCCAAGAAAGAATTTTAAACATCAAGAAAGTAACAGAGTAAAGTTATGTTTTGATTTGTTCATTCATTAGAGTAAGCATTATTTTATTGTCATAAAAACCCTTAACACTATCTTAACTATTTTTAAGTGTAGAATACAGTAGTGTTAACTATTAATATATGTACTTTTTTATCTTGCAAAACTGAAACTTTATACCCATTTTAGGAAAGTTTTATTGTTGTTGTTTATGTATTGATAATGGGAAGGAGGAACTTACTAGAATCTGTGGAAGAATTTAATTTCATTTCTTACCATAAATTCAACCTCATTATATACTTGGCAGTTTTATCAAAAGAAGATGATAATCTAAAATGTAACTTTGAGAAATAAAACCACAGCACATTTTTTTTTGTCTTTTCAAACTACTTTTTATTATACTTTATTTTACTACTCTCTAGAATGAAAATATACTAGCAATAGAATACATTGTAAATATTCCCTTGTGAAAGGAATTCAGATATTTCAATTCTATAATTTAAAAAGCTAAGGATGAACATTTAAAGATGTTCTTATTAGCCTATAAAAAATTATATCCAAAATGACAAGTAGTCAGGAATGTCAAAATCAGAATGGCTTTTAAATACAGAAATAAAAATATATGTAATAGTTAGGTTATCAAGTCAGCCCACCCAAATCTATTTAGCCCATAATGTATTAGGTTATTAATTATGAAATGTCCGATTTCCTTAAATACTAAGTTTGACAGATGATATCTCTGAATTTCACTTTTACACTTCTTGGGTTTTTTTCCCATTGTGAAGGTATATCCTCAGTTTTTCAAATGCACATTTTGGTTTGTAATTATCTTTCCTATTTTTTTAGAGCAATTTTTGTGAAACCATGGATATGTCAATAATTCATGTTATTTTCAAATATGAGTTCCATCATGGAACCAATGCAGCACAGATAGTTTGAAATATCATCAATGTGTTTGGGAAGGATGTGGCTAATGAAAGAACAGTATGTTGATGGTTTGAGAAGTTTTATTCTGGTGATTTTTAATTTTGAAAGTGAGCCATGTGGGTGACCAGATACCAAGGTGGTTAATGATGAACTGAAAGCTGTAGTAGAAGCGAATCCATCTCAACCTATGCTTGAATTAGCAGCCAGGTTTGACATTATTATTCCAACAATCATTATTCCAACAATATTGGACCATTTGGAACAAACTGGCAAGGAAGAGAAGCTGGACTGATGTGTACCACATGAATTAAATGAGCATCAGAAGAGAAATCGTCTTGAAGCTTGCCTTTCTTTGCTGTCACAACATAAAGGCGAACTATTTCTACACTGTATTGCTATATGTGACAAAAAATCGATTCTTTCTGACAATTGCAAGCATTCAGTATAATGGCTGGATAAAGATGAAGTGCCAAAACACAGTCCAAAACCAAATATTCATCAGAAAAATCTAATGGTGTCTGTTTGGTGGTCCATCGCTGGTATTATCCACTACAGTGTCATGAAGCTTTGTCAATCAATTACAGTGGATGTCTACTGCACCCAATTGGGCAAAATGATGAGGATGCTTGTGATTAAGCAGCTGAGATTGATCAACAGAGACAGGCTAATCCTCTTCCAAGACCACATGTCACAAAAACCAATGCTGCTCAAACTACAGAGGCTGGACTTGGAAACTCTCTGTTATCCACTGTATTCACCAGACCTTGCACCAACTGACTAACACTTCTTCCAGGCTTTGGACCACTTCTTGCAAGGAAAAATATTCAATTCTCAACAAATTGTGGAAAACACCTTTTGTGATTTCATCACCACTTGCTTTCCAGGCTTCTTCGCTGCTGGCAAAAACAAGCTACTGTTAAGATGGCAAAACTGTGTCAATAGTTAGGCACATACTTTGATTAACTGTACTGCTTCTTGTTTGAGATACAATAAACTAAACTTTTGATTCAAAATTGGACATTTCATATTTAATGACCTAACAGATTGAAAAAACATCCATTTATATTAAAAATTTGAGAGCAATACCATTTTAATACTATTAATTAAATGAAACAGAAAACCAATTATACTGCAATAGAAAAATTATCTTGAATGCACAAGGAAAAGAAGATTTAATTAGAGAAGAATAAAGTAGGAAAAAGAGATTTATGGATATCCTGAAAGGAACTTTTTAAAACTTTTAAGCTTTTATGGTATTGTAATATTGACACATGTAATTTAATTGTTTTTAACTGAAGTTACCTTACTACCAGAGCATCACCCCTATATTTGTCAGTCTTACTGAGCTGAATCTTACAGGGGCAGGGACAACCTTGAAATGAACAGGAGTGGGTGATAAAGGTGGAATGGGAGGCAGAGGACTCTGGGAAAACCTGGTAAAGCTTGGATAATAAAAGGAAAGAAACAAGGGAGTTAAAGATGAAATACGCTACCTCGAAAAAGAGATTACTCATTATAATAAACAGAATAGTGAGAAGTAAAATGTACGTGGAAATGAAGGGCTCGCCACTGTGTTCATGGTCTTCTGAAGAAAGGAAGGAGGTTTTGGAGGGCAGATGTTTAATCATAGAGGTTCAGCATTAATGATTGTCATGGTGGATGCAGAAAAACTTGATAGTTGGAAATAGAGGAAGAGAAACAGTAGTCTCAAAGTTGGTGGGTGTAGGATAAATAGTAGTACAGTACAGGATAAATAGTAAATAATTGACCATTTAAATGCAAAGATGTTCTCAAGGTTAGTGTTTATAACCAGTGAAAGACTCCTTTGTATAATATATTTCATAGGATTGCAAACACAAAAATACACATATGAAAATAATGCTAACAGAACATTTAAAACCTTTCTCAGATGTTATTAGAAACCATTCTTAAAATAGTTTCTGTTAATGGGCTGAAATTACTTTGTGCAACTAGAAGTTGCCTTACTACTTCAACTTTTCTTAAGGTATTTTTAAACATATCTTTTCTGAAAGAAGATTTGAAATAAATATTACAGTATGGATTTAGGGCTATATGAACTTTTAATATTCTCACTGAATCAGTTAATGTAAATTTCATTAAAATATGTAAAGTAAATGGTTTTGTAAACCTGAGACAGTTTGTTCTTGTAAAGGTTTTGTGTTCACATGTGTATGTGTATGTATGTGTGTTTGTAGATAGATAAGATTTTTAAGACTTTATATATATCAGAAGTTTGAACCAAATCAATGAAAGTCATAATGAACTTAACTAATTTATCATATCCTAAAATGGATCAAGCCCAAATATTACTTTTTGATATATTTTAAATGATAAAACTAGACCAGAAGTATAGATTAAAATTTCTAGGAAATGTAGTAATTAATAATTAGTTTATTGTTTTTAAATGGAATTTTTAACAGCTTCATTGAGATATAATTCACATATCATATAATTCTCCCATTTAAAATATACAGTTCAAAGGATTCTTTTAGTATATTCATAGGGTTGTGCATCCTTTACTAAATCAATTTTAGAAGTTTTTCATTTCCACAAAAAGAAACCTACCACCCCTTGTGTCACCTTCCAATTCCCTCAGTCCCTCAGCCCTAGACAGCCACTAATCTACTTTCTGTCTCTATAGATCTATCTATTTTGGACATTTCAAATAAATGGAATATACAATAGGTGGTCCTTTGTACCTGGATTCTTCCACTTAGCATAATTTTACAAGGTGCATCTATGTTGTAGAATGAACTAGAACTTCATTTCTTTTTATTGTCTAATAATATTACATTGTATAGATAAACCACATTTGTTTGTTAATTTATCAACATTTGGGTTGTTTCCACTTTTATGTGGCTAATATGAATAATGCGGCTACGACCATCTATGTATAAGTTTTTGTGTGGACATGTTTTCATTTCTCTTGGGTATATACCAAGGCGTGGAACTGCTGAGTTGTATGGTAATTCTGTTTATTTTTTTGAGGAACTACCAAAACTGTTTTCCAAAGTGGCTGCAGCATTTTACATTCAGACCAGTAGTTTATGAGGTTCCAATTTCTCTACATCCCCACCAACACTTGTTATTATCTTTTTGATTATACTGATTTCGCTGTGTATGTAATGGTATCCCATGTGGTTTTGACTTGCATTTCTCTAGTGGCTAATGATATTGAGCATCTTTCCAGTGCTTATTGGTCATTTGTATGTTTTCTGTGGCGAAATGTCTATTCAAATTTTTGCCCATATTTAATCAGGTTGTCTTTTTATTATTGAGTTATAATAGTTCTTTATATATTCTGTTAATCTATATAATTCCTTTCTTAGATACATGATTTGCAAAAATTTTCTCACATTTTGTGAGTTGTCATTTCACTTTCTTCTCCTCTTTTTCTTCTTCTTTTTTTTTTAGAGACAGGGTGTCTCACTCTCTTGCCTAGGCTGGAGTGCAGTGGTATAATACTAGCTCACTGTAGTCTTGAATTCCTGGGCTAAAACATTCCTCCTGCATTAGATCCTCCCGAGTGGCCAGGATTATAGGTGTGCACACTATGCCTGGCTAACGATTTTTTTCATTTTTGTAGAGATTTTCCCTGGGTCTCACTATGTTGCCCAGGCTGGTTTTGAACTCATGGGCTCAAGCCATCCTCCTGCCTTAGCCTCCCAAAGCGCTGAAATTATAAGAGTGAGCCATCACATACAGCCTCATTTCACTTTCTTCATGGTCTCTTTTGAAACCCAAATGTTTTAAATTTTGATTATGTTCAGTTTATGTATTTTTTCTTTTGTTGTTTATGCTTTTGGTGAGCAAAAGTATTATTTTTATGTGGTAATGATTAGAATCATCGCTTCTTCCTCCAGTTTCAGAAATAAAATATTTGTTGAAATCCTAAAATAATATTTCTAACTTAGCTTTTTAAAAGTGTACTTTACAGATGAATAGTCTCATCACAAGGTCAAAAAATATTTTTTTCATTTGAACTATCAAAATAGCCAAGCTTATAGCATCTAATTCTTTCCAAGTGAACAAATATTTAGTAGGCATGTATAGTGAACTCTTAAAATAGAGCTGTTCTTAGTTCTTTGAAGCTAGGGCACTATACTGACAGAAATATGTCTGCATACCATGGTAAAAAAATTACTAAATATGTAAACAATAATCCAAGATAGGTGTTATAAGGTGTGAAAAGTAAAAGCCCAGAGTAGTTAAGTAACTTGCTTAAGATCCCACAGGTGGTAGATGGAAGAGTTTAATTTCTTGCCTAACTTCAATGACTATGATGTTCAACACTCCATTAACTATTCAGCAAATCCTGGTAATATATTATGTTGCCTTCTAGGACTATTAATCTTAGCAGACTTAAAATCACAAAGTACTGGAGCAATAAACTCACATCTGAATAAAACTCCTCTCTTTCAGAATTTAGTGAATATAGATGCTATCTGTGCACAGATGAGACTTCAAAAAGAAATTTGATGATACTAATTAAGAAGAACAAATTGAGTATCTTTCCTTAAAAGACATGTTTTGCAAGAAAACAGAGTACCTGGACATTGGCAAAGTCGACACGGTTGAGGTCATTGAGCATCTGGTTGATTTGGGAAGTGTTCTGAAGCACTGCACGAGCTGCCTGGGCCAGGTGATTGAGCGATGTGTATCTTCGCAGAGTCTGGGCAAAGGCACTTACAGCGGCAACCTGTAAAGAAATCCAATTAAGTTGGATTTCTTTTTTCTCCAGTAAAAGAAGCCACTGCAATCTTCAGATCTTTTTTTCCTTGCCAATTTTTAAATGCTTTCCTCTGACACTTATTTCAAATTCATTTGGTGAGATAGTTTACTTGTAAATTAAAGCATCTAAATCTCTAAGCCAAGTATTATTTTCCTTTTGAGTAGGTTGAGGTCAAGACTAAAACAAACTCCCACATTCTTTCACATCTGAGTGCAGCATTAATTAAACCAGTCTTGCAAATAACTACTCACCCACAGCAAGAAATGACTTTGTCTATGGAAGTAGAAAAAATGTTGGTTTTCATTCCTTTTTTGCTGTTTTTTTTAGGATAGTCAACTAGAAACTAGGCAGATTAAAAAAATTTTTTTATTTGAAAAACCAAACTATACATCCTTTCTTTTTAAATTGTACTAAAAAATACATTTCAGAGAACTACCATTCAGATTTACTCTTATTATCTTTATTTTATAGAATCTTGGGTAATTTTAAGGTTAGAGAGTTGCTTTATTAGCAAATATACAGCTAATAAACTTATCAGAGGCAAACAACTAAAATAATTCTTTTTAAGCATTTTACATTTTTTTAAAAGGGCTATCCAGGATATCTCCATTTGCCTCTCAAAATCTACTTTCTATTCTTCTCCATCCTGCTCTGTGCCCAGGAAGACTAACCTGAATGGACTACATTAACCTCCTCCCTTGTCCTCTGGCTTTCAGCTGGGTTTGTCCAGTGATAGGCACTGGTAGGAGATTGAAGGCTGGGAAGAATGGTTAGATGGTTAGAGCGTTTATTCTCTACAATCTCTGCTGTCTTCCTGTTTGAGAAAAGTCTGCTTTCCTTTTTTAAGGCCACTACAGTCCTTGGGAAAAAATGGGATCTCCTTATGACGTAGATTTCACCCCCAATCCTTCAGACCTAGTGATGGTTAGGACTTCCCACTATTGCGAGCCCTGGAGTGCTTTACCATTCATCCTTGGTTTTCTCAAATTCATTCATACATTTGGAAATAAACTCTTCTTAAGCTCTCATCAGTTATCCCTCCCGCTCCCTTTGGATGCACCATTTGTTTCCTGTTGGAACCTTGAATGAACCAGTTTGTGTTGAAAGATATCAAAGATAATGCCAAAAAAGTCTAGATAAATCTCATAATCTCATGGAAATTTGTTACATGCACAGTAGATCTAATGATTCTAACCTTTAAAAAATGTTTAAAATTTTAACATATTTATAGAATACAAGGTATTGCATTAAGTTACTCTGGGTATGTAAACAGCAAGTAGTTGAACAATCAGTTGGCTGAATGGTAGAGAGTATTCTCAGGGTAAAGGATGCTCTATCTTGATAGTAAGATGTTTTAGGGCTATGTAGAGCTTGGGAGGAAGCTCACATACCTTCAAAAATAAGTCATCCTTTTTCCATTTTTGTGGTTTATATTAATCTAGTATATACTATGTGGTATTATTATCTTGTTCAATTCTCATAACCATCTGTCAGATACATATTATGATTTAAACAGGTTAAATAGTTTGCTCAAGGTTGCATAGAAACTCAATTACAGTGGTGGGATCTGAACCCAAGCCATTTTGATTCCAACATTCATGGTGGCTGGAATGCTGTTTTCTCTATCAGGGTAAATTACCTTCATTCATTGAGCACTCAGTGGAAAAATAGCTGCATTATCAGTGAAAGTGGAAGAGCAGAAGGCACCCTCCACCACTGTAAATCATCCAAATCAACCCTGGAGGTCAATGAGACAGTGAATGTTACAGCTAAACTGCTAATTTGTTCACCCTGATGACACTGGGAAGGGAAGCACTCTTAGAGATTTGAGATATTGTTATAAATATGACTGCAAGTTGCAAGTTTACAAGTTGGAAAAAATTCCTCTGTCATAATCAAATAGCACCTCTTTTTTGACCACCTCAATGTGGTACTCAACAACAGCACTGTCAAAAAGAACTTTCTGTGATAATGGAAAGGCACTGCATATGTGCTGTCCAATATGGTAGGCACTAGCCACGTGGGGCTATTGAGCACTGAAATATAGCTAGTGTGAGTAGGAGCTAAATTTTTCATTTCACTTAATTTTAATTTAAAATTCAAATGTAAAGAGCCACATGTGACTAGCCCTATTGTACTGATAGCATAGCTCTAGAGCAACAATCTAAGGTGGGCCTATCAATAAACTGTTGCCTTCTATATATTTTAGACAGAGGAAGTTTTACTGTAAACTTTAAGCCAAAGCAGAAAGAACTGGGAGCTACTTGTGTTCCCACAGAAACTTATCAGTTACAAGAACTTCAATCTATCAACTTTTCCCCCAAATTGAAAGAGAAGGCATATTGTTAGAGTCTGATAGTAAATACAGTCACTGACAAAAAGCCACGATTGTGATTTTTGGCACCAAAATTTAGATAAAATTTAGAATCAGTCCAATCTTGCCATGGGATATATTCATAGATTAGCATAAAGTGACATGGCTAGTAGTGGACAAAGTGGAGACTAGAATTCATATACTAAATAATCCACATTCCTGAGATATATCGATCAATTATGAGATAACTGTTTTCTTGAAGAAATGATTACTTGATTCACAAAAGCATTCACCAGTGTTGAAAAACAAAACATCCTGAAAAAGCAAAGGAACATTAATTTACATGAACCTTTCAGAATATAATAAATATAGTAGGGAATTTTAAAAATCTAAAATTCCTTCAAATGGGAACTATTTTAACATCCTAGGGCCTAGGCTATTCTTTTTAATATTTGAAATTAAACATATGTAGTTTATATACTTCTGATACATAGTTTAGAATATGTATATGTCTGACATATTGTTTATAAAAGGGCTTGGAAATGTACCACACTTAAAATGTTTCTCTGTTCCCTTTGAAAGGAATATCATCAAATATCTCTTATGTAAGTTCTTTATTACATGGTTATAAAATATAAATATAAAAATCAGTTTTAAAAGAGTCTATACATTATAACATTAACACTGTACATGATATCATTTGATAGGACATAAAGTTCATATAGTTCAGAACCATTTCTTAAACACAAAACAAAAAGCAATGACATAAAGTATACCTTGGTTTGTATCATTCTCTGTGGAATATTGTTCATGGCATTAGAAAGCCAACCTTCAAGGCTTTTTGCAAAATTTCGAATGGCTTGGGTCAAGGCACCTAAATGTTAAAGAACAAAAGCAGAACGAAAAGACACCAAAGAACATTAATCTTTATGCCAGAATATGTGTACACAACATCTGATATAGCACAAAAGTCATACTGTCTTCACTGAGGAAACTTTATTTAACATTACTCCTAACTTTTTAAAGCATTCCAGAATTACTATTTTGGGTTTTTCTTTTAAAGTTATTTTTCCCCAGATACTTATAATATTATGTTGAGAAACAAAAAAATACAAACATTTTTGCTTATAGCAACATATACCAGTTGTGAATATACTTATGGAATTTTCTATCTTGGATAAAACTTTCTTTTCATTAACAGTTTTCTGATAAAAGGCTACATATTTTCTTTATAAATTCTTCATTTTAATTTTTTCAAGCTCTTAACCTATTTTCATTTCTTTGGTTAAAAAGAAAAATAATGCAAAGCTTTTTCTCTTTCTCTATGCATCTATTTACTGAGAACCACTGAACTGGAGTAGTTATTTCTCATTCTTGTTGAAAAGTAAGGTAAAAATTAAAATTGTCTGACTTGAAAATTCTGGATAACTATTTTCCATTTCACTTGGCAGGTAGAGATAAAAGATCAGTACGATAAAATTGCTGTCACAGAAACCAATATTATTAAGATATTCCTAAAATAGTTCATTCTGTATTCTTTATATATCTGTTGAAACTTGAAATAGGGATAGGTCCCATGACAGAAGATTTTATGGTGGTCATTAAATGATTAGACGCATCTTCAGTTATCAGTGATGACTATGACTATTTTATAAGAAGAGATCTGCTTACTGAGATAGCTATATATTAAGAGACAGAATTATTCTTGTTCAACAAGTAATTCAGTCAATAGTATTTTACTTCCTCTGTGCCCAAGGCTCTGTAGAGAGCAGTTTTAGATATTTAATAGATAAGTGTTTCAAACACCTACAACATAAAATTAGTCTGTGCAGGTTCTCTATAATGTGGTAAGCATCAAAATATATAGTTTACTATTAGAAACAGAGAAGTTTCAGTTTTAGCCAAGGCTCCCAAGAATATTAATGTTATCATGGGATTAAATTCCTTGGTTTTCTTTCTGTGCTCAAATGAGTCTGACATGTTTCTCTATTACTTTTGTTAAAAGCAGGTTGTAGAAATAATTTAGTTTATTCAAGGTATTTGCAAAAGATATAAATTTTACTATTCTAATAATAAAAACATCCAAAGGTTTTTTTTTTTTTTAAAGATTTGTTTAACTGGCCAAAACAGGACAGAAGAGATTGGAAAGGACTAAAGTTTGGTTAGGAAAACACTCAAGAAAGTGTGCACTCAACCACGAGACTCATCTACTGGAAACACTGAATAGGAAATTTCTTGAGAACTAATCTTTTGAAATCTCTAAAGCTTCCCACTTTATCCAAAAAAAGAAAAAAGGAAAGAAAAATATTTTTCTGTTGTATTATGTACTAGAACCATGGAGGACAGGCATGAATGGAAATGAAAAAGAGTGAAAAAAATTAACAATACTTTTTGAAACAGTAAAATTTTGTTCAAGATTCAATTTGGCAATCTGTATTTTCCATTTTTCCTACAATTAATATATAATGATTATTTAATCTGAAAAAACCCAAGAACCTATAAATGTTATTTTAAAAAAATTTATTATGGGCCTTGGTTTATCTTGATGCCAGGGAGATTATAAAATGAAAAGATATATTCTGTACATTAAATAATTGTGAGAGTTTTACTTTTTTGCACTAAATGACAATCTGGGCCACCTTTAATTATAGTCATAATTCTACATTTAAGTGTTACCCGTTGAGTTCTTATACAATACTTTACAATTAATGTTTTTTGCATTTTCAGATAAATGTATTTTAGAATATAGTAGCTTCAAGCTGACTTTAAATTAGTGTGATATGCAGACTTTTTTTTAAGCTAAAAAAAGAAATCCCATCTGGACAGAAAATGGTAGAGTGAAGTACTAGTAGCAAGCAAAATACAATTTTTAAAAATAAAATTAAGTTTGCTCTCTCTATAGGGATTCATGTAAGTATAAAATTGTGCAGATTGACTCTGACAACTTTCAAACGCTCATGAATGAATGGTTTGGAATTTAAAATCTATTCCAAAGCTGACTTGTCTCAACCTGCTCAAGATTAATATTAAAATGCATACAACCAGAAGATAGCTATCTAAATTATATTTTAAGCTTTATTTTGTTAAGCCTCATTGTAGAATGGGAATTAAATTTCCAAATTTCCTTCGGAGAATAGTACATTAATATACCTTGTAATTTAAGAGAAACTATAAAACTATTTTGCTGAATGTAGAGACAAACTACTTGACAGAATACACTGGTTTTCAAATCAAAATTTATAAAAGACAAAGGTCAAGTGTATTGTGTACTTAAAATTGTGTGGCTTAAAGTCAACTAAAATTCATACAAGATTTAAATTAGGGAACTGTTAAGTTCACAGGTTAAAGTCTTATGATGCTGATACAGAAGCAAAAGATTTTAGAATTATTTAATGAATACTGATGTTGTTAATATGTCTCAAAAAAGAAAGCACCCACTGACATCCCTTCTTAAATCTCATCAGAGAAATTGTATGTTGGTGGCAAGATGTCATGGGCTAATGAGCTTCCCTATGCAACTTCTTTTAAACATCTCTAGAGATTATCATTCAGAGCACAGGGAGCAAGAGAAAAACAAGGAAAACCAGATTCCAGAACATAAATCCATAGAGAATTTACACAATGAAATTTTCCATGACAACATCACTTTTAATCAATCTTTAATCAGGAAACTTGGTACAGATATAGTGGAATATATTATCAATGTATAAAATTGTGAGACAATTTCAGCTAGATTCTTAAAACTTATTCCTATATAAATTTATGTGTGTTCATTGATGTTATATATAAATACATTTAAGCATCTATTTAAGGTGGTAGGGAACATATTAAAGAATTCATACTGTCCACTGTTGTCTATTGTATTTAGAAAAAAAGAAAGTATAAACATACAAATGTTAATATTGTCACCTTTTCTTCTACAGAATTCCTATTTTTATAATTTCTAGAGTAATTTAACACATTTGTGAGCATTGTACTTGAAGTACATGGTTGCCAATTTCAGAAGCTACATGATTGCTTTTACTTTATTAATGTCTGTATAGAGTAGAAACTGCTCTGTTTCTTTAAAAGTTAAGGTCACTAGTATGTGCTCATATAGATGTAGGCATAAAATAGTTTCAACTGCCTCTAACAGTATCTGTAATAGCATTTATATTGACACTTGAAGATAATAGCTTTGTTTGCTACAAAGTAGTTTAAAAAAGCATCATCGCTTAAAAAGGTAATCTAACCCTATCTATGTAATGCTCATTTTCTTCATAGTGGGATTACAATGCTCGTGTAGTTACACAGATTTTTCTCTCAAAATGCCAGTTAACCATTACTGTTAATGGAAACTGCATTTGTAGTTCTTAACATGATGTAGGTGACAAAATAAGTGCTTTTATAAAGGAATTCAACTTCACTGGAAATCAAGATAAATTCATTTCAAATCAAAAGCAACCACAAAAGAGCCTGGCAATTACAGATTTCAGTAATTTTTGGGTTTATGAAAGGGACTGTGTCCTTGGGTAGAATAATTTTTATATGGCTGACTGGCCTGGAAGTGTTCTTGCAATTAGTTTATTAGGGCTGTCACATCTACAGGTTGGCTTTTTTTTTTTTTATCAAAAAGAAAATGAGAGATTGGAAAACAGATAATTTTTTCCCCTTTTACTACAGTTTTGTTCTAAGCTGCTTTCATGCAATAGTCTGTGTTGCATGTTTTCTGTTTGGCAAATCTAAATGAAATTAGAATAATTCTAGATTGCAGTGTCACTTCCCAAAACTTCCTGGGTGGAATGTATGAGAACAAAAGCATCCGTACTTGTCTGCATTTAACTTACTAGGAATAGGTCTAAGGACGTCGGGGATGAGAATCTCCACCAAAGCCTGGTACATCCCATGGTCACAGTTACACATCCATTTCAGGATAGACTCATGTTTGCACAGAGTTATCAGCTTTGCTTTCGGAAGTCGACTTTCTATTTCACTCAGATTGCTGGTGTGAATAAATGTAGCAAATGAATAGATGGCAAATGAGGATAAAAAAGAAAATGGACTTTAAAAATAGTTTAAAATTACCAAATATTATTGAGGTTAGAACTATACCACCATTGCATTGGTGCCATATGGCTGGAGATATATATATATATAGATAGATAGATACATAAAACACTCCCCCAGAGCTTCCTATGCACATTAATATTTTCTGACGGCATGAAAGGCAGATAAGATAATTCCATGAGGATGAAATAACTCTACCACAGTCCCCAAATCAATAAAAATGGGAGCTACAGAAACACAATGAAACTTCAAGAGAGCAGTTTGTAGTTTATTTCCAGGATGGCCAAAGCATCAATCTAGTTACTTAATGTTATCAGGTAAGGTTCACAACTGGTATACATATCTCTAATTTATTAGCTGTGACATCTACTCAGCCATGAAAAAGAATTGGAAAAGCATATGGATTCTGACCTTGATTCAGTAATGGTAGTGCCATCAGTTGGAGTAGAGGGAGAATAGCGCCAGAATGTTTGCCACAATTTTTCTATCAGGCTAAATTGAAGATTCACCACAACATCCAGTATTGCCTAAAAAACAAAATGGTATCAGCATTACCTCACAATATTACTAATGGGGATTTGTTAGGAGAACCTAGTATGATGAGATTTTATATGGTAATGAGCTCTCTTGGGCCCATAAGTTGACATGGTGAAACTGAACTAAATTTTATCAATGGAAGTGGAAGAATCAAAAATCAAAGAAATTAGCTAGGAAAAAAATAGAAGAAAAAAAAAAACCTCTTGAAAGATTAAGCAGGATAACACATTCCTCTATAATGGCCTCATATCCCATCTTTAATTTTACCTCTCTTTTCTCTTCCATTTTCATGCTTGCTTTCCTTCTTCTCCATTTTTTTCTTACTTTTCTTTCATTCCTTTACCTACTACTGCTGCCTTCTGCCTACATAGTTGTTGCCACTCTACCTATTCTCAGACCCTGAAGGGTACAGAACACAAATTCAATTTACATTAGTCCTCTCTGGGCTAGGTAAAGTTATTGGCAATCGAAGGGGAGAGAAGTGAAGGGTGTGGAGGTACTTATGTGTGGCAGAGGAAGTTAGGGCTGAATAAGCTCTGTCTAAGGCTGCTAACCATGGGCTCCGGGGTGTTCCCAGCCAGGCAGAAGCTGCAACAGAAACTATGGAGTCAGCATGCCTTGAAAGGATAGTGCCTCTCTGGGCACAGCAAGCAATGCCTTTCATTCAACATTAGTGAATCTAATCCTATCTCTTCACACTTCCTTTAGAGGGTACCTTTAAGACTGATCCCTTTTTCTAATCCTGGGGGGGGGGGCTCACTTCCTTTCTCTTCTTAATTTTATCTCTAGAGCCATTCACCAGCTGCATCAAAAGCATGTTTTTTTATGATGCTAAAATCTACCACTTTCCCTATTAACTTTTGATGATCATATTTAATTTCACCCTGCCAATCCAATTAGTTTGTAAATTAGCCTTCCGATAAAAGCAGGCATAAAACCAAAGAATAACTTGTTTGTGCAAAGAACACATGATTCTGTTATTATTTTGAGTGCTGAAAGACAGATGTAGTCAGTATAATGTGTTTGATGTTATCAGCATTGAGGACCAGGACAGGTAAAATGTAAAACAGCCCCATCAAGATCTATAAAATTGGTGAAAGGTAAGATAAAATAGGGGCCAATCTAGAGAATCTATCTGAGTATTTTAAGCAAAAAGATAAAACTATAACTTCATAATTTCAGAGTTCGTGTCACCTGTGTAGAACTGGCCTTATGTGTGAAAGAGGGAATAACTGATGTTAAAAACAATCATTTTAACATCAGCAACTTGCATAAAAAATATACTTGTTCCGTATGTAACAAAATGATATTAATACTTACAAAATGTCTTTGATAAACAAATTGTGAATTCCAAATAATAGGCAAAGTAGGTATATTAATCTCTTTAAAAATATAAACTGTAAGAAATGTGAAATAAAATAGGGCAAGTAAAGAATTTCAATGTAAATTAAATTTAGCATCTTTTCAAAGTAAATAATCTCAAATAACTCTTTTGAAAAAGACATTCACATCAGCCTCAATGAGGCAGTTTTACAAATGAATAAAACATTTTATCATTTGTCCACCTACTTTCAAATATGTTCAGACTAAAATATATAGGCAAGTATAAATTAAAATAACCCATATTCTCCTGGCTTAGGGCAAATGACTATTTACAGGACTGGGTATGAGATTCAGACAGTTATATTTCAAAAGTTTGGAAGTTTGACAGACAAAAATTATTAGAATGTTTCTTTTTTTATATATGCTCCTCTGCCTCATGAGAGAGATGGCATGAACACTGGTAACTCTGAAATAAATGGAGATCATTCCATGGACTGTCATTTCCCACACAAATTAATTACTATAGATGTCCCTCTCTCTTCAAACAAAGTATATTTATTCCTCAAAATTGGTATCTTAATGAAAATTTTATAAACCAAAGTCGATTTTAATCTTATTGGGGGAGCTTATCACTTAAAATAATCTTACAGCAATGCTTTATCAATGTAAATAATCATGCTCCAACTTACATTTTGAATAAATATGAGAAACTTAGAAAAAAATCCAGATTATATTTGTATAGGTTGGTTTGCTTAAAGCAAGGTTCACATGACCACAGAAAAATGAGAAATTGTTTAGAGAATCTTTATACAAATATTTACTGAATAAGATGATAGATGTAGAAAGAAAAAAATTTTTTATATACATAAGAATAATACAGAATATTGGGAAAAGTACAATAGTCTAAGGGAAATGAATATTAAGTAGCTTTCATCATTCCAAGAAATGCTGTGAACTGGTAGGGCATGTTGAAGAACACTTCTAGCACATGCTATGTTAATAAGAAGAGAACTTGCCCTTGGTTGTTAGTAATCTAGCACCCTTGACAAGTACTCACATTCGCTCAAGCAATTCTTATTTCTGGAGTGGGAAAAAAAAACATCTGTGAATTCTATGAACTGAGACTTCTTACTGCATACTGCACTGTCAGCAGTCAACATACTGCCCAGGAAATCCAAAGGATTATCTTTTACTTCTAAGCAAATCACAAATACCCCTGGAATAAAGCTACTTAAATTCTAAATAGAATTCTCTTTCAAAAGGAGAAGCACTTAAGAAAACTCATATTGTAATCTGTTATCCCTTTCCTACCAGGTGAGTTGCAGGTACATTAATATGTTGGCATGGAGAGAGTTCACCTCCTAGACAATGAAGCCAATTTGGATATGGGATACCTATAGAGTAGGTGTGGGGACAGAAAGCCCCAAGAGAAACCCTGATTAACCAAAAGAATGAAACAAAACAAATGAAACTAGATCCTCAATGATTTCTCGAAAGAACACCTAAAATGATTTATTGAACATTTCCAGAAATTATTTTTAATAGAAATTCACATTTGGGCCGGGCGTGGTGGCTCACGCCTGTAATCCTAGCACTCTGAGAGGCCCAGGCGGGCGGATTGCTCAAGGTCAGGATTGCTTGAAACCAGCCTGGACAAGAGCGAGACTCCGTCTCTACTAAAAATAGAAAGAAATTAATTGGCCAACTAAAAATATATAGAAAAAATTAGCCAGGCATGGTGGCGCATGCCTGTAGTCCCAGCTACTCGGGAGGCTGAGGCAGAAGGATCGCTTGAGCCAGAAGTTTGAGGTTGCTGTGAGCTAGACTGACGCATGGCACTCTAGCCCGGGCAACAGAGTGAGACACTGTCTCAAAAAAAAAAAAAAAAAAAAAAAAAAAAAAAATTCACATTTATATGGTATAAAATTCAAAAGGTAAAAAGAGTCTACTGAAAACTTAAATCTCTTTCCCTTGACTCCTAGTAATCCAGTTTACTTCACAAAGACAACCATAGTTAACATTTTTGTGTTCTTCTTTCTCGAGAGAGGTGTAGACATGTTCATTTTCACTCAGATGATAATATGTTATATACTTTTTTTTTTGTATTGTGCCTGTCCTTTTAACATTAAATACTGGCTTCATCCATTTTAGTATATTTAGAGTTACCTATTTTTTAAATAGCTGTATAGTATTCCACTTGAAAGACTGTACCATATTTTACTTATCCAGTTCCCTATTGGATATTAAAATTATAACCAATAGTGTGCATTAAAATGAATAATGCAACAAATTCCCTTGTACACTTGTCTCATCACCCATATATAAGTATTTTTGTAGGATAAATACCTAGAAGTGGAATTGCTGCATCAAAGGATTCATATTAGGATAGGCTTAAGAAATGGAGAATAAAATTTATTCTCACTTTCCTGCATTCCTCATCTCTCCACTCTGAGATAAGAAAGAAGAAAAATGAATTCATTAGTGCTAAAAGAAATGCTCAAAAGAATTAGTGCTAACTTCATCTGTCCTCTAGGAATAAACTTGACTGTTTTGTTTTAGCAAGTTGTCTGGCAAAACCTAGGGAGTGTTCATACTATGTTTGAAAAGACTTACCTCACAGTGCTCTCGATAAAGACTCTGCAGTGACTTGATATCCTCAAAGGTAGTACCATCTGGCAGAGAAGAGATTTCAACTTCTCCAAATTCTGGAAGTGCTCGAGATGCATCTGTTACCATGACAACACAACAGAAAAAAGCTATTGTGGATGGTGCCAATTACAGATTAATGAGGGAAAATTTAAGAAGACTAAAAAGAAAAATTTTTTTAAAGGTTAGAGGTCCAAAGAGCAAGGATTTTTCATATCGATATTTTACAAGCAGAACTTAGCAACATCATCAGCACAAAATATAAAAAAAGAGGGAACACTCCTAAGAATTTTGCAGAAACTAAATTTTCACTATGATTATACTGGAAATAACATATTACATATTACAATGTCTCTCAATAGAGGGCCCTTATTAAAAGAAAAATATCTCAAGCTTGCTGCTATCAATTTTGGTTATTTTTATTATGCTACTTAAATACATAAACAATGAATCTAGCTTTAAACTCATTATGTTCATACCTTTTATATAATCATAAACCAAAAGAACTATAAAATAAATACAATGAAAATTACAAAAATAACATTAAACTTAACATTAATTTGATGTGATAGATGATGCTCTTGTTCTATAACTAAATTATCTCTCACAATAAGAATACAGTATTGACTGCTACAGCACAGGATCTTCTGAGTTTGACAGGCCCATACCAACCTGTGCTTTGTGGTGGCTGTTTCTCCCATTACTCTTCTATATGCAAATGACTATGAAACTTTCTTTCACACAGAGTACAAGGATATCATTTAGCCTTCCCTTGGGATGAAGGTGTAATTTACATAGTAAGTCTTTCTCTGTTCTTTTCTCATTAGCTCTGGACAATTAATGTAATTCACTTTGGTACCTGTCTTCTTATAAATTCAAACACAAATGTGGAAATTAAAATTGTAGAGTAGTATTTAGTTTTAGTTCTCTAGGTAATTCAGAATATGCTTATTTTTTAAGATGATAATTTAAATAAAAACACAAAATAAAATCTTCATTGAATGCTCAAAGATCCACAGAATATACCTGAGGACTTTAGTTTGGGAAATGCTGCCATGATGTTTTCAATTGTAGTAGCTATACCTGAGAGTCTATTTCAGTTGTTTTTGTCAGAAAGTGCACATAGACACATATACACACACACAGACACATACACACACTCACTCTCTGATAGCATCTATTTATCTTGCTGTGGTAGTATGGAAACTATGCATGTTCATCTCTAGAAGAGATGTCAATTAAGTTAAAGTGCCATTTTTGATCCTTTTGCTATTGCAGGAATATGCAAAGTGTTCCACTTTCTAACTCTTTCAATAACAAGAAACATGTACACCATCTACAAATTACAAAAATAGAAAGTACTGTGATTGATTTAAAAGAATGTTACTTTTTAAATGTTTATAATATTTTTTTCTAATCTGCGACTATATGCATACATATATAACTTTAAACAAAGGAAATGAGAATTCTTTTTGGCACTTGAAGTACTACTGAAAATAAACACAACATAATTTTGATCACAAAAGCCATATAATACAAATTCTGGAAAACAATTTCATAGCAATGAGCCTTTAATTCATATGCATTTAAAAGTCCTTTACAGCTCGAGATTTTAAAAAATAAGCTATAGTGAACATGAAAAGTAGACATGAACTAGCGCTATTATATATATGATGTGCATAGTTTCATCAGCACCAAAAAAAAATCTTTCTATGTAATTAACATCTGTAATAGACATTGCACTTGGAGAAAAGACTACTATTGTTTTCTTTACAAAATCCTAACAGCAACTAATATGCATTACACCTTAACATACCTAAAAACTGTTGATGATGTTGGCTTTGGGCAATTACAGTTTGCTCAACAGATGTGCCTGTCTGTTGACCACTTCCTGTGAAACCATCTGCAACCCCATCCACTTTCTGCATAGGCTTGTACCTAAAAATATTAGATGGGAAAAAACAAATAAACCAAATTATTCCTTGCTTTTTTGTACTACCCCAAACTCCCAAGGCATTTAATTTTATTCTATCCTCTTTAATGTCTCATGATAGCTGTAAAAATTTTTTCCTTGATAGCCTCATAAAGTTAGATGCAGAAATTTTTTCAACTGAGAAAAGAGTGGGGAGGAGTGGGTGAAGGGGATGCATTTTTGAAAATCCAGAAATTTACCTAAGAATGAAAGAATTATGAGGTATTTCTTTGCATAGCAGCAGCAAAGATGTCCACAGTTATATTTTTAACATACATTAAAAGTTAATACACAATAACTTTTAATGGCCAATGGATCGAGGTAGGAACATTTTCAATACATTGGAACTTTAATCTGAACTATGATCTAAGAGCTCAGGCCTGAAAAAGGTTGATGAATGGTTTTCAATTAATTAATATTGCTAAAATATGATCAGCCTACAAATCCTACTATACTGTTTTTCATATATCCTAGAACCTCCCATGCATCTCAATACATTTATCTCCCTTGACACTTCTTCACATCTGCAAATACAAAGACCACAAGCATCATGTTGCAGCAAAATACATGCAAAAACCCATCTGCAAACCTAATTTACCAAATCAAAAGAAAAGTAAGTCAGCTACAATTATGTATTTATCTTTAGGTCCTAGTCATACAAACTTATGTACTTTCCATACGGCTAAGATAGAAAAAATGTGCTTCAGCAGCATGGGCAAGAAAGAAAACGTCTTGGGAGAGAAATAGCGCATATGAAAAAAATCCTGGCCAAGTCTCCTAGGACAAGCAAACACAAAATAAGTAAGCAATAACTAAAATTTCTTCTTTTTTCTGATTGCATTTATTTTTCTTTGTTTTTGAAATTTTGAAATTACAGAAATGCATAAGAAAAAATTAAAATCTATAATAAACTCACCACCTAGAGATAACATCGTTCACATTATGATGTCTGTCCTGTTTGTTTTTCCTATTTCTAATTATATTTATAAACAAAAGAATCTAATATTCTCACCATCCAGACACTTGACTCTTATAACTCAACTGCATCATTAATATAAAGTTATTATGAATTACAATGCCTATAATAAGTGAACAGGACAAACTCAAAGATCCTTGCACTCTGACAACAGATATGAAATGAATGGACCTGGTGAATGTACATACTAATGCTCAGGTTGCCTTTGGAAATTATTCAATCTTGAATGTTATTCAATCTTGGATGTTATTTATTTAGATGAATAAAACTTCCAAGAAAATTGCCAAATCTCTCATGACATTTACGTTTATTTCTTACGTGACAGTATCTCACAGACAACTATGAAAAGCAAAAATAAAATCAGAGGATGAAGAGGGTGAAAAAGGGTACAATACCCTCCATCGTTATGATTATAATTTTAGTGATAACACTCTCTATCACCAAAATATTGATTACTGTTTTCTAGTGATATAGAAGAACTCAAGCCTAATCTTTTATTTAATGGACATCTTTATGGGAAGTAGTTTTCAATTGGGGCCATCTCAAGAGGATAATAGAAGAGTTAGTATTGTGATATACTAGAAATGCCATTTATTAAAAATTGAATGTTTAAAAAAAATTGAATGTTTTTCTGATTTTCTTCCTCCTTAAAGATTTATCTTAGAGAAGCAAAGAAATTTCATGAGGTAAATACTTTGTGTACTTGTGTGCGGGAGCAATTGCTAACAATTCTGTTCTAACAGACTTGAATGATTTTATCCTCATTTCATTCTGGGACATTTCTTGTCCTCATCAATTCATTTCAAGTTTCATTTGATTTTAGCTTCCCTTTTCAGCTATGAAATTATGTATCACTAATAAAATAGTCTAAAATTGTTTAACCATGTTTCTTCATTTAAGTTAATGAAGTTTGGGATTCATGGAGTTTAAACAAAAGTGGTTAAAGGAACTTAAATTATTTATCCTGGAGAAGGAAAAGATGGAAATATTTCCTATAGACTTCAATTACATTAAGTTCTAATACAGGATTTTAAAGTTACTGTGAGACTTTTCCCAGCTATGTACTATCAGATTTCCTTTGTCCTACACAGCATTTAGTAAACTACAGATACTTAATAGGCACAAATATCAAGGGAAAGTAGAATTTAATCAAAAAAGAAAATGACATACATTCCTTTCAGAGCATAAGTGTTCAGAGGCAGATGCTATGTCTGCTCATAATGCTTAAGAAACCTATAGCCTATAAGCAAACTTATCTGCTTCCTTAGGAAGATGGAGATAGTTGTTGGTATTATAAATGCTGGGAGTTTCTAAGGGAAGGAGATATTATATTTTAAATAAGCAATCAAAATCATGATGTGTTACAATTAATGTATGATTATGTTTAATAATAATGATATTGAGAAACATTAATTAAAGATATACTATATTATGTGGGAGATGGAAAGTGCATCTAGATCAAATTTTAGGGGGAAAAAGGAGATAAGTTGATAGGATTGGGGAGAAACTGTGCAGGTCAGTACTTAAGAAAAGGTCTTACATAGTAGAAATAAAGAAAAAAAAACAGAGAAAATACAGTCAGAACTGGTAAATGAATGTTTCCATTCTAACCATAAGAGGAAGAGTAGCAAGGTGAATGGTGGACTGAAAGATGGACAAAAATTGAGCAAAGGGACACTCTGTGTATCCATTCCTGGTTATCCTGGCCATAAGACCTCTGTAAGCCAGAACCTTCTGTTGTGCCTCCTGGGAAAAGATCTAGGGACAAAGTCTGGAAGCAGTATGTGCCATAAAGAATGACATCAGGAAGGGCAGGAATATGGTTCATGTACAAGAGGGTTAGTGTGAGCCTGTAAATATAAGAGAGCTTCCACGTAGTGGTAACTTTTGCTTTTCCTGCTTTGAATAATGAATCATGTATTGGTATATCCACAGTGTATTGCCTGGCATTGGATTGGTACTTAGAAAAAAAAATCCTCAGAAATCAGAAATACTGGGCTGAGAAAAGGTAGTTGTTCATTCTCCTGATATTCTGTCTAAGGAAAACAACCTATCCCTACCATCACCTGAGAGGTCTGCATCTTCCCAGAGAAGGAAGTTTAAAAGAAAATCAAGAATAATTACATTAAAAATAGGCTAAACAAATACTTGTGGCAACTGATTCTTGTTAGAAGAAATGGTTGTAGATGATATATTGTTGTTTTTGTTTTTTTTATTTCAATTGATTTATGGGATACAAGTGGGGTTTTGTTACATGAATACATTGTATAGTGGTGAAGTCTGGGCTTTCACCTGTACCCATCACCTGAATAGTATACATTTTACCCACTGGTAATTTTTCATCATTCACCCCTACTCCAAACCCTTCCCCCCTTTGAGTCCCCAGTGTCTATTATTCTACTCCACATGATTTTAAAACCTAATTGCATATTAAGCCAAAAAATTCAAATACCTAGCCTCACCCTAGATCTGCTCTCTAAAATTTTTGAGAACAAGGCTTAGGAACTGGTTCTTTTAAGAAGCTTCTGAGATGTTTAAGTAGCTTGCACAGCCCTTGTCCACAGTAGCCTCTTGGCCCAATATAGATACCTTCAGCTCAATGTTGTAGAAATATACCAATTAATATTAGAGAAAAGTCATTTTTAATAAAATAAGCCATCAGTTTAATTTTTCCCAATAAACTACATTTGGGATATATAATAAATATCTTTGAATGAATGTTAAAAGTAACATATTTCATTTTATTACATCATCATCTGATCTTTACATATATCAAATCAATTTAACAAATATTTATTGAGCACTTACCATGGGCAGAGCACTATAGGGTCATGGTTTTAAAAAGGCTAAGATTTTCTAAGATTTTTTTATGTTCTATTGATTTAAATGATAATTCTACATTATCTTAACTCTTGGTTTAATTTCAACTGACCTTAAGCATTAAAACATAACTTTTAGATTTTCTGCCTCTCTATATTTTTAATAAAATAATTACTGTAAACTTATCAAATTTATTACATTTTGAGAATGATAACAAAACAAGCTCTTTCTGTTGAATGCCTTAAAAAAAACTGTTTAATATTTAAGTGTATTCCCATCTATTTACCCCCATTTACTTTATGAATTCATTATTTTTAGATTAGGTTTTCCCATAGTAGACTCTTAGTACTCCTGTGTTGTATGTGCTCTGAGAAAGACCTGTATGACATCAAATGAAAAAACAGCACTTGGTTTAAAAATTAGTAAGAAGCAAATGATAATTTTAACAGCTTGCAACTCCATGGGTAATCAGAGCTAAAGTTGTTAATGATTAAGAAATGAAAGAAACTCTAATGCTTTAATAGCTGACTGTACGCATGAAACCTGTCACTAACACAAAAAACTTAGAAAATTATTAGGAATCTTCCCCCATGGGGTTAGTCATAGCTGTTATTTAGGACTTGGACAGTTATAACTCTACTGTAAAAGTAATATTCTGTCAATAATTCACATACACAGATACTGAAGCAGTCTAATGGAAGGCAAACAATGGTATGTATTTACCATCACATTCAACTAACATTACCAGGTGGAAGGATTTTTAACAGACTAAATAAAGCATTTGGAAAAGTCCCTTCAAAGCGGCTGAAAAATGCACACACGAAATGCAAAATATAAACTGTATAGGCAAATAGAGTCATTATTATAATTCCAGAAAGTACACAATCATTTGACTTGCATGAACAAAACAAAACACTGAGCTCACAACCAGAGAAAGAAGCTAGAATGTTCTACTGGAATCTTGCAATCTTCTTCGGAAAAACTGTCCCAGAAAGTGTTTAGATGACTTGGTGTCTAAAATGAACTAAGTGATATAAACACTAATGGATCAGAAGAAAATAGTGAATTTAAAGAGTTCCATTCTTTTAGCATAGTAACTAACTCTTTGATTTCACATTGAATATATCTATAATACATTTAAATGACTTCTAAAATCAACCCCGATGGTTAATGATAAGTATTCCATCTCTTCAATTCTTGTTGGTGGCTCTCTAAATATTTGTCTCTGCATTAGCGCTACATCTATGATTTGGCAAGGAGAGGAAGGAAAAATTAAATTCAAATGCGGTAGTTATGTTAACTGTAGCAGGGAAAGGAGGGAGTTGAAGCTGCTGGCTAAAATGAGAGCTGTGGATCATTCATTCATTTAACAAATATTTATAGCACACTGACTATGTGCTCAGTGCTTTCCCAGGTGCTGAGGATGCAATGCTGAAAGAGGCAGACATGATTCCCTGATTTCACGAATTTCTTCACTGAGTCCTCTTATCATAGGTGATTTACGGATAACCATACAGAACTGATACATTCTTGCTACAAATATGCATGTCACATCTTTTATTTATAGCTGGCCCTGTCTGTTAAACAGATTCTAGAGGAATACCCCTCCCCATCTTCTTTATTTAGAGAATGACAATCTGGGTGCACCTGATGCCAGGATGTCAACAGTAACAACAACAACAACAAAAAAGTCATCTGAGGCTCTAAGAAAAAATAAATTAGTGAGCTTCTTGAATACAGCAAAATTAAATGGGCCTCAGTTTCTTTATCAATAAATAACAATATAATTGCCAAATGAGATCTTGCATATAAAGTGCTTACTGAAAAACATTTAAAATGTTCAATAAACACTGATCATGAGAATTAAGTAAATGGTGACTGCTACTATTATACTATCAAGCTTTACATGAACAATTATAGCTTGATAATTACTGAGTTGTGATAATTTATGATCTGTTTTCAACGGAAAATATGATCATTACATCAGGGACCAGCGCAGTGGCATAGTGAACTTTAACTACCTCAGTGCCAAGATTCCTTGTTTGTGTCCAAAAACCAAATGTACAGGCAGCTGATTATCTTCAGCTCCTGTTATCCTCAGCTGCCTCAGAGCAAATTAATGACCCCAGGGAATTCATGGTCTAGGAAAGGAATGATAAACTATTAACATCAATCAAAGATGGAAACCACTAGCCTAGAGGTATAGAGAAATGGAAGCCAAATCTGCCCAATTGCCAGGCTTCCTTCTCCTCCAAAACACCTGGAAAGTCCTTAAAAATTTTCTCTAATGCTTATAATATAATAATGATAACCGTAATAATTATTACTAATTCTTAAATGTTCCCAGTTATAAAAAAACTTTTACATACTGTTTTCCATTTGAACTTCAAAACATTTGTGAGGTAGTTTATTATTATTAATTTCCATTTTGCGTATGAAGAAACTGAGGCTCAGTGAGGTTAAGTCATATACCCAGCAGAAGTGCCAAAGGGACCTGTACTCAAATCCCCATTTTATAATTCTAAATACAGGGTTCTTTTAACTGATCTATGAGCCCTATATTAAGAACTGGTGGGAGGGTGGAGGAGGGGAAAGGTGTATATGGACATAATGGGTGAGGTGTGCACCACCTGAGGGTTGGACACGCTTGAAGCTCTGGCACGGAGGGGTGGGGGAGGCGTGGCAGGGGCATTATATGTATCCCCAACAATACTTGTACTCCCATAATAAGAGGAAATTAAAAAAAAAAAAGAAAGGTCATCTAATGACAAAAGTTCTTGGATTCCCTCCTTTACTCCTTAGGAACATGCATGCTTTCACATCTGTCTACAGCCAAAGCAAAAGTATCCTCGCTACACTATCTTTCCAACTGACTTTTCTCTCTCGTCCCTTAGTGACACAAAGGTTCATTCTTTTCCAGAATCCAGTTTTTGTGTAGAGACCATGCAAAGAGGCAGGAAGTGACATATTTACTCACTTAATGGAGTAAATGTGATTTCTCCCTTTATTTCATATGCAAAAATTTTATTACATGTATATGTTTCTGTTTTGGTTATCTTACCTCTTAGAGGGTGGAATTCTTACAAGAATAAAGAAAAGAGGAATGAGTTCTTGTTCTGGTTGCTATATGATTACGGATAAGTTATCTACCATTTATGGACTTCAGTTTTCTCAACAAGATGGGTTGGACTAGGTAATCTCTTCCTTCCAGCCTTAACATTTTATGATTCTGTGATATCTCTTTTAGATGTTATACATATATTCTATATGTGATTGACAGTTGATATGTATTTGTTGGAGAAATGATAAACGAAATTTAATATTTTGAGAATGGCTATTGGGATCAAACACAGCCAAGCACATTATCAAAAGCACTTGGCTCTATTCTACCACTTTTGCTGCTAGGATTTGGAAGAATAACTAAAACATATGTACCAACACTCTCTACATATTTCTTTTAAAAGGTATTAAAAATAAACTGCAGTGAACACTTTTACTTGGTTTGGAGAGTTGAAAATTTCTTACCTTCTTTTTGCTCTATAATAGCCTAATCTATTTATTATCTAAATTAGGATAAGTAAATTACTCCATGAGTGAATTTCATTGAAAACAAAAGATTTCTTCATTTAAGTGCAAAAATTATTTTCATAGGAAATATTTTCAACAAAAGATATTTCAAAAACCATTACACAGTTCTCTTGCCTACTTAACCAGGGTATTTTATCTCTTCTTGATTACCCATAATGTTATCAATACGCAAAACAGTTATTACACTGTGTTAGACTAGATTCTAGTCTCGAGAGCGATACTTGACAGACCTACTGGAGTGCCTAGGTCTGTTTGTCCCTCCACAGAATGTCCAGAAACTGCTGTATTGAAAAAGTTAACAGAGGACTCTGTCTAGTTATATATCCTCTTGCCAGCTGTCACGTCCCATGATTGCCTAGGAATCAAGTGGGCTCTAATCTGCTCCTTTATTTTAGGTAAATGGCTTGAGCATGGCTTCATCTTTTCAATTAAGAAAAACTACGGGCTCTGTGACATCTGCTTTCCAATCAGAAGCTGTTTCTATTTATTTTCAGACACATGGTTATGTTGTATACAATGATGTTGCTGGGAATCTTATTTGTAGATAAGTGGAAATTTCTTCTACCACCCTATCAAATCTTCAAGTGAAATACCTTACATAAAGGAGCTCAAGAAATTCTAAAGCTATATAAAACCATAATCATTAATACCCTTAAACTAGGGGTATTGAATAATTCCAAATTATTAGAAAATTTATAAATTAAGCTCCAAAACTTAACTTTAATTAACAAAATAATCACTGCATATACTTGTATTTTGTTCACTAGAAGAACATGTGAAACATACAAATTTACATTATGGAAGATCTACACACATAGATGCATATAATAAAACTTGAAGTATTTAAACAATTTGAATACTCTGAAATATTAAATACTAGTCCTTGCTATAAAATATTTTAAACCTTTCACATGTCACTTGTATTTTAAAAAAAGAATGGTAGTCTATCATATAAATTTTAATATATTCAGTAGAATCATTTGAGTTTTAGAATCATCATTTTTAAAAGTTTTTAAGTCATAAAACAAATGAAAAAAAGTTATTTTCTCATAATTTTGACAAATACTCTTAACTTAGTCCTTACATCCAGACCTACGGAGAGAAACTTTTCTCTTGTCCAATATTTCTGCACGATGGGCTAATTGGCTTCAGTTAAGGGCTATCGTTGTTGTCAGATTCCTACAGAGAGACAACAATAGACTCTTGCTGCCCTGCTCATCCCAATGGGAGGCCCATGCAGAGTTGGTAACACTAACACTGCAATCAGTTAGCAAGACACCATTTCAAGAGCAACTGTCCATAATCCAAAAATGTGTATCACTAAAAACACCTAACAAATCAAAAGAAGGTTCAGTACTTCTTTGGTTCTCTAACATTCTTGCTTCATAAGAAATAAGAATCAAACTCAATAAGAAGCTAAAGTCAGCAGAATTTATTAATATGGCTGAGAATTTTATACACTTCTTAAATACATCCATATTTTATCTATTTCTAAAAGCAATTACCACTATACTGAGATGACATGCTAACTTTTATAGCTCTGGCGTCTGTTTCAGGAGGAGACCATAGAAAGTCGAAGGGCTTGCTTATCTAACTCAGCCTTTTTATAAAGAATGTCTCTTGAAGGCTTCCATTTTTATGAAAGCTTGCTAGAATTTCTTAAATCACAGAAGAAGTGGGTTTCAGCTGTCAGGTACAATTTATCAAGCTTTTATTCATAATTAAGCTTTAGTATATGTTATTTCTGAAGCAAATTTTTTCTTTTTTTATTTATTTCACTATCATCTCCACTGGGTAGTGCTGCTATGCATGAGTGCAGGAATCACAGCAGAACGTAAAAGCTATAAGTGTTGCCACTAACAGACAGAAAAAACAGTTATAACCCAAAACAATAATAATTTATTACAACTCACATAAACTATCTCCAACCATATAAGGTAATATTCTAAAATTTACTTTATGATTTTTTTCAGAGCCCTTAATATATTTCACTGGCTACATATCAAAAAATAAGGATCAGCATTTAAAAAATGAGATTGAGACACTGTGAATAAAAAACCTAAAATCTTTGAGATACCTTATATAGTAGCCAATCTTGAACTAAGTCTTCAGTCTGGAACACTTACACTGGAAAAATGACTGTGTTAAAGCCACTTAACAAGTATCCTTACCTCCAGTCTCTTTCCATTAAATATGTCTTGCCCAAAATCAAAAAGTCATCTCTCTAGAAAAAATCAAAGTTTCATTGTTTTCTTCAAAGCCTTACATAGCTTCATAGCTATGTTCTGCACAAACAACAAACTTATTAGCTTCATATACAACCAAATCCCTTAATACATGATCCAAAATACTTTTAAATCTCATCTCCCACTGAACTACTCAATGATCTCTTCAACTCTCCTTCTGTAATACCAACTTCAACAAATCAGGGACCACTTCCTAGAGATATCATAGACTTTACGCCTAAGTGCATTTTCCTCTCTGCCTGAATATTCCTCTCTTTTTATGACTCCTCTAAGTCCCTACGCAAACAGAACTTTCTCTACGCAGCTTCCCATTCCTCCCTCTGTCAGAATTTACTGAAAATTCCTCTGTATTCTGATAGTTTCTTGATCAAGGCTCTATTTTAGCACTACTCAGATTGCATTCCTTTTAATTTTCTATTCTCCATGTGCTTCCCCTTCTAATTTCAAAAGGTAAGAACTACTCTGTCTTATCCCTGCCTGCAGGACCAAGCACACAGCACAGCAGAGACTCAATCAGTATTTGCTGACTAAATAAAGGACTACTGTGTGATATATTCTTTCTCTAGCATTGCATTAGAGCTAATGTTTCTGACTAAACTAGTATGGATGTGGAGATCTGGCCAAGGCAACTAATCATTCCAGATTAAGACCTATGCGGAAGTCTCCTTTCTCTTACCTAATTCTGCATGCTCAATTGAAAAGAAAAATCACAACTACTGTCATAGAGGAGCTATGCTGGTAAAGAGGGAGGGATTTTTCATTTTATTTACTATGAATTGTGACATAAGTCACATGGGACTAGAAGGGTCTTGGCTACGCAACAGTATCATGGGCTTGTACAAATCATTTAACCTCTCTGGGATTCATCTGAAAAACAAGGCTATTAATCCTTTGATTGTCATATGGCCAGACTAGACTGAGGTATTTTTCAATTCTAAGGTCTGTGATTCTATTCATCCATCCAGCCAGCCATTCTTCCATCCATCCGTCCATCGCTCCATCCATTCATGAATGCTTGAGATCTCTTACAGCTCTAACAACAGCAATCTATGTCTATGAAAATTGGATTCAAAGAACATGTAAGAAGTCCCAAACATTCTACAAGAATTCACACTGTGTTAAAAAGAATGACTTGAGGGACGTGCAGAATAGCAAGTCAGAAGCTCATGAATACTGAAACAAGTTTTTCCAGTTGGTATTTGCTTGGATATGCTCCTTATGTTTTATGTTTCATTTCCCTGTCTGAACAGTTTGGGATGTTGTACTTAACTTAAAAGGGGCCAAACAGGCTGACTGAGAAGTAATTTTTAAAAATTTGGAAAACAGACAGGATCATTGAAATTCTAAATCATATTTAAGAACTACCCATAGTGAAAGCATGCCAACAGTAACAACATTCTTTTGCACTTAGGTATTTGTTCAGAAAAAACAAAACCTAAACAGCTAAGAAATACACAGCTTTGACATATCAGTGATAATTCCAGAGTCTACCTTTGTTTCTGTTGCATGGGTTGTTGTCTCATAGCCATATACTGCATGTCCTCTTGCAGACGATTAAGAGGGGAATCTGGCTTGACACGAATCCCATAGTAATGGTACTTGGAGTTTCCTCTTCATAAAAGAATAAGAAACATTGGAAACACAAAAGTCAGTCAAACCAATAATCACATGGGATGTCCATTTAACTTCACATTTGGAAAAACTAGGTAAAAGTAGCATATTAATACTACCTATTAATGATTTACCTATTCTGGATACCTGTGTTTTTATGGTGACAACATTTGAAGCATAAAAATAAGATTCTGAATCAATCAGCTCAAGGCCCTAAGAAAAATACTTCCTTATAAGCTTTCACTTAAATATTAGTTAAACAATCCATTTACTCCACTCGTTACATTTTATCTTCAAATTTATATTTTAAATTTAATTTCGAAAGGGTAATGGTAGGAAAAAGCTTTTGGCTAATAAAAATTAACAGGATAAAGGGTTGCACAGTAAATACATATTTATTGTAAAATGGCTAAATAGAACAAAAAAAAAACCTTAATTCTACTATTGTCTTGGATTGGTTCAACATTTTTCTCTTTACTTCAAGGATGATGAAGTAAGTTAACACCACTGTTACAAGATGCTGTGGTGAAGTCTGTTATTTAATATTTTAAAAACTAAAAACGAAGTAGGAATTTAATCTATTGATTTTGAAACATTTTATTAGTCTCTGTTTTTATGGATTCATATCAGCTTAGTAGGCAGAATAAGATATGTCACAACAGATATGAGGAAACTTCTCTGTGAAAATGGCAAATTTCCACCTGGAATAAAAATGTCATAATTTCCCCATGTTCATGAGAAAGACCATGTTTGCTATTAGAAATGACAAACTTTTGCTGTGAATGGAATTTGCAAATTTTTGCAAAAATAAACATTTTCAATATGTAAATTCTTGCAAAGAGAAAATAGTTTTTCACAAGTCTATATATAGCAAGACATCAGTACTCTTTCCAATTTTTTCTTTCATTTACAAAAAGAAATGCAAGAGGAGTGTGGATTAAATATTTTTTATAAAAATAGAGCAGAGTTTTACTTACAAGATTAAAAAAACATATATTAAATGAACCCTATATATTTGAAAAGATATTATATAAATAATACTGCTAGTTTAACAAAGTGTTGGACATCTAAATACCTACATGCTTTCAGCAAAATAAAGCAAATATGAAAACTTAATGCCTATAAAGAAAATCATTCCACTTGCAGAAATTAGATCCTGTCACCAAAATACACTGCAGAATACTGCAAAAAAACAAAAACAAAAAATATTCATGCTAAAAACCTAATCTGTAGAGTTCTCCTGTACAAACTGGAAGATGGTAAGGAGTAGAGGTAGGGTAGGAAGTAGGAGGCATTAATTATCACACAAAACTACAGTGTAAAATGATGTCTCTCTTGTGAGATTCCAAATAGATGGGGTATCCAGTTTCTTTTCAGTTTCCTACAATTTAGCACTTTGGTTGAGTTAGGAGGGAGTGTTTTGTTTTTTGTTTTCATTTCATTGGGAATGATTGGGGAGAGAAGCATATTCATAGTCATCAAACTTGATTTGGAGACCGGGATCTAACAAAAGGTACCTTTTGCTTTGCATTTGTTCAAAACACAGTGATTTTATTTACTTTTTGTTTACTCAGGTTCAAAAACTTTAGAAAAGATCTAGTTCTGGTTTGAATAGTTTCAACGGATACTATTATTGATGGATAACAACAGTTCTGCATACAGTTCACTTAAAAAACAGTATTTGATTTAGTTTGCCTCATGATTTATACTCATTTCGTTCTGTTCCTTGGATTAGGAGTATAAAGTAAATGCTAAAACAATTTTCATGGTAGAAAGAATCTCTGGGATTCATCCCCACCGTCATTTTTTCTACATCAGAGTTCTTCTATCTTCCTAACACTTCATTTGTTTAAATTCTCTCCTATAGTATTTATTTTCTCCTTATTTTTCTAGGCTTTGCTTTACATCCCTAATTGCAAACATTACATACAATTATAAACGGAATAGGAGACATAATTATTACATAGTAAGGGAGTGGGAACCCAGACCATCAGACAGTAAAAGCTGTAATATTGCAATATGTACTTACAGAGTATGGATTCTACTCATTCACAAACCCAAACAACCCCAATTTTGTCCCTTTCTATTTTAAAGATGTGTTTCAAGGTTTGAATGGAGCCTCAAAATAGGACCCATTGAAATCCCTTTCAGTAACAAAAGAAGCACAACAATACAGCTATTAGAATGTTGAATAAAGCCCAGAGTTTCAAAATATTGGCATGGTATGCCTAACTATAGAGCTATCAGCTAAGAAATAGTAGTTAGGTCCCCAAATAATGATTTTTTGTGGTTTTGGAAAAAAAATACTAGAGAAACAAAAAGCTTTTTTAAAGGGAATGAAAGCTATTCCTTTAGTCTGAATAGACAATCATATTCTCCAGTTTAAAATATACTACCTTTTCACATATAGACAGAAGAATACATTTATGAGAAAGCTGAACCTCTAGCAATCTGAAAGCTGTTCAATCACTTAAAATGCATCGGGAAGGGAATAACTCACACTTTGAATACATACAGACCTTGTAAATCTCACAAAACTGACACAGTGAAGGGGTTTATGACATGCTACCCCCAAATATGGCATTTGGGGAAACAGCAGCAGTAGGCCATACAAATTAGAAAAAATTTCCCTAACCACTTTCTCCTCTGAAGCAGGCCATAAAACCTAGCCTGCCTTTCCTGAACAATAGGTCATGAGATCCTTCCAGAGAGGTTCTTCCTATACCTGGTCGAAAGCAATGCCCTTATTTCTAAAGATACAGGGACACAGAAGAATCTAAACAAACAGGCCTTGCTGAGTTCTCCTCAGTTTATTACCATTAGATTATATCTGTTTTGCCCAATTATATTTCTCCAGAACTATCTACTTGTTCATCAGAAAGCATAAATATACACAGTTTTCTCTATTTCTTTAGGTCTTCATTTCTGAAGGCTCCCTGTTATGTAAAACTTGTACTAACTAAATTGGTATGCTTTTCTCTTGTTAATCTTTTATTACAGGGGTTTTAGCAATGAACCATGCGATAGATGAAGAAAAAGATCAATCTATTTCTCCCCTATAACACTCACTCCTCTTTTTAGTATAAATTTATAATGAAGCCAATTACTATGGTTCTGTTTATTTTATTAAGATTAAAAACTCTGTACTAAAATACCGTGAAGTTGTGATTTATAATTAATTAAAGGTATATTATCTGTTATATAGTGTACAACCTCTATTTTAATGCTTTTTATATAATTTCTGTAAGATTTAAGAAATCAAAAGTATTCATATGTCCTTCTGCCTAGCTACTTAAAATATTTATGTATGATAATTTGTAGAAATTATAGAAAGACAAAAATGAAGCTCCACAGTTCTAAGTATTCTTTTCATCATATTTTGATTAGTAAAGACACTCATATTATTTCCAAAGGAAGGAAAACAGTGAAACTGAAAGCTTCTTTACATTACTGGTTTCCATTCAATAGAACTATACTGTATTTTTGCTTCCACACATGGGTTCACATAAAGAGCAGGAAAAAACGGGTAATAAAAGGTAAAATAGGACTGTGTCATCACAGAGGAATTCAAACACCTATATTTTGTATGTTTACCAAATGATTTTTAAGTGGTCCCCAGAAATAAAATGAAAAACTCAGCTTAATTTCTTACTCTGGTCCAATAGTTATTTATACTGACAATTAAATGTAATGTTACAAGAGTCAAGAAATACATAATTTTTAATTTACTATGTCACTTTATGCATCACCTTTAGTATGGTTATTTTCAAAAAGAGAATACAATGATATATTAATTTTTAAAGCATCATATGCAAGTCTTGTATTAATAAGCTGGCATGCTAATTTCTATATAGTTGAGAATCAGCTCCTCTCTTAGTGTTTAGGACAACACATCATTCTGGCATGGTAGTATTCATTGAATAATGACTTTTCCTTTTCCTGGGGATTTTATAAACTGAGCTCATTCTATATTTTTTTTCTTATATACTACCTGTAATCAAGTTCTTTTGCTTAAACAATATACCAAGCTGCTCAAATTTGAAAAAGAGACATTAGTTAATGATCTTATTTTTCAGTACTAACCTAGTGCCCAATCTCCTGGTTCGTAGCCCCATAAAAATTGACCTTATTAGTTTTCCAAAAGAGGCAGCATTGACTGGGTCCAGTTTGTGTTCCTGACAGTGTCGAAGGTAGTGGTTGTATAGAGTGCTTCTGGGAAGGCTCACTCCTTCTGCTGTCTCGTAATTGTCCAACAGCCACTGGAGCTAATAAAAGTAAGACACAGTAAATACACAGAAATCATATAATTTGCCAAAATTTCTACTAGACACTGCAAACAAATATACAGAAATACTTAGAAGTTCTTCATCAAGTCTTATAATAAACTGCTGTTATTCAGAAGCTGGTATAATCTGGCTTTAGGAATTCTCAGTAATACTGTAAATAGCTTAATATCATTTATGACCTAGGACAATATCCATTTCTTCAAATATTTAAGTATATTCAAGATATACTAATTTTCCCTGTATTGACTGCAACCCTGGAGATAAACACCTCTTCAGAGAATTAAAATCTATTAACTGGTCATAAATATCAAAAATATAATTGCTACAGAACAAAACATGTTACCAAGCCTTGCTAATATGTCTTTAGTATTGGTGTGTTATAATACATAAACAGCAGGCTACTTTGTATGAGTTTTTATATTAAGGTTCTATTTATTTTTATAAAATCTTAATTTACTTATCTCAAATTACCACTAGATAATACAATAACAATATTGTCTATTAAGACAAATTCTGCAAGAAGAAGTCATTCCTTTCTTAACTGGAAAGAAACTCACTAGACATTGGCAAAGAATAAATGTAATGAAAAAGAATCATTTATTACAACCATTTTTTTGCCTCAAAGCTTTTTTCCCACAATTTTGAAAGGCATACTACAGTGGTAGTTGGTAAAGCTGTATCTTCTCAGCCCACTGTTCACATTTTAAAGTTTTATGTTGTCCTGTTGTATTTGTTTTAAAAAAATAATCTTTAAAGTACATAATGTGCAAGAAATTTTTAGAATATCTAATCCAGGTCTATATTATTGAATTTTAACATAGTAAAATTAAATTATTTATTTATTTACAAAAGAAGAACTGAAATAGACTTACATGAATTTCTTAAGGTCACATATTATCTCTGAATTTGATTTCCAACTTACATTTCCATTTCCTGATTACTCTAAACAAATTGTCACTTTCGCAAAACAAATATTTCACATTATCTATCTCAACAAAATTTCCATACAATATATAAGAAATATAATAAAGAGCTAATATTTAACATGCAGTTCAAGTTAAATATAAATTATGGAAGCCAAAAAACTCATTTATTGAGCACCAACTATGAGTCAAGCAAAGCTCTAGGCATCTAGCGATGCAAAGATGAATGTGATCGCACCCTTGTCCTCTAGCTTTATAAGAAAATGCTAAAAATGATGATATCGACATTTAAACAAATGAAATATTTCTCCATTTTGCTTACATATTTTAAGATGTGTGATCAAACTTAGAACACCTGAACTTTCAGACTTTTAATATAAAAATCCATTAAAATTATTTTCAGAATTATTATTTTTAACCATGATAATTAAATTTTCCAAAACCATTTTAATTTAAAATATTACTACATGATGTTTATGTAATCAAACTTATGCCATTAAACACATAGTGATTGTTGGCTTAGAAAATATAGCTACCAAACCTACAAGACAGCAGAGCACTTTTAAAAATAAAATTAACGTTCTGTTCAGGAAGATGTGAAGGCCTTTATAGAAAACATATGCATATGAATATGTATATCTAAACATACATATCACCTCTGTAACATATACAACCTTCAACTATACAACTTTAAAAAGATTATACAAAATAAATATTCATTTTTATACGACAGAAAAATATTACAGACTAAAAAGAATTCTTTTGATATGAATCATCTGCAACCTTATAGGCAGTCAAATATGATTTCTAAGTATTATAAATGACACACAGAATAGGTTCACTATACATATTCATTTAGTATAAAAGAGAAGAGGTAAAATGATTGGGAAATTAAGTTACTGAGGCTAAAACTAGTATTTTGCCTATAACAGTGAGACAACATGTCTGTGTAGTGTTTGTTTTTTTAATGTTAAGACTTTATTGATTATGAGCACATCTGAGGGAACTACACATAAAATGTGGCAATATAATCCTGACTCATACATTTCATCCACATGCTTTGGTAAAATAATTAGGATTTAGAAGCACTTCAGTGATGGTACAGCAGCCCTAGTGAACCATATTGCACAAAGGTGCTGGCTCTTGTTTTGTGTATATATACTAGACAGAGAAAAGGTTGACTTCTAATTATATTCTCAATATATTAAAGAAAGCAATATAGGACCTTGATATCAAGATTTATAAAAAAAAATACTAAGGAAAAAAATCCCTGGAAAGGCAAACATATAAAAAATGTAAATATTTTTTGAAAAACAGTAATATTTTCCAACTAAACTAATGAAGTTTCCACATCTACAAACATAGAATACATAATATATGAGTTAAAAATGCCAAAGATATGTTTGTATGTATATCTATCTATCCTCATAAAATAATGCATTTTGTAAAAGGCATACTAGTGTGATTTCTTAACAAAGATGAGCAAAAAAAAAATCAATTTTCCTTTCTTTGCTAATGTACAGAAGAAATATCTATATAGAAAATCTTAATTTAAAGAGCTTTTTTTCAGAAATGGAATATAGTCAATTTTATAACAACTTTATTACCAAAAGTATACAAATAATAAAAATAGATCTAATATAAAATACTTTTAATATGATATAAAGCAAATGAAAATAATTTAATTAACCAGAAATATAAATAAAAAATTTGTTAAAACTGCCCTGTGTGCTAGTCTTCTTGCAGTATTTAATTACTTAAAAGTAGAGACAAATATCTAAAATTGAGAGCTTACTCATTTCTCATGGTCATGGAAATTATTGTGCAGATAAAAATTTTATAAACGAATTTGGAAAAGCAAATCCAATAATGGAATATTTGAGAGGTACTATCATAAATTACCTTTTGTAAAAAATGAAAACTAGTATAAATATTAAAGTTTAATATCAAATATTTTGAGTCCAACAGTATATTTACATTTACATATATATAAAGAGTTAATCAGGTGACTCATAATCAAAGAAAACTTTTCACAGAAAAAGTGAGATAATTATAGCAAAAGTTGGCATAACTACTTAGAAGCCTAAATGATAGTATTGATACCACAGTTGAATAATTTAGAGAAAATGAAGCTTCTGTTGGAGTGGCTGCACAGTCCTCTGAAATGATTAAGCAAGTCAAAACATCTGTCCTGTTTTGTAAACTGTTCTTTTTACATAGTGTATATTCTTAAAAACTCTTCATTTCTAAACCAGTTTTTAAAAATCTGAGTTTTCATATATATATATGAATAAATATATATATTTCTATAAATAATCACTATAGTGTGAAAAATTCTACAAGAACTGGTACTTTGGTTGACTATTTGACAGTAGCAAAGCTGTATTTTGTTCCCTGCCCCTGCTTGCAAGAGGAGGAACTTTATTCCTTGCCAGACGCCTGGAGAGCATATTGAAGGAACAGAATGAAGTCAAGTGGAAGTAAAAGCCCTGAAAAGATGGAGGTGGCTCTGCTTCAGCCCTATGGGTCCCAGCTAAGAAGCCTGCCAACCGCTGCCCCTTCTAGGGCTATATTTCCTAGAAACACACTGTATACATAGAAACAGATTTACGGATCTACCATATGAGAATTTGAGATTTAGCTGAGGATTATAATCTGCATTCTATACGTCAGCATTTAACTTTTAGGTTTTAACATAGCGATAAAATGATAAATCAGACATTTGAGTCTAAAACATAGTGTATTAAGAAAGCATTACTTTTATTGGAAGAGAAACCTGGCAGTTTCTGTGTAAGTTTAAGTATAACCTAAAGGCATACGCTCTGTGTGCTGCTCAAGAGAAGTTAATGCCTGTTATGATATATATTGTTTCCTTGGATCTTGTCTTTAATAAAATGTATCTGGAGATTAGAATTCAACACCACTAACATTTGGTAATTTAGAACTAAAATATTACCATTTCTTTTACTATTTTATAAAATGTCTGGTAAAATGTTTGCTTACATTTATGTTTTAAAAGCCCATAACATAACCATAGGAACTTTTAAACTTTATCTTTAAAACCTGATCATTCTACTAATGAATTAACAAACTCATCTAAGGGGCAAACCAAGATAATTGTATTTTTCAACCTTTACATTCATTCATTCATTCATTCATTTTTGAGACAGAGTCTCACTTTGTTGCCCAGGCTAGAGTGCCATGGTATCAGCCTGGCTCACAGCAACCTCAAACTCCTGGCTCAAGCAATCCTTCTGGCTCAGCCTCCCGAGTAGCTGGGACTACAGGCATGCGCCACCATGCCTGGCTAATTTTTTCTATATATTTTTAGTTGGCCAATTAATTTCTTTCTATTTTTAATAGAGACGGGGTCTTGCTCTTGATCAGGCAGGTTTCAAACTCCTGACCTTGAGTGATCCTCCTGCTTTGGCCTCCCAGAGTGCTAGGATTACAGGTATGAGCCCCTTGTCCGGCCTCAACCTTTACATTTAATCTATATTAATCAGGATAGATTAAAGAAGATGAATAGTTCCTATTTTTCCCAAAGGCAAATCCTGATTGGCAAATAAAAATAAATAAATACTGCATTGCCCAATTAATATCTAAATGTAACATTTGGCATTTTTCCCCAGATGGATTATTATCCATTAGGATTCATTTTAAGTTCAATTCACTGATGATATGCATTTTGACAGACCTTATTTCTGTAGTAACTTAATTTACAATATAGTAAAGTCATGGGAAAGTGAGTAAAAAATACAAGGTTTTGCTTTAAGCTGAATATATTTCAGTTGCTAAAACCAGCAAAAATAATGAAAAATTATTTGCTAGATTGTGAAAAGTATATAAAATAAATGCCTAAAGCTTTTTACATACTTTAAGTGGAATTTTTAAAAAATGTACAACTTAAATAACATTATGTATAAATTGGGAACAATTAATTTAACATTTCTGAATTCAAATTTACAACCTAAAATATCCCAATTTGGACACAATATAACCATCAACTGTTAATTTATATTAATGCCAATGGAAAAAGATTATAAAATGCTGTCTGCAATGAAGAGCATTAGATGTTCCAATTTAATTTAGGCAGACCATACATCATTTATCCACAGCATTTTCACATACAAAATATTCAAAATAAAAATATTTAAATACAAATTATTCCACTACTAGAATTCTCTAAAGCCAAATCAAAAGTACCATTCTAAAATGCAAGGAGATGAATAACGTCACTCTTGGCTAGCACTTTTTAGAAGATTAGATTGTTTGGAGAAAAAAAAGTTGTCTACTCTTAAACTAGAGGCTGCATATGGAAAAATGATAGAGTGAGCATATATTCTTTACTCAAATGGTATGCCAGGAGGAGACCACCCTCTACCAACTATGTTTATACATACACCTACTGAAGCAAACTTAAAAATAGAGTAAACAATACAATACATATAAGTATGCAAATAAATGCATACATGACGGCAAACGCATTCTAGAATACTGAAGGTAAGATAAGGTCTGTTCCCTTCTATAGTTTCTTATGTTTATTCATTTACCAAATATTTAGCGAGCATCTACTATGTACCAGGCACTATTCTAAGCATCAGAGATGCACTGATGAACAAAACATAAAAATCTTTACTCTCTTGGAACTTTCACTTGTCAAATATTTACTTACTGCCCATGAAATGTTAGTACTGAAATAATTGCTATCATGTTAATTCTCTTAAGAATATGCTGAAAAATAGGATATAAAATTTAATATCCTATTCCATCTTCTAATGTATGGAAAGAGTTGAAAATTAGAGCAATCAAGCTGAATTCTACTCAGAGGGGATTATTTATTTGATTTGATCCTAATAAGAGTTTTTTTAATTGTTGTGAATAACCAAATTTATAAAGAAAAACTAGGAAATTCTTTCTATTCCATATCCCAAAATAGAATGAAAATTGACTTTTCAACTCAAAAGTCATGATTAACACATCTCTTTAGAAACAAGTAACTATGGGATACAAATTATTGATAATTTCTTCTAATTTTTTTGCCTAATAAAATTGATCCTTTAGAGAAACTGATAAATCAGAATACTAATCATGATAAAGCTGAAGTCATGTCCACCTCAAAGAATCCCACAAACCTCAAATACTTCTATTTTACACCCTATTTAGTGAGAGATAAATGTAACATAGTTTATTGGCATCTAAAATATTAAGAGCAATTTTTTTTAAAAAAAGTCTCTCTACTAAAACATTTCTGCACAGAATTTAAAATACTTTTAGAAAATAGTTATCAACTAGAATGCATGCAATAGCTAATTCCAGTTAGCTATTCTAATTTCAATAAATCTAATGAAAATAAGGAGGACAAAAAGACAATAGGATCTTTTTCTATGTTCGGGGAGAAAGTAACTTCACTGACTAGTCAGGAGAAGCACTAATCCTTTCTCCACTGTTAAAAACCATCTGTAGAATCCTTTGTATGTCTAAAGATTTCACTACAAATGTGTTTTTGAATAAATTTCCTTATACCTCAGAGGTGTAATAAAAATACATCAGCATAGAGAAAGGTTATCACTGCATTAGCAATATTTGCATCCACTATTTCTACATACTGAAGTGCCTCTGGCAGTTGTTACTAATATGGAAGATTTGCTGTACTATGTAATAAAAAATGTGAAGCCATGGAGTAATAACATGTCTGTTGTTTATGAGGCATAATTCACACCTTCATTAACATTAAATATTACCTCATGAATTCTGCAAAAGAAAAATAATTTCTTAAAAATCCTAACATAGTTGAAAAGATTAAAACAAATCAAAAAATAAATTTAAAAAATATAAAACATTCTATATTACTCTTCTACCTACATTATTATTCACAAAAATACTAATTAAGATGAGTAATTGAAGTTCAAGTTAAAAGTAAACATTTTCTTAATTTATATATTTTAAATAAAAATGAACTGTGAATTGAATATCAAAGTACAACTTACAAGTCTGAAAGTTGAAAAAGAGTGACTGGAAACTCTAGTTTGTCTTTTATTCTTATGTCCCTGTACATTTCTGACTAAAAGTGAGGAACATTTTCACTTGCCATTTCTAAAACATAAACACTAGTTAATCATCATCCCCACCAAACACACACAGCCTAGCAGTATATATTAATAGTAAATCAGTTTTTAACACAATCACAGATTCATTGCCAACACAGCAGGAATATACTTATAAAACATATAAAAGAGTGACATACCAAATACAAATTTTCAAAAAGGGGAAAAATCATATTTTTAAAACTGTTTCAGAAAGAAGGGCCAAAATATATGCTACTATAGGTTTTTATAAATAATTTTTACCAACATTATAGGCATTCTCCAATTTGGCTAACCTGTTTTTGTTTGCCATGATACTTTCCCTTGAAAAAGAAACAAGGCAAAATACTCCATCTAAAAACAAATGTGTAAGAACAAAAGGAGGTATTGAGGTATTTAGTGTTATTTGATAATACAAAATTTAAATGCTTCAAAAGTCAAATATTTTAAAAGAATAGTGAAAACATTTTGTATGAGGTAAAGGCTTTAGGTTAATTGAAAGAAATAATGAGTACTTCATTGGGTGATCTGATCTTGGACTTTTCAGTTACAAAATATGGGAAAGAATTAAGAAATCATGATGATTTTATCCCTAAATTTAAGAACACACTGTCAATTGGTAGGAAAAACTCTAATTTTTACTGAAATATCACTAATATTAATTTAGCAGAAGGTCTATCTAAAGTAGATTTAAGTTACAGGTCTATTTACTTTTTTCCATATATTCAGAAATCATCATGACAAGGAAATTTTTAATCAGCATTTCCAGCGGTTCCCCAAATTTGAACGGTTGATGGAAATGTTGATAATTTCACAAAACTGTCATCATTCTTTTTACACTTACCAGTGTCATAGTGATGCATCTGATAACAGTGAAAAACTTCAAGAAATAGCAATGGTAACTCTGTTTTATCTCAGTTATTAGCAATTTATGTGTTATCTACAGCTTTACTTTTTCTTTTGGCCCACTTTTATTTCTCTTTAGGTCTTACGATCTGAGCTCATCTATAAGGCTGATTACTGTTAACCTTATACAAATCATTTTCAAACAGTTTATCATTGTGTTTGACAATTAATCATCTTTTTCCACTTAAAATATATTAGTAATCACACAAGTAGACAAAACTGTTTCTCTATCTCAGACATAGAGATGCAGAGTATAAGTATTTGCTTCACAATAAATATCAAACTAGAATATTTTAAATATTTAATTTCCCATTAGTTACTTTTTACAAATAAATGGCAGCTCATTACTTATTAACTTGAAAATGTTATATCGGTATCAAAAACAGTATGGAAACCTAATAAAGCATTACATTTGGGGCTCTATTTTTCAGATATTCCACTGTACAAAATAGCAATTAAATGATACAGAGATCATAAGGGACCGAGAAAGGAAGGTTAAGAAGCAAAATAAATAAGTAAATAAATAAAACAAGCATTTAGAGGCAAGCAACACATGCAGAACAAGCAAGAGATTAGTGTACATGAAGAAGAGGCAACTTACATGGCTGTTGAGAAGAGAGCTTCTGTGAGTGGATAGACCGTCAGACTTTTGCAGCGTCTCAATCGCCATTTCAATCTGATAATAGATGTCATTAAAAAAAGGGCTCAAGACAAGATAGTAATAAAAGGCTGACCAGAGAATTTTTGATAGACTCTTTAAGCTCAATTTCTTCTTCAATGGTGGCTAATGAATAGCTATCACTAAATGTGTTTTCACCTCTTCTTCCCCCCACCCCCAGAGAAGAAAATAAAAATATGCACACTAGTAATAAGCCCAATCACAAAGGTAAACCTTTTTGAACATTCTGTAATTGTAATCAGAATGGGGATTTGAGGAACAGGGACCCTAGTGGATTTTTCTAGTTGTGTTAAAACATTCTTGACTTTCACAGTTCAAGATGTGGGATAGTAACCTCGCTCTTTGTAACTAGTCTCCCACCTAAAGAGTATTTAATATTTGCTCTATTCTGTCATGAAAGAAAAATCATACTACTGATTCTGAGTTTAATATGTATTAGTATTTTAATGCAAATGTACAAAGATTCTTTCATTAATATTCAAAAGTGACTTAATCTACATATCCCTCTCTTAAAATTTGGAAATGGGGGGGGTCATTAGTATGAACAAACTTTATGAACTAACCATGGTCCCTATATTTTTGGATGTGGTGGTGAGGCGAAGATATTAGAAATGATAGCAGAAATGGAATGTAGAAGAGAAAATAATTCAGAGCCAACAGAGAAAAGGAACAATCACAGAAATAGATTTACTCCATGTAATCTCAGCATACCATAAGCAATCACAAAACCTTAATTAAGTAGCAGGTGGCAATGATAAATGTGATTCACTCTTGATAACCTCATATTTAAAGTTATCTATCTTTCAGCTCCTGGTATTATTGCATGTTCTGTTAAAAAACAGGTACTAAACACCCTGTAATTAATACTGGGTTATATTAGTAATATCAACTAAAGTTTTTTCAAAAGTCATATTACACAATTTAAGAGAGAAAACTGATCTCATTATTTTTATTTTAACAATCTGATCACATTAAAATTCAGTAGAATCATTTATAAAAATATTTAAGGCTTTAAAACATAGTTAACTTTCTCATACTTTACACTGGCTATACAAATTGATGATGCTTTGAAATTTTAACATATTGCCCCCTCCTAAACAAAAATAATAGACAGTAATATTCATAGCAAAGTCTTTTAATTTTCTATAAAGTTTCCAATTTCTTTGTGGTAGAACACTTTATACACAGAACGTTCACTATCAATTATATCAACATTAAATCTAATTTTCTTCTAAACAACTTGGAAATTAATAGCTTTAACTTTATTTCATATTATTTTCCCAAGTTGCTGGTTCTTCCTTAGAGTTAATAAAATGTAATACTGAGAAGAATATGTTAGGTTAAGAAATTATAGAAAAAATATTCTTTGAAAAGATATTAAATTAAATCATAAGAAGATGTAATATAATTTATCCGATTGTTAACTTTTTTAGATCACAAAATTAAGTAAACCAGCTTCTAAAACATTCCCTCTGCCAGAGGGATGTTAATGCATTTTATCATTACACTTGAAAATAAACTGAAGAAAGTGATATTGCACAAGTGAGAAAAGATACATTAGAGAAAGAGTAATGTACATGTAATGAGTAAACAAACATTTTTCCAAACTGTTAAACTGCGAAAGTATAAAGGACTTCATATTACATCTTTTAAAAGAGGATCAATAAGTGCTATTGTTTTCAAAGAGAAAGCATAAATTAGAAAATAGCTGAAAATATTCATGTGACTATAAATCACTTCTGGGAAGAATTTGCTCAAAACACTAATTTGCTAAAATGCTTACATTTTCTTTAAAGTTTCAGCGTGGAGAATTTGAGGTAACACTTCAGTCTATTAAATAAAAATAAAATGGTCCATAACTTACGATATTAGAGGTTTAAATAAAAGGTAAAAATTATAAGAAATATAATCACTGAGCAACTCTGATGAAGTCCATACTGTGGATTTGTTAGGAAGCAATTTTAAGTTAGAAAAACACCTCAGTACTTTTTTTCTGGGAAAAAAGTTAGAGATGATCTGCTTCTATCACTAAATTTGCTACTCTTCAATAGAAATCTGAGTGGTCCTAGATTTCCAGACAATTTCCCTAGAAGGCCAGGTTGTTAGAAAACAGCCTTCAAATTTCTGGTCAGTTTTTGAAGAGCTTTGGAAAAGAGCAAGAAAGGAGCAAAAAGATATGTTGGTCAAACTGGACTCCCCAGGGATGGACATACTGCCTTTCTAGAATGCCTTGGACCTTCAGAATTTTGGTGCTTCTTTATATCATTTTGTATTATAAATAACAAATAAACCATTTCTTTTGGCTTTAGTAATCTTCTGCCTAATTGACTCAGACCTGAACTGTATTTGTGGACACCAGGGAACAGAAAGGAGGAAACATGAAATGACAGGACAATCAAGAAATAAACACTGAGTTTTCTATAAGGAAGACAACCAGTTTCAGAGCATACATGTTGGAGCCTACTTGAAAACATACAGGCTTCCAAATATCTATGAATTCTTTGAGGCTTATTAATTAATTCAAAGGAATATATAGAACATTCAGTTACCATTTCACTGATTAGAACTTCTGAGAAGCATATTAAAAAACTCAATATGTATTTATCATATTCATTAAAAAACAAAACCACAACTTTGAAGGGAATTCTAATCTCATGAAAGGATGATAGACCCAATTATATTTCTTTAACTAATCCCATGGCAGATTAAAATTACATTTTTAAAAGGATGGGTTTTATTTATTACACAGTGATGTATACTTATCATATATATGGTGGTGTGCAGGAAACCATGGTTAAAAAAACTTAAAATATGACAATCTACTAAGAAAGACTAGGGTATGTAGTCATATTATGCATTATGAACAATGCATAATTATACAAGGCTATAAGAGAAACAAAAAAAAGCATAGTTCAGAAAGGTAGAAGAAAATGAAAACAGTATTCTTTAACTTTTGGAGGAATCTTGGTCACCTGAGAATGTATGAAAACGGCAAACCCTCTACTTGAAAAAAAAGGTATTTAAGAACACCTACAAAATTTGCATTCACTTTCTCAGAGTTCATAGACTCCTCAAATTCAGAACTCATGCTTTAAAAAGATGTGAGGGTTTCAGTGGGTAAAAGCAGGGGAAAGTGTATTTTCGGGAGGACAAATAGACTCAAGCCAAGAAGCAAGAAAGCAAAGGGTGTGTCCATATTTGGGATATGGCAAGGAATCTAGGTTGTAGGGTATGGTATATGGCTGTGGTCAAAGAAAGGCTGAAAAAAACAGGTTGGAATTAGATATTGGTATGTGGAAGTCAAGGAAGAAGCAAGGTCATTAAGGTTATGAGGGAAGTATATGGATGTTGAAAAATTTTGGTTTTCAGATAAGGCCAGGAGATGGGTTTTGCTAAGTATAATGGACAGCACTAGTCACAAGTTAAAATAGGTAAGGGCTGAAGTGTGCTCAATAAATATTTTTGGGTTGAACAGAAGCTGCCAGGGACAAGTGTATGAGAAGAGATTATCATCTATGGGAATATATTATGACAATAGAGGGAAAGTGAGGGTGAAAGAGAGGTTAGAGGAATAATATAAAAATGGAGAAAAAGAATAATAATGAGGTAACGTTTTGATATTATAAAATTATGGAAGATTAATTAGTGTTATTATTCCAAGGGAATTATTGATGCATATAAGGAGGGGGTAGGATAGAGGAACAGAGGACTGGGGTGCAAATAAGCTAATAAAATGTTAGTGAATTAGGATAAATTTCTACCAGGCTCATCAAGAATGAAATTAATTTAACTTTTCCATTATTGTAGATTAGATATTTGAGAAAATATTTGTTCAACCTTCTGGAATTTGACCAATCTCAAGAAAAAGATGGTACATTTCAGTATTTGACACCTAAAACACTGAGACAGAAGTGAACTGGTAAGATCATATGCCATCAATTTACTGTAGATCATTTAAAAAATTAAATTCATTCCTTAGGAAGAACTTATAAATTCTCTTAGGTAGAAATATACTTAACACTAAATGATATTCCACCACAATACCTGTAACTGTCATATAGGAAATGATGATCAGGTAAGACAGATGGAAAATTTCCTTAAAAGTAGGCTCATTGATCCAAAAGATTATTGGCCCAAATGTTCAACATGATGTATTGTCATATATCATCTGAGAAAATATTCCTAATCTCATCAAAGATATTATATCACTGTAGCTTCATACAATGTAAATGATTAAATAGCTAGATTATCAGGTAGCTAGGATTTAAAAGTGATTCAAATTTATCATTGCTTGACTAATTGATAGAAGAGACACAATGAGTCTTTTCATTTACAAAGGACTACATGTATGTGTGTGTGTGTGTGTGTATGTATATATATATATATATATATAGTCTAAGTGATTAAAGGCAACCAGAATGAATTAAATAATTAAATATTACTAGAATACAGAGGAAGGGAGAGAGGGCAGAATTACTTCTTGCTGTTACAGTTAGACAAACCATGCGTAAGGCTGTTCTTTAGTAGAGAACTGACAAATCATGCCTGGCATTCTGATAGGGGCAGGATAGTGAACATTTAGGCAGAGCAAACAAAATAAGACACTACAATGTAAGTTTCAGGAAGGGCAGAATTGGCTAAAGAGTAAGGTTCCTCTAGGGATAGGTAAATTAAGTTGGACAGACTGCAATTTCTTGGCTAGGATCTTTAATTAAATAGGATGTGAGTCATTGTTGAAAAGTCTTGAGAAAGGGAATTAATCTGATGTGGCAGCACTCTATGTATTAATTTGGGATATAGTGTAGGATGGGAAGGAGCTGGACAGGAAAACCAATTTGGAAACTATGGTAATCATTTATGAAAGCCTGGTAGTAAGGCAGCAGTGAGAATGAAAAGGTAGAATACAAACATAGTTTTGAATTACAGATCTAAAGGTGGGGAGTCTAAGGCAGAAAGCTTGGTAGTGCCTTATTTTTACTTGAAATGAACACAACGGCCTTTATTTCATCACTGTGTGATTAGAATGTTTCAAACACATATATCAAACACATAGACATAAATAGATTCTAAAATGTTTTCCTGTTCATTTCTCTGCTGTATAATCTTTATTCTCAGAAAACTGATCATTTTGTTATTGAAATTTCAACTCTAGTGCAAAGTATTGTAATCAGATTAACAAGAGGCCTGTGACAACCTGAGAGTCAGACTAATTCCAGGTCTCAATGATGTCTCTCTTCTTGAGTGTTGCTCCTTTTTCTCTACATATCTTTTCCTTTCTCTTAGATTCTCTTTTCACTTTTTTAAATGTCCTTTCTTTTTTTACTTAATGGTACACAGCCAAATATTTTTTATGACTAAAAAATTCTTTTTTTTCCAATTAAATAGTGGGCATGGTAAACATTTTCCATTTTTTACTTAAACTAATGAAGCTTTAGACTATGAAAATATCCTTGCTTATTTTTTAAAAAATCAATTATCTGAACTAAGATACAGTGATCAGTTGTATCTTCTAAACAATCACCTTGGGATTGTGTCACCAATAGTGTACACATCCTCCCCATGATTATCTAATGCCAGGATATAAGGCGCTTGGGAGTCAAGACTGGTTCATGATGGTCCTGGACTGTTGCCTCATAATCAGATAAGAAGCTATGGCAACTCCTCTGAGATCAAATGGTGGGGTGCTTCATTTGGGATGAGATATTCAATCTGGAAAGACAGGCTTACAAAACATTAAGTGAGATCATTGAAGTAGGTGGGACATAGAAACTACTCATGTGAAATAGCAGGTAAGAGACTGATATCCATTCTAGCCACTATGGGTACATGACTTCTTAGAAAAACTAGATTCTTTTCTGGAAGATAACAGAAGACTCTTGGCAATATATTTGGAATTATTTAAAACACTCCAGATTGACTATCTAGAAGATGATTCCCAGGAGAATGGAAATCTTCTCTATACTGGTTAATATCCAGTAATGGGGACCCTTTGTCTAATACTATTGGAAGCTAGAAACATCTTCAGAAAATGGAGAGGAGGATTCTGTACTGCATTTAGACAGGCTGCTGAAACACTGGAGGAGTAGCTGGCCTCTAGGGTAGAAAAGTGATAAAGATGGATAAAAAATGTCCCAGCCTTAGGAATTATATGAAGTCTCAAAGCTTCAAATGTGACCCTGACAGAATGCCTAGAAAAGTTGAAGAGTCAAAGGTCAGGTGGAGAACTTGTGGAGAATTTGCTACATTTAATATGCTGGATTTCTGACCATACATTACCAGGAAGATCAAAAGACCTCTTTGCAATGTGTCATATAACAAGGTGCTATAGAGCATAATTAGAAAAATCAACCTGGTCGGAGCATCTTGCTGAGAGAGTGGTTCACAATGAAGGTTATTCAGAGAAAATTAGAGTTCATTAGAGAGTACAAGAACCCATCTCTTATGACTTTTGTTATGTGTAAGTTAAATTGGGTAAAGAAAGAGATGAAGGTAATACCAGTTACTATGAGAAAATAATATTTGGGTTGGGGCACCAGTTAGGAATTGGAGAATTAAAGTAAATACAGAAGCGATTAGCTCTCCCAACCAAACACTGAATTCTGAAAAGACAAAATCCCAGGGATGGTACATAAGTGGGTTGTCTTCATCTGAGCTGAAGGATCTCCATACTAAGTCTGGAGTGCCAGACTTAATTTGCTCAATTAATTTGCTTCTGGGGTACAGAGTAGCATGATCACAAATGTGATAAAAATATGATCCCATGGCAACAAGCAGACCTTAATTCTTGTGGGGTAGATTCAAGAAAAAAAAAATGCAATGACTCTGTAAGGCAGAGTACATCATTTCTTTTTAGTACACCAAGAATGCACATTTTATGGCAGACTATAGTAATGAAGGTAATCTTCCAGAGCTTCTTAGGAATTAGGATTAGAAAATCAGAAAAGGCAAGGGAGATGTTATATTTCACATCCAGGAGGGAAAAAATAAAGCTCAGTAGAGCTCCTACAAAGATATAGCGACCCGTCTAAGAAAAACCTGCAAGGGCCAGGGCACCTATTATCTGATGGGGGACAGAGATATAGTGTGATAAACATGTGGCCTAAAACTCAGGCTGAAAACTCTTTTCCAGTCACTAAAATGCTAATGCTGCCTATTGCTGGAATTAAAGACAGGTAGAAAGTGTCTAGGCACCCAGACCTACCTTGAGGTTTATACAATATCCAACCAAGAATCAGTGTCCCAGAAGGAACCTCAGAGAAAAGTCCTACCTAAGCCCTGAGAAAAATAAGGTCGTGGGGAGACAAGGAGTCAAATGAGGTCTGGATGGTCAGTGAACACTGTCCTTGTGTTCTCTTTTGCTATGCTCAAAGAAGGGATCGATATTGTGTTTTTTTCTAAGGCAGTGGATATTTTTAAAGAGAAAAATGTAATAGAAAAAAAAGTTTTCTCTATTATTAATATTTATCATTCCCACTGTTATTTATAATTTCCCATTGTCTTCTAATGAAGGAGAATCCTTCTAATGGGATGTCCCTTTGTTCTGCAGTTTCTACCAGGCTTAATTGCTCACTGAAGGGCTGAGAGATTCAGAGGGGACTGGAATAATCCTAAATCTGGAAAGAATGGAGGTGAATGATTACTGGCAGAAAGAAAGGGCAGACTGGGAGAACAAGGTGATGCAAAGAGGCTTTGTGCGACTGTGTTTCAGAGAGCGTGATGCTAACCAAGGCTAGGGAAACTGTGGCCTTGGGGCCACATGTGGCCTTCTGGATCCTTCAGTGTGAATCCAAATTTTACAGAACAAATCCTTTAAATACACCATCAGTGCTTTCCCCTACAAAATCTTCAGTAAAATCTGTGCCACTCACAAATAATTCTCATACTAGTTAATCAAGACTGGTTGGAGCAAAGGGTTCATTTAGGGGCACTTGATAACTCCAAAAAGGTAAACCTCAGTTTGAAATACAGGAAAAGGAGGTGATGCTGAGTCTTTTGTATGATTTACATGGGGCAAAAAGAGCCTCCCCTGGACATGTGGTTTATATACACATTTATGTACATCTATGCAATGTTCCTAATAGAATATCATATACACAGATAATTAGGACTCTCTCTTAATTTAAATATCGACCTTTCATTCCACTACATGTTAATAAGACAGAAAGAAAAAGAACAATTATATCATCTTATTTATTATCTTTATAGGTCAAGGCATGTTCTACTGACTCCAAAATGGAATTTTAATCTTTTTTTTAAAGACTAAAGGTCAGGATTGATATATTCAAGTACCATTATAATTAAAATTAGTAGAAACTATTTCCTTTCTAGAACTGTTAGTGATATGAAAATAGAATACTTAATACTTTGTGATTTATAAAGCCTTTTATATTAATTCTTATTTGATCTTCACAGTAACTTTGTAAAACAGGAAAGACAAGGAATATTATCTCCTATTTACAGATTAGAAAACTGAGGCTCCCTGGAATTAGGGAATTTCTTGAGATTATATAAGTATTAATATCAACTATGATATTAAAATCCAAGGTTTATCACTGTAAGTTCAACATCATTTTCATTACATACAAATATAACATGAATATAAATAAAGTTGGAATATCTCAAATTGTTGTAATGAAACTGTCTTCTGAGTGGCTTATAAAATTAAAATTTGCTAAATGATTTACTGTTAACAAGATTTACTCTCTAATAGAAAATAATTTAAATAAGATTGATAAGTATTACTTGAAAATGATTTAAAATGATCAAGTTACAAGGCAACAAAAAGTTTTGACTGGATAGTAAAATTTTAATCATAAAAATTGTTATCCTAACATGATTGCATTTTCTTGTCAATACAGGTTAGTATTTTAACCTCATCAGTGAGTCCTTTCTCAGAGAGCATTTCTGTTTCATCATGGAAAAAAACCCCAGTGAATTCTTTAGAAAAACCCAATCAAGAGGATACACTTATGATCAGAAATTTCCTTCTGAGTAATTTCTCTTCTGAACTCTAGGACTTTAAATTTTGTTTGCATCCGAGATCAGGTAAGAAAGAAACATTTCTACTTGGAGACTTTTGTTCAGAAAAGGTATCTGTGATGGCTGATATCATCACGTAGCCCCTGCACATACACCTGTTTGAAATGACAGCCTTCTGGTGTGTGTGTAGTGAGAGGGATTTCTTACAGGAAGCACTGCAACCAGGAATAAGAAAGGAAAGAATATTTTCACTTTGTATTTAATATATATAATCACTAAAACTGAGGTTTTCCAAAATGTGGTCCTAGAATAGCAGTATCAGAATCATTTAGGCACTTGTTAGAAATGCCAAAACAAAACAAAATAAAACCCAACAATGGAGATGCTCTCACATGTATATTGCTAATGCTTTGATCTCCTCTTCAATTTACTCAAAGCAGTGCTTTTCAGAATGGTAAGGTACAACCAATTAATGAGTTATAAAATCAATTATGTAGGTTCTTATCAGCATTTCTAAAAAGTTAAAAAATCAAATAGAGTAGAAAATAATCAAAGTTCACTGCACACAGTATGGCTAAGTATCCCTTCATGGAACTTTGGTTTCATTCATATGTTTATGTGTACATGTATATACATAGTCATATATGTGTGTATGTAGATGTACACCTGTGAATGTAGTATGTGAGCCTGAGTACTAGGCCACAATGTAAAGATATTTCTCATTTTAGGTTGTGGATTTAAAATTTTGAGTATCTGCACTAAGCAGTTAAATCAGTATCAGTTCCCTTCTATTCAATGAATGCCTTCTTCTAAGGATCTACAGAGTATGTCTTGAAATCAGGAGGCCTGGCAAATGCACACAGAAACACCCACAATGAAGCTATGGCTCTAGCTAATGCACACAGAAACACCCACAATGAAGCTATGGCTCTAGCTATAATAATGTTCTTTAAGTTCTATATGCAAGTGCTATAGAAATTGATATGCATTTAATATATATATTACTTTCACAGCAATGCTGAAAGCAGCTTAACTGTAAGAGATTCAGAACAGGCTGTACTTTCAATCCTTAAAATTTTTCTAAGATACCCAGAAAACACACCTAGCCAACTTTGCTTTTCATGTCCTCTTGGACCAGAAAAGTAGCTAAAGACAAAATCTTGATCTTACATAATAAGTAGGCATTTAAAGAAAAGAAGTTTTAGGTCTTACAAATGTTCAATTATAGGAAATATTTTCACTGATAATCTAGTCACTGATAATTTTATGACATATACAGAAAACTTTAAATTATTATGCTTTTAACCTGAAGTTTTGGCAATTTTGTACCACCTCAAATTATTGTGAGCATTTTGATAGGGAAAAACCATTTGAATAAAACCCTGTATAAACTGGATGTGTTCTGAAAACATTTGGTTTGTTTAAATTGGGATGGTGGGCTGAAATTAAGACTATCTTCTCGGACTTTCTTTGATTATTCTGAGACATCAACTGCAGAATCACTTGTGGGCTAGAATTACCCTTCAGGAATCTGCTGGGTTAGAATTAAGTACTAGGATTCAAACTCAAACTGACATTTTCAAATGGTCCCTGCCTTTTGCAATTTATATTCTGAGTACTAGAACATTTTCACTTTGTAATTAGTCTATATAATACTTTGGTTTTCTCAAAGTGTGGCCCTCGACCAGCATTTTCAGTAACACCTGGGTGCTTGTTAGAAACGCAAATTTTGGGGCCCTTGCCCACACTGACTGAATCAAAAGCCATAAGGGTGATGAGATCCAGTGATATGCTCCAGAAGATTCACACTCAAGTTTGAGGACCACTGCAATAAAACATGATCAAAATCTTATGTCTTTACCAGAGTCTGACTGCAATTACCACTTAAGGGAGTATAAGTAGGTAGGTAATGGGTATGGCTACAATGGTGCCAGCTAACTATTTAATAAGAAAGGAAAGAATATTTTCACTTTGTATTTAATATATATAATCACTAAAACTGAGGTTTTCCAAAATGTGGTCCTAGAATAGCAGTATCAGAATCATTTAGGCACTTGTTAGAAATGCCAAAACAAAACAAAATAAAACCCAACAATGGAGATGCTCTCACATGTATATTGCTAATGCTTTGATCTCCTCTTCAATTTACTCAAAGCAGTGCTTTTCAGAATGGTAAGGTACAACCAATTAATGAGTTATAAAATCAATTATGGGTGATTTTGCAGTCTAAGTATTATTTGGATTTGTGCTTCTCTTTCATTCTCTTGGTACCCAACCCTACCCAATCTTTAAGCTATTTTGAACTTATATTAGTAATATTATTAGAAGATAAGCATGATTGGTGAATCTAAAATTAATTAATTTATAACAAATTAACATTTGTGACTTTAAAAATGTGGTAAGAGATGTTGAAACTAACCACTTAATAGAAATCTGCAGTCCATTTGCGGATTTCCATTTTTTGTCTTGGAGGATTAGGTACCTTTCAGTGCTGGAATTAGTTCCATTAGCCCATATTGTAAACCTTTATGTTCATAGAAGCACAGTGCCTGGTCAATAGTGATTGCTCAATAAGTGTTTGAGAGAGTTACTAAAGAAAATAATCCAGATTCTAAATACATTAATACAAATACAACACATTCACTTTTTCATTCCAAAATATTGAAAAATAAGAATGGCCTTATGAATTTCAATTAAATTTAATGCCAGTTTTCATTGTCTAAACTTTCAACATTCTAATAAAGTAGGGCTTTATATGAAACCTAGGATCAAGATTTAATTTGAATCCTGACACCTCACAGATAAACTGGGCACATAAAAAAGGGGTTGTTTGACCTACATGCATTTGGGGACTATGACCAAATAGATATATTTTATAATCATTAAGAGATTGCCAGAGATTGTTGAAAATAACAAATTATATTTTTTGAATGGATAATATATTCATACACCTCCCACCTTTTTTTTTTCATGCATCTTTCTAAAGATATCTTTGTGCTTACATAAGAATATACAAATGTATATTTCTATTTACAAACACACACAACTACCCTTTGCTTTTGCATTTAAAAATGTTTTAGAGCTCTTTCCATATCAGTATCTATATCTATCTAAATGCTACTTCACTCTAAAGGCTATGTAAAATTCCACTAAATGCACTAAAGTGTATTTAACTATTTCCCTGCTGATGTATAATTAGGCATTTTCCAATCTTTTTCTATTACAAATAACTCCACAAGGAATATAGTTGTCTATGCAGCATTTCCTATACATAAAAGTATCATCAGTAGGATAAATTTCTAGAAGTAGATTCACTGGGTCAAAAGATAAGTGGATTTTCAATTTTAATTAAAATTTCCACATTGCTCTCTGATCTCTGGCCAATTTAGATTCCCATCAATAATGATTGAGAGTACCTGTTTCCTTACATACTTGCCAAGGCTTACTAACTCACTCCTTCAGTTTTGTCTGTATGGGAGATGAAAGTGGTATGTCTTTGTAGTTTATTTTTTATTTCCTTTTCACTGGACTGCCTGTTCACGTACTTTCCCCATTTTTGGCCTTTTTTTTTCTTATGGATTTGTAAGAGTGGTCTATATATTTAAAAAAATTAGTCCCTCGAATATAATGTCTCAAAACTTTATGCCAGTTTGTTGTTTCCCCATTGCCTTTGTTTGCTGTGCTTTTTGTCATGCAGAATATTTTCACTTTTATGTAATTGAGTTTATCAATATTTTCTTTATAGCTTCTGGATTTTGTATCATGCTTCCCACTCTAAGAATAATAAAACACATTCTTCCATCCAAGTGAAATTAATTTTGGTTTAAGGAATAAGGTATGAAACTAATCTAATTTTCTTTTCTTTTCCTTCTTTTCTTTCTTATTTTTTAGAGGTGGTGTCTTGCTCTGTGTTGCCCAAGCTATTGTCTCAGTGGTGTAATCGTAGCTCACTGTAACTTGGACCTCCTAGGCTCAAGGGACCATCCTGCCTCAGCCTCCCAATTAGCTAGGACTATATGCACGAGTCAATATACCCAGCTAATTTTTGAAATTTTTTTTGTGGAGATGGGGGTTTTGCTATGTTGCCCAGGCTGGTCTCAAACTCCTAGCAATTTTCTTTTATAAATGGTTATTCAGTTGTTCCAAATATCATTTACTGATAATCCATCACTTCTCCATTGACAGGCAATACCACCTTTATCATATATTATATTCTTGTAAGTGTTTGGCCTATTTATGTTCTCTAGTCTATTCATATGCCTAGACAATTGTTTTCATTATTATAATTCTGTAATGTTTTAATAGCTGATAGGCTGTTTCCTCCCATCCCACCCTTCATCATTTTCCTTTTTGCAAAAATTTTCTATGCTATTCTCACATGTTTATTTACATGAAGTCTTTCTTGTGAAAGAATAAATCTATTAGTATTTTGGTTGAGATTATGTTGAAATATTTTAAATTAATTTAGTGAGATAATGCTTGATACTGAAATTTCATATTCAAAAATATGGTATGCCTTTTCAATTTCAAGTTTCCTTTTGTGTTCCTCAGAAACTTTACAAAGTTTTATTTAGCAGCTGGATTTTGCACATTTTACTGCCAGGTATTTTTGGATTTTATTATAAATGAGATCTTTGCTTGCATTATATTTTTTAACTATTGTTGTTTGCATCTAAAAACACTATTGATTTCTTTGTATATTAATTTCGTACTCTGTCATCTTACTAAATTGTCTTATTTGTTATAGTTTTCATTTGGTTCTCTATGATTTTTATCAGGCACACAATTATATCATCTACAAGTTTTTACCTCTTTACCACCTTTCTATTTTTATATTTTATTTCCTTCTCTTGCCTAACTGCATCTTTCCTGTAATTTTGAAAGCACAATTAAAAATCACATCTTCCTTTCTTATGAGACAGATGGGAAAGTCACTAAACTTACAGTGATTAAATTTAAAATGAATGTGTAAAAATTATTTCTAACAGTCTGTAGTTAGATTACAAAACTCCTAGCCCGTGAAATTTACTGCCACCAAAGTTACAATCAAACACCACAGCTAGATTTTAAAAGGCACCAGACAATTCTGTGGCCAGTAAATGCAATTATAGTTATGTATGCTAAGAAAGTGGTAATCGAATCACACATTTTTACAGATGAACTAGTATGTGTAGGGACAGCGAAAATTCCCTCTCATTACAGAAATGACAACTGGTCATACACATTGTGCCATATTTTCTTCCATTAAATTAAAGACATGGGCCAGTAGAAGATGCAGTGTTAAATCTTCATGGGTCTAATATTGACTTGCACATAACTTACAGACTATAGTGTATTTTAATTTGCCACCAATGCATTTTATATTTTATCTGTATTACCTGATATCTATGAGTGAAGCATAAAATTAATGGGGTTTTTTCCTTTAAAATTTATGATAGTTTCAAACTAGTAAACTAATTTTAAATTTGATTTGTAAATATAAGGATCTATGAGACATAGCTTACTTTCATATTTATGAGAATTTATAAACATCTTTAAACCTTCCTAATCTAGATTTTGTATGAAATAGAATCTTGCTATTTCCTGCCTCTTACCATATACTTGTGTTCTGAGATGCTGTTTCAGTATGAAATAGCTAAAAAATAAAATAATTCATTATTGTATTCTGCTTTAAAAATTCAGGGGAATTCACTGGTTATGCTCACGAGAGACTGAAGGACCCTGTCATTCTGTTTGTCTTAACCTTCCAGTTTATCAAGATTTCTAGGAGTGGAATGTCTTACAGCTTTAACGGTAAAATTACTGCCTCCAGATCTTATCAGCTTCAAGGCTGGAGCAGTGTGGAACTGATTGACAGCTGAATGGAATATAGATGAAGTGATGGAGACTACAAGTCACTCAAAGTCCCATTTTATTAAGGGCTTTGAAAATGAGGTCCCAGAACCTTCAGTCAATTTACGATTTAGTGCAGGAAGCAGAGGATTCGTGGTACTCTGTCTGAGGAGTTTTATTTGAGGGATCAGGTTGGCCTACGGAAAACGGGACATAGGAAAACAGAAAATGCTAAAATCATAATGGAGATACATGCTTCTGCCAAAATAAGTGGAGAGTGGTATTTTTTAATCATTGAGGCTAACTGGAAGATAAAATTATTTTAAATAGAAATCACTATTCTTCTAATATAAAATAAAAACTATGATTTATAATAATTTATGCACATTTCTAACTTAGAAAAATTATTTTCTTCCAAGCATACCTTCACATATGGTAACTAAACAAGTTTTTATCCCAGGTGACTATATTGCTTCTCTATCTCTACATGGCCATAACCAATGATCCACTAAATTTTATTACTTTAACATTTTTTCCCCCCTCTGGTAAGGTAGATGGAAAATTGAGCTCCTTCTAATATAATTGTTTCCCATAAATATAAGGAAGTCCTTCAAGTACTGATATGAAAAAAAAATCTCTAAAATATAGTGTTGGGTGAAAAAAAAAAAGCACGATAAGGTATTTTTGTTATCATTTCTGTCAAAAAATGGGAGACAGAGAGAAAGATATGTCTATTCTGGTTGAATATTCATAGACTATTTCTAGAATGATACTTAAAGAACTTTGTCAGATTGGTAGCCTCTAAGGAAGAGAATTGGGAAATAGGGGTGAGAGACAGAGCACTTCCTTTTATTTTTTGAAGGTACAACTTAAGAATGTAAATTGATCCATATAAATAAATTAGTAAAAATTTTAAAGTAAAACAAATGGTCACTGGTAGCATACCAGCAAAAGAATAAGTCACCAAAATGATTTTCTGGAGAGCTAAACATATTAATCTTCTTAGAAAAAGCATTTCCTTATATGAAATTCATAAATATGCAAAGCCAAGAATAAAGAAATAAAAGCATCTATAAGTCTTAAATGAATTTTAACTTTCCATTAATTATGTAAGTTAGAGCAAACTTTTACTTAGATAGCGGCAGATGGACATTCACATTTTTCTCTAAATAATTAAAAGAAATTATAATATTTTACATTAATCAAAAGAGGTGGAGATAAGAATAATATTATTTTTGACACATTTTCCTTGTGCCTCTTGCTGAGATCTAATTTTAGCAAGAGCCTGTTAACATATATAATTACTAAATGTATATAAATAAAGCTGTTAAAATTAGCTTTCATATCATAGTTTCAAGAATGATTTCTGTATTCTTTAGTTATGAAGAAAAAATTCCATAAATAAACACTTAATTATAAGAATACAAATGTTATTTTATGAAAGAGTGAAAAAGTAAACGTTCTGAAAGCAAATTGCTAAGTATTGCATAGTCTTATATAAGATAAACTATGTTGTGATGAGCACACAAAAAATAACTACATTCACAAAATTTGGATCTTCAAATGTAAATTGTGTTCGGATTCCAAAAGTCTATAATTCCATAAATGTTATGATTATACAGAAAAATAAGAAAATTTCATTAGAGTTTCAAATGAATAAAGACACATAGGGAAACATTATGTTGATATAGTTAGAAGAAAGGTGTATAATAAGTTCGAAGTTTTAACTGTAGCCAACACTTCTACCTTAATGTTCATGTGCTACTGAACATCGTGCCTCTTTATTGACATTGTGCCTACTTATTAACAATAAATAGATCGCTACCATTAATGAAATTTAAAACATTTATTCAAGTTGCAACTTAGCTGAATTCATATCCAATGATAATTCTACAAAAATGTTATAAAATCTTTCTGAAAATTGCTACTTAATATTATCAGCAGCAAATACCTTTTAAATGTGTAATATGTGCATATTTATATAAGTAAAAACATATAGGTATATATATATGTATATATATACATATAGAATTTATAAACATATGGACTCTGTAGACCAAATAAAAGAACACAGTAAGCAAAAGAAGAAATAGTATTTTGACTAAATCTGAATATTGGTTATTTGTGCCATAATATATTCATCATATAAAAGTTAATTTCCTAATATCATAATCTTTTGAAAAATGTTGACATTTCTATGCACCTTGAAAACTATAAATTTTACAATGCATAAGCCAAAAATGAAATACTAAAACAGCTTTATACAAAATATTTTTTCATTTAAAGTTATAAAAATATATCATGTGCTCAAATAAAAATTCTCGTTAATGATTCAGAGATCCTTCTAGTATAAGAAAGATCATTTTAGGTTTTATATAGAATATTAGATTAAGTAAGAAAATGCTTCAAGTGTTAATCATTTATTTTTCTTAGTAGTGGCTTCAATTTCAAATCATTAACTGTTTTTGATTAGCATATCTTAAGAAACTGATTTGCATACTGGGGTGAACTTTTCTTTGTGGCAATTTTAAATGAAAGTATTTCTGTACAGATACAGGTCAAATATAAGAGAGAGTCAAAGGCGATTATTCTGAGAACCGGAGCAGGAAACTTTGCTAGCCAGGAACTGAGTAAAAGTGTTTGGTTTGTGCTGTTCCCAAGTATGCAAACTTAACTAGTTTCATATTGACTGAATTGATTGACTATACATTCCACTTACTTACAGCCTTTTAAGGAATGGCCCAACTAACTATTCCCAGTCAGGAATTCTGGCCACAGAGTAAGCTACTCCTATACGGTGACTTGCATTAGCAAGGCTATCAGTTATATGTTGAACATTAAACAACAGCCAGAAAAACTGAAATTATATAACATAGCCTGGATCAGTGTTTGGAAAGAAACAACATGAATCTTGAACAGGTTGTTAAAAATTGTGCTCATATGCAATTTTCTGTATGGTGCTACAGTAAACGAAATAGATACATGAGCTTAAGCAAATTCCCTTTAATGACATGGCACCTACTTAAAAAATCTTGATTTCTAGGAGTCAAAACAACCAAAAATCTAAGATTAAGTTTTCTAACATTTGCAAGAAGTGGATGTTAGGAAATTTTAAATAGGTTTCACGGCACTTAAACTTTGTTAATTTTATTATAGTAACAGATGTGAAATTGTAAACTGAGAATCATAACCTCACAGTGACTCAAGCAGATGAAGATCTTATGCATGATTGAGAAGAGGATCTAAATCAAATATACCTTTTTGTAATAAATGCAAGGTAATATAATAAACAATAGCAGAGGTATATTTAGAGAGGTACACCATTATCAATATGGGCTTTAGTGAGAGCATCTTGTGATTTTTCCATACAAAAGTTATGTTTGTATTTAACTTTTATACTCCGTTTGTTAAAAAAAGGAAATTTTCTTATAAAAAAAGAAAACGAAACCTAAAAAAGGAACAAAACACTTCAGACATTATTTTTATCATTAACAAAACCTCAAATATGAATGTTTTTAAGTATAAGCTTAATATGTACAATTGATATTATGAATTAGTGTTTTAAAATAGTTTTCGACTATTCCCAGGTGTTATACTTCAGTTACTCTATGTTTTTATTTTACCAATTAATATAATAAAAAAAATCATACATCAAATCTATGTAATGGGTAGCTTAAGGAGTACTGCCACCTTTCAAACCTATATAGAAACCAAAGTGTATCCCTTACCCCAAAAAAACCAAATCATCAAACTAAAAAATACAGCCTGTTAATGTTTGCAACTGCATTTACATGAGCTGGAACAAACAATTTGGTTAATTTAGTGATAAAACTAGTAAGTTTAGTAAACCCAAATCCAGTTGATGAGGATATTTTCAGGTAGCAGAAATCAGTATGAAGGCATGAAGGAATGCCTAGAGAAGGTGAGGTAGAAAAGGGATGGGGTTTGGAAGGATGGTATCTTAGCACAAGAGAGAGTAGATGAAATGAAAGTGGGAAAGGACACATAGGCCCCATTTTTCAGTTTTCCTAAGGCCTTTGATAAGTGGCAACTATTTTCCTTTTCACTGAGAATGACTCTCTAAGTGGCCTTTATTAGAAGTGATATAAAGTACTGGTACCCCTTCCTACCTCTTTTCCTTTTATTGTAATGATATAGTTATTTTTACATCTAGAATATTTTATAATTCCTTTATAAATATAATGATTTTAAAGCTAAGAGGAAATTAGGAAATCATTTAGTCTAACTCACCCCTTATTTTATTGATAGGGGAACTGAGGTCCAGAGAAGCTGTGATTTATTAGTGACAACTCCCTTTAGTTTCTAATCCATATAAATATACTGGTGACTAAAAGGCTTAGAAATACTATATTTAATATTATTAAAAGCACGAGACAAATACACACACAGGAAATGTTTCAAAATCACAAAGAAAAAATTACAAAATGGAATGTTCCACTCAGAACAGCTAGTCACCTGTTCTGATGTTAGTAACAAATAGTGAATTAAAAATAAAAGGTTTTAAAAAATGCATTAGGGAAAAGGCACTGGATGATGAAAATATTAACACATGTAATTACTACAAATACACAAAGTATATACAAAGTACTTACCAAGTACATATAATATCCTGGAGAAAATCCATAAAATGAGAAATATAAAGCCTCTCATATTATTATTTTCTCCCAAATTTATATCTACCTCTATTTCAGTACAAGAACAAACTATGTGGTAAGGTAATGAATGAGAAAGGGGCACATCCACTTAATTGAAATCCCCAGCACCCTTTTATATGAAACATATAAAATCTACTCCATTGCTGCTTTAGCTGTGGCTGTAAATGACCATGCTCTCTTACATGCTTGGTTAAGATGAAAATGGGAAGTTCAGGTTACAGAGTTGGACAATATCAAATTCCATACAACTTTCTATGACTATTTCTATGACATAATTTCAACACATTAAAATACAGTGTGTCAAAATAAATATGCTTATTAAATTTTAAAAACCTGAAAACTCAAATATGCAAGTATATTTCTAAAATAGTATTTGCTCATAGCTATGTTCAGAGCCAATGCAAATATTTTTCATCTGAATCACCTATATCATTGCTTCCCAAAGTGTCTCTTTGGTGGAATGCAACATGACTTCACATATGGCACATAGGTAAACATTTTTAATTTTAATATTTCAGTATTGATTTCAATATGTACTAGAAAAATATTACACATGGTTTTCTGTTTTAAAAGTGAGTCAATTTTTAAATATATTAAGTAAATAGTACAGGTGGCATGTGAATATGGCAAAACTTAAATGTCTAAGGTTCGGGAAATGCTACCTTACATAATGCAACTTCTCTGGGGATCAGCTAGCATAAATATTACTGTTAGAAGATAAGGAAATTTCAGACTAAATTATATTTTATTCTCTATATTACTGCTTGGCTTTTATCTCATAAAGTAAGCATAATATTAAAGTAAGTTCTTTCAGTAGACATGTAAAGTGTTTTACTGAATATAAAGGAAAAATGCTTATTAAAATTAGCAGCTTAACTTCCCATTAAAAAATAAAAACTTTTCCAATTAACTTAATTAGAGGGCATATATATCAGTAACATTCTGCACAATACTACATATGCTACAATCTACAAAATGAAGCAACTAAAGCTGCTTAACACATTCTTGCCCCACTCTAATCTGTGTTGTCCTTTTTCCTCTACAGAGGAAAATGTTCAATAGAGGCTACCTAGAAGCTAAATTAAACAAATAAAAACTCAAATACTTACTGTCGCTGGGGAGGCCCGAGTTGTGTGTGTCACTGAGTGACCAGAATTCTCCATTGAATTGCCAATGAGATAGGTTCCTCCAGAGCTGCTGATGAGTTGTCCTCCTGTGACGCCCATCTGAATCCCACCAGTACCCACCATGCTGTGGGATGAGACCACAGTAGTCACCTGTGCGGAACTCCCTTGAGTATCAAAGTAATTCCCTCCAGTGTTTTGGCTGTACATCTGCGTTTCGGTGTAAGGATAAGTTGTTGTCCGGCTTTAGAAAAAGAAGAAAAAAGAAATTTACTAGCTTATTTATATCATCTTAGTAAATTTTTTCTAAAGTGAATATATTTAACATATATTGGTTAGCTAGCCTTTGGAATATGGCAAGTTTAGCATTCTGTATGAAACATCATTCCCAGAAATTATAGTTCAATTTATTTTCCAAATTAAAGGTCCATTTCTATAATAAGTACCTCCACTAGTTTCTGTACTTTAGAGCTTTTGCCCTCTACTGGCGCCTACCTTCAGCATCTAAATAAGCTTACATCTTTTCCCTCCAATACATCTTGTTGAGCAACTTCTTCAACTGCATATAAAACTTCCTTCAAATTCCAGTTTTAAAAAAGCTGGGATCTGGAATGACTAGGAGACGACAAATCAACTTCTCACACTACTTCACATTCCTAGGTGATTCACAATAAACCTCCATGACTAAAGTAGTTTGCATGGATCTCTTACCACCTTAAGGATCTTGAGCAAACAGTTTATTCACCTTGGACCCTAAATCCGTACTTTGTATCTCTCTCCTCCTTCACACTCAAGCTTCTCCTTTATAGGATGACAATGCCACCTCTCCACATCCTCACTTTCTACTTCCCAACAACTACAGTCAAGCTTCTGCCCTTTTATTGAAACTATTTTGAATAGGTCACTTGTGACCAAATCTAAATACCAAGTTAAAAGGCTCCTGTCATTCCTTATCTTTTTTGACCTATCTGTAGTATGACATTGTTGATCACTCCATGTTGCCCTTTCCCTCCTTTTTCTGTTCTGATTAAGCTCATTTATTTTTCATTTTCAGTTGATTTTTTTTAACTTTTTATTTAGAAATACTTATAAGCTCACAAGAAGTTAGAAAAATATACAGAGAGATAGAATATACTTTATTTAAAAAAAAATCAAATACAAAATTTAAATTTCCAGTTCTTTTGCTATTCTTTTCAACTCTGCCTCCCAAAGCTAGTCACTCCTGACAGTTTGGTATGTATGTTTTCAGACATATCCTGTCCATATATTAAGGTCTCTGTCTTAACCTCTCTTGTCCCTTAGTTTAGTCTATGGCATGTCTTTTCCCCTATTTGCTTTTTTACCATAACATCTCAAGAACCTTTTGGAGCCTCCATTTTTCTGGCACTTTAAATATTGGTATTTTTCTGAGGTTTCCAGTTTTAGCTCTTATTTTTATTTAGACCACAGACTTCTGCACCACATACAGTACTATATGACCATATACATGCTCTTAGTAAACAATCTTATATAGGTTGATATCACTGCTCTCTTTACTTTCTAGTTATACTTTAAGAATATTAAATGTGGGTTTCTAACAGCCTGGTTATCTCTGTTAGGAACCCCCATGATATATGGGAACCTCTAAATGTAAAATTTAACATATGATGAGATTCTTTCTCCCTCTTGTTCTTTCTTCTATACTCCCCCTCTATACTTTCTTCTATACCCCCCCTCTCAGTCGAGGGCAGCACCACCATTCTCAGGTTTGGAAATCATTGCTAACTCTTCCCTCACTTAGACTGACACAAATCACTGAGTCCTGTCAATTCTATCTTCTAAGTAATTTTCCAGTTCTTTCCATTCTCATATTCTCTGCCTTAACTCATAGTGTTCTCTATTATATGAGTATCCTTTATCCAAAATGCCTGGGACTACATTTCATATTTCTGATTTTTTTTTGATTTTGGAATATTTGCATATACATGATGAAATATCTTAAGGATGGGACCCAATTCTAAACATGAAATTCATTTGTGTTTCACATACACCTTATGTATATAGTTTGAAGGTAATTTTATATAATATTTTTAATAATTTTGTGCATGAGGCAAAGTTGTTATACAATGAACCATCAGAAAGCAAAGGTGTCACTACCTCATGTTGGTGCTCAGAAAGTTTCAAATTTTGGGGCATTTTGGATTTCGATTTTCGGATTAGGGATACTTCAACCTATAAGTGCCTTCTAATTGATTTTCATTCCTCTACTCAAGTGTTCTTCCAATATATTTCCAGCTTTTCTTCCAGGAGAATATTTTTCAATGCAAATATGAAATCAAGACTTTGCTAAAAAAATCTTTCCATGATTCTCTCATCTTCAAAAAAATTCAAAACCCTTGACCACTTTACAAAAACCATCAGGGACTGGTGCCTACATAATCTGCAGACATGGTACTAGCCATGTTCTCAAATGCTTTCCTCACTCATACCATATTGACCATTTTGCTGATCCCCTCAAAGTGCCATTTTCTCTTGCTTCTCCACTTTGCATACAATGTTTTCTCTACCTGGAGGGCCTTTGCATTTTTCTTCAATTCCGTTTCTTTGTCCTAATCATCCTTAAACTCTCAGCACAAGTTCTTTATCTCAGCATTATTTTCCCTCCATGGTCACCCCTCACAGGGCTATTTTATGTTTAATTCTCCATACTTTCCTACCATCCTTTGCATTCCTGAAACACAGCTTTCAATATGCTTATTGTTAATTTCCTTATGTCTTCATACTCCTATGAAATTATGTTTTACTCCTGTCAGTACTCTCAACACAACACAGTTGCTGGTACACAGTAGGCATACTTAATAGTCAGCAAATAAAAATACTTAAAAATATATTGGACATAATATCAGATTCATGAATTTCTATATCACAAATACTTCTTTTGTTAAAACATAAGAAACTATGTCAAACCATTCTAAGATTTTTCTGTTTAATTTAAAACAGGTAGTTTTAACCCATTATAAATTATAATGTAATTTATAATATAACTTTTAGTAACATAATGATAGCATTCTGAAAGTATTCCATACTGGGTAAAAAGCCCTTTCCAGAAAGAGCCACAGCAGATCCAGGTATAAATTTTAGTTTGGGGTGACAATAGAAACAACTCCATATGGAACATGTTTTTACAGATAGAAAAATGCCATTTAAAATACCTGCACAATTCTTCCTATCACTGCTTTATTTCCCAACTGGAAATCTGATTTATTTATTTTTTTGCTTATATATGTAATAAAATAAAACAGGCATGTTGATGTCAAATTTAGAGAAAATCAGAAGTGAGGTCATTCTAATTTGTGTCCACCAGATATGACAGTGGCCCCATTGAACTGTGCTCACAATAGTGCAACCTGATGTTGGTATTTAAGGATAATCAAATAAGTTGTACAAATAGATATAGGACAATAAATACTTTGACAGATGTAGGACATGGTGCCCCTTTCCTTTTCACAGCCCAAGCAGGATGATTAAGTATGCCCCCTACTAGTAAGTAGATTTCACAAATAAAACATATAAATACAGCGAATGATAGCTAATATTTACTGACCATTTACTATAAAACAGGCACTATTGCATGTGCTTTTCAGGTATTAACTCATTTAATCTTCATCACAACTTCATGAGAAAGGTACTGTTATAATTCCTATTTCACACTCAAGGTGAATAACTGAAGTTTAAAAAGGTTAAGTTTGTGTAAAGCACATAGCTGGTGAATCATGGATTTGGAATCTGAACTCAGCCTATGCTCTCAATCATTATATCACATAAAAAGAACTTAACCTTTTATGTATGTCCATGATATATATCAACCAACAAGTACTAGGAAATAGCTCTAACAGGCATAGGGACCATATGAAGTTCCTATTGCTATTTGGGATTTCCTTACACCTTAGCTCACCGTTTGCTAGCACTACAACATTCTCCATTCTTACCCAGAATGGGATCTGCAGATGATGTAATTGTAAAGAAAGAGTGATGGAAAATGCAGGACCATTTCAGATATTTACCACCACATACTTAAATTTCATAAGTTCTATGATCATGGAAGTTGCTACTGCATCATAAGAAAAACATTCCAAGAGATTTAAATCACCCCATCTTTTGGGTGTTCCCCCTTTATATAATTATTCTCAGTGAACAAGAGTAATGCAAACAAATACATCACAGATATATAAAATCTATATATGGCCCTCAAATCAGTATGAAAATACGGTAGCAAAAAACAAGCTACTTTAATTTTCATACTTCCTTATAGCTGGAGATAATTCATGAGCTAGAAAATGACCAAAGAGCAGAAAAAGGGAGAAAGCCACTGAAGAAGTATGCTCAATCCATAAATTTTCCCCATTATTCAATCATGTCCCACGAAACTGTGGAGAAGGTGTGGCTACTGCATAGCACACACTGGAATAAAGACTGGTAATTTCTAGGGGATGAAAAAGACACAATTATATGAGGAAATGAAGTGTCATGAATTGTCTGAATTTGGTTTTAACAAAAATACATTTGTGGTAGGAAATGGGGAAGTCTTTTAAACATTGGGTTGAGTAATAGAGGCAGATTATAATATCCTTAGCCATTGTTCTTTAAAGCTAAGAAGGCAAGCATTAACCCATTTTTTGGAGTCCCTGGAGCCAGAGCCAGGGTCAAGCACAGGTAACTCCTAAAAGTCTTTTCCATGTCTGAATACTCTAAGCTCCTGAAAGAATACTGAAGAATTTTACTTTTAAAAGAAGCACCAATAGCAAAGACAAATAGTTATTTTTTAGGTACTAGAAATAGATTCTCTAATTCTGATATCTCAGATCAGCTTGTCTTTTATACTGTATACTAAATACATTCTTCATATGAGTTACTGCTTGCACACTATTTTCTCCAGAAATTTCTAAAACATATGCTCAAGAAAATTATTCAATTTTTGGCATATCAGATTGAAAGCGGCTAACTATTTCTGGACTGTACATTCCTGAAATAGCTAAATTCCCAAGCAATTCTGTGCACATTTAAAAGATACTGCTGTGTTCATTTTGTTTGTTCTATTTTGATTACCATAGACTAAGTCACAAAAATAATGTGTCATATTATTTTGTCATTTCTATAGCAGAAATCTTTCCATTGTTCTGCATATGTATCCAGTAATGAATGTGAACACATAGACATATGTCTATCTGCTGACAGAAGCTTCTTCATAGCTGACTCTATTATAAGGTTCTATGTAAATGTCAGGACTCTGATCCATTGAATTCAGCAAATGAGTGCTGTTTGTACTCCATCATGTCTTAGCATATACCTTGGCTAAGTATGACCCTGAATATTCCCTATTTACTTATTCACTAAGATGATTATGTCAGTTTATCTTAGCTATAACCAATTTTTCTGTTTTCTTCGCCTTCAGGTGTCTTATCCACAAGTCCAGATAAACTGTATCTCTAAATTATGTGTTTTGTATTTTACCAAGGTTTTTAATATCTTCCCGCCAATAAGCTTGTGACTATAAAATCAGGCAATGGTATGAAAGTGATAAATTAAACAAATAAAATAGCTTGTAAATCTCACACGATAAATTGTATTGTGAAGATAGAATATAGTTATGGTGATCATTATAATATTTTACATATTATAATGTTTAATATAAATGTTAAAAATTAAAGCATTTTAGTACAATGTTTTACTGTTTTTAGGCTACCCTGTACATATTCTTTTAACATATATTTACTAAGCATCTATTCTGGCACCTAGAAGAAAAGGAACCACACAGACATAACCTTTACTGTCATAGGAGCTGTGTAACATAATGGGTAATGGGCAAAAACAAGAAAGGAACTGAGATAATTAAAAATTTTCTTAGGTGCTATGAAAGAAAAAAAATAGAATATTAAAGCAGAATAAATGGGAGGGAGCACATTGGATAGTATAGTCAAGAAATGTTATCCCTGAAGGGAAGATATTTAGACTGAAACTAAAAGATGAAAAGGAGTCAGCCCTGCAGAAAACAGAAAGAATAATATATTAGGAAGAGAGTACAAAAATTCTCACAACACAGCACACAGCACAGGAAAAAGGCACAAAACGAAAAAGATCTTGGTATTTAGAAAGAAATTAAAAGCCTAGAGTACCCTGGATATAACAAATGAGAAGGATATTAGAAAGAAATGAGGTTAACAAAGTAGATAAAAACTAAATGTGCAGGCAGTGTAAACAAAATTTTTTTTAAACTGTGGGTCATGATCCAGCAGAGGGTCATGAAATAAATTTTAATAGGTTACAACAGCATTAAAAAAAGAAACAGATGAGATAACATACATCACCGCATATTACACCTAGTGAGAATAACTATTTTTAGAAACTTCTGTTTCTGTCATATACAGTATATATACCTAAATGGTGTGTGCGTGCATGTGTGTGTGCACCTCGGTGTGTGCGTATTTATGAGTATAAAATATATGTCTAACTTTCTCACTGTGGATAGTAGTTTAAAAAGCTTGGAAGCCATTGTCATAGACTATGGCAAGAAGTTTAAATTTTGTTTTAGGCTAAGATGGGGTAGGTAAAGGGGCATATGAGTAGGGGGAAGCAGGGAAATGTTCTAGCCAGAGAAACAACAACAAAGGCCCAAGGCCAGGGAGGTGAAGAGTCACCATGAGAAAAGGGAGAAGCAACCTGGGTCCAAGGCTGTGATGGGCCATGTAGGATGATTCTGGAACTTGTTGATTAGATATAGTAAATAGGAGGGGATCTTAATGCCACCTTTCCTCAACCACATAATGAGTTTTCTAAGAAAATTTTAATTTGCCATGCCTCTTTAAATACAATTTATTTGGAAGTGTGTACACTTTTCTCTTTGTGAAATACAAACAGAGGCAGCATGAAACAACAGAAAGAGCACTGGACTGGGAGATGTCCAGAGCTCAGCTCCAGCTATCCTTCATCATCTTACTATCAGCATCATCCCCACTGCAAGTGATCTTACCTCTCCACGTCTTACTTTCCCCACCTGTAGAAGTGAGGTAACAATACTTAACCTGTATTGTTCACTTGGAAGTGGACCTGTGTAGTGGTCCACTTGGCAGGTATCTCAGCGTGGTGATAGTAATACATGTCTGAATGGACTAGACTGAGGAAATAAGTAACTAACAGCAGTCAGAAATGAAAAACTTTTTAAATATTTTTGAAAAGTTAGCATAAGAGGGGCATTTGAAAACTAGAAGAAATGTATTTAAGAGATAGGAGATACATTATCTCACTTAATCCACATGAAGTGAGCCATACAGGTTAGGAATTGTTACCTCACTTTTGTAGGTGGGGAAAGTAAGATGTGGAGAGGTAAGATCACTTGCTTTGGGGATGATGATGACAGTATGATGATTATGAAGGATGACTGGAGCTCAGCTCTGGACATACCACAGGTCCAGTGCTCTTTCTGTTGTTTTATGGTGCCTCTGTTTGTATTTCACAAAGAGAAAAGTGTACACACTTCCAAATAAACTGGAAAAGGGTAAAAAGTGGCCCTATACTTTTTCTTTTGATTTTATCTCTAAGGACTTGGAAGAGAAAGTATTCTTTGGTTTTTGGAGAAATTTAGTAAAGATTTTACTTCTTGCTGAAGAACTTGCTTGTTTCATCAGAAAATAACCCATGAGCCTACACTCCTTGCCAAAAAGCACATCTATGAATTGGACAGGAAAATTTCTTCAGCGATTCTTCAAACAGTAAAAAGATGGCTAGACACTCTATTTTCAATGTCCAGTGGTGGCACTGACTCTTTTCCAATTAAATTTGAATATTAACTTCAAAGTGCCAAAGGGATAAATGCTCCAGTTGAGGGGGCATACAGAGGACAGAGCAGTCTTTCCATCCAACTCAGAACTCTAAGACTCCACAGGACAGTCAGACAATAAATGATTAAGTGACTGATTCTGTCCATCAGTCAGTCAACAGTAATTATTGAGTATCTTTCAGGTCCCATATTGTATAACGGATATATTATGTAATATTGAATAAAACTGACATAGTCACTATCCATATAGGATTTAAAATTCATTAACTCAAGGGCACTATTAATACCCTAAAAAACTTAGTCAGTACTTTTAAGTTTTGTGATTTTTGGCTTAGAAAGACTTACATCCTATTTCCTGCCTAGGATTCTAGTCCCTTTTTATCATGCTGAAGAGTCATCAGGTCATTATAGTAGAGATACTTTCAGGAATTTTTGTTTGTTACACAGCATCTGAACTCCCTATGGTTGTACAATTCCTCAACTTGTGAATGTTGGTGGAAGTCAAATCCCACTTCCAACTATGTAACAGCTCCAAATGCCAGACAATGGCTTTCCCAACCTCCCTTACAAACAGGCCAGAGGAAATCAACTCAGGGCTCAAATAATCAGAAGTATTTGCCCTAAACAAGCAGTTAGTGCCACAAAGCAATAGGAACAGTGGCATGAGTGAGAGTCGAACCCAGTTTTCATAAGCAGTAGGTCCAGTAGCCAAGACCAGCCTCCAGGGGTGGCAATGGCAGGCAGTGCTCAGGATGGTGGTGGTAGCATGGGGTCCTTAGTGGACTAACTCTGCAGCGTGGTGTTTTCTATGGTCTGGCTGCAGCCCAACATCACTTGTGTCTGCCTTTTTACAGCCTGATTCTCCAGACTTCTTGGAAATTCTGTGAGTCACAAATTTCTTTCAAGAAATTCTTTGTTTTTCTTAAATAGGCCAGAGTTAGTTTCTGTTGCTTGAAACCAAGAACTTCTGCCTAAAACAGTTTTCCATTATGAAGTTTTTATGTGGGTCACTAAAGCCCTGCAAAGAAGTAGTTATATTAGTGGGAATCTTCAACAAATTGTATTCATGTAGTATATATCTCTGGCTGCCCAGCATACACTACTTATTTGAATTTTGAAATAAATATTCTCTTGAACACTCCAATTCAGACTGAAGGCAGGAGATATGCCAGAAAAGTGACGTGTATATTTTGTGAAAGACGCCAACAGGAAAACAACACTTCAGAAAAGAATTCAAGTGACCTGACATTTAACCTCTTATTATGATGTAAGAATAAAAATAATAGATTAAATATAAAATAATAAATAGTACTGAATACCACTAATAAATTTGCTTTCATTTAAATTCAGAAGACATACTTATTTCTGCTGACTTCAACTGCTATAACAATAAATAAAAAATAAAAGTGTTTATTAAGTTGTTGCCATGCCTACTAGGGAAGAAATGCAAGAATGACTGTCAAAAGTCAATAATACGTCTTGTAATTACTAATTGAGTTTTCTTCTTCATATGCAGTATTTTCATTACTATACATGTTGATAATGTATAGAGTATTAGAATAGTAACATTAAATTTATGTCATTCTATGATGATTACACATAAGGATATCTGCACATTTATACTTTACTTTGCATTTAAGTTCTTTATTTCTGTATGGTAAAGCAGTGGCTGTCATACTTAAGTATGTATCAGAATCACCTGGAGGGCTTGTTAAAACACAGATAGCTGGGTCCCACCCCCAAAGTTCCTCATTCAGTAGAACCAGGATCAATACCAAAAGCCGGCATTTCTCACAAGTCCTCAGGTGATGTCAATGCTGCTGATCTGGAGTACACGCTTTGAGAACCACTGTGCCAAAGGATACTAAAAATATGAAGTCCAACTTTCATAGGAACAAAGGGAAAAAAGTGCCATTTTACCACTAATAATTCTTTCAGCCTATTTGGGTTTTTAAAAAAGTCAAAGTCTACAGTTATAAAAGGAGTTTTATAATCTGTGGCAGCTGCTCATGACATTACCAAAATTTCCATTGCTATAAATGTTTTTGAAGCATACCAGAAAGATACACATAATAAATAAATATATGAGTCACTTAAGTCACTTGGACTTAAATCAACTTTGGCAGAAATAACAATATAAAGGATTTGACCCAGAGTCACTGATACAAATTTATAAACAAGAAAAACCAAGTAACCATATATATGTGTGTAAGTTTTTAAACAGTTTTCCACCAGAAAAAAAACCAAAAAAACCAAAATCAATAGCAAAGCTGTGTGAATGCCACATCAGCAGCATCTCAATTCAGTTTCATTCACTTTTCCCTGTGTACTTAAAATTACCAAGTAGTCTGCTCCTCTCCCTCCTCTTATTAAATGCTATTCTTTATTTAATTCACTCAACAAATATAGATTGAGAAACTATCATGTGCCACTGTTCCAGGTATTAGAGAGAGAATGGGGAATAAACAAAAAGGACCCTGCCCATATGAAGCTTACATTTTAGTAGGGGAAAGATAGATGATAGATAAGTTACAAATAGTCAAGAGAATGACAGATAGTCATAGAGTTGTGGAATAAATGCAATCTCTCTTAGATAATACTAGGGAACCATACAGCAATATGATTCTGGAGCTAAGGCCATAGAAAACTTACTTGCCAACAATAAGAATGAGGAGGAGTCATTTAAGTAGGAAGGAAAAAGAAAAATATAGAGTTAGAGAAGCCAAAAAGAAGAGATTTAAAAAAAGATTCAAGAATAGAGTGGTTGACTGGTTGATGGCTAGAGATTAAATAAATTTAATCTAGAAGAATGTCTGTTAGATTTAACAACTGAAGGTCATCCATGACACTAATAAGAGCAATGTTATGGTAATGTGGAAAAGAAAGCAAGCTTGGAAGGGGCTGAAGAACATGTGGTCAATCCTGAGGTTTTAATCTGAAAAGAAATGGAGAAATAAAGCACTTGTTGCACATGGATTTTGTCAAGTGGGACTTTTTAAAATAGATGAAAGCAGCTAAAGCATGTATGTATGTTGTTGAGGCCAAGAAGGATGCTAAATCCAGGCAATAGGTGGTATGTCCACACTCAAAGTCAGGCACACTACTAAACTGAAGGCAATTTGGGGCTTTGGAGCATCCCTGAGAGGCAAGTCTATTTACTCTGAGTGCTTCTGAGGGCCATGCTAAGACTTGTTGTTGCTGTCCTCTAGAATCTTCTGGTAATTACAAAGCTCAACCTTTGGAAAATAGCCTTAGATCTCATATAGCTAGCGAACTTTAGCCTCTTTTTAAGGCATAATACTGTGATTCTCAACTTTTTAAAATTCACGTCTCCAACAAAGATTTTTCAATCTTGCTTCTAAACATTTGCTCCAGCAGAGATTTTTATCAAGCTTTACTTTTGCCATGAGTTTTATAAGAGTAACTATACTAAAAGTGAATAAATTTTTCAGACAATCCAAATTACACGCTTCCCACCCCCTCATTACTCCTTCTTCCTGAACCTGACCTGGTTATTAAATAATGTTTTAAAATATTAATCCCCATTTTACAGATTAGGAAATCTAGGTGCAAATATGTTATTTGCCTGAAGGTATACAACTAGTTAGTGAGAGCAATAATGTTTGAATAAGGGTTCTTTAGTTCCTTTAAGAAAATTAGTAACACAACTTGATTTTAAACCTAAAAAAGCATATGTGGATCTCTTTCATTTCCTCTTTTCTTACAAAAAGAGAAGGAGAAGAAGAAAAATTAAATGTCTAAACTCTTTCAAGTGTTATCATGTAGAACTATTCTGGATGTCAATCTACTGGATGTGAAAGTATCACAGAAAAAATTGCCCTTAATATGGCATCATTTAGTTCTATTAATGAATAATAAAAAGGTATAAAAATATGGCAGTCAAATAATGATTCTCTAGAAAGCTATTTAATTAAAACATCTAATGTGGAAAATTATTAAATATGGACTTTTCTACACATTTATGAATATCTAAAAATGTTTCATATTCACAACATAATTTTTGTTATAAAATGTAAGAAGGGATTTAAAAAAATGAAAAGTGATTCATGTGCAAAAACAGACTCTTAATCTTTAAGAATCAGCCATTTAAAAAATCACAAGTTTAATTATTATTTATCCATAATCAGATATACAATAATATAACAGTATTAAGTATAATATGTAATACAAACTTTTTTGTGCTGTTTTTTTTAAAAATCAGCCAGCCTTACTCCCCTAAACCCCCAAATAACTGAGCAAAAGATCAGTATCTGCAGATTGCTGGAAAGGACCATATGTTGAGGGTCAGAAAATATGAACTCCAGACTAACTAGCCAGGCAAATTACTGCACCTCTCTGCGCCTCAGTTTACTCATCTGTAATGTGGAAGGACTGGAACAAATGACTTTCACAACCTTCCCAACTCTGACATTCTGAGAAGCTATATTTGAAAGTTTTCCACCTTTGGAGAGATAGGAATTTTTATGTGATTAACAAAATGGGCCCTCCATAATTGTAGTGAGACCTCCATGGTCTTTTCCACATGACAGTTCTCTCTCCAAGAGGGCTTTCTATGTAATCAGCCATATGCTACTGAAATCTAAATGGTAAGTGGATTCACAAACCAACTCCTACACCAGTTAGAATGTGTATATCAGTAGAAGCATAAAAGAAGAAAGCATTCTCTCCATCTCCAGTTCAGAAACTCCATATAACCATTTCTTCTAAGCAGAGAACACGTGAATGATAATAAGTATAATTTCACCTACAAATATTGAAACTCACTATTTCACTTAAAGAGGAAAAAAGACTTTGAAGAGAGTTATCCTTTTAAGGTTCCTCATTAAGCATTTAAAGTTTATGAGAAAAAAATAATTGGATGAGTTCAGAAAATGTACTAACTACATGATTATCAACAGATGACCACAGGCATAGTGTTTTTAAAATGTGAGTCCTGTCCACATGCTTATGGAATGTGAATTAATTATACAATGTCAACAATTAGTGAGCTGTATATATTCAATGTCAATATACCATCTTCCAAAGTATACCATGAGATTTTATTAGATATTATACAGATAAAAGAATTCTATGCATTCCTATAAGACTTCTCAAACTCTACAGAGTCTTTTAAAGAACCATAAAGTCCTCAACAGAAAGGCAATCATACAGTACATCCCTGCTTAACTCTTTTATGGGACTAACATTTTGTGGAACATGGTTTGGGAAATTCTACATTGAGGTTGATGAGAAATCTATAATCTAAACAGGAAGACTATAAGAAGGCTGGTCAATCCTTATTACAACAGATCCCCATATAAGGAATGCTTGCATTTTAAAACATTGAGTGTCTCTTCACAGTGGGCAAGCTTCAAAGAGTGGTTTATATAAGAAAAAGCTTTAAAATAAAGATTTCTTAATTTGGCCATAATATGGCATGATATCTTTATTTCTAGTTTGACTAGCATGATGTAGGAGTGGGTGGAGAAAGTATGAGTCAAAAAAAGAGTGGGGGAAAGAAAAAAAATTTATTTGAAAAAATGGTTTCAGAGCCACATCAAGAAATTTAAATTGAAATGGACTCTTTCTACATGGTATGCAATGTTTCCCAGCTGGCTTAACCCCAGTATTCTAAATGACTAGAGATCATAAATTGTAAGAATTTGTAGAAATGGAGATGACCATGATCAAGCCTTTGAAAAATCTTAGAAGAATGATTGCAAGGAAATACACAAATGGCTTAGCTTGAGTCCCTACAGAAGGATAAAATAAACAGTGGCAACAGTGAATAACAGTGAATTGAGTTACCTTCTCCCTTGAGCAAAAAAAGCCAGCCAGCACTATAAAGCAGTCTCAATTGTTCAATTGAAATGGATGCTCACTCACCAACTCAAACTGTTAAGCCTGTTATACCAGCAGTAATTGTCTATATTCCCAGGGAGAACCAGGTAAACACTTTAGTATCATCAAATTACAATGATTACACATTTTCATAAGTGATGATACATATCTGTGAGGGCTGCCACTACCTCTTGAATGAGACCCCATGCATTATGGCTACGTGACATGGGGATGCTGGTGACAAGAGCATCAGGGAACTGGTACTTACTAAGCATGTACAGGTTGTAGGGCCATGTACCAGGTGCTTGAAAGTTCATAATAAAGATCAGAGCCCCTATCTTCTGAAAGTGTCATTAGCAGAAAGCATTTATTATCACACAGAAGCGGGAATCTGACTATGATCCAAGTCAGGGATCAAACACTAACTGGCTATTAATTCACTCTGATAAAACAGAAGAACACGGAGTGTTTTTTTCTAACACACGTGGAAGTATATCAAATAAAAAGAGGGAGTATAAAAACCCTAAAATGAACATTAGAGACAAAAGTTGTATGTAGTCAAATGACAGCACCGCAAAATTACAGAAAGATTAAAATAGCTTCTGCTGTAAAAAAGAAATTTGGGGTCATATTTGAGAAAAAATATAGTCCTCTAGCTATTAAAATTTTGAGTATAATACATGGCAATACAATGATATTTCCTTCTTAAATATGAAAATTATGCTATAGAATCTTTAGTCGATAATTATACTTGATATAACGAAAAATTTTTAAAGACGCCTCTTCTCTCTCTTGACCAAAAGTGCACATTTGTGACATGATTGGCTGGAGTTGAAGATACAATCTGGGCCCACACAGACCAGACCAAAGCTAATTAAACTTTGTGGCAAATGAATTCACGACCTAGACCTCATTAGTCATGATCTAACCAAGTGAGCTAGTGGGTCACAGAAAATACATGTTGGCACCAGATATTTACTTTGAATCATTTCTGTACTTAAATAGGCCCTATAATTAAAAAAAAAAAAAACAATCTTAGAAAGCTGTTTTTCTAAGTGTGGCTAGGGTGGTGTAAAAATGCACAAGACAACATGTAGAATTTAGAATTATAAGTAGAAGTATGTAAACAACTAAAGTACATAATTTTACAGCAATAATTAATGTTTGTTGAGTGCTAGTAAACATAGTATTAAGTGCTTCAGATGGTATACAAAGCACTTTTGATAAACTGGTGTTATAGGCTCAGTATCCTTTATTCAAAATGCTTGAGACCAGAAGTGTCTGGCATTTTAAATTTTTTCATATTTTGTAACATGTCCATTACATACTTACCAGATGAGCATCTCTAATCCGAAAATCCAAAATCCAAAATGCTTCAGTGAGCACTTCCTTTGAGCATCACATGGGTGCTCAAAAAGTTCTAGATTTTGAAGCATTTCAGATTTCAGATTTTGGATTAGAAATGCTTAACTAGTATCTCCATTTTATAGTTAACAGACTAATCTCTCCACCTTAACTTGGACCAGTAAAAAATGAGAAATTACTGTGATAGATACTATCACAGATAGTGATATCACAAATAGTTATCTATCACAGATACTATTACTGTGATAGATAAATCTCTCAACACCCATTCTGACTGCCTTTTTCTCTTGCCACCTTCTACCAGAACAGACATGAAAGCTATAAACTTCCATTCTCAGATTGCCCTGCAGGTAACCATTACTACATGTCACAGGCAAGGATGAAATGACAACTGACAACTGGGTGACCTCTAGCATTGTCAAGAAAGCCATTTATTTTCCCTAATAGCATAAAGATCCAAGTAGCAGGCATCTCTTTCATTTGGAATAAAGCCAACGGTACTTTGGGTTTATAGTAGAGACTGCAAAATCAGGGTCCAGGAGGCCTTGGACCTATACAAATAGATACAGTAAAAAAATATTCATAGTGTGTCTAAAATACGTAAAGAGATATAGGTTCGATCAAGTAACAGAAATTTATTAACTTTTTATTATGTGCCAATCACCTAATTGAATGTAAATAAAACAACAAAATGCCAAGTTACCTCTCAGAGAAACACATACAAGCATTTATAGTACAATGCTGGTAGTAAAAGTCAGAATACTGTGCTGTCATTTACAAGGGAAGGATAAGCTAACTGCAGAAAAGGAGAGTCAGGGTCCATGTCACAAAGGAGGGAATGATGTGTCAGTCTATAAAGATCACACTAGACTGAGTTTGGGGGGCTGCGAAGAAAGAAGAGAAGGCAGAGAAAACCACATGTCTGAAAACACAGAAGCATGAAAGGGGAGTACTGGGGGAAAATGCATAAAGTTGGTTATGCCTCGAACAGGTGGAAAGTGAAGCTAGAGAGGTAGGAATGGGGAGAACGTCAAGATGGAAGTTGGATTTTATTTTATTTGTAATGGAGGTGGTGCTAAGGCAGTGGTGATATAGATGAAAAGTTTTCAGTTTTGTATCATATGTATCACAGGCCTGTATTAGGCACTTTAAATATATTCCTCAAGTCCTCAAAACTCAGTAAGAATGATATTATTAATGGAAAGAATAATAAAAAGCCCAAAATATTTAAGTACATTGACCACAGTTATAAAACTAATAAATAGTTACCCAGGATTCTAAGTTTTTAGTTATAATAATAATAATAGATAATAACAATTGAACACAGTCTATGCGTCATGAATTATTCTGGTGTTGGAGTTATTATAGTGGGGGGAAAAAAAACAAAAAAAATCCCGGCCGTCATGGAGCTCACAGGTTGACATCAGGGAAATGAATGAAATCACCCAAGGAAAGAGTAGGTGTAGTAAGAATAAAGAAAGAAGAGGTTATAATGGTTATAATCCTGGGGTATACCAACATTGAGGGGAGGTAGGCAGAAGAGTCAGTGAGAGAATTTAAATTCATTTCAGATAAACCCAGAAAGCCAACAGGCTGCAAACAAAACCCCAAGTTGAAAACAATCCTGATGACTTATACTAATTCTTAGTCTCCTTTTTTATAATAAAATCCTGAATTTTAAAGTGGCTGAAAAGCCCAAATAAAATACATTTACAAATTTATACTATTGTTGATGCAAGGAGAGAGTTGGTGAGGGAAGGGGTATCTTTAGAAAGGAAAATAAGATTTATTGCATATCAGGAACTTTTACGTAGAGTATCTTATTTAATAAGTGTGGGAAAAAAACTCCTAAAATACTAGTTTTATATTAGTTTACAGACAAACACACATATGCACATAAATTTACCTTATATATAAAAACAAAAAGCATAGATTTTAGAAGGTATTATTTAAATATAGAAATAACTAACAAGGGTATAAGCTTTTCTCAATCTTGAAGAACTATTAAAGAATATAACATTTAAACAATTTAAAATATCCTACAAGGGTTAAGTGAGAAGAAATAAGCACATCTTAATAAACATAGACAAAGTCTTAAACATCAGTTTAACTTCAATAACTCTGATCTAGTAAAAATTACTGTGAAAACAAGGAAATGATTTGGGAATAGTGAGATATGTTAGAAAGTATACTATTTTTCTCTGAGTGAGAGAATTAAAAAGACTTCTACATAGAAACTTACATTGCTCCATTGGTGTAGACAGTATCACTTCCTTCCACATACTGAACCTGAGCTGGATAGACATGTTGTACCTGCTGCACAGTCTGTACCTGCTGTACCTGAAAAAACAAATATTAGGAGCTTGGTGAGAGGCAGGTATAATAGAAGGAACACATAGTGTTAGACTGATCTCAAAAGTTTCTCTGGTGTATTGATAAACATGAGAATTGCTTATAATGAAAACTATTAGATTCATGCTAATTTCATAGTAACTACATGTTGGATACAGAACAACTATAGCATTTATGCTACATAAATTCTATAACATTCCTGCAGGTATGTATGTATATATACATGTCAAATATTCAGGTTTAAAATTCAGAGAGTTTCTCAGTTACTTTGATGGTTTATAAAATTCCATTCCATTTAAATTAAAAAATTAAAGCTAAATTTAATTTTTAATTGAAAATAATTCATAACTGAAAATTTTGAACATTCAAACATGGAAAAAATACTGTAATAAATCCTATGTATTCATTATCCAAGATAAAATATTGTCACCCAGGCCTCTCCTTTTATCCCTTCACATAATTATTTAAAAGCAGAGATTATCTCATTATCTCAAAAAAAGAGATTATCTCATTTTCCTGGTAAATATTTCAACTTGTATTTCTAAGAGATAAAAACTGGTTTTAACATGAATACAATAGTAATATCACATATAAAACATTGACAATTCCTTAATATTATCTAAAGTTCAGTCATTGTTCAAATTTCCCTCATTATTCCAGTGATTTCGTAGTGTTGGTTTTTACAAATCAAGATCCAGATGAGTTCTACATAATGCATTTGGTTGGTATTTTCTTTCTCTTTTAATCTCTGACAGTTTCTCCATTCTTCTTATTTCTTGCCTATTATTTATTGAAGAAACTGAGCCATTTATCTTAGAGAATCTCTGTCATTCTAGATTTGGCTAATAGCATCCTAAAATGTCATTTATTAATCATATGTTCCTCCACCTCTTATATGTCCAATAAACTGATAGTTAGATCTAGGGGCTTGAACAAGTTAAACTTTTGAAAAGTGTGTACTTCCTATTGTACCCTATCAGTTGATATATAACAACTGGTTGTCTCACAGCAATGTCATGTTTGACCAGTGGGGTCAGGTGTCATTAGCTGGATCCATCTATTATCATGCTCCCTTATCTATGCTTTACCTGAGCGCATTAGCAGCCACTGATGATGATTTCCTAGAGATATTATTTTAATTAATAAAGGTTGTAAACTTGTAGTAGTCTACTTCTGTTATTTTTTCTTCACTTATTAGTAAAACTCATTTTATAAAGATGAAATTCCTCTCATTAATTAGTTACTCTGAAATAAGGCTTTTATAGAAGAGTAAGATAAATACACGAGTCTGTTATTTACCAGTACTGAAAATAATGACTTTATCCTCTAGTACTCTTCAGAGGTGGCCGATGTATATTTTTGTTTTCTTTTGTTTTGTTTGTATCCTTATGATTCTCAGCTCTTGAACATATTTGATGTTTTGCAATCCTAGCGTCTTTTTTCTTGCTAAAAGTCCCATCTCTGGCAAATGGTAGTCTCTCAAACTGGTTCCTATGGCCTGATCACCGTATCTTTCTTAATCTCCCTGCTTTCTATTATAATAAGATATTCCATGCTTATGTCTTATATATTCTATCCCAGATCTGGAATCAGCCATTTCTTCAAAGAGTGCTAGATCTTATTAGCGAAAAATGGTATTTAAAGACTACAATCACGGGCCTGTAAGTGGTCACTATTAAGGTGCTATTCATATTTATAGGTATTTTCATTGAACAGAGCTAGAAACCACAAATATTTCTGAATGAGAAAAATATATACCATAAATTCATACTAATTTTTTCAATTGAATTTAATATATATACAAATTTAATATATCTTTGAAAAATATCTGTCCATCTTTTGCTAAAAATTTTGGTTCCTGGAGATTTTAACATGATTATTTATTTACTTTATCATGAAATATTATTGTTACTAAAATTTGATTACCAAATGCTGTTAAGTTTCCTATAATTTTTATGTTCCTAAGATATATGCCTCTAGAGATGTATAATTGCATTACTATATTTTAAAGTGATTGAAAATAAGTCAACAACTTGATACACAGTTAAATTCATGGGTTTTATTTTTTTTTTATGTTCTAGGATTTGCTGTATTTAATTTTGATTTAACTTTAGATTATGATTACATGAAATATCTACATGGTTCCAAAGTCAAAACTATAAAACAAGGAAAATACTTGGATAGATAATCTTGCTTCCATCTCTATTGCCTATATCATACTTACTCCCCCTGACCAACATAGGTAATCATTTTTACTATTTTGGTTTAACTTTTCATTGTTTTTATTTTCCTTTATATCTTTTTGGACAAACAAGCAACTATGTATGAATGTTTATATAAATACCCATGTGTGGATACATACACATATACACATATATATATGCACATACACTCTAAGATAAAAAGCAGCATACTATGCACACTGTTCTGAACCCTGGTTTTTTTTTTTTTTTTACTTAATAAAACTGAATAAACCTGGAGATCATTCAACTATAGTACATTGTGCCATAAAATAATAAAATGAATGCATTTCTTTTTACTGGGAATTGTGAAAAACTTTTCTAGCTACAAAATTCAGAAGTAATAAAAAATTAATTTTTACATAAAAATTTTAAAACTATTTGCATGGTAAAAATATAATAAGCAAAACTAAAGACAAATGGGCATCTAAAGTTTCAGAAGAAAAAGATTAATATTCCTATAAAAAACTGTGTGTAGAAAATCTAGTTGACTTTTGGCCTAGTGATAACTTTTTAGATACAACACCAAAGTTATAATCTATGAAGGAAAGAATTGATAAGCCAGATTTCATTAAAATCTATAATTTCTGCTCTGTTAAAGATACTGAAGAGAATGAAAAGACAAGCTACAGACCAGGAGAAAGTATTTCCAAAAGACATATCTGATTAAGGACTATTATCCAAAATTTACAAAGAGCTCTTAAAAAAACAACCTGACTTTAAAAAGGGCCAAAGACTTTAACAGACACCTCATCAAAGAAGATATATATACAGATAGCAAATAATCATACGAAAATGTGTTCCATATCCTATGTAATCAGAGAAATGCAAATTAAAACAACAATGAGATACCAAAATCCAAAACACTGAATTAAAATGGCCAAAATCCAGAACACTGACAATACCAAATGTTGGCAAGGATATGGAAAAATAGGAACTCTCATTTGCTGCTGGTAGAAATGCAATATAGTACAGCAACTTTGGAAGACAGGTTGGTGGACTCTAATAAAACTATACATACTCTTATCATATGATTCAGTAATAGTGCTCCCAAAGAGTTCAAAGCTTATGTCCACACAAAAATCAACATGCACACACATATAACATGTTTATAGCAGCTTTATTCATAATTACTGAAACTTGGAAGCAATTGATATGTCCTTCAGTAGGTGAATGGAAAAATAAACTGCAGGACATCAAGAGAATGCAATATTATTCAACACTAAAAAGAAATGAACTATCAAACCATGAAACAACATGGAGGAAATCTGAATTCATATTAATAAATAAAAGAAGGTAATCTGGCCAGGCACAGTGGGAGACTGAGCACTCTGGGAGACTGAGGCAGGAGGATTGCTTGAGGCCAGGAGTTTCAGACGAGCCTGAGCAAGAGTGAGACCCCATCTCTACAAAAAATATAAAAATTGGCTGGCCTTAGTGGCATGTGCCTGTAGTCCCAGCTACTTCGGAGGCTGAGGCTGAAGTATCCTTTGAGCCCAGCAGTTCGAGGTTAGAGTGAGCTATGATCACACCACTGCACTCCAGCCTGGCTGACAGAGTGAGACCCTGTCTCTATTTAAAAAAAAAAAAAAAAGAAGTTAATCTGACATTCCAGAACAGGCAAAATTATGAAGGCAGTAAAAAGATCAGTGGTTGCCAGGAGTTTGGGGGAGGGAGATGCAAACGGGCGGAACACACAGAATTTTTAAGGCAGTGAAACTACTCTGCATAATACTATAATGGTGGATACATGTCATACATTTGTCCAAAATACCATAGAATGTATACCACCAAGAGTGAACTCTAAAGTAAATTAAGGACTTTGGGTGATAATTATGTGTCAATGTAGGTTCATCAATTATAACAAATGTACCACTCTAGTGGGAGATGTTGATAAAGAGAGAGGCTATACATGTTGGGGGGCAGGGCAACAGGTATATGGGAAATCACTATACCTTCCTCTCAGTTTTGCTGTGATACTAAAACTGCTCTAGAAAAATTCAGTGTTTTCTAAAAACTAAAAATTTTTAGAATATTTATATACATATACTTATAAATACACAGATATATTCTAGTTTAATTAAAGAAATAATATAAAAATGAACAGAATAAAACAAAACCACAGAAATATTTATAGACTTAAAATGGAGAACACCTTCCTAAAAATATTCAAAACCCAGATGCCACAAAAACCAGCCAGATTTAAACTAACAAAAAGGCAAATCATTGTAGGACGATTAACAAAGTTCAAAATTTAGAAATATACTTCAATAGTTTGCAACAACATACTTTAATAAAGTATAGCATCCTGAATAAATAAATAGGTCCTGTAAATCAATAAAAATGATTTAAACATAGTAGAAAATAGGTAAAGTATATTAATAAGCAGGTAACAAAATTAGAATTACAGAAGAACAATAAATGTAGATTTTAAAAGCTCAACATCAAAAGTAATAAAGAGAGTTTCAAATTAAAAGAAAATTACTTTTTACTCTCTAGAATTACAAAATTTCCAAAGGTAATTTTAATTATGATTATTAATATTAATTATTTATAATATTTTAAGAAAATAAGTATGCTTACATACAGTTAAGAGTAATATTAAATGTATTCTTTAGGCAATTTGGAAGGCAATTTATAGACAGGCATATTATTTGGCATTTTTGTGAATTTCTTCAACAAGAAAATTCACCATCTGAAGAGTTGCTGTACAATATTATTTCAAAAAATATATAATTTATAAGAAGAAAAAGTTGGAAAAACTTAATGACCATGAAGTTTAATATTATTAAATGAACTATAGTAAAACTCTTCTAAAGAATACATGGCTAATATTAAAACAATAAAGTAAGATTGGTGTGTATTTTAATAGCAAGATCTATAAGACATATTACTAGATGAAAAGTATGTTGCAGAACAATATGTGTTTGATTTGCAATGATATGTTTACATATAAAATTAAATTTATGTATATATAAATATAAACATAAATCATCTGTGTTAATGTATGTATATCTGCATATACTTGTGTATGTGTATAAAAAATACATATAAAGGAGAATTGATGGATTCTAACTTCTAAAAATGGTTACTCTGGTGGGTGACATGAAAAGAGGTGGGAGAGTTGAGATGACTATCATCTTTTATTCTGCATATTTATATTGCTCTTGGATTTTTTTAAATGAAAATGAATTCATATATTATGTACATAAATTAGAATCAGTTTATAGAAGGACTTCCACTTCTGGCCATGCTGGAGTAAATACACCTGGAAATGCAAACCCACATGAAACAAATAGAAAACTTTACAAAATATGTAAAACAATATTTTCAGTCATTCAACAAAAGGCATCATAAGATTGTGAAGCTTAACGGAAGGGAAAGAAATGAGGTGAATCCTGCAATGATCATGGCTTTTGACCAAGAGGCATCTCCTATCCTGCAGGGCAGGAAGGGAGAAACCAACTAAAGCATAATAGGTCTCTCTGAGGTGAGGAGAGAAAAATTGGAATCAAGGAGGCTTAAGGCAGGTGAAATGTTGAAGCAGAGTATCAGAGAGGATATTAGATAGAGAAATAGATCCAGAAATATGCACAGAGATCCTCTTGAGTCTGTTGTTGAATACTAACATGCACATGTGTAGGACACAGAGATTTTCAAGATCTGACCAGCCATAGTTCTATAAGACCTTATTAAAAGGCTAGGGCATTCTGTAGATACACCAGAACAGTAAAGTAGCACTAAACTAGTTGTAGAGTAAAGACTACTTTAGGCCCATCCTAACATAGCCCAAAAGCAAGACTTGAAAATATCAAGCCAAATTACAAGGAACATAATGGCCTATACAAAACAAAGTTTAACATTTTTAAAAGAAGATAACAAAACCCAGACCTATAACACCATGAGAATCAAAATGCCCAGTATCCAATAAAAAATTATTAGACATAGGAAGGAGCAGAAAAATGTGATCTATAACCAGGAGAAAAATCAATCAATAGAAACAGATCTAGAAATGACAGATATAAAGTAGCAAGCAGAGACTTTAAAACAGATATTATAAATAGACTTATGACTAAAGGGAAAATGAACTTGATGAGAAAAAAAGAAAGAAGCAATAATGAAGAACAAAGTGTGATTTGTACAGTTGAAAAATACAACATCTAAAATGAAAAATTCACTGGATGGACTGAGAGCAGATTACACAATGAAGAAAAGACTAATTTGAAAGCCTAGCAATAAAAACTATCTACCACAAAGAACAGAGAAAACAAAAGACAGAGAATTAATGAACTATGGGTTAATACTGAGTAGTCTAACATAGTATAATAGGAGTCGTAGACAGAGGAGTAATAGAACATGTATTCAAAGAAAGAATGATAGAATTTTTTCCAAATTTGATTAAAACCACAAACACACAAATAGAAGCTGAATGTACATCAATGTACAAAGAAAATTATACCAAAGTGCATTATAATTAGAGTGCTAACATCAGAAATAAAGAAAAAAATTTAAAACACACAGAAGAAAGACATACTATATCCAAGTCAACAAATATTATAATGGTTACAAATTTCCCAGCCAAAAATAATGCACATCCAAGACAAATAACAACTTTAAAGTAGTGAAAGAAAAAAATTGTCAACCTAGATTTCCAGAACCAGTGAAATATTCTTCGGAAATAAAGGGGAAATCTTTTTCAGACAAATAAAAGCTGAGAAAATACTTCTCCAGCAGACATCCAATGCAGATAATGACAAAGAATTTCTTCAGGCTGAAGAAAAATAATACTAGGTGGAAGCTGGGACCTACACAAAGAAATGAAGAGCACTAGAAATGGTAAGTTTATAGGTTAATTACATGGGTTTTTTTAGTTTTTTTTTCTTATCTTCTAATTTTCTATAAAAGATAATTGACTACGTAAAGCAAATATAAAAACAAAACAAAATGGGGTTTACAACTTATGTAGAAGTGAAATGTATGTGTGCCAAAAATAGCACATAGGACAGGAGAGGGAAATGAAAATAATTCTATAATATTCTTATATGTTAAATGGTATATTACCTTTAATAATTTAAACACAAACTATGATAAATTAAAGATATATATTTTAAAATCCTTGAACACTAAAGAAAAAATAGTATAACCAATAGTAGAGATATAATTTAATACTAGAAAATGCTCAATAAATCCAATAGAAGGCAGAAATAAAGGGAAGAAAAGAAGAACAGATGGGACAACTAAAAAATAAATAACAAGATGCTAGAAATAAATGCAACCACATTAACAATTATACTTAACATACAAGATTTAAATCTTGATTGTTGGAATGGGTAAAAATGGGTGCGATCTAACTATATGCTATCCACCAGAACCACATTTTAAATATACAAGGATAAGGGCTCCACATCTACTCTCCATCAAATTGGCTCTGACTGTTTAAAACTATGGTGCTCAAATGATGGTAGGGTTCACCAGGGTTTCGGGAGGGGGGGGAAGACCCACATCATAGGGATGTGGCGAGCATTGTGGGGGGGAAGGGCATACCTCTAACCCTTCTTAGGGAGAGGCAAAGCTATACAAGGTATCAAACATGTAAAAAAAAAAAAAAATCTTATGTTGGATGGAGGGCGGGCGGGAGGGGGGAGGTAGTGTAGAGATACATAATGTGTGCCATCCGCACCACCTGGGGATTGGAGGCACTCACTTGAGGCACGGGCATGTGGGGGAGAGGGGCAATGTATGTAACCCTGGCAATATTTGTACCCCCATTACAAGATGGAATAAAAAAAAATATATACAAGGATGGATAGGTTAAAAATAAAAGGATATAAAGAGAAAAACTTTGCAAACACCAATCATAATAAAGATGGAGTGGCTAGATTACTATCAAAGTAGACTTCTGGACGAAAAACATTAACAGACAAAAAGGGATATTTCTTCTAACATCTGAATTCTAGAGAAAAAAAGGGATATTTCATTTAAAAAATCAAGAAAAAATAATAAATCCTCTATGTCTTTGTACCTAAGGACAAAAAAAAAAAGTTTCAGAATACATGAAGCAAAAACTGATGAAACTGAAAGAAGAAATAAGAAAATCCAGTTACAATTGGAGATTTCAACATTCTTCTCTCTATAACTGATAGACAGAAAATTAATAATAAAATAGAGATTATCAGCCAACTTGACCTAAATGACTTTTACATGATAATTTATGCAATAGCAAAGTAGATTTGCTCTGATGCACATGAACATGCATCATGAAAGTTCAAATGCTGAGGAATAAAACAAGTCCCAACAAATTTAACAGGATTAAAACAATACAATACAGAGCATACTCTCTGATCAAAAATATTAAATTAAAAATCAAAGACAAAAAGATATCTTTAAAACCCCCAAATATTTATAAATATTGATAAAATAAGCACTATACATATAATATAATATAATGGAAATCACAAGGGAAATTAGAAAATATTTTGAATTGAATGGCACTGAAAATATATTAAAATTTGCAGAATGCAGCTAGAGCACAAATATAAAGAAATTTATGGCTTTAAATATAGATATGGGGGGGGGACCTAAAGCAATAATCTTAGTTTCTACTTTTAAAAAATGAAGGGCAAATTAAACCTAAAATAAGTAGGACAAAGGCAATAATAAAGACTAAAAAAAAAAATCAATGAAATAGAAATCTGATAAACAGGAAAAATAAATGAAATTATGAACATCAATATAGACTTACGAAAGAGAAAACGACATGAATTATGAATTCCAGGGATGACAGTGGAAATATCACTACACATCTTAAAGACAACCCCAAATCATATATATATATATATATAATTAAATTTATTCCCACAGAGGAAACTTTAGGCCCAGATGGCTTCACTGGTGAATTCTAGCAAACATTTCAAAAAAAAAAAAATGCCAATCTAACACAAATGTTTTAAAAAATAGAGAATAAGGGAGTATCTCCCAACTATTTTTATGAGGCTAGCCTAAATCTGAGATCAAAACTAGAAAATGCATTATAAGAAAATAAGACTACAGACTAATTTCTCCCATAAACATAAATGCAAAAATCTTTAACAAAATATAAGTAGATCTAATCCAACAATATATTTACAGGACAACACATTATAGTCAGGTGGGATTTCACCCAAGAATCAGTTTAATATTAGAAAACCCATAGATGTAATCCACTATATTTCCAATAAAGAATAAAACCCACAAGATCACCTCAATAAATGCTGGAAAAGCATTTGACAAAATTCAACATTCATTCAGGATTAAAAACTAAAATTAAAACATATACACACACTCTCGCTTTCTCTCAGTAAGTTAAAGATAGAAGGAAAGTTTCTCAATCTGGTGAAGGACATCTATGAAAAAATATGAATATTATTTAATAGTGGAAGACAGATCTTTAGCATTTAAAAAATATTCACTCTTGTTTCATAATATAATGCCTCTGTTCTTCTTAAGTGCCTCCCTATCACATTTTAGATAAAAACAAAATAACTCAGACTAGGATACAAAATCCTCTCATTAATAATATCTAAACCTTGATGGATATTTTCAAACATGGCCTCTCTGCTCCTTTATAATCACACATTAAAATTTTGTACATTCTTGTTACCTTCTGTTGCTCACATTGTTTTCTCTATATAAATTACCTCATTGACCAATACAAATTGAGTATTTCCTTTCAGGCCTGATCAAAAATTTAGTTTCTCCAAAATATCTTCTGTAACTTATTTTATCCCATGAGGGACTACTATTCGTTTCTTTTTGCTCCTAGGACTCATGAACACAAGTGGTAGTACATGGCTTAGTACTAACTTACGTTCTCAATTGGTTTCCTTCACTGGGGCCAATAGGGTGAGGTGGCAAGACCAGTTAATGTGGAATTAGGAGAACAAATTTTAAGTCCTTGTGTTTATACTGATTGGTTATATATTAGGGTATTCAATTTATTTCTTTAAGCAATAATTTCCTTGTGTGTAAAATAAAAATGATATCCAATATGTCATAAAGGATTTTTGTGAGGATCCAAAGCAATTAAGTTTAGATACAAAGCGTGGTAAAGGTGTATATGATAATTACAATACATCTTGAATAATTGGTGAAAGTATCAGATACTACAAAAACAAAAATCTTGTCTTTTATGTCTGTCAAAATTTCCTCTTGGTATTTCATTTAGACTCAACCATAAATATGCACAATCAATGTTCATCAAGGGTCCCTTAAAATCATGAGATTCTATAATTAAAGTAGAAATGAAACTTAGAAAATGTCAAGAATCTTAGAAAAGAAATCTGGATAGATGTAGGCTAACTCGTCTAGGACAGCAATATATAAATATGTCTCTTGATCACATGGAGACTTTACAGTACAATGTAAAAATAGGGTATAATTCTTTATGCCATCCACCAAGTTAAGGAACTGACAAAGTAAACGGAAGACCAAATTTAATAGTGAAAATACTCAATGACAGCATATTTCAGAGATAATAAAATTTTTTATAATTATCCAGTATTATGGTTTTTCTACCAATCTTTAAGAAATTGGACTTATGAGAAGCCCTTGAAACAATTTAGTGATGGTGAGAAATGGAATTAGTCATACTGCTTGTAGTGTGAGGAGGTATTCCTTTCAGGGATGTAATGATAGTAGAAGGAAAAAAGAAGGCTATAAAAAGGACAGAAAAATCACAGAGGAAGAAAAAAGGATGAACCTTATTTATTTATGTCTCATTCCACCAATGAGAAGTTAATATTCTTGAAATCCTTTCCTTCACTTAATATTTTAGTTTTGGGTTTGTCTTATGCCCCCATACCCCATCTCAACCCCATCCCCAGTAGTGAGGCTCTCTGCCTTTATTAGGAAAGGTGGATTGGAAAGTTACAGAAATACTCCCTTCTCCCCTAAAGTCAAGTCATTCAAGCCCAGAAAGAGAGCTGTGGCCACAGAGCCAGGCTATCTGGACTTATAAACCCAGTCACAAGATGGAAAATGAGAATGGCAAAATTCCAGTCCATCCCTACCCCTAGGCCAAGTGCACACATACAGCAGCACACTTTTATATTTGTTGGTATATTCCCAGAGTCCATCACAGTATAAATACACTGTAAATATTTAATAATTACTCAATAATTAAATAATACCTCATACCTAGCAAAGGAAATGCTCAGTGAATGCATTAAAATTTACAGAATCTTCTAAATTTAAGTTTACTATTTTTTTAAATAAAGAAATCACCAAGAAATGCTTATATTTCAAATTGGACTGATACCATTTTATACTTTTAATACTGTTGTATCACTAAAAACCAAAGGTGAAATTTAAAATAAAAATATATGCTTTTAAAAAAATACTATTTATCATATTTATTTTTAAATATTTAATGTGATTCAAATTGTTCAAATATTATTTGATACTGCTATGGTAATCCATTTAAATATTTACTAAATTGTTAGCTATTACGAGTTTATTTTTTATTTTAGTTGCCACTATCTTAGTGCAGGAACTATGCAGGTTAACATTTCTAAAAGAGACAGGGAAACTAGCATCCTACGCTTACAGCATTTCATTATCATTCTCAGTAACTTTATTTCGCATCCATCTTTGTGAAATCTATAAACTGAGATGTTTACTACTCGCCCTATCAAAGCCCTTAGAGGAGGAGAAAGAGATGATTAAATAAACTATACATAATTAATTTTAGATCTTAATTTCATTGCCTTTCCCAAAATAAATTTCCAGAAGTGTTTCCAAAGAGCATGAACAAATATTTTTCACCACTTTTGAATTTTAACAAATAGTAAAGCGGGCAAAATGTTAACTGAAAAGGGATAGACAAAGGTGGAATTAGCAGGAATAATCAGTAATTCATATAGTCAACAGTTCAATGAATAATGACCTTTAGCTAATTTTTAAAAGGTTACCTAGGACATCTGTATGTTGACAGCAGTGAAGTATAACTGTAAGAACATTCTGTACCAGAAATTGTATCTATTCTGTCTACTAAAGGAAAAAAAAAATTAGCCTCCAAAATATAAATATATGCAATAATATATTTGCACTCAAAGACACTGGATGAATGAAGAAACTTACTCTCTTATTGCTATATATTTAAATAAATGAAAATAACTCATATTACTATTCAAATGTAGTATTACAAATATATTTGCTAATTTTGTGTACAATTTTTATAATTTGTATTATTCATAAAAAAGTGAATACAAAACAAATTACATACTACAGGAAAATGTGCTAGCTCAACGGAATCAATTAGTATATTTTGAGGACAAATTTATACAATATGTTATTTTGGATGTGCTTCAAGAAAAATGAATCACACTTCAAAACAGAAATCCTTTTCAATAGTAAATGAAATCACTTATAATTGTTAAGCTTATTAGTAAGCTAAGAACAATACTACTTTCTTTGTAAAAATTTCTTTATCATGTCAAGATTTTCATTGCCTTTCTTATGTAAGAGCATTTCTGACACATTTGGTTGGCACCAAACATTTCAAACCTTAGTTTTAAGAACTGTCAAAAACTGTATTAAGATCATCCTTATAGACCCATAAGAGATAGCAGAGAGCTCTTAGCAGATTAAAACTGTGGTAGGTCAGAATAGTGACATTAGAGGCTGCTATGTCACTGACCCAGTGTGAAGCAGGAGGAGATAGGATCTGCATTATAACAGCTGTTTATCAAAGGACAGTAAGGAAGTGAGACCTCCAGAGCAGCATCAGAGAGTTAATTAGAAAAGTCACCTTGTGAGACAAAACGAGGAATGGAACTCATTCAGTATTTCTGAAGCAGTAAAACTATAGGGAAATGAAGGGATTGAGGAAAGATAAGTAAAAAAATGAGAGAGAATAGTGCAGGTATGCTAGAAGGGAAGATGCAAGACAAGAAAAAGCATAAGGGAAAACTGATGTTCTCAGCAAGCAAGGGTTATGAAAATAAAAATCATAAACTTTAAGATTTCAGTCTTGGTTAAAAGTAAAATAAATTATATATCACAGGCTATTTAATAAATCTCGCCAGCCAGGCACAGTAGGTCGTTCCTGTAGTCCCAGCTACTCGAGAGGCTGAGGCAGGAGGATCGCTTGAGCCTAGGAGTTTGACATCAGCCGGAGCAACATAGCAAGACTCTATCTCTAAACAAAAAAGGGAGAGGAGAGGAGAGGAGAGGAGAGGAGAGGAGAGGAGAGGAGAGGAGAGGAGAGGAGAGGAGAGGAGAGGAGAGGAGAGGAGAGGAGAGGAGGAGAGGAGAGGAGAGGAGGAAAAATAAATCTTGCTACAAATGAATCCTACAAGTATGGTGAATGTTCAGTGTAATTGGGGTAAAGGATGTTTATAGTTCATGACCACAGGATCACAGTGAACAAAAAGCATGGCTAAGTGACAGGACAGGTTGGAAAGAATGTTACTTAAATATTCCCTTTACTGAAAAAGAACAGTAAGTTACCCTGAATCTTTAACACTAATTTACAAATTCCTTCCTGGGATATTCAATATTAATTACAAAATTGCTGTTAGTCTTCTAGGAATGACAGCCCTTCCATATTAAAGATGCGAATAATGTTAAAGATTAAAAAATATTATGTTGTTAATTTAAATGAAAGAATTCATTTTATGTAGAAATGGAATTTGTTTATTTACATTATAAATTCACTCACTGTCCCTGTGTTAGATGACCCTATTACTTATAAACTGTGCCACTTTTTCTGTTTTTTTTTTTTTCAGAAAATCTCAGACCTTTGGATACAGTTTTCTCATAGTAGACTTTAAAGAAATGATGCTCCTAGCAGACTCAAATCCAATAAACATCACAAATCCTGCTTTTTAAATAGGGCTACAGTTAAACATGAAACTTAAGCTTTATAGGAATTATCTACTATATTTTTAAATATAGTATTTTATAATTATTTATGTGATGCTATAGGCCTGCAGTCCCCAACCCCTGGGCTGTGGACCAGGACCTGTCCCTGGCCTGTTAGGAACTGGACCACACAGCAGGAGGTAAGCAGTAGGCAAGAGAGCCAAGCAAAGCTTCATCTGTATTTACAGCAGCTCACATCATCCGCCTCCTGTCAGATCAGCAGCAGCATTAGATTCTGCATTATGGTGACTTGTTTAATTATTTCATTATATATTACAATGTAATAATAGAAATAAAGTGCACACTAAATGTACTGCGCTTGAATCATCCCCAAACCACCCCTCTGCAAATCCATGGAAAAAGTGTCTTCCATGAAACCGGTTCCTCGTGCCAAAAAGTCTGGGGACCCCTGCATAGACAACTCAAAGTTAGGAAATTGAAAGTTTAACACTGTCACCCTTGGACTTCAAGAAGAATCATATGAAGGCTACCACAGCAGCAAAGTCCTGGCTCACTCTCTTAAACTTCTGACCATAGGAGAAAGGAGGAGTCAAGTGGGAGTTAATTAGCTCAATAAATCATCCGTAACTGTTTATTATCTATCTCCTAAAAAATAGGCTGGCATAAAAAAGCAGAAGCTACTTGAAAGAGGTAAATGCGGTTTCCAAAAAGCAGGAAGGGGAATGTTGATGGGAGAAGGCATATAACTCAGAAAAGAATTAGTTTAAAATGATTACTCAATGACAAAATACAATGGATATTACATAAATATATAAACCTATTTTTTGAGTCAGAAGGAACACAGTAACAATTACTTCTTATAAAGTGCATAACATTCTATCATGACTATAACACTGTCTTAAACGTTATTTCCCTTGGGGCCTAGCAGAACTGACCAATACTAAGATTCTACTAAACTAAGTAATAATTTGTGGGGAAAAGAATTTACTAAATAACACTCTGTGACCAGAAAGAACAAATGAGCTAAGCATACAAACCTTACTGCAGTATTAAGAGAGGTCTTTGAACAAGAGACTCCTCTAGTCTCTCTAGTAATAAGTGAAACTACAGAAATATAAAATATCAATTAACATAAGCAGCACATCAAAAGGTCTAACTCTGCACAAAATTAAGTTTTGCAACTCTAGACAGACAATGAGAACATGCACTTTAAATGTATTTCCTGGGGAGAATGCATAGATGCAAATTCATACTTGTTTCCTATGCCTGTTGACATGATGCATATTGGCAGGCGAGTAGAGATGTTGGTTCTTTTGGGGTAGAGTACTAGAAATTAAGAGAATGAATTATGTATAGGGAGCCAAGGCACTATAACCTAAAAAACAGAACCTTTTTAGTTATATATAATTATTAAACTAGTGCTAATACTATTACTAATAGTTATATGTAATATTATTTCAATTGCTCTTTGCAAAAATCTGAAGGTGCAGTAAAGATGGTAATTCTTTTTATTCCCATTTTGCAAATGGTGACATAAGTACAAAGACACAGTGACAATCCAAAAACATGGTAAGTGACACATGGCAGTGATTCCAGATCTTCTGACTCCAATCCTAGAATTCTTCCCACAATATCAGTGTGTTCCCAAAAATGAGATTAATGACATTGGTAGTACAAAAGCAAGGCATTAAATTACAATGAATTATATACTAAAACCTTACTCCATTTTCAATTCTCTTTAAAATCATTTTGATATGTCAAAGAGAAGGTCACAGTCTTTACCAACTGTATCACTTAATAATCTCACTTCTTAAGGGACAGTAGGCCTCAGTGCCAGGTCCTGTGAAGCAGGAGCAGCTAGCTAAATCATATAAATATTATTTCATTTTTACTATATTCAATTTTATGTTTAGCTTAATTTATGATAAGAGATGTTGGTTTTTCATTTTAGGTATACATTTTTTTATTTTACAACAAAATTTGTTTTAATTCATTTAAGTAATTTTATAGAAAACTATTAAGTAAAAAAAGTAACAATATTGTAGATGTTAGATAAAGTAAAAATGTCATGCATGAGGCAGTTTGCAAAAGATTGAACATTAGAAAATACTTCCCTGCATATCATACACTATTAATCATACTCTTAATAAAGACATCAGCAAAAGACTTTCTACTTTAGAGAGATTTACATTTCATGCATGATTTAAAACAGAAATTATTATTTCATTGAATCAATTATTATTCACCTAAATCCCTAAAAATAAATGAGTAGCATCCATAATACTACTATAGCAACGATAAGGTTGATTTTGAAGCAAACTGCTAGCATATCACCTACTTTTTAGCAGCATCACATTTTATTGATCTCAGCATTTTTATAAAAAGCCTACTTATATATAAATACAGTTTCATAAAAGAGTCTGATGATGAAGAAATAATCCAAGTAAAATATGGTTGCCTCCTTTATGATCACACTTTCTGCTGTTCCACTTCCCGGGGATAATGACTAATCATAGGATGGCATGCATTCCTCTAATCCCCTACCAATAAATTCACTCTTATGTATATATCTGTCTGTACTAACCAAGAGAGTTAATACTAACTGTCACAACAGACAACATCCAAGTGATAACTCCTAAGCTACCTATCTCACTAGAAGGCCCTGGTTAACAGAAGCTTCACCACGTTGTGGTTGTACCATCCTGGTGTAGCCATCGAGGAGCTGAGAGATCATACAGGCGTACTAGCTCCTAAATGGCTTGGCTCACAAATAATGTCACTTTTGCTCAAAACCCACTATTGAGAATATGCCACAGGGCCCAACAAAAATATAGAGGAAAAAACATAGGTAAGCATTTTATGTCTCTGATGCTCTGATATATATTTTATAGAAGAGTACACACAGTATAAGAACCATGTGAAAGATGTGTTTTCCTACTACTTGATTTTCTTTCCTTACTACATCTTGGAGCTCTCTCCAAGTGTATGTGTGTCTGCATGCACATGCATGCACAACTACTTTTAGTGGTTTCAGAGTACACCACAGAATAAAGCCTAACTTATTTAACTATTCCACTATTAATGAACATAGTGAACTAAGTTCTCATTTACATATAGATCTGCCTACTTATCCCTGGTCTGATACCACTCAGTTTTTATTATTATAACTTTGTAATATCTTCTCAGATTAGATTGTATACCAAGTCCTTCCCCTACTGCTATCCTGTTTTGGCCAAATTTTCTTGGCTATTTTTATGTATATTCTTTTCCATGAACTTTTAAATCAGCTCTTAAACTTTTAGGAAAACTCTGCTAAGTGTTTTAGTTGTATTATATTGAAATCATGCATTCATTCAGGACAGGAATGAATTCTTTATAATACTGAGTCTTCACATGGAGAAATATAACTGTCTTACCATATAGCCTTTGTAGCAAAATGCTCATTTTAAAATTTAGGCCTTAATGGCCTTTCATATGTGAGTTATGTATTTCACCCTAGATCACTGGTTAAGAGTGAGGTATTATGAAGATTAATGATAGATTTCAAAGTAGTATGGTAAGCAGAATTCTAATTAATGCCCTCTCCTTAATGAAGATTAGAAACTAATTCATGTAACCTGTAAATATGATGAGAAATCCCTCCCATGATTATGTTATGTTATACAGTGCAGTTGACATTAAAATAGAGTAGGCCTGATCTACCCTCATGAATTCTTGAAAGTGGAGTACTTCTGTGGTTGATGGCAGAAGTCAGAGAGTCAAAACATGAGAAGGCCTCATTGTTGCTTTGGAGATGGAGCAACAATGTTATCATTGCTTTGAAGACACAGGGGCCACAAAAGAAGTAATACCAGCGCCTTCCAGGAGCATGGAGCAGATCCCACCAAACCAGTAGCAAGAAAACAGAGACCTCAGTCCTACAACTGAAAGGAAGGAAATGAATTATGCCAACAACCTGAATGAGCTTGGAGTGAATTCTTCCCCAGGACCTCTGAACAAAAACTCAGTGCAACAGACACATTAATTTCAGTCTTGTGAGACATGGGATGGAGAACTCAGCCAAGCCTACTTAGACTTATGAACTACAGAAATTGTGAGATAATAAATGGGTGTTGTTTTGACCTACTAAATTTTTTGTAATTTCTTACACATTAAGAAAAAACTAATCCATCTACGTAGAGTGCAAAGGAATTGCTACCACTGTTCTGCACCTCCATGAGTTTTCAGGACTCCTCAGGGAAAAGGAAATACATTCAGAACCACCTCCCCTTTACTTTTACTCTCATTGATATTCCCTAATTAAGATTGACATATATACCAACCTAAATCCTTACTTTCCCGATAAATTTTAAGGCTTTGGTAAAATAGAAGGATAAGGACATTTTGAATATTTAAGGTACAAGTAAATTGAAAACCAAAAATATCAAACAACAAGAAGAAATCTCAAAGTCACTGAGTAAAGCGCTTAATGAAAACTTAGGAGAATAACTATTATCAAACCCTAGAATCCAAAATCTATTTAACAAGGGGTCAGGCTATATATGATAACCATGGTTATTTCAGTATTTTATCTAAATATATGCAGTGACTACAATGTTTACAGGAGAATTCAATATTTTGATAAAACAGGAATTAATCCACAATCTCAATTCCACTAGCACAAATTGCTCTACTGCTGACCTTCCTGCCTCTATGTGAAAATGTAATTTAATGCATAATATATTAAATTTCTAAAACTTTTCATACTCTAAGAAATATTAAATTATTCATATTCTTAAAGCAGTTTAGAGAAATCTAAACTAATATATGGCTGAATTATATAATTTTAAAAAAGTTATCTTAAAAGAAAATTTATAATGATACTAGGATGACACGACTGAAAATAAAATAAGTTTCACTTTTTTGTCTGTATGCTTCTATACAATTTGAATCTTTTTAAATAAAATGTGTTACATTTAGCACTTACATGAAATTTTTAAAACAAAGTATAAATAAGGTAAAGCAAGAGAAAAGTAGTAAATATGAAAGATAATGATTTCTATTTCAAGAGGAATAAGAATAACATTAAGTTTTAGAATATGAAAAAGTTAAAGGAAAGTAAAAAGAAGGAGAAATTGAATTGAAATAATTTAAAGATA
>VBSM01003204.1:52836007-52970789 GCA_008086735.1 Cheirogaleus medius | reverse complement strand
TAGGTGGTATCTCATGTGGTTTTGATTTGCATTTCTCTGATGATTAGAGATGTTGAGCATTGTTTTTAAATGTTTGCAGGCCATTATTCTGTCTTCTTTGGAGAAGTTTCTGTTCATTTCTGTTGCCCATTTCTTGATGGGGTTGTTTGATTTTTTCTTGTTAATTTTTTTAAGTTCTAGATAGATTCTTGTTATTAGACCTTTATCAGAAGTATAGAAAGCAAATATTTTCTCCCATTCTGTGGGTTGTCTATTTGCTCTAATGATAGTTTCCTTGGCTGTGCAGAAAATTTTTAATTTGATCAGATCCCATTTGTTTATTTCTGCTGCTGTGGCAATTGCCTAGGGGGTCTTCCTCAAAAATTCTTTGCCTAGACCGATGTCTGATAGGGTTTTCCCAACATCTTCTTCTAGGATTCTTAAGGTTTCATGCCTTAGGTTTAAGTCTGTTATGCATCTTGAGTGAATTTTTGTGAGAGGTGAGAGGTAGGGATCCTGCTTCATTCTTCTGCATGTAGCTAGCCAGTTTTCCCAGCACCATTTATTGAAGAGAGATTCTTTTCCCCATTGTATATTTTTGTCTGGTTTATCAAAGATTAGGTTACCGTATACTGAAGGTTTCATCTCTGGTATCTCAGATCTATTCCAAATATCAATGCTTCTGTTCTTGTGCCAATACCAGGCTGATTTAACTATTATTGCTTTATTGTACAGCCTGAAGTCAGGAAGACTGATGCCTCCCAGTTTGTTTTTGACTTAGTAAACAAAAGTTATTATTGCTCTAACTACCAAGGTGTCCCTGCACGTTGATGGGACAAGTTTCAGTAAATTGACAGTTGCTGGGAAAGGCTAGCCACCTAAAATCTATTTACTACCTGTCTGTCAAGCTCCCCAGAACCTCACAACAGAAGATGATTCCTTTCAGCCAATGCTTTGCCCATTCCTAAGCACTATGGTTTATAATGTGAATTGGATGAGGGAGTTACCTTCCATGTTTTACCATCTACTTATATCTTTGCAAAACTAGTTTTCCTGCAAAAACAACACAGTTCTGATGTGGTCAAGAAAACAATAATTTTGTTTTGTGAGTAAGCTCCATAATCACAGGAACAATGTCTGTTTCTTCCTTACCACTTATCACAATTGCTGTTACCTAGTAAATCCTTAATAAAGATTTGATGTAAAAAAAGAAGCAAACACAAACTAAAATATGACAAGTTGCTCTGAGCTCCCAGGGGGGAAAATATCACACAAGCAAATGGCACACCAAGGGAGAAGGACATAAAGAAAAGACAGTTAAGAGATCTAGGACTATTCTTGTCTTAGTCTGTTTGGGCTGCTGTAACAAAATACCACAAAAAGTGGGTAACTCATAAACAACAAAAATTTATTTCTCATAGTTCTGGAGGGTGAGAAATCCAAGATCAAGGCAGATTCAGTTTCTTATGCGGCCCTGCTTTCTGGTGTATAAACTGTACTTCTTGCTATGTACTCATGTGGTGGAAGGACCAAGGGGTCTCTCTGGGTTCTCTTTGGTCAAGGTGCTAATTCTATTCATGAGGGATCCACCCCCATGGCCTAATCATGTCCCAAAAGCTCAACCTTCTTATACCATCACTTTCGGAGTGAAGATTTCAACATATGGATTTTGTCCCCAAAGAAACACAAACATTCAGACTATAGCAATTCCTGAATAAAGCAGTTTTATTTTTCCTTACTTCATGACTTTCTTATTTAATAGCTCCACACATATGCTATTACACAAGAATAAAATTAATTGGAATTCTAGAAACTAAAATTCTACCATGAAAGGGCTGCTTCCAAAGAAGTAAAAAGATGAGGCTCTTTATGCACTGACAACAAATTAGATAATTACTCAGATGAAGAATACTTTTACACTAGCAGAGGTAGATGATGCTTTGAAGCCAAGGACAAATGATTAAAGATATGGATCAAAAACTGTTGATGACTAACTTTGTGCTGAATTAATGACCAATTAGGCTTACAGACAAGTCTTTATAAGATGGCTGGTTAGGATATCTCAAATGGTCAAAAAAAAAAAAAAGTGCTCCCTAAAGTAAGTTATCCAATGAGTACATGTATGCAATATGTAGGGTTCAATTCGATATTCATCTAAATCACAAAATAGGTATAATAAAGTACTATTAAAAACTACTCAATATATTTCTCATGGTTGCTTCTTATAATCACACTTTGAATATTCAGCCCCTTACCTACTCAGTGGTTCAAAACAGTCTTCAATAAATTTACTACTCTTTCATTTCAAATTCTTCTATGAAGTATGTGATTTTTTAAAATAAAACAAAGCCTATTAATATATAATCTGTGAATGAGAACAGTGTTTGCTTCCGGGATTGGGGGATGGGGAGGACAGAGATTGGGAAAAGGTAAAGGAAACTTTCTGTGTTGATAAAATGCTGTGTTGATATCTTGATCAAAGTGCGGGTTACATGGATACAAGCACTTTTCAAAACACATTTACTTGTATCAACTAAGACCTGAGCATCTTACTGTAAATAAGTTATGATGACACTACTGCATTCTAGAATGGGTAACAGAATGAAACCCTGTCACAATAAATAAATAAATGAATAAATAAATAAATAAAATCTTACTAAAAATTATAGGCAAAAATGTATATAAAATATTTCTACTTTCTCTACCATACATAAAACACATTTATGGAATGTAATTGCAAACTGAGATTATACATTTTATTTTATAATGCCCAGATAAGTGATTCACTTAGGGTGTGTACATATGTCTGTATAGAAAGTAGGGTGTTTCCCCTCAAAAAAGTGAACAGTAATTTATTAAGTTTCTCATAATGATGTGTGGACACAATAAAATAATAAAACATCTGTGGGAGTAATGACTAAGAATATAATTAAAAACAAAGATTGTTCAAATTACTGTTTTAACATAAAATGTATCCTTTTTTAATAAAGCAAAATAATTACTGAATTATATTACTTTGCTTAAGGGAAAAAATGATTATAATCCAAGACATTCAATTTATTTGCTACTGTATACAAATCACTAAAAAGGAATATTATTAGTTGCTATCAATGGTAAGTCTTCTAAACATCAGAGTTGCCTATTTATAATTTAGTGTCTTTTACTTTTTAAAATTCAGATGTTTCTGTTGATAGTGCTAGCAATAGTCTTTTCTTTTTTGCCAGTAGACATAAGATAAAGCAAATGAATTTAGATACTTATAAAATGTAATCAATTCACTTTCTTTAGTAGCACAGTTAATTCCTACTGTTTAATTTTAATACTTTATATTAGAGCAAAGTATTTAGGATTAAATCAGTTTTTCCACTTACACAGCTCAAAAATACATTATAGTAACTATCAAATAATTGATATAGATATGCCATGACTTTGAAGATAATTTCAGTGATTTGTATAACTAAAATAATTTAAATTACTATTCAAATGATGATAAATGACTAATAAACTATGAAGTTTTACATGTGGCCAGAAATTTAAATTATATAAGACTTCTTTTAACTAAATGTATTATCTTGAAAAGCAGTTATAGAAAATAGAATCAGCAACTTAGGTAAGAAAAAAAGCTGGAGAAAGTCCAAAAAAGAGTTATATGAATTACTGAATGATTGTGGAACAGCTTAACAAAGAAAGCCTAAAATAATTTGGGTTAGTAGAGAACAGAAGGCTGGGGTGGAAATTAATAATAGTCTTTATTGAAATGGGTGAAGTAATACTATGGGAACACAGACCTTCGGTACTCTCTGTCCATTGAGAAAAGGATCTAAAAGATAAACTCAAGTACCAACTGGAAGGACTATTTAGGCCCTAAGAGAAATTATCTTTGCAATGTCAAGACTTTAGAGCCTAATAACCAAGATGGCTGTAAAATCCATATCCAAATGTTTAGCCACAATAGAAATTACTAAAGATGGTCATTATTCTAACACATAAGTAGTAATTGTGTGCGCCATGTCCATACACTTTTGCCTACCCCTTACCACTTTAATGTACACCACCCCAGCTTCTCACTACAGCACTTAAGTTTCTTTTGCCTAAGAGACTTCTTAGCCCCTTAGCATTATCTTGGCCTATGTGCATGTCAACCAGCAATACCAGGAAATTACTCACTCCTATGAGTATTCACTGCCCAGGACTGACAGGAATCAGTACATAAATACCCTAGGCTTCCTCACCTCTCCAGTGAGATAACTCTGAGATGTGGTGTAGCACTGGCTCCCCAGATTTCTCCACTGTGATCTGTTTCCAATTATTCATGTTGTAACATGTATAATAATAAAATATGTATTGAATAAAGCCCCTCTTTACCTCACTTTCCAAATATCCTACTAGTATTTCCAGGGATCGCCTCCCCAATAAACTACTTGTACTCAAATCTTTGTATCAGAGTCTGCTTCTTTAGTACCCAAACCAAGACAGCATATATGCCATTTCCATGTAATACCTGTCCTCTCATATACTTAATAATTTCTTAAATAGTTCTTCAATTTGTACTAAAATTTCTTGAAAAACCTTCATAACAAAAAGAAATCCAAAATGAGTAACTTCCAATCTTTTGTTGTTATAATACAACACTAAAAATAAATAATAATATCAAAACAGCTATTTAATACTAGCCAGCTATTGTTGCCTGTTATCTCTAAGTCTGAATTCTGCTTTTTTTTTTTAAAGTATGTCAGGGAGAATGGGGGAAGATTAGCAAATATTCGTGAGGTATTACAGATATGCTACACCAAACTGACCTCACTGACTACTCCAAGTGAATGAGAGAAAATGGAAGCGGGAATAATTTCCTCACTCTGTGATTCAGTGTTTTTTTAAAGCTTTCCCAGAAGCCCACTGTATCAGCTTAGGCCACCTAAAATCACTTCACATTCCAATAGAATATACATTGCATACTTTAGAAAATATTAAGCTACTGAATACATAACCCTGAGAAAGTAAAATCACAATTCCACTCAGAAAAAATTATTAGAGTTCTCTCAATATTCTTTGACCTCTACATAATTTAAGAAAATTGTTAAATAGAGAATTAGAAATTCTAGTCCTAATTTCCTGCATGGGCGCAGCCAAATCACTTTATATCTTTGGGCCTCCATTTCCTCAACCCTAAAATAAGAAAGTCAAAATAGATCTGTGTTTTCTCTTCTGTTCTCCTTTTGGCCCTTTCAGGCACAAAATGGGTGGGAAAAGTGAAGCTCTAGGTCTCCCAACCATATTCCTCCAAAGAAGTTCAAGTAAGATCAGTTATATATTATGGCCTCTTTGCTAGAAGGAGGAAAAAAGGGTGAAAGAGTGAAACAGAGGAGGAAGAAGTGGAGAAGAAAGATTAGGCGAATACAAAAAAAACTGACTTTAAAAAATGTATTTAAAAAATACAGGCACCACTTTTCACCTATTAGAGTGGTTACTATCAAAAAAGAAAAAGAGAAAACGACAAGTGTTGGTGAGGAAGTAGAAAAACTGGAACCCTTGTGCATGGTTGGTGGTGATATAAAATGGTGCAGCTGTTATGGAAAACAGTATAGCAGTTTCTCAAAAAATTACAAATAGAATTACCACAAGATCCAGCAATTCCACTTCTGGGTATATACTAAAAGAAGTGAAAGCAGGGTCTGAAAGAGATATTTAAACACTCATGTTTAAATTGTATAACTGTTCACAATAGCCAAAAGTAGGAGCAACCCTAGTGTTCATCAAAAGGTGACTAGATAAACAAAATGTGGTATATCCATACAATGAGGTATTATTCATCATTAAAGAGGAAGGAAATTCTATATCTTCAACAAGCACACTCTGAGAGACAGTGATAAACGAGAGCTAAGGCTTAACTCAACTTCCCCACAGCCACAGGGTGATTTCCCTAGTCACCAAGGCAGTGCACATATTCTGGGGTTTCCCTTACCTTTTCTGTAAGTTGTATCAAAACACCCACTTAAGTTCCTTCATTTGTACCATTCCTTCAAATAAAGAAATCTGGTACCCTCGAACCCCCCAAAAGGGAATTCTGATACATGCTACAACACAGACGAACTTTGAGGATATTATGCTAAGTGAAATAAACCAAGCACAAAAAGACAAATACTACACAATTCCACTTATATGGATAACTAGAGTAGTCAATTTCGTAGAAACAAAAAATAGAACAGCAGTTATCAGGGCAAATGGGGAGTTGGAATGGGTATAGAATTTCCGTCTTGCAAGATGAAAAGAGTTCTGGAGACTGGTAGCACAGCAATGTGAATGTACTTAACACTACTAAACTGCACACTTAAAAAATGTTAAGATGGTAAATTTTATGTTATATGTATCTTATTACAGTTTTTAAAATACAGGTTTAAAAGAGCCCACCAGACTAGATGACATTTAAGATCTCTTCTAGCTCCATAGTCTTCGAATCAGCATTAACAACAATTATGTAATTTATTATTGTCATAATTCAAGGTTCATGAACAAAATTAGAGCAAAAAAAGTTATTTATCTACATATGTAAATAGTATCTACAATAGCTGCCGTATGTGTATTATAACCATTAATCTCTAAGATCTAAGTAATGAGTTTTGGTGACTAATACTGATTCATGCTCTCTACAGAAATTCACTAAAGTATTACCTAAATGTTCAAAATCTTAAGATCAGATAGAAAGTTCTGCAGATTAAGGATTGCTATTAATCTCTCTCTAAAGCTGACACCTCCACTTTGAAGGTCATTAACTCCCAGTCAGAATGATGAGCAATTTCTTCTGGGCTCCCACAATGTACCTTATAGCAGTGGTCCCCCACCTTTTTGGCACCAGGTACTTGGTTTCATGGAAGACAATTTCTCCATGGACAGAGGTAGGGGTGGTTTCAGGATGATTCAAGCGCATTATATTTATTGTGCAGTCTAACCTCCCTGCTAGGGATAATCTGTATTTGCAGCCACTCCCTAGTGCTAGCATTACTGTCTCAGCTCCACCTCAGATCATCAGGCATCAGATTCTCATAGGAGTACGCAACCTAGATCCCTTGCATGTGCAGTTTACAGTAGCGTTCGTGCTCCTATGAGAACCTAATGCTGCCACTGATCTGATAGGAGGTGAAGCTTATGCAGTGATGCCAGCGAATAATGGGGAACAACTGTAAATACAGATGAAGCTTTGCACGCTCCCTTGCCACTCACCTCCTGCTGCTGTGTGGCCTGTTTCCTAAGAGGCCACGGACTGGTATGGTCACAACTGCAGCCTTATAGCGTTCTCATGGTCAAACCTGTGTCACGATGAACTGTACACATGTCTGCCACTTCACCTTCATTCTGAGCCCCAGTGAGTAGGACCTTACCATGCCATAGCTTACCTGCCTTGTCTAGTTTTGTCTGTGACACACTACAGCCACCATGTTTATTTGATTTCAATTAGCATAGCATCTACTCATAAATGTGCAGTTATCTCAATAAGATAATAGGATAATAAGATTTCTAAAATTAAATAATTCTTATCTCATTATATTGTAGTATTCTATTTATTTCTTAATGAAAACATATAACTTCACTTATGTTAATTTATCATTATGAAATTTTCTTTGTTCTTATTCTCCTTGGTTTTAACTTAAAATTTTAAAAGATTAGCTATACCTATCTAAGAGTATTGTAAAAATCTATTTAATTAGACACAAATTAGGTACTAACTGGTTTAAATAAAAGTAGAAATGGAAGAATAATGAGTTATCTGTGGGCAAATATATTAAAATATATATAGTTGGCAATAAGCACATAAAAAGATGCTCAACATCAATAGTCATCAGAGAAATATAAATTAAAACCAGAATGAGATATCACTGTATAATTCTCTTAAACAATTAAAAAATTACAACTACTGGCAATACCAAACTTGGCAGAGATGTCAAGCAACCAGAACTCTCATACATTGCTGGTGAGAACATAAAGTGGCACAACCACTTTGGAAAATAGTTTGGCAGTTTCTTCTAAGGTTAAACAAATACTTACCATATGACCCAACAAGTCTACTCCTAGGTATTTACCCATGGGAAATAAAAATTTATGTCCAAAGACTTAATATATCAACGTTCAAAATTAGAGACAACACAAATGTCCAACAATAGATGAATGGATAAAAAAACTGCAATATATATTAGTATAATGGTATACTATTTATCAACAAAAAGGAATAAGCCACTGATACACACAATAATATGGATGAACACCCAAAACACTATGGTGAGTGAAAGAAGGCAGACACAAAAGATTATACACTATATGATAACATTTATTTGAAATTCTGGAAAAGACAAAGCAATCTAAGTGACAAAAAGCAGATTGTATCTTTTCAGAACTGGGATGGGGGAAGGGAAGTATTGAGAGCAAAGAAGTAAGAGGGAACTATTTGGGGTACGAAAATTTTCTGTATTTTAAATGTGTTGGTGTTTATACAAGCATATATATTTGCCCAAACTCTTAAAACTATACACTTAAATAAGTGGATTTTAATGCATGTAAATTATATCTTTTCCTGGAAAGTTATACTTTGGTAAGCAATATTTTAGTTCAGTAGTTTCCAGACTTTTTTGATCATTTTCCCTTCTTAGTTAAAAAATGTTTACTTATAAATTATATACATGTTCTATTATATTAATAGAAGTATATACTTTACGAAACATACAAAAATAAGAATTACAAAATAAAGAACTAAAGATCAAATATTTAAATATCTTGTTAAGTGAAGCAACTTCATTAGCTTATCTCCTAGCACAATATATAGTTAGGTGAGAGGTTCATCACTGAAGATAGTGGACATAAACCCAAATGTCAAAAATATTATTATTATTTAGAACTTTTAGAACCAACATCTTATTGAGATAGTGACTATAATTTGCTATGTGACTGTTAAAGAATTGGAGAAGTACTCATTCTGCCATCTTATTTGTTTCTGCTTGCAATATTAGTGCTATCTTCAATCTGTAGGCTATATGTGCGAAACTTTTTAAGCCACTTATCAACATCATAAAGTTAGTTTAGTTAAAATTAGGTTATATAATCCATTAATCCACCTTGTTGAAAACAGAAGATGCAACAAACATCATTCAGGATGCCTCATTTGTACACAGGGTATGTATAATTTTCTATAACTTAGCTATATTTCTTATCTTTTGGTAAAAATAAATAGAAATAGAAATTCTAGTATTTCCTTCCCATACTCCAATAAATCACATACAAACCTAAGGTGTAAATACTCTACTCTGGATACATCAGATAGTGACCACTTATACTATTTAGAAATTATAGTGTTTAAATTGGATTGTGTGTGCATGTACATATTTAACACTACATATGCAATTAAAGTACTTTCAATTATTATCAATTTAGAAGGCAATTCAGTTATTACCTAGTTCACTCATTAATCCAATACACATTTATTGAGAACTTATTATGTGTCAGACATATAGTGTGTGCTAAGTTGGACTATAGTAGGAAGAAAGGGAGACAAAGTATCCAGATCATCAATATATAATGTAGTTTGGGGGAGCAACACTAATTACATAAATCAATTAAAACCACAATAATGAAACAGTGAGTGAGCGAAAGGTACATGGGGCTAGGAGAATATGTAACAGGGAGACTTGATCTAGTTTGGGGGATCAAGCGGGCTTCCCTGGGACCATGACTGCTGACTTTTAGTGTTTAATAAAATATTATTAAGACATGCACAAACATAAACTGAGATATAAACAATGATAGCTGTGGGACCAACTAGTACGATGAAGCTTTTTTTGTTTTTAATCTGCCTATGATATCATTTAGCCTTAATCATTTTCATATTAAGGCTGGTTCTATTCTTCCTCATTAGCCCAAGACAATTAAAGTAGTTCAACCTACCCCCAAAGAGACCATAAGAACTTATGAAAACACACTGCTATTGAGTGGTAGTCTCAGTAATAATGTGGTTATTCAGATAATCTAGATTCTATTCATAGTTGCATTATATTGTCTAAATAAACACACACACACGTATACTTGAGAATACATCCACATACCACACTTTGAGAAACACTGCCCTTTGCAGATATTTTCCTATCTCCAGTTCTAGCAGTGTCTGACGTACAAATCAATAATTTGTCCTCAAATCTGTAAAATGCTTTACAGTTTACAAGGCACTGTTAACACAGATTTTCTCATTTGATCTTTAAAACAATTATGGGTAAAATCATTTCTATTTCCAAGATAAGAAAACTAAGACTAGATGATACGTCTTCAAGGTACCAACCCCTCTAGAAAGTTTCTCACAATTGCCCAATCCCATCAACAAACTCACCTCCAAGTTATACTTGTGTTCCTCGTCTTTGCTCCCATATCCCATTCATGTATACTTCAGATATTACCATTTTCTATGCCATCTTCTGTTTACTTGCCAATCTCTTTGACCTAACCTCAAATTTCTTTATATCCCAGCACCAAACACAATTCATGGCACATAACAGGTGCTCTACCAGTGTTGGTCAAATGAGCTACTGTAATATAGTTATGGAAAGTGAAGATCAGAGAAGTTAAAGGGATTTGCTTAATGCCACATAACTTATAAGTAGCAGACCTGACATTCCAACTTACTCATAGCTACTTAGATCAAATTTAAGTCACTGTCCCTTTAGCTCATATAGCTAATATTTTAGGGCAATATTATTACTGCTTCATAAGAAATAGGACAAAAATCACATTCTTTTAACAGTAAAAGTATTACCAATCAAAACAAAGGTAAAAATATAATTTAAGCTCAAACATTAAAAAAGTTTTCCACACGTGAAATAAAGTGCCTACTGAGATTTAAAACAATTACTTAAGAACTATCTAATTAATTAGGATTGTCAGCAATGCTGGGTTTTTTTATTTTTTATTTTATTTCAGCATATTATGGGGTTACAAATGTTAAGGTTACGTATATTGCCCATGTCCCCCCTCCCCCCTTGACTCAGAGCTTTGAGCATGACCATCCCCCAGACGATGTACATCTCACTCATTATTTATGTATATACCCATCCCCTCCTCCCCCCTCCCACCTGCCGGATGCTGTTTTTATACTGAACTTTAAAGAGTATGGGTTTTGTTTATTATAAAAATATGATTCTCTAGATTGTATTTTTCCCTTGATAAAGTTCCTCAACTTCTTTGATGCACTTCTGCTTTGATGTTTTTTAATATCTAATTAAAATAAGTAGCTGAAGAAACACTAAATTTTTGTGAAATGTATTTATGAAATTGCTGGGAAAAAGAGTAATCATGAGTTTTAAATATTATAAATGTCTACCAGAGATCAATGAACCCACAGAAAATAAACACTTTAATGAACCTCAAAGTCAATGGAAAGCATTAAAAATAAGCACAGAACAAAAAGACAAAAAAAATTCCAAAAATCATTGGTAAAAAAAGCTTTTTGTAGAATAATTATATTATTAAGGGTCATAAACAGGACAGTAATCAATGATCTTATCAGTCCCATAAGAAAAAAAATCAGAAAAAATACTATTACTGGGAATTCAAGCTCAGGTTTGCTCAAAGTAAAATTAATTTACTTAGTATCACTTTCCGCAAACTTCAGAAATAATTTTGGTCTATCATTTCAATCTAAACATTTTATAGATTTGCATACAAAAAAAAATGAAACTCACATTAGTCTGTATTATCATTTAATTCTGCTGGTGATAAGATATAAAGTTAACTTGAGATTCATAAATGGGACAATGCCTCTTTACACCTATTGTATTAATGAGCACTTTTATTTAAGAATTAACTTCCCATCTTACATTTGAAGTACTATGTTTCCTTATATATAATTTTTTTCATTTCTCTTCTTGAATCCTATTTTTGATCCTAATCTTATTTTTAAAAAGCTGAAATTACTACAAATAAAAACAGACTGATTTAATAGGATCCAAAGCTGTCAATACTTAACAACCCAGACACACCAAATAATGAAGGTAGACAGAGAAAAAACATATGAAAAATCATGCCTTTGGTTAGCTATGCATATTTATAAGAAACAGCTTGACTCACTTATAAACTTGAAATAAAAAGCTACATATATTATTATTTTTTCAGTGTTAAGGTTTACTCTTTTAATCACCTGTTTAAATTACACTTCAAAGAAATAAAAAAATAATCTTACAAGGAAACATTTAAAAATTAAGATTATAAAAAGATGAAAAATTATACCTGTGTATTTAATTTAAAAATATGTATTCCACCTATTCCCCCATCCAGTAATTAATATGTCAATTATAATATGATTTGGGTGAGTTTCACTTTTTTAAAGACTAGTGATCAACTGATTTGATGAACCTGGTTTTCCTCAGAGGTTGGGGTAGAAATTGTTATCTGGGCCTTTAGACTCCTAGAATATATTGCCACTAATTAAAACAGAAAACAAAGCCACACCCTGTCCAATTATCATTTTTGAGTTTAGGATCCGATTTCTAATTTTTATTACTTTTGCCCCTTAGAACAATTTAGTTTGCATTTTCTAGCAATGAGGTTTTTAAAGTAGTCCAACTGTAACACCAATTCTATATACACGTGTGTTTTTAAAACAGCCCTTTAAAGTACCACCAATTCTTCATTGATATCTATTTTACATGTTATTCAGGCATATTTATTTATTTTCTTGACAGTAATTACCAAGACAGAAGAGTTGAAATCAAATGTAGAGAGAGTTGGGCAAAAAAACCTCAAAATTGATTTTCCTCTAGATATTTTTCTTTCCTTTAGTTAACACTGATTCACCAATGTGACAAAAAAAAAAGTAGTAGAAATTGGGGAACATTTTTGAGGAAACTCTTGTTGCTTTAGAGTATGTATAAGGTATATTAGAATATATATAAGGCAAACTTTCAGGTTTTATTTATTTAACATAAAATACTAAGTAAACACCATGGTCTATTAAATACAATGATAATAGTTCAAATTATCACTTAATTAACTTGCTTCACATTGGTAAAGTTACTTATTTTTAAGTGTTTTTCTTTTAATATAAGTTCAGAGTCTAGAAAAGTGGCAAGAATTATACAAAATATTCCCAGGTATCCTTTTCTCAGATTACTGCATGCTAACATTTTACTACATTGATTTTATCATTTTTCCCTCTTTTTTTTTTTTAAGGTTCTACATTTATTGATATTTACACTTAGGGTCTAAATTTAGATAGGGCATAGGAAGTTCAAGGTCTATTTTTAAATTTGCTAGTTATTTTACTCAAATAGCCCTTTATACCCCAGACACTCTTGTTTCCTTCACTAGTGTCGCTTGTGAGATTTTTCAATAATGCATTTTGATCAATAGAGCTAAAATTAATCCTTTTGGACATAAAGTATATTATGTTCTTTGCCATGGGACTGCCATATTTAATACTGCCATGTCAGGGGGCTTACACCACTTAACAGTTTATCCTGTTATAAATTATCAGACTGCTTTATCTCTGGGAATAGAGCTCAGGTTTCTGAAGTCAAATGACTTTAGTATGACTCTTGGCTAAAATAAATCATGGATGAAGGAAGATATACCAGTTAAACATCAGATTTAAGATTTAGCACTGGGATACTAGATAGCCAGGACAAAGAGGGTAGCTTTGATTTGCTCTAAATAAGATGTCTATCCATTCATAATGGCTGTAAGGAAAACGACCCATCAGAGCCTTTTCAGAAATGGCTTTGACTGATGTCAACACAAGTTATATCTTTGTTTTTTGCTTGTTTGTGTGAGGTGTTTTCCAGCAACCAAAAAGCCTGCTAAACAAATTCTATTAAGAGCTGTAACCATTTCAACACAAGTTTTTAAAGAAAATAGAAACTTATAACATGTATGTGTATTTCTAAAATCAGCCCTGGATAAAAAGAATGGCAACACAATTATTTTTCTGTGGATAGAAAAAATGTGTAAGTATTCCATGAAATTAACCTTATGATATGTTTAATACAGGTATAGAGCTTGAAGATTTTGATTAATAATTCCTCTGGCTACAAAAGAATCCATAAGAGTTGATTCTGAAACTGTGTTCCATAAATCTCTACAGGTTCCACAAAGGCATGTCAGGAACTGCTAACAGGGACAAGAGGAAGTTAAGTGGGCAAGGCCCAAGTCCTTTCCCCTCCACACACATAATGATTCAGTCACAGTATCTCAGTTTTTGTATTACTATATTTAGTATATTCCTTCAATACATATTGAGCGCTTACTACTTTGCCAAGTATTTACTGGTTGCATGAAAGTGCCTTTGAAAAAAAGAATCATTTGCTAAACAGATAATACAAATATGCCCCATTCCCAAAAGAAATGTAACATCAACCTCACACACATTCATTTTGTAATTACTGCCTTAGAGTATACTTCTCAACTATAAGCACAGGCTGTCAAGGCCAAATGACTATTATCCAAAGCAAGTTATTTAAATTCTTTTAGGCCCAGTTTCCTCACCCATAAAAGGAGGATAATACCTCCTTGCAGGGGTGTTTTAAGCTTTAGAAATAATAAGCCAGGCATTAAGCACAAAGAATGGCACATAACAGATGCTGAGTAAATGGTATCTTCTGTTATTATAATCTGTTGTTTCAACTGGACTTCTGACAGAATTAGAATGGTGGACAACTTCAAAATGACAGCTATTATTGAAAACTTAAATAGCTTATATTGCAGACTGAAATATGATCAGAAGCTCAAGATACGAAGATTTTTGTCCAGGTGTCACCAAACACTCCACTTCACCTCTCACCACTCACTCTTCCCACGCTCTCCTCCAGCCATATGGACTCTGTTTTAACTCCACAAACCCACCCAGTTCTCTCTTGGGCCAGGTCTTCATATACTTACTTTCCTCAAAAAACACTTCCATTTATTCCCCCACTGTTATCTCTATTCCTCAAATATCAGCTTAAAAGTCACTCTCTTTGGGAAAACGTCCTTGACCAGCTCATACTATAAATAACAATTTTGATTTGGACCTTAAAGTTTCTCTTTCTTTCAGACACTGATGGCAAACAGGCTCAGCTTTATATTGAGATCTATTAGGCTGAGGGTATATTTTTAGCACAAATAAAGAATTCCTCTGCTTTGGCAAGAGGGTAGATGCTCTGTTTAAATTATGTTTCAAATTGTTAAAATTGAATGTAAAACAGAAGTGCCAGTTATCCTAAAGTTTTCTGTTTTCTACTCATGTAAAAAAAAAAAAAAAAAACTTGATAGGACAGACTGAATTTTCCAAGCCAAAAAAAAAAGTATTAATGTTGGAATTGATAGGCAAATTAGATATTAATAGGAAACAAATTATACATCTGTAAGAAGAAAGCTATGGAGTCAACTAAAATAAGTCTATACAAAGTCTTACAAAGTAAGTAATTTGTGGGAGAAGAAAATTACCTGCGATTCAACTCTGGGATGTCCTTTGGAATAGTAGCACTAAAGGAATAGTTTAAGCCTCTTCTAATTAGAAACTGAAATTTGTATCAGGCTACCTAAGATATTAATATATTATTTTCACCTAAATTACTCTACTTGACCCAAAATTATTATATCTCATGAGCTGTATACAATATTGGAGGTATTCCTGATCTTTATTGAGAAAGCTTCTGGTAGTTTTTCTAACTACTGTGGTGACTACACTGGATGTCCACACAGAGTGGAAGACACAAATAACCACCCTTGCAGATCAGACAGAGTTTATGCTGGTTCTGATCTAGAGCCTAAGCCACTGTGACTCATAATCCAGTTCAATACCTGGAAGGAGGAACACATATTCTTGCTTAGTAAAGAAAATGAAAGCAGCATTAGTTTTAAGACTAACATAGCTAGAGGATGTTACTTGAAAATGATAAGAAAGAAAGATGGCCAGAGGCCAAATGTTACAGAAAAGGGGATAAAAAAAAAAAACAACCTTAAAATTTTCCATTAGAAGATCAAAGACTACAACTACTAATGCTATTACTACTAATAATAACACTGAAAATAATTTTTAAAAATATTGAATTTATTAAAGGCTTATTATAACCAGGTACTATCCTAAATTATTTAATAAATATATCACTCAATATTTTTAGCTACATATGAGCCAGATAGTATCGCTATTTTATAGATAAGGAAAACTGAGTCTCAGAAAAGTTAATAACAGGAACCGAGTCATATAAGTAGAAAGAGCTAGAGCCAGGAGTTGAACTCATGTCTTCCAACTATAATGCCCAGTCTTGACTTCCACAAAATCTCCTTCCCTTGATGAAGTAGCGCTCAAAGAAATAAAAGTGGAGGCTCAGAAGCCATAAAAGAAAAGAAGGATAGTCAACATTATCAAGTGTCAAAGAAAAATCCAGAAAGATCCTAAAGAATAATGTTGGATATGGTTCATCCAAAGTATCAATAGTTGTATGGGTAGCATCCAAATTCCATAGGATTAAGAACTGAACAGACAAAAGGGAAATGTAGTAGACAAGTACAGAAGTCTTTATCAGAAAAATTGGCAGTGAGGAAATACCTAAATAAATAAGTCCACTGAACAGGGAGAGAATGAAATCCTTGGGAAGGGACAGATGTGAAAGTACCATAAATGGGTCATCTGACTCAAACTCCTGCAGGGGGTTTTTGTGCAACACTGTTCCACATCCCTCACTTCCTAGGTCTCCTCCTTCCCCAAAACATATTTCTGCCTTATTTCCCTTTAACTCTTCCATGCTTTTCTCTACCAGAGATACCCTCTTCTAGTTTGTTGTTCTTGAAAATTCTCACTTTTCCTTTAGCCTGCAGCTCAAAAGTCACATCTTTGGTGAAGACATTATTGATCTTCACTCCCAAGGATAATCTCTATCTTTGTTCTTGAGGTACTCTGCATATCCAATTCCATAACAACATCTATTTTCTTCAAAAAGCTGGCTTCCTATCATCAGATACCATATCAAATTACCTTTGAAACCCCAGCATTTAACATAGTGCCTAGCACATTCCTCTTAACATATGGCATCCAGAACTGATGACAGCGATCTGGCTCCAGATGAGAAAATATTGTAAAAATTGCTTAACAGAGAATCAAAGAATACTACTACTCAACTATTTTAACAGTAAAGCTCTCATTTGTACATATTTTCAGTAGAAATGGTCAAATAAAGGGCCTTAATATTGGATTAGCACAGCAAGATTTATTTCAATTGTAATTCAGCATGGTCCTTTAAAACACCTTGTTTTTTATATTGAATACCAAAATTTAGCAGCTCTGATTCTAAAAATAAATATGCTCCTGAAAAGCTAAAATCGTTGTCTTTTTTTTTTTTTCAAAAAGACATTCAGATGGAATTCATTTTAAAATGTTACCCTGTCTTTCAGGATGTCTGCCACAGTCTTAATTATGAGAACATTGTCCCCCTCAGGGAACCTAGCCAATGAGAATCAAGTCCCGAATAGGAGTAAACCGGAGAAAAAATGTCTTTGTTTCAGTTGATTATATGAGATAATGGTCTCAAATGAAAAGAATTCTATTCGTGTCCATCAAAGCTAGGATTCACAGAAAGCAAACCTCTTGACCTTGAACAGAAAGGAAAGATAAAGACAAGAATGATGGAGTGCTCTATCTCAGGCATAGCTCCCCAAACTGGCAAACAGACTGATTCCAGATACCAATGATCAAAATTTGATCCAAGAGAATATTTTTTATGCGTTTAACATACTATAGGCAGTCTTTTTCTTTTTAATCACTATTGATTGCTTTCACTAAAATAACTTTCTTATGCGTATACTGCTAAGTATCAGAGTTTCTTTCTGGCTGTGATCATATACTACTTAGAACATGGCAAACAGAAGTGAGGACAGAAATGACCCTGTATTGAAACTGTGGTTTAAAGAATGAGGATTGGAGGAGTATTCATTTTAAACTTAAATTCCTAAAATCTATTTCCTAAAGGTAAAGGCATCATTTTACAGATAACCATAATAAATAGATCTATTGGAGAGGATTCATTTAAAATCTACCCTTTTTGAAGATTGCTCTTCTCCTAACAACCTAATTGACAACTCTGGTTGGATTTGTTCCCCAAGGAAAATGTCATTTATCTTTTTGACTGCAGGGATAATATGCTCACTTTGTGGGATATACCATAATTTATGTGGAAATGCTAAATATGTGATAGACTGATACCAACCAAAAAGAAACGATATAGCCATGTAGCTCTTCTATTTATTTTGACAACTCAAATTATGAACAAAGTGTCTCTGCCTACCTAAGTGATTTATATGAAAACAAAGGTTCTTTCCTGAATACAATCTTGAAGTGAGCTTTTATCACATAAAAAGAGGTTTCAAATGTCCCAGCTACATACCAAAAACCCACCAGAAACATACTCTCTGAGTCTCTGGGCAGGAAAAGGTAAAGACTACAGTCTCTGATAATAACAGAAAGTTTAAAGCTGTCTTGGAAAATAAAATATATATATATTTTGAACACAATAGAAGTTTCTCAACTACAGAGTTCCACTGTACCTGGATGTTATGGTTAGAAGAAGCAATATAGAGACAATGTACTTGCTCATTTAGAGAAAAAGATTTATGTCCTTCTCCAAGAAAAAGATAAGACTGACTGAGATAGTAGAAAGAAGGACTATAGTTGCAAATATAGTTAAAACTGGGAAACTATAAAAGAAGAAAGTATCTTGCAGTCCTGGTTCAGGATACTAATTCCTCGATGTCAGCAGTATGCATGGAATACCTGGAGCCCAAGATTAAAACAAGGAACAAAAGTTCTGACTTCTGTCTTGGTTCTACCTTGAAAAGAACATAATCTGGCTGGCTATGGAATAGTAAGTAGCAAGATATTTTCCTTTTTCTTTCTCCTGGATATTTAATTCAGTTCTAGGGTAAGCAAAGTTAGAAAGCCTCCTAGGTTTAGGCATGAAATGAAAAACTTGAAGAATAATCTACAAGAAATTCTTTAACAAATCATTCAAGGAAGAAAAATAGGGAAAGGGATCAGTCCATTTCTAGTCATATTCTATAGAGGCCCATCAGACCAAAAAGTCTGTGTATAAAGATGATAGGATAGATAATATCAAAAATTTAGTTTCTAATCAAAATATTGGACTTGGCTATTTTTATAGATTTTATTGAACTGAGAAAATATGTTTATATTTGGAAGCTAAGACTCTATGACATTTTGTGAAATAATAAAAACTTATTTAGATAGGAAATTTGATATAGTTTTACAGGCTGAGCATCCCTAATCTGAAAATACAAATTCCAAAATGCTCCAATCCTAAACTTTTTGATCACTGACATGACACCACAAGTGGAAAATTTCACATATGACCTCGTGTGATGGGCTGTAAAAAATTATTAAAAATATTGTATACGATTATCTTGAGGCTATGTATATAAGGTATAGATGAATGAATTTTGGGCTTAGCCTGGGTCCCATTATGTATCTCTCATTATGTATATGTAAAATTCCAAAACCTTTCATTATATATTTGCAAATATTTCAAAAGCCAAAAAAAAATAAAAAATCCAAAATATGAAACACTTCTGGTCCCAAGCACTTTAGATACGGAATAGTCAGCCTGTATATATTAATAACAAAAGCTTACTATTTTTTGTTCTGAATTCTCCATTCCTGAACCATATTGTCTACAGAAAGGTGACAAATTGGTATTTGAGGACATATAGAATAAACAAAATACCATAGTAATAATTTTAGAATCAACATTTTATTTGGTACTTTTTACACAGAGAAATTAGAATCCTATGGCTTTGAAGAAACAGAAGTGTATAATATTAGGATTCTGAAATTTTCTGGTTTCTCAACATTTTAATACTTATATTATATGTCTCAACATAAAAATTAGCTATAGGCTTTTTCTTTATGTCAAAAATGAACAAAGCAAGGTTACAATGAAAAGTTGAATCAATAGAAATAACTACCTTTGATATCAACACCATGATTTCAATATCCATCATGGGTCACTAATAAATACTAGAAAGCCTTTAAAGGCATTTTACTACAGTTTACAAGCCCAAGATATCATCAGCACATTAACAATTCAAACATTATAGGCATGTCAGAGCACTAAGAAATTACTATATATCTAAGCTTATCAGTTATAGACAATTTACAACCACATGGACACTGTTAGAATGCACTGGGAAGCTTCAAATATGATACTGCTCAGGTGAAAAAGAAAAAAAAATCTTTCCAAATAAGCCTGAAAGGACAACATAACAAGTGTCTCCAGGCAAATATCACACTAACAAACTATGTGAAATAAAACACTTTGTTGACAAAAAGAAATTGAGAGTTCTCACCTTCCTTGCTTGGTGTAAGGGAATGTAACGTATCACCTGCCTTGAATGTCCCAGAAGAAAGAGCTAATTTGAAATGAAAAATACGCCTGTTGGGGGTGAGCCATATGGCATAGTACAATGTTTTCCAAAGTGTAGTCCAGGTGTACATGAAATTATTTTTTATGAGGACAAAAATGAAGTGTGTGTGTGTCTGTGTGTATCTCTCTGTGTGTGTATATATAAAATCTTCTATTTATGGCTGGTGATACTGACTTTCCACTTCTGGCAGCAATTTCATTTTTTTGTTTCTAATATATATATTTAATATAAAAATAATTCTATTTAAGAAGCAATCAGACGCCCTCCACCAATCCTATGCAGTAAGGTGACTGGCTTTCCCTAACTTTGGTAAAAAGTTTGGAAGTTTATTCTTTGGTTTAATTTCTGCACTGAGGAAGACCATGCACAGGTTATACCATACAAAAAAGAGAAACATTAAGTAAATTAGTGCAATAAATACCCAACTCCCCTTCCCCACTCAGCTCCCAGGCAGCCAAGCATTTCACCCATCAGGCAGAAAATTAAACAAGTCTTCTTTAAAAATATGACCAGCCAAAGAGGAAAAATAAAGATACTGAACATCAGAGGGTTCCTAATTAAAAAAATCTACTCAGTCAGATGACCCTATTTTGAAGTCAACAAGGCTCATTCATGCATTCAAATCAGCCTCTTATAGCTACAATTTTAAATATGGATAAACACCCAAAGATTATCAGACATCTGGGAAAAGCTTTTAACATAAAAGAGACTATAACTAACACACAAACAGAACAGAGTACCTTGAAAGAAAAAGACTGTAAAGAGAAGAAAACTGCAACTTAAAAAAATTAATATCTTCAGAGAGAAAAAAGAAAACCATGAAATAAAACATGATGTTATAAAAAGGGACATACAAGATATTTTTTGAAAGTGCTTGAAAATAAAAAAATATGATTGCAGAAAGTAAAAGTGAATGGCTGAAAGACTGAAATTGAAAGTAGAACAGAAAAGTCTAGAAAGTGAAAAAATAACAGAGGGGAGGTAACCACAAATGAAAAATTGAAGAAATTTTCCCAGAACTGAATAACATGAATGGCCAGATTGAAAAGGCCCATTAAGCTTCCAATACAAGTATGAAAATAGGCCCACATCAAGGCATATCATCATGAAATTGCAAGAAACTGAGATTTGAAACATACTATAAACTTTCAGAGAGAAAAAAAATCACATAAGCCACATACAATGGACCAGAATTTAGAATGCTCTTTGACTTGTCCATAGTAATCCTGTGAACTAGAAGAAATATAATTATTAAATTCAGGAAAAGTAAATGAGTTTTATAGGAAAGGAAAGTAATCACTAATTACTACATGGCTAGATTTGAATAGCATTTACATCACTGTGGTATAAGCACTGAATACTGATCTATTAAAATTAAAATAAAATTTCTAGGTTGACACATATGACGATACTGTTTTTGTACATAAAAACTGCATATGGTACAATCTAATATATTAGAAACATAAGGAATAGAAAGGGTGTGTGTGTACATGTGTGTGTGTTAGGGACCAAAAGTAGGGCATGCTATTTTAAAATATATGGAGATAAATATTAAAATAATAGGTTTAAAGAGGTAAATGGAGTTGCCTCTGAGGAGTAGTTAATAGAAGAAAAGGATAGGTTAAGGATTTTTTTATTTTATATAATAAAGCTTGCTGAATTATTTGACTCTTTACACTATTATATGCATTATTAAGGTCTATAGTAAACATCTGATGATATATAAATTCAGTTTTATATATAAATTTTATATATAATTTATATATAAATTTTATATATAAATTTGTTTTTAAAAAACAAAATAGAAGGAAGAGAGAGAGGAAGAAAAGACAGGGTTCAAGATAGAGGGCCAGATATGTGCTACAGATTTTTTAATGTCTCAAGAGGGCACTTTCTGGTAAAAGTGGGCACTATCTCCGCCACATTTTTGTTAGAGATAGGCACTCTCAAGGCCATTCTTCTTCTATAAATGAGATACAAAGCAAACCAGAGCGAATTTAACTGTTGAACATTTCCTTAGAATTGACAGATCGTTGAGTTATCTTTCTAAAGTTAGGTATGAAAATGTTCCAATTGTTCTTTACTTGCCCTTTGGATGACATAAGTTATCCTTTTCTGAATAATGTTCAGAGTCTTCAAAATGGTGATGACAACAATAATACCAGAACTTTTTAAAACACTATTTCAGAGAGATTCATTTTAATGGGTAAAAAAGAAAAAACAAAGCCAAGAAAGATAAACATAATTTAAAAATTAAAACATATAATTTTTTTTTTGTAGATCAAAACTACATATAGTTCAACCTAATAAACTGGGAACATGAGGGATGGAAAGGATGTCTGTGTATGCATGCTAGAGAGCAGAAAAGAGTATGCTAAGATTATAAAAAAAATTTTAAGCCATGCAAGGTATAGTCCCAGCTCTTTGGGAGGCTGAGGAGGATTACTTGAGCCCAGGAGTCTGGGGCCAGCCTGAACAATATAGCAAGACCCCGTCTCTTTAAAAAAAAGTTTTAAAAAAAGATTATTTCAGATGTCTTTATTTACCCTAGTAGTCAAAGACTGTGATTCCAGGACTCCCCCCACCCAACCCAATTCTATATCCTGAAACGAATATAACCTGAGTCCTTCTGTCTATCATTTATAAAAATCTAACCACTTATTTATCATTGTAGGAGCAACAATTGCTGAAGATTCTCCTTGATACTAAGAAATTACAGGAAAATCTTGAGTCCCAAGATAATGCTATATGACATATGATCTTTCTCACTTAGGTGCTCACCACTTTTTGGGAGAAATGACAGGCCAATGTATTCACAATCCTCATGCAGAACTACTAACTGGCTTGAACAGCATTATGTTGTCAGTATCTTTCCAAAACAAGCCTACTGCCCTGAGTATGAATAACACTTGTAGTAAACATCTGATGGTGATTTCATTCCCAACATTTTAAATAGGATGAGTCAGATCTCCAGACCTTTAAGATTATTTTATTTTCATGAAACAGTATTTATCAGCCACCTAATGCCAAGGCACTTTGTAAATCACCACAAAGGCAAAATCCCTGCCTATAAAGTACAAGCATTCTACCCTTTAAGTACTACTGTGAGCCAATTAAATAAAAAATATTATTGCTGACATTTCAATATGAAAGAAAGAGAAAGTTATGATAAACAATGGGTAGAGAAGAAGAGGAAAATTCCTCCTTAAGGTGCTTAAGTCAGAAAAACTCTGTTCAGCAGTCAAGAGAGACTCCTTCAGAATAAGGATTATAGCTTGAGTATCTTTGTATCCCTACAGCCTAGCATAAAAAGAACCTAGCACACCCAGGAAATGCTCAAGAACCATTTGCTAAATCAACCTAAGAAATGAACTATGCCTATCTTAGCACCCAAATGAGGCAAGAAAGTAAAGTCCAAATAATCTTTGGATACAGCTATGTTGGAAAGTCAACACAATGAATGTAACAGCATCTTCTCTGACAACAGCAGCTCCTTACCTGTTGCTGTACTGGTACTTGCTGTACCACCTGTGTAGGCACTGCTGCTTGACTAGCCACAGATGTTTGTAAAGTCACTGTCGAACCCGTGTCCGACCCAGTCTCTGATGTCTGCATGATGGTCTCTGAAATACATTAAAATAGAAATAAAGTTTAAAATGTTCTCATCACTAGCTTCACTACATTTGTTCTTAATAACCAATACTGTGACTAATTTTCAACTGTCATAAATACTTCTTAACCCAACATACTGCCATGATAGTCCACACATGTTGAAGCATTTTGACCACTTTTAAATAAATACAGAAAAATACTAATAAACATTCTTTTAAAAATCTCCATTAGTACCTCTTCTCCTGAGACTATCAAGGTTAAATTTCATTGAAAGCTACCTTCTTTAGATCTCATCTGTTATCAATTGTTTCAATCCCTTTATAAACTATAGTTCAAAATTACATCAATATACTCTTAATTCTCAAAACAGAAACTCTAATTGGATGTAAATATGCCATGAACTATACTTTCCAGACACTTTTATGTGTCTAGAATGTAGGCTGTCAGGCTGTCACTGGAGTACAATTTTAGAGTAAGTCATTTCCAGCTCTAAAACTATTTGGTGATCTTAAAAAAAAATTACTGCATATCCAAACACCAACTGATATACCCTAAACTTAGCAAAAGGATTGAGTTCACTAATTTTCTCTGCCTGGGTATAACATGGTACTAGTCTTACACAAAGATAGCAAAAAATCAATAATGTTTAATATTTTTTGAAAGATGGGGTGGATCATAATCACATGAATAAGACTTGCATACAAAGGCATGAAGTTTTACTTTCTCCCATTCACAATTCAACAGGACACATTTTTCAGTTCTTACATGCCTGATCTACCAAGCCAGGATTACATATTGCCGCATTACTATAACAAGTATGCTTTCTCAGGCTTCCTGGCCTTGACATCCCCTTTTGCTATTTATACATTCCATAAAATAAATATGAATTTATTTGCTATTGAGCAGGGACCAGATTTCTAATTTTTTTCGGGGGGGGGCAGGAATAGTATTTCATTGGTAGCCTAAGAAAAATGCTGCATTTTGGTTTAAGTCTATGAAGAGTATGGCGAACATTAATTTTCCCTAAGAACATTTTGAGAGTATTCTGTTCTTCCAAGGAGAAAATTAATCCCTCTCAGGATCTTTTGTCACAGTATGACCTTTTCTAATTTGTCCTCCAAACCTTCTATCATCTCATTCAATTTTAAAAAGGGACCTTTGAAGACATCAAATCTACTCTTCTTATTTTATAAATGAGGAAACTAAAGCCCCCAATGGTTAAGAGACTTGTTCAAGGTGACAGGAGTAGACTTGGGACCCAGCCTTCTCACTATGAATCTGTGCTTAATTTTCTTTCTAGACTTTGACATTGGCATCTCTTTAGGTGACTGAGCATTTTCTAATTCTTTTGCCAGTCAAAACAATAAACATTAGTACATACAAAATGTATAGCAGTAACAGCACTGATTATTTTAGCGTATACTAAGGACTCTTCTAAATGCTTCATATGTTAATTCATTAATAAATTAACCCATGTAACAACCCAGTACATTTGGGATAATTATAATCTCCATTCACAGATGAGTAACCTTAGGCACCCAGAGTGAAAGTGGCTAGGGATTTATAAAATAAAAGGAAAGTGATGGAGACTGTGGCTAACTGTGGCTAATATTCCATTTATATGGGTCACCTAGTACTCAGCTCCAGGATAACAGGAATATGTGGGAAGGCCAATCTGAAGATGGCAGTTCTTTCCATTTTCCAAAAGAAGCTGAAAATCAAGATTTTTGTGTGAAATTTTACAAATGGTGGCTCACTTTTTTAAATGTAGTATTGCTCCATACAAACACAACCCCCACCCACCCACCCTTTGGACTAGCATTAAGACCATGGATATGCCCCAAAATGTTTGAGAATGACATTATTCACTATACAAAACTCTTGCCTAATTAAGATTACGGGAAGACCAATGGTTCTCAACATTTAAGAGGGACTACACAACAAATTAAGAATCCAATCTCTTCCTTTCATTACAGAGGGGGAAAGCACTCTGCTAGAAAAGAAAGCAAAAGCCAGGGTCCTTTGATTTATTATATACTTATATACTATTGATGCCATTTGTGCTATATAGCACAGGAGCTGTTAGTAAAAGTGTGGCAACACTTGTCTACAAAGAATGAAGAATAAACCAGATGTTAGATATCATCCTCAGTGAGGTTTTCTCAGCCTCTCTTGCCAACTCCAAGATGGCTGGTGGTCTTTGTCAGTTTAGTGTACAGATGAAGAAGATAGGGTTGCCAGTTACAGTTTCTCCTTTGAGCTGCTGAATCTAAGGTAGATGAGTTTCTTACAGTGAAGTCACTCACACTAAAACTCCTTCCTATTTCCCCCAGAGCTGGCTGAGAACTTTACTAAGGCTTGCTCATGTGCCCATATATTGTATTGCAGACCAGTCTGCACGCTCCTTTTTGGCACATGACCCGTATTTTGACAACTGGTTTTGATCAAACATACACAAACATGTAAAGAAATAAGTTCTCTTTAAAAATTAAACCTACCTTTAAAATAATTCTTAACAACTCCCAATAAATCACCTTAGAGAGCTTATCAGAAGATAAAAGGCAGAGATTTGGAAATTACTCTCTTAAGGACTATATTAGACCCCACAGAGAGGTCTTGTTTGGTTAAGAGTGATGATGAAATTCTTACTGCCAATGTTTAGAAATCGGGAAACTGTGCATTAAAAAACAAAATTTCAGATTTCAGATTTTTCTTGAAAAAATCTGAAAATCTGAGAAAGGTGAGCTCATACTATATGTTTTATAGGCAAATTATTTAAGTGGCTATACTTATTCACTTGCCTGCCATCTATAGGTATCTGATTTGTGAATCCTTTGAGGGTAACCAGAAACCTATTCCCACAAATACAGACTGAAAGTGGAAAATTGCTTTTGAAGTTTAAAACAATATTGATGACACTTATACTGATTCGCATATTTTATACAGAAGACTAATAATAATTTATACCCAAGCTTAGACCATTTTACTAATAGAAATGTATAATTAGATAATTGGAACTATGATTTTCCTCATTTTACAGATGAGTCAATTAAGGCCCAGACATGTTAAGTCACTTACCCAAGGCCATACAGCTAGGAAATAGGAAAGGAAAATTTGGACATCACACTGAAGCCTGATCACTAAACTACCAGACCATGTTGGAAGTCTTGAGTTTCACAACAGACAATGCACAGAAAGAAGATAGTAAAGAAAAGCAAACTGGTGAAATTTTAGAATGAGGGGGAACAAAAGAAAAAAATGTCAACTACAAAACAAGAGGAATCTTTGAATAATAGAACGGGGAAATAAGATAGGTAGAAAACAATAGCTTGTAAAACTCATAGCTAGAAAGTCATGGAGAATTTTCTATCCAGCCTCTGGCTCTATCTACATATCACATCAAAACTGGCACATAAAGCCCAATCCCACACAACCAAGTATGAGACCAAGTATTAACCAAGTTCCAGAGTATCTTCTGTTTATTCCCAAATACTGCTCATTGCTCAGATCTACTTGGCTCCCAGATTATAGGGTCATGCCTATTGATAAGAATTTAGCCCCTCAGTTTTATCTCCATTTTTCCTTCATAGACACAATTTCATTCTCTGCTGATTTCAATATCTTCTTCAGCTTTGAGAAAGAGTCTCTCTTTGCCATGCCTTATGACTTGACAGCATCTCAGTCACATCCTTTCTAGAGTTTGGCCCAAAAGGTCATAATTATAGTTGGGTCTCTTAATTAGCAAATCTTTTCCTGGTGCCAGAACTATGCTAAGTGCTTTAAATACATTTTCTAGTTTAATCTGCATAAGAACCCCACAATGGAAGTGTTATTATCCCCACTTAAGAGATAAGGAAAGTGAGGCACAAATGGATTAATATTAATAACTTGTCAAAAGCAACACAGCTAATAAGGGGAAGATGCTGAATTTAGTCTGTCTCTAAATCCCATGACATCAACCACTACATATTAATATATTGCTTTATATCATGATGATAGGTCTTCCAAAAGAAAACCTGGAAACCACTGGCCTGAACAGCAGTCTTTGGGGTTCTCAACCCACAGTATTTAATATACATTCCAATAGCAATGGACAGACATCCCATCTCTAATACAGAAGTACATTAAGAAGTATTCCTTCTCTTTCTTGAGTCCATAATAAAACCCCAAAAATAAGCATTTTTCCAGAGGCATTTTAACTGATTAATTCTGAAGACTTGATTTAACAGCAGACCAATTAGAATGTTAAACATGTTTGAGGAGTATAACCCTCCTGCCAAATTTTGCTAAACAGATAATTTAAACCTACTGACACATTCATGGTATTCTGGTAGCTTTCCAACTTTTCTGCAAAGTAAGGATTCATCACATGAGCATGAGAGCAGTGTCTTAGCATGCTCCATTTCAGGTTTTGTTTTACTCCCAGCATAATAGTTTATGAGTACATGCGAGGTGTTCCCATTCACCCAGCAGTGGTTTCTGGTGTTTTGTTTATGTTTGGGAGTAATTTGGTTAGTTTACTTCCATCACAGCCTCCTTTCAAGTGATATTTGTTTATCAGTCACAAATGCAGTCACATTAATCCATTTTGATAAGCTAAATAAACCCCTGCAGTTTGTCAATGATGTAGCCCATATGTAAATGAGCTGTATATTCTTATAGGAGAGACATGCACAATTTCAGTCTAGTCATCCTTGCCTAATGTGGCTGTCAGGTGTGTCATGAGCAACAGATGCTTGTTTGACAAAAGACCTTTTTATTCTGGCTAATTAAGCAGTTGGACACACCCGCCTGTTAACGGTTCTGCATTGTACAGCCAGCTTTGGCTGAATCATGCAAATCTACAGCTAAATAGGCCACATTTTGAAAGAAGGCTAATTAACCCCTAGGAGAAGGAAAAGAATATTGCAAAAACCCAGCTGCTGAATGCAACAAGATTAGCATTTCTTCAACCTGATGGGCAAAACCTAGGCAAAGCAAATGTGTTTGGAACAAACATGCCTTATTGCAAGTTTTAAGGCATTCAAATGTTCTTTGTGGAACTTCCTGAAGATTATTTAATACTCTCAAATTCACAGTTGGATTCCTTTTATCACACACAATGTACATGCCAGATTAAATGGTTTAATAGTCTGACCTAATCAATTACTTATCAAACAGAACTGGGCTAGCTTAAAAATAGATAGTATCCATCTAATTTTTATTGAGGTCTTTCATCCTGAAATAATTGGCTCCCCCAAAAAGCAAAGTGCAAAGTTTGGTTCCACTACACTTACTGTATTGTTTTTTTACAATAAAAAATGTAACAGGTTTTAATTCAATGTGGAAAATAAAAACTTATAATCTAATTTTCAAGTATAAGAGAATTTGTCATTTTTTCTTAGCATAGAAAGACAAAAGACACAAGTTCCAATTCCCACTTGAACCAAATTAGCCAAAATTATTATGATAGTTACTTAATGGGTATAGTAAAAATAAATCACATCTAAAATGTGACCATATTCAAGAATAACTCATTTACAAGAGCATTAGAAACCTAGTTCAACATAAGATCACAGAAATGCCATTTACGGAAAAAATATACAATTGAAAATTATTTTTCAAATAGAGAACAAGGAGTTTCACATCGGTGTACTTTTACGCAGAGTAATATCCAAATTCACTGTAAATGAAGTTCTGCAACATAAAATTTTTATTGCTAATACTCTGATTCAGCATTCTTTAATGTTAGGAAATAATAGTAGCATATATAATGCCCACAGCAATTAAAATATCTATTAAAATTAAGACAACTAAAATGAGTAGTGCTTTTCAGGGAGGGGAGGAGAATTGCCAATATTCACTTTCCTAAACATAAAATTAGTATGAAATGTACACATTTCTCACTATTCTGGAGGAGATGATGAAAAAATATTAAGATTACTCTAATTATAAAAAAAAAAACTAAGGATAATAGGCAACTTTTAAAGAAAATATAATGTAAGATGATGGGGCATATTAGAATGTGAACATATATATGTTACACTTATTGTTAAATAATCATGTGATAAATTCAATTTTTTAAAAACTTTGGCAAAATATATTGAACTGATCATTTGCCTAGAATTATAAAACACTATGATGTGCCTTTTTTCCGCCTTCATCCAATACATATGAAAGGAACTGGTTAAGCTATAAACTGTAGTCAACTACCAAGCTATCTTTATTTAAAACATACCTCTGTGAAAAATGTATTCATTGTAAAACACAGGGCTTTATCAAACCAATAAATCAAGTAAATGGGGAATGTAAAAGAAAATTCATGATTTTCTATATTATAAAAGCTCTGCCTCTTTATTTAGGTTTGATGTTGTAATCCTCATGACTGTGTACAATAAATCTTTTGTACTAAATTGATCTGTAGAAAAATGATGGAATGATAATAGTGTAGACTGTTCGGCAGTCATCTTCCTGTGATAACTAATGACAGTGATTAATGTTAGAGATGACTAATCAGCATGCTGGTAACATATACAGGTTGCCTGGGTAACTTTTTTCACTTTTCAAACAAAGGCTTTCTCTTAACGAATTCTTTCCTTGACTCAGAACAGATTATGAGAAACTATTTCTTTAAGAAAAGAAAAATCAAATTAAATTACTGTAATAGTTTTTATCTTAAAGGACTAATTACCAAAAAATGAAACAATCCATTAACACAGAAGCCAAACTGCTAAGATGATATGAGAATTATTTTGTTATTTGTCTTTATTTCTAGTTATCAAGAGAAACTGTCATCAGGTACAAAGATAATTTGGGGAAAATAAGAACCAAATAAGTAGTCCAGTCAACTACTGGTGCCATTCTAGTATTTTCTCACTCACATTCATGAAATAATAGGCAAATCAGTCTTACCTAGATGACATATGCTAAAAAATGGCAATACGCAGTTAAAAGCTGAAACAAAAGAAAAATAAAGCCAAACAAACAAATAAAGAACTCTTAAGTATCCTAATCCTACTCTCTTTCCTACTGGAAGAAGGGTCTGAGAACAAAATAATGTAATATAAAGAAAGATTCTTACTAAAATCTATAGACAAAGCTTTAAATGTTTCTGCTTGTTGGTCAATCCAATCCTAAGAGTTACTAGAACCTGGTAGATGGACCATTTAATGGTAGTAACACTTAAAATTGAAAGATAATGAACACTGAACATTTTATCATAAAACTATTATCAACTTCATTATTGCTACCCTATGTTGAGCATTTACTATGAAATAGAATCTTTGCATACATTTACTCCTAATTTTGCCAATGAAGTAGATATTCTCATCTTATAGGAGAGGAAAGTAAGGTTTAGAGGATTAAATAATTTGTCAGGATCACAGAGCTATTAATAGATAAAGCCAGGATTCAAGTTCAAGTCTGTCTCACTCCAGTAGTAATGCCTTCTCATCACCCTGCTAGGCTGCTGCACGGACAGCAGCAGACAAGTGAAATCAAATTTAAAAAAATAAAATAGTTTATGGATACTGTGGGCACTAAAAAATTCTAAATTTGAACAAATACACAGAAATATTAAGTGAACTACAAATATGTGCCATGATTAGTAAATAATAAATATACTCTTTTACAAAGTTATCAAAGCTACAATTTTTATTATAAAAGGAAAAGTATGTCATGGGTTAAAGTGACCTTTACTAACCTTGTGTTTACAAAATATTTTATAGATGAAAGAGGCTATAATACAGAGAGACTCATTTGCTTTCAAGTATTTAAATTTATCCTGTAAAAAAATCAAAGAAAACCCCAATTGAGTGTGTGTGTGTATAATAGTATAAACAAACGCATAGATGTTTACTTAAGTATTGCTTATAATAGCCAAAAATAAACAACTAAAATATTCACAATTGGGTAAACTAATAAATTTTTCTATCCTTTTTCTCTAAAATGAAATACTATACAGATCTATAAATGCCAACATGGAAAGATATCTACAATACCACAAGCATAAAAAGCAGATTGCCAAACAATATGTAGCCAGTGATACAATTTTATTCACAGATATATATTGATAATTATACCTTTAGGAAAAATTCTTCATGCATATACTACAAGCTGAGCCATGGGAGGGGACAAAAACATCAATGGAATTACTAAGGGCTTCTGAAATATGGGCTTCCCTAAACCGATGACCATAAACTTTGGGTGGTTGCAAGCTTACCCTGGACTTGCTGGTCAAAAGCAACATGGGCTCCAGAGACCCATCTCAGTGGAGCCACCCTAAATGTCAGTCTTAAATGCTGTATCCTGAAATAACCCTTATAATCCCAAAGATAGCTGTAAAGATAGATTTTGGCCGAGTGCAGTGGCTCATGACAATCATCCCAGTGATTTGGGAGGCCAAGGTGGGAGGATCCCTTGAGGCCAAGAGTTAGAGATAAGCCTATGCAGCATAGTGAAACATCTTCTCTACAAAAATATAAATTTGTTTTAAAAAGGTAGATTTTGATCTGTTTAGTTGCTAGGCAAGAGCTCTGCCTCCCTTCTAAGTGGCACAAAACTCTCAAGGGGTTCAAAAAACCATTTTTTCGATGTTTCTAATAGAATAAGCTATTTCAAAAATATCTCTGGAGATAGTATCTACAGATCCATTCATTGTTAGTTCTATGATCTTTGCCATTTTATGCTAAAGGAAAGAAATCAATAGTAATACTCATTCCCAAATGTAAACTATGATCCCTTTCTTATGACACTGCCCAATACTTATTATCCAGTCCAGAATCAAAATGTCAATTTCAATTCTGCTCCCTTTGTATGCAAACTGACAGTGGTGTATGCAATGGAGCCTTTTTCAAAGATCTCAAATTGAGGAAAGGATAAAGGTGAGAAATCTAGGCATTTAGTCCCACCAAGCAAACAGTCTCCCCTTTCTAAACTAGTCCTAGTGTCCGCTGTTCATTCTCTCTTTATATCCTAAACAAACTTACCTTTTCTCTTTTTTTTCTACACTCACCAGTGTGGTTTTATCCACATACACGATAGTATCTGTCCTACCTTATGTTTCAGGTTGATAACAAGACTATGCTTACCAGCTAGGGCTTACAAGTGGTCTTACTTTAGACAAGGTGGGAGCAAAGGGAAGGCAGAGATAGCTTAATAGGCAGCATTCCTTACAGAGCCACAAAAGAAACAAGTAGGTAGTATTGCTCTAAAATAGGAGTTTCCTTTTGATTTTACAGGGAGCAAAAGTAAGAACAGAATTTCTTAATTTTCTTCATCCCAGAAAAGGCCCCAATGGCAATGTTCCTCTTAGATTCTCTTGCCCACACAAGAATTTTTTTTCTCTCATCTCTTTTTCTTTTTATAAAACTAGAGAATAGAGTCTTTTGCAGTTCCTAACTATTCTAATGACAGGCTCAAAGAGATCAACACATCTAAAAGGGGAAAATAATACTGTATAATAACATTGCTATTAATGGAAACAATATACCCCATTTTAAATGTACAGTGTCTTAAAGAACTGAATTCTCATTACTGCCATTTTTTGGCAAATGTAGTGAACATGGGTGTGGGTGGACCTCAAAAAAAACTCTATATATTCATACACACATAAATTCTGGGAACGCTTGCTGTAAAACATAATGCTATTAAATTTTTACATTGACTTTCATTATAAAAATGCATATGTATACACTTGGAATAAAGACTTGGCCAAAGGCTAAAAATGAAAACAGACTGAAGACTGTAGCCAATTCTGTAAATTCAGATACTTAACAGAAAAATTATTTCTCTGTAGAAATCAGGAATATTTAAAATAAGTCAATTACATTGAATTAAAAACAATGTTCCTGTGGAACATGTTTTATGTGAATTGGTGATACTCTATGTATAGCTGTCTTTCCAACTCTCTAGAGTATTTTCTTGGCTACAAAAACAATGATTCCTTTGAAAATTTCTTACTATATAGCTGTATTTTCTAAAGTTGGCTATCTTAGGCTATCTCATAAATCTTTACTTAATACCCCTTACTGGAGTTGTTAAAATGCTTAAAATCAACTCTAAGTCTTTCATGATTAACAGCAGTTGTCATTATATAATATTTTAGATAAGTGTGAGATTTCATACAATGAGTTTCATTTTCCTTTCCCCTTCTTCTTATTGAACTTTGGTGGTCGTTCATGGGGAATAAAATGGGGAGATAACTCTTCTTTTATCCCTCCTAATACGTTAATAGTAACTGATCTTATCCCAATGAGTCCTTTCATCACCAAACTTGTTCAAGAGTTCTCTATGGTCACCACCTTCATTTCTGCAAATTCTATCAACCCATTGATGCCTTGATAGCTGGTTTCTGCCACATCACTCTGGGAGAAGACTGCATTTTCCAAATTCATTAAGGAACAAACTAAGTATACAAATTCTATGATCTTTTCTTAATTTTCAGACTCACTGTACTATCAAATTACACTTGCAATTAATGATAATCTCTTATCTTCTTGAAAAGCTCTTCCTCCTTGCCTTCCAAGACAATTACATTTTTCTGATTTTCTTCCTACCTGCCTAGCCAGTCTTTCTGTTTTCCTCAAATGTTTAATTTCCTCCCTTTGAACACATACACAAAAAGAGTTGAGTTTGGGGTGTCTTTTCTGCTCTCTCAAAACTCTGAAGACTTGAGCCACTAAGAAACTATTAGCTGTATGTGAATAACTCCTAAATCTATAACTAGCCAATACCCTTTCTTCTACTGAGCTACAGTTCTGGATTTTTAATAACCTGTTGATTCTTTATAATAACTTACCATCATTACAAGTTCAACTGTTCAAATGAAATTATCAAAGCTCAATTTAAATTTCCATCCTTTTTATTAAACCTTCTGCCAGTAACTGCTGTTACATGCTGTGGGGGATACATAGTCTCTGCTCTCAGTGAGTTCATATTCTACTTATGACATAAGACAAAGTGGCAATCTTTGGATCCAGTCACCTTGGCATCCTTTTTTCTAAAAGAAGCCTAAGAGCGAGCCACACTTCGTTTCTCCACCATTCCTTAAATTTAATTAATTACTCAGTCTAATGATTCTGCTTCCTAATTATCTCTCAAAAATCTACCCATATAACTCCATCTCACCACATGGATCCCTGGAGTTCAGGCCATTCCCTACAATAGGTCCCCAGTTCCCTCAGGATAAGCCATAAACGCCTTAACAGGTTTATGAGGCTCTTTAGAATATAACTGCTGCTTACCATCTCCCCAGGAGTATATACAATCCAGCTATATGGAACTAAACACAGTTCCCCAACTTTGGGGCACTTGAACAGGCAGTTTTTTCTGCCCGAAACAACTTTTCCTTCTCACCTTCTCTCATTTTCATTTCTTTCAGGTCTCAGGATAAATCCTATTTTCCCCAGATAGCTTTCCCAACAACTACCTCCTTGCTCTTAACAAGTCTGGGTCTGGTATCTTCCTGGGTATTCCTATACCACTGTATCCTTACTCAATGCACAGCAATTATCATATCCATAGTGTAACTGTCTTTCCAATAAGATTATAAAGTCCATGAACACTTGGACTATGCTTATCTTTTTCACCTATGAATGCCACAGTGCCTAAAACACAGAGGATCTTCAATCTGTTGAAGGACCAGATGACTCTCCAAAAAGGATGAGTTTAAGACCCTGTTGAAACATTACTACTAAAATATGCTGTATCAGAGGCATTTAATACCTTAGAATTCTATATAAATATAACTATCTATTACAGCTATTTCTTTTTTTTTATTTCAGCATATTATGGGGGTACAAATATTACAGTTACGTATATTGCCCATGCCCCCCTCCCCCCTCAAGTCAGAGCTTCAAGTGTGACCATCCCCCAAACGTTGCACATCTCACTTATTATGTTTGTATATACCCATCCCCTCCTCCCCCCTCCCACCTGCCCGACACCCGATAAATGTTATTCCTATATGTCCACTTAGGTGTTGATCTGTTAATACCCATTTGCTTGTGAGTACATGTGGTGCTTGTTTTTCCATTCTTGAGATACTTCACTTAGTAGAATGGGTTCCAGCTCTGTCCAGGAAAATACAAGAGGTGCTATTGTGCCATTATTACAGCTATTTTTAATCAAGTTACTCATTAAGAATTTTTCTTTAATTTTTTAATGTGACTTTACTTTCAATTTTGATTACAGCAAAATTTTATAACTCCCATATTCTAAGAATTAAAAGTCTCAAAAGATTTTGTGTATGATTTTTTAAAACAAAGAAACAAGAATTAAACTCAAATGAGCAAATCAAGTCTTCAGCTATTGCTCTGAACTCTCTGACACATCATTTACTGTGTTTTATTAAGTACGCCCGATTCACCAAATTGTGGATTCACATCCAAAGCTCTAATCATGCTATCTTAGAATAAGTGGCCTGGTATGCTTCCTTTGTTTTTATGAGACAGAAGTACTCAGAGATCTTTAATTTTCATAGCTGAAATGCTAACAATAAGTAATTAGCCTAATAGTAATTGTTCTGACTTCATCATTAATTAACCACTTGAAATTTATTTGAGCTTGGCAACATTCAACTGACATTCTTCTATGTTCTCTTAACAATCATTGAAACTTTCCATACACACACACAAACAAAGGTATTCTAGGAAGCCTCTAGTTACTAATTAGTTAACACATTTATGTAAGGACTTTATATACATTATTTCATCTGTCCAGAAATCCTAAGGTAGGTACTATTATTGTCCCATTTTTTGTGGATGAGAAAACTGAGGCATAGAACTTAAATAATTCTATCAGTGTCAAGATCATGTAACTAGCAATGGCAGAGTGAGAACCTGAATACACTCTATCACCTATTAGGTTCAGTAGCAAAGTTTTGTTCCTTTTTTAACCTAGCCATATGCAGTATTAGGCTTATATTAATAATATGACAACAATTTAAATGTTTAACAGGTCAACTAATATTACGGCCTGTCTAGAGTCTTTTCTACATTTTCAATCTTCAACATTATAGGAATTAGACATGCTGTAATTTTTTAATCTAATTAATAATCTTCCATGATACATTATGCTCTAAAAAAATCTTAATTTTATTTCCAGCAATGCTGAGTGCCTGACAGGATGGCGGTTTATTCTAGTCTGTAGATCTCAGCTAAGACTAATAAAAATGCATGAATCATGTGGGTTCTATACTACCTCTGCTGAAGCATCAACACAGATAGTCTTATTTGAATTTGGATTAGGGCTCAGAAAATGCTAAAAGTTGATGTGTCCCAATGAAATATCTTTTCTTTCTGACATCTGGGAGTTGAGCTCTCAGGTACCCACCATCGAATCTACCTCTAAATTGGAACAACTGGCTGCAGTTTCTCAGAGGCCACAAGAAGGGATAGTCTCAGCTAGTTCAGTCATCAAAAAATTGGTTTCACTGGGTCTTTAGCACAGGTGCCAGAGGTTGTTGCTCCCTGACCATTTCCATTCTTTCACTACTTAATGGCATTGCAATCAAAAGCAATAATTGACAAGCAGACAAAGCTTTTAAGGAAGGTTGCAGGCCAAAGATTGTCTTCAAGGTAACTAAGCCCCATAGCAATACCAGAGAAGGTAGTCCTGCAATCCAATTATCGTCTCTATTCCTGCCTGAGCACAAAGCCACCCTTCCTTGATATATGCCAAGTAATTCATCATATACCATGATTTATTCATTTTGTTACATCAGTTAAATGCTCATATAAGACATATTTCTCTATGGTGATCAAACAAGCAGAGGATACACATACAAACCACCACTCACACAATGTGTTTTTAGTATCAAAAGTTGGATACTTAGTACATCACACACACACAAACATACACAGGAGAAAAGACCTTCCAAATGGTCCCGACTATAGCTACAGGGTGTGGCTGATGAAAAAGTACTGTAATTCCGAAGGCAGTAGTATTCTTCCATTACAGCTTAATTTCCCCCCATTCCTGGAAGAGATGATGATGGGAGTATGATAAAACTAGGTCTACTTTGCCAAAAATCAACTCATTTTGCCAAATGGCCAATTTGACAAATTTAGCAATTCTTCAGAATGTGTTTCTTTTAAGTATTTATATTGTTAACAGCTATTTGTATTGAATAAAATGGTTTTCAAGGGCCTATGAAGAGTTATTTGATGTTTAAGTCAAAGAGTTCTAGGTTTTAATTTACCTGAAATTTTGTTGCATTACAGCACTGTGGCCCTATCCATACAGTATTTTTGCCATTCTCTGGTCCAACAACATTTGGAAATGAAAATTTATTTATTTTAAATCAAAGGGCTCTTGATGTCTTGAATACCATTTGGCTTATAAATGACACTATGGGATGTTTATTTCTTTCAACATACTTTCCATCCACTTAAAATACACTCTGCACTTCCCTTAATTCATGTATTTGTTAACCACTTCACCTCTTTTAAGCAAATGGAAAGCATTCAGTATATTAAATATCAATGATAAATTTCACCTTTATCTGAGTTGGACTGATAAATAATTCTATAGTAAAATATCTGGGGAGAAACTGCTATGGAAAAATTAAAATCAAATTTAAACTTAACTAATTAATATTTCCCACAAAAAAATTTCAAAGGCTTTTTCAACTATTCCATTCAGCATGATTTGAGATAAGCTTTACATGTAGTTAATTCAAACACATTTCTGGCAGTTGATAATTAGTAAAACTGGTCATTAGGTAAAATGATAAATCAGAGTATTTGATAAATTAAAAAACATTGTCATTCAGTGAAATTATGTTTCAGCAAACTGATTTTAGTAGAACTATCCATTCAGTGAATTGATCACTCAGTAAATTTTTCTTTTGGTGGAGGTCATGGGAGGAGTAATTGGTTTTCACAATATTGGCCTGCTTCCCAATATCACAGCATTTTAAAGTTAAAAAATATTCAGGATACCATGTAGTTCAGGGTTCTATTTCACAGAAATTCTGAGACCCATTAACCAAATGGATCCGTTCGTATCAGAGTTGGCATTAGAATTCAGGACTCCCAATTCCCAGTCAAAAGCTCTTTCTAACAGACTATGGTTTATAAGAGAAAAAAGAAGGAAGGCACTTAAGAAGAAGTAGCAAAGCATGCCAGAAGCTCGAAGTGCTTATTACACAATGAAAGAAATACTCATATAACATGGAGAATGCAATCCTAAAATAAGAGGGTCTCTTAGACATTTCCAAGTTTCTTTCTCAGATAAATGAATAAGGCACTGTTTCAGGGTGTTTAACAAGATTTTAAGTGAGGCAAACTGTGTGTGTGTGTGTGTGTGTGTAGATACCAACTAAAATGGTTCACTGGATTTTATATTCTATACAGATTCTGGATCATCTTGCCAATTTATTATTTTTCCTTAGATATATGGAGTATCTTGGTGTTCCATGTTCCAGGCTTAGCATTTTATTATATGGAATATCTGAGTGTTTCAGGCTCAGAATTTTATTATTATTTTATCTCTGGATGCAACCTATAATACACAAAATGTGTTTACAATGAAATAAAGAAACCAATAATACTAATTTCTAGTTTTCCTGGAAGAGGGGGAAAAGCAAAATTCAACACAACAGTAATTGCGAACAAATAAACAGGGAACAAATTCTGAATTTTCACTTGCAGCAAATAAGTGTAATTTGGGGATGTGAGATGGAAACCTTTTAAATGTAATGGTTTGTGTAACAGCTTTTATAAGGTGCACTTTTCACTGTCAAACAGCATGAAATGCTCATAAGGGTAATCAGTTTTAGATGGCAGGTTTACAAGCTTTCCACAACTCAAACTATTTATCCACATTAAAAATGTTTTGCAATTACCTCTTTACATATTATGTTCACACTTTCTTTCAAAAAGCTTTAAAAACTGCTTTGTACAAATGTAACTCTGAAACCAACCATATTGCTTGATTTCTTTAATTACCTGATGCATACTATTGGTTTTTATTAGCTCACAAGTTGTCCACACCTAATTTACAAAGAAATCGTATTTCTGCAATATGATTAAAGCAAGGTAGAAGCAAACACCTCCCAATATAACTGAGTCAAAAATTTTATTTTCTATATAGCCTTTCTTATGAAGGTAATATAAGTGATTTGCTTGTTGTATCCTAACAGTTAGCCAATATTTACATATTATATTCAAACCACTTACAAATATAGGCTGATTACTTCTCATGGTTCTGTGGAACCACTTTTCTCACAAATCAGATTTAGAAGGATGGAGTTTTCTAAACGCAACTAAAAGGTTATTTACATATGAAAACTCCATTCCCTTTCCTTATAAGGTTTACTCAATATTGAATGATAAAATTCTTTTCCAATTAAGACAGCAATAGAATATTTTAAGATGTAGGCTAATGAATCCATCCATCTTCTGCTCTCCCTCCTTCCCTTTTTCTCCCTTGCCCTTTTCTCTACTCCCTCTTCCTCCCCTAAAATATAAGAACCTAGTTCCACCCATAGTGAAATTGTAGCTACACAACAGCCCCTCCATATTGTTTATATAAACTGAGTCAGCAATGTAGCTTAATTGTATCAATTATTTTCTTCTTTGAAATTATTTTTGCACATCTTGATAACTAATTTTGACATTCTTACAGTCAACCATTTGAATCATTACACACATCAAAAGTAACAGCTAAAGTATTTTTCAATACTTACACAGAAGCCACATGGTGAAATGTTCAGTGTCCCAAAACGAACCTTTCTGTGAAATCAGATCAACAGTGCTGAATATTCCTGGCTTGTACTATCCAGACTACAGTAGAACCACTTTATAATAAGACCACTAAAGGTCAATACTAATCATGTTGCATTACCTTCTGTGACCATGTTCAGAGAAATGTAACTCAAAACTCTAAGGTTGGACAGGCATTCGAGGTGACCTTGAGTCATGGTTTGTGACACGATCTGTTTGAATGTCTGTAATGAAGTTCTACCACACCACTTTTCATGGAATATTATGAATTCCAGAATTTTGCTCTTAACATGACTCCAAGGTAACTCTATTTTTAAGTATATAAATAACAATTTGCAGTAGAAAGGTGAAAGAAGTAAAAGCTTCAACAAACAACTTTATAAAGATTTATAAATCATTCGGTTGTTTTTTTCTTCTTCAGAGGGCTCTAAACACAAATATCACTTTCCTAAGGTAAACATATTCAGTAAAACATCATAAAAGAAAGGTGGAAATGCTGAAGGTGGCATTTCAGAAGTTCAACAGCTATTGCTTCAAATCCATGTAAGCCAGTGAAACCTGTGCATCCCCAAGGTAGCTTGAGAGATGCAATGTGGTTGCAGCAAAAGCTACCACTTGGCTAAAAAAAAAAAAAAAAATAGGAGGTCATCTCCTATTTTTTAAGCATGCTGACTCCATTACAAAGTTATTTTTAGAAAGAGAGGGAAATTTATGACTATCTTATAAAGTTCAGAAAAAAATTGCGAATTTCTTACTTTTTAAAATTATTGATGCCAGCAAGTCTACTGGTAAATTCATCATTCTTCTAAATAGAATATTAATAAAGCTATCACCAATGCTGAAAATCTGTTTATTATATAATGTGAGTTAAATAAAAATCAATAAATACAGAGAATAAGATAATTTTTAAAGTTAAGATTGTAATATGCTTTGTATTAATGAATCTAAAAATCATACTTCTTAAATTGGTTCTTCAAGCACAGGCTTTATATACAGAAAATATTATCAATTTTTAACAAGAAAAACCCAAAAACCCAAAAAAACCCTTTCCTTCAGAAATACACAGAAATTTTTGTAAAATTTTATAGCAACATCAACATTTTTTTCAGTTACAACCATTTCTCCTATAAAAGAAAATCCCTGCTTTTAATCCAAATATCCCAAATAGAAACATCTGTATCTTCCTAAGTAAATATTAAAATATTTTGTTAAAGAATAACGTAACATATAGCAAGTAGAACTCCTTAAGTATACTCAATTTACCTGATAAATCAGGTTGTGGAATATTATAATACTTAACAATAATTAACAATTTGTAACTTAAGTAACTTATGCTCCTTCTCAAGAACATATAATCAAATAATTTGTATATGGGAATTTAATATTTTAAGAATACCACATTATAATTTATGATTTGTTTGAATTGCTCAGAATTGAATACTTTATTTTTAAATGACCAACTTTCAGTATTTAGATTATGCTCTTTTTCATGTTTCAGTTTAACTTAAGAAAAGAAAAAAAGAACCTCAATAGAGAAAAATACCTAACTACTACAGATCTCAGACACAACTTCTTTGAAGAATTCATCCCCGTTTTTCTTTCTTCTTGCTTTGAAAACAAGAAACAAATGCTTCTAGAATGTGGAATGTAACCTAACAGTTCACGGCTTTAATACCAGAGTCAAGAAGGTTGGAGCAAATATAAGGTTAAGTTCTGTAATGCAGCAGTTCTCTTGGCACTGTTAGTAAGGTTGAAAGTGAAAAACCTTTTATGCTTTTATTGCCTGATATCTCACTGTGGGAGGATGAATACTTAGTAATAAGTCAGGAAAAGAAAAAAAAAAAGATATTCTCCACCTAGATAACATAAAGAATGGTACGGCTGGTGTTTGGTACCTAAAAGATTTTCCCAATAAATCAGCATTTTCTTTTTCCATCTTCAGTTATATCTAATTAAAGAAAAAGAAAGAACGAAATAACTACCATTTATCAAACACCTACCCACATACCAGATTCCTGCCATTAAACTTAATATTTTAACTCTAATCCTCACAACAACTTTATAAAATGTGTGTTGTTCTCCAGTTTATTCAAATGGACACTGAGTTCCAGAAAGATCAAGTATTTTTCCAAAGTCTGAACACTAGTATTAATGAAAGAGAATGCCAGGTTACACGTGGAATTATATCTGACTATAAAATCTATGCTCTTTGTAGGTCTGGTAAAATTCGAGCGTGAAACCATCTGGTCCGGGACTTTTCTTTTTAGGAAGGTTTTTTATTGCTGCTTCATTTTCAGTACTTGATATTGGTCTGTACAAGTTTTCTATTTCTTCCTGATTGAGCCTAGGGAGACTAAGTGTTTCTAAGAATTTATCCACTTCCTTCACATTTTCAAGTTTATGTGCATAGAGGTTTTAATAGTATTCATAGATGATATTTTGTATTTCCATGGTATCAGTTGTAATTTCTCCTTTTTCATTCCTGATTGAGCTTATTAGAGTCCTTTCTTTTCTGCTTCTCCTTAGCCTAGCAAGAGGCATGTCAATTTTATTTATTTTTTCAAAGAACCAACTTTTTGTTTTATTAATCTTCAACACAGTTTTTTGTTATCAATTTCATTTAGTTCTGCTCTGATCTTTGTTATTTCTTTTCTTCTGCTGGGCTTGGGCTTGGTTTGCTCATCCTTTTCCAGTTCTTTGAGACGATTCATTAGATTGTTGATTTCTGATCTTTCTGTCTTTTGTATGTAGGCATTTATGGATATAAATTCTCCTCTCAGGACTGATTTAGCTGTGTCCACAGATGTTGATAACTTGTGTCTCCTTTATCATTTAGTTCAAAGAATCTTTTGATTTCCATCTTAATTTCCTCCTTAACCCAATAATCATTCAGCAGAAGGTTGTTTAGTTCCCATGACTTTGTGGAGAGATGAGAGTTTCTACTGGGAGTTGATTTCTAGTTTTATTCCACTGTGGTATGAGAAGACACATGGTATAATTTCTATTTTTTTTAATTTGTTGAGACATGCCTTGTAGCCTAGAATATGGTCAACCTTAGAGAATGTCCCATGACATGATGAGAAAAACATATTCAGTGGTTCAGGGGTAGAATGTTCTATAAATGTTAGTCAGGCCCATTTGTTCTAGAGTTATGTTTAAGGCCATTGTTTCTTTGTTTATTTTCTGTTTGGAGGCTTTGTCCTGTTCTATCAGAGGGGTGTTGAAGTCTCTAGCTATGACAGTGCTGGTGTTTATCATTTTGTTTAGATCAAGTACCATATGCTTTATGAATTTGGGTGCACCTGATTTAGGGACATAAATATTTAGAATTGTTATGTCTTCTTATTGAATTATACCCTTCACCATTATATAGTGACCCTCTTTGTTTTTCATTACTTTTGTTGATTTAAATGCTAAGTTATCTAAAATCACAACTTCTACTCCAGCTTTCTTTTGGCTTCCATTTGTGTGCAATATTATTTTCCATCCCTTCACCTTGAGTCTGAATGCATCCTTATGGGTTAGATGTGTTTCCTGAAGATGGCAGATACTTGGCTTGTGTATATTTATCCATTTGGCCAGCCTATATCTCTTTGGTGGACAGTTCAAGCCATTCACATTTATTGAAAGAATCAATAAGTGGGGCAGATTTCTGTTCATCCTATTGAGCTGAACTTTGTTGCTTTGTTTTCTCTCTTGAGCCACTGTGGTATCTGGCCTTTGACCTTCAGTTTTTGGATGATTTTATACTGCTTAGTGCTTATTTTGCTCATCCGTGTATAACGCTGTTCTGAGTACTTCCTGGAGGGCAGGTCTTGTCTTGATGAATTCCCTAAGTCTTTGCTTGTCTGAGAAGGTCTTTATTTATCCTTCATTTAAGAAACTTAGTTTTGCAGGACACAAGAAACTGGTGCATATCCTGCAGAAATTATCCCACAACATCAAGAAGGAAGGAATCCTACCCAACACGTTTCATGAAGCCAACATCACCCTGATACCCAAACCAGGAAGGGATGCAACAAAAAAAGAAAACTACAGACCAATACCCCTTATGAATATAAATGCAAAAATTCTCAATAAAATCCTAGCACACCTAATTCAGGTGCTTATCAAAAAATTAATCCATCACGACCAAGTGAGCTTGATCCCAGAGATGCAGGAATGATTCAACATATGCAAATCTATAAATGTAATCCACACATAAATAGAAGTAAAAACAAAGACCATATGATCCTCTCAACAGAGGATCATCATTTTATGATAAGAATGCTTAACAAAATAGGCATAGATGGGATTAACCTAAAAATGACTAAAGCCATATATGACAAACCCACGGCCAACATGACACTGAATGGGGAAAAACTGAAAGCACTTAGAACTAGAACCAGACAGGGTTGCCCTCTATCACCACTTCTATTGAGCACAGTGTTGAAAGTCCCAGGCAGAGCAATCAGACAAAAGAAGGAAATAAAGGACATCCAAATGAGGGCAGAAGATGTCAAACTATCGCTCTTTGCTGACTATATGATCTTATATGTAGAAAACCCCAAAGATTCTGTCATAAAACTACTGGAATTGACAAACAAATTCAGCAAAGTCTCAGGTTACAAAATCAATGTACAGAAATCAGTAGCATTCCTATACACCAACAGTAGTCAAACTGAGAACCAAATCAAAGACTCAATCTCCTTCACAATAGCAACAAAGAAAATAAGATACCTAGGAATATATTTAACTAAGGAGGTAAAAGACCTCTACAGAGAAAACTATGACACACTGAGGAAGGAAACAGCAGAGGATATAAACAGGTGGAAAACCATATGAGGCTCATAGGTCAGCAGAATCAACATTGTTAAAATGTCTATACTACCCAAAGTGATCTACAGATTCAATGCAATCACTATTGAAATGCCAACATCATTTATCGCAGATCTAGAAAAATAATTCTACCCTTCATATGGAACCACAGAAGACCCCATATAGCAAAAGCAATCTTAAGCAAAAAGAACAAATTGGGAGGCATCAATTTACTAGATTTCAAGCTATTATGAGGCTATAGTATCAAAAACAGCATGGTATTGGCACAAGAACAGAGACATAGACCAATGGAACGGAACTGAGAACCCAGATATAAAACCTTCCTCATATAGCCATCTAATCTTTCACAAAACAGGCAAAAACATGCACTGAGGAAAAGAATCCTTATCCAATAAATGGTGCTGGGAACATTGGACAGCCATATGTAGAAGACTGAAATAGGTTCCGCACCTTTCACCTCTCACTAAAATCAACTCACAGTGGATAACAAACTTAAACCTAAGGCTGTTAGGTTTAAGTCCTAAGGCACAATCTAAGGCACAAAACTATAAGAATTCTAGGAGAAAATGTAGGAAAAACTCTTTTAGACATTGGCCTAGGCAAAGAATTTATGAAGAAGATCCTAAAGGCAATCACAGAAACAACAAAAATAAATAAATGGGACCTGATCAAATTAAAAAGCTTATGCACAGCCAAGGAAACTATCATGAGAGCAAACAGACAACCTACAGAATGGGAGAAAATATTCACATGCTGCACATCCACTAAAGAGTTATAACCAGAATCTATATAGAACTCAGGAAAATCAGCATGAAAAAAATCAAACCACCCCATTAAAAAGTGGGCAAATGACATGGACAGAAACTTTTCAAAAGAATATAGACTAATGGCCAACAAACATATGAAAAAGTGTTCAACATCTCTAATCATCAGGGAAATGCAAATCAAAACCACAATGAGATATCACTTAACTCCAGTGAGAATGGCCTTTACCAAAAAGTTCCAAAACAATAAATGTTGGTGTGGATGCGAAGAGATAGAAACACTCATACACTGCTGGTGGGACTTCAAACTGGTACAACCTCTGTGGAAAGTAATATGGAGACACCTCAAAGAGCTACAAGTAGAACTACCATTTGATCCCGCAATCCCATTACTGGGCATCTACCCAAAGGAAAAAAATACATTCTATAAAAAAGACATCTGCACTCAAAGGTTTATAGCAGCACAATTCACAATTGCAAAGATGTGGAAACAACCCAAGTGCCCATCAATACATGAGTGGATTAATAAAATGCAGCATATGTATACCATGAAGTTCTACTCAGCCACAAAAAAAAACGTAGTGATCTAGCACCTCTTTTATTATCCTGGATAGAGCTGAAACCCATTCTACTAAGTGAAGTATCACAAGATGGAAAACCAAGCACCACATGTACTCACCATCCAATTGGTATTAACTGATCAACACTTATGTGCACATATAGTAGTAATATTCATCAGGTGTCAGGCAGGTGGGAGGGAGGAGGAAGGAGGAGGGCAGGGTTATAGTCACACTTAATGTGTGCGGTGTGCATCGTCTGGGACATGGACACTTTTGAAGCTCTGACTCAGGTGGGGCAAAGGCAATATATATCGCCTAAACATTTGTATCCCTGTAATATGCTGAAATTTAAAAAATTAAACAATAAAATAAAATAATATCTATGCTCTTACTATACTCCAGTCTGCTTACAATTTTTTTAAAGTTTTTTTATTTCCAAGTTAATGGAAACAAAGTCCAGGTTTTGTATTTGAAATATTCAACAGTTATGAGAATGGCACTCTGAAGACTAAAATTATAATCCTGAAAAATCAGTAAGAAATTGTAAAACACCATAGACTTCTTTATTTTTCATTATCCATACCAGAGGAAGGCCCAAAGAGATATTTACTGTCTAACAAAAGAACACCTTGCATTAGATACTACTAGCCTTTTGTAATAGGCAAATAGTTCTCAATCTATTTAAGAATAAAAGTAACAAGACCTACATCCACTATAGAGTCAATAAATAATCTATCACTGAACTCAGGTCACTGCTGTTAGATGCTGGGAAAGATCCCAAGATGAGGAAAGCATTAACTTCCTTGGCTGCCTCCTTTCTTCTTTCCTCAACAAAGACTATTCCCCTAGATACATGCTGGCCTACATCCTGGCCTTATGTGTTCTTCTCTATATACACTGACCCAGAAATTATATTTTATAGCTTCATCTTTCACTTGCATATTGTGATGACTTTCAACTCTATTGCCCCAGCTCCTTCTCATTTACCTAAATATGAACTGCCTCTTTGTATTAATAAATTTAAAACAATGAGATCCAAGATAATATGCCCTCTCACATCACATCAGTGCTGAGCCCTCAATCTCTTTCTATCAATTCCTAGAAGGAAGGGGGTAATGTTCCTGAATGTTCTGGGTACTAGCCTTCCTGGAGTTGTATTCACTGACTAGATCTCCTCAAATTCTGAACCTATTTGGTTTAATTATTATACTCACTCATAGTAACCTCATCTGTGGTAATGATTTCTTCCCTAACAGGTACACAAAATATTTTAAGGTGTAAAGGACTGATTAAACTTTGAAGAGATAATTTACTGTGAAAATAAAATAAGAGCACTTACTTGGGAGTCAGCCAATAACTTCCATAATCCTTACATGGAAAGCATTTTGAAGTCCTACAATCTGCCAAGAAATTTAACTAGGTACTTTATAAATACTATCCCATTTAATTTTGACAACCAAGATAAAAATAAAATTCTTTATGAGCACATGAGACAACAGCCCTATGAAAAGATTATTATCTATATTTTAGGCATGAACATTGGAGTGGTTAAATAACATATATACGATCATGTATCTAGCAAGTGATAGAATTCGAATCCAGGTCTAGCTAACTTCAAGACTAGTATTTATTACATTAGGCTACACTGGACCTGGTTCCGCCATTTACTAAAGTCACTCCCCCAAAATGGTGTTGAGAATCACTGGCTTTTCTGATACTATGCATAAAGTGATATATTATATGAAAGTACACTGTGATAAGTTAAAGAAGCATATTATAAAACATATAATAACCACTGAAAGAATAAAACAAAGAGGTAGAGCAATAAATCAATAAATGACATAAGATGGAATCATAAAAATTACTCAGTTAATTCAAAAGAAGGCAAGAAAGGAGGAAAAAGGAACCAAACAATAAATAGGACAAACAGAAAATAAATGGCAACACAAGTAGATTTAAACCCAACCACAATAATAATCACATAAAATATAGTTTAAACACATCAATGAAAAGGCAGAGATTGTCAAATACTATAAAAAGCAAAGATCAAACTAAATGTTGTTTACATAAAATCCACTTTAAATATAATGACACAGATAGGTTAAAAGTAAAATGATAGAAAATATTAACACATTAACTTCAGACAAAGTAGATTTCAAAGCGGGAAATACTGCCAGAAATAAGGAGGGTCATTCCATAATAATAAATGAGTCAATTCATCAAGAGAACGTAGCAATCCAAAATGTTTATTCACCTATTATCAGAACTTCAAAATACATAAAGTAAAACCAGATTAATCTGAAAAAGAAAAATAGTAAAGTGCATTATCATAGACAGAGATTGTAACACCTGTTTCAATAATTGATATGACTAGTAGACAAAATCAGTAAAGATTTAAAAACTTAAACAGCGCTATCAACCAATTTGAACTGACATTTTATAGAACACTTCACTCAACAACAGCAAAATACACACATTTCTCAAATACGCACATAACATTTTCCAAGACAGATCATATTCTGACCACATGTCTCAATAAATTTCAAAGAATTCAAATCTTATAAAGTTGTCTGATCACAACAGAATTAAATTAGAAATCAGTAACAGAAAAATATAAGGAAAATCAAATATTTGGAAAGTGAACAGTATACTTATAACTAATCCATGGGTCAAAGAAATAAAAAGAGAAATTAGAAAATATTTTGAATTGAATGAAGATGAAAACACAACGTATTATAATATGTGAGATGCAGAACTCTCTCAATAAATATGAGTGAAGAAAAAAAGAAAAAGAATTAACTGACTCAACCAAACAACAGTTCTCAAAGTGAGCAAAATTGGGAATTAAAAGGAGAATAAATATGTGAGTTCTTTAAATGCCTATTTTCATCTAATAAAAGCAGATACACATTTTATAAAGTAGATGTGCATATTTGTTGGTCTGTACCTGATTAATATGAATATTTTGTGCTTTATAGGTACATTTTCTATGTTTATACACATAGCATAATGAACAAGAGTGCTGATTTCTCTTTCCACATTGCCTAAATTCATACCTCATCTTTACCACAACTGAGTAGCCATGATACTGGGGCAAGTTATTTAATCGAAAATGCCTTAGTTGCCTCTACTGAAAAATTATGAATAAACTATAAAATGAGAATAAACGGTTCCTACCTCCTACAGTGATTGTAAGGATTGAGCATGTCACTGACTTTTATGGGCTTATAACATCTTACCTGATACATGGTAAGAGCTCAATAAATGGCAACCATTATTACATAGCATCGATTTATACTTACTTGAGGTTTATTAGTCAAGATCTGGACTTGAACTTTTTTAATAAATGACATCAATTAAAACAGGATATCATCACAGAAAAACAAGTTGCTTCCCATTTGTGTTATCAAAAAAAAGCTTAGTAGTTATTTAAGTTATTTAAAAGTCAACATCAAAACAAAGTTGGGGCAATCTCTTTTCAAAGCAAGAGACAATGATCCAATGAAAAATTATGTGTTACATGGAGTGTTTTTGGATCAACCAACACAGTTAATAATAGCATATATGAGAGATGATACAAAAGTTACATGTTAGTATTGTCCTGCTGCCTTCAATTATTTCTTATGTGCCCCACTGAATCAGAATTTATAGATTAGAATATTATAATTTTGAAAGACAATATTTATTCTAAATTTGTTTTTAAATGGCTAAAAGGCAGAATGCAGCTCTGTAACATTGGAATAATTTCCATTTGGTATAGGCAAACAACAAAATGAATGTGGAACAAATGTCACATTTTTTATTTTATGCAACTTCAATGCTTTCAACACTGCATACATTACTAAAAGCACAAAAATAAATGCTGTACTATCAAATTGTAAAGAATACCAAATTGATAAAATTATACTTTATAATTTCTTCCAAGTATCAAATGGATAAGTTTGTTTTTTATTTAATTAAAATAATCTCATGAGTCTCTTATATGTTTGACAGAACAAGGTAAAACAAGTATATTTTTATTACATATCTAGAAAAGTTCATATTTTAATAAAAACTACTATTTGTAATACATGCTCTGTCTTCTGACACTGAGCCACAGCCTTCTTACCTGGGCTAAATGTGCATATACGTGAACCAATGTGGTAATAAAATATGAAATAAATCTGACTAACTTAATTCTACTGTTTTGAGAACTAAGTGGATAGCTAGATTTAGTGTACCTTTAATAACATGCAACAAAAACCAGCAGATGCTCAAATCCCTTATATAAACTGGTATAGTATTTGCATATAATCTATGTACTTCCTTCTATATACTTGAAATCACCTCTAAATTATTTATAACACCTAATACAACGTAAAGGCTATATAAATAATTGTTACACTATATTATTTATTTGTATTTTTTTCCCCAAATATTTTCAATCCGTGGTTAGTTCAACTTGCAAGTGCAGAACCCATATGGAGGGCCAACTATAATTTCACCTACAACTTTTAAATTTATAAAATCACCTTTCTCTTCTCCTCATACCATACGATCGTAAGAGTGTTTGTCATCAAGGCCCATGAAGGCAATGAGGGAGACTAGCTAGACAAGGAAAAAACATGGGGGCCCATAGCACCACTGGTTCCTTTGAACTGCCTCCCAGCCTCCATCTATCCTTCAGTCAGCCAGCAATAGACTAAAGGTCTCAGCACATGCGCTATTTTCCTCTAGATTTCTGCAAAGAACTATACCAACCAGCAGCTTTCACCACTTGGGAGAAGGATCAAGGCCAGGAAAACATTCATACGCAGGTTGTGTAGTAATGGGACATTCTAAGATTCACTGAGCCTCTAAGGTCCCTACAGAGAGAGGAGCACAGAAACATGAAGACAGAAGCCAAAGCAAAATAAAAAAGCTAAGATAGTTTTGAAGCCTGATTGCAGTCAACAATATCATCATCATCAAATATTTAGCTAGAACTTTTACCATTTACAAAGTATTTTTACATACATTATTTTATTTGATCCTCATAACAGCCCTATGAAGAGGAAGTACAGATTTTTTTTTATTAATAACTGTTTTGCAGGTGAAGAAACTGAAAACATTTAAAAGACTTGTCTGGGGTCACTTTAGCAAGTGAGCAAGAACTTGATTCTATGCTCCCCAAACTATCTGCAAATGTCAGTCTTCATGCTGTATCTCTGTATCCCATATAGATAAAAGAAGAGGGGTAAATCAAAAGAGACAGGTCTGACAACAAACAAAATCAGCAATTAGTTCTATAAACCACTCTTCCATAACTGCCTTTGTTCATCAGTCCCATTCCTTCTTTTACTTCCTTACCTCCTTTTACTCCTGGTTCTTTTCTCAGATGACCCAAGATATCACAAACCATTTTGTCATTTTAAATCCCTTAGATCTTGATTTGCAAACCAAAGATATATCCTTGAGTCAAGCCTGAAACCAATAAGTATGCATCCTTCTTATCTGTGAAGTTCTATATCATAAACTGGGCTAAGAAGTAATGAAATCTGTGGAAATCTCAGAGGTTTCACTCTACTCAGAGGTACTAACTTCTACTATGTGCCATAAAAAACAAGCAGGCAATGAATAATCAGTACAGTATATCCTGGTTCTAGACTGACTGTCTCCTGCAAGCTGGCCACATTCAGTGACTGGTCCAGAACAAACACTGAATATATGAATTAAGCCAAAATAGACAGCAAAATAAGATATTAATAAACATCTGAAGAACTACCCAGATCACCATGTTAGGTGTTTACAATATATTCTGAATGCAAAGCTTACAAAGTCTTGAGGAGTAGGTCAAAACCAAGAAGAGGAACTAACAAAAACAATGGATAAGAAACCCCTGTTGATTAAATGCAACTGTTAGGCAGCATTACATTCTAAAGAGCTATCATCTAAAGTCTAAAATAAAATAAAATTTAATATAGAAAAAAAGGAACATTTAAATTACTAGATATCCAGCTCCATAGAGATAACCATAATTAATATTTCCTAGTCTATTTTATGACAATATATGACAGAAGGGGTATGCATTTTTAAAGCACTTTAGTCCTTGTTATACAGAATAGCAGCAGATTAAAACTCTCAACATTCCAAGTCCTTCAACTATATGAAATCATTTGCTTATCCTATTAACCCAATGACACAGGTAGTACAATTATGTATATTTTACAGATGGAGAAACCAAGGCATGGGGCTTGTTTATTATAGTTGTACAGTTGCTGTATGACATAGATCAAATAGGGAAAGTAAATCCTGAGAGAATGATGCTGGCCTCCTTTCACATCTCTTCTAAAATTTCTCTTTCTCTGCCTCTCTTCCCTTCTGTCCCTGATACAATGGCACCTAAGAGACATTATTCTCAAAGTTAAGTCCAGCAGGCAACTTTAGTCCATCAACAGGATGTATGGTCCTGCTGATTGGAAATATTCACTCCGAAGCCAAAGACCATGCTTTTCTATATTTTTCTACGGATCATCACAGTGTTATAATTGACTTTTCTGGGGGCGGCGGGGGTGGAGAAGATGAAGCATTTGGATAAGGAGAACTGATTTTGTCTTTTAGAGTTAGAAAAGGTACCTAAGGGAGGACAGAAGCAGCCCTAGAAAGGACAGGAAGCTGGAGAACAAAATTGAACCCATGGAATTTACCCCAGGTGAACATTCTTTAGCTAAACATTCTGGCACATGTACCAATGAACATCATCCTTCTCATCTGAGAGGAAGGCTGGTCTTGTTTCAGCCCAGCAGGGATCATCCAGTGTGAACACTGGCTTTTCCTTCCATTGCCAAACTGATCCTGAAACAAACTTGGGCTTTCTGTTATTGTTGATGGTGACGATGGTGGTGGCGAGGTTCACATGTGTGTGTATATTTTAAAAGAGAAGAGATGACCTAAAGTCAAAAGCAGATACGCTATGGCTGTTCTGCCCTTGTATGGAGTGGATCTGCCCAACCTTACAGGATACTTGAGTTTGCAATAGAAATGAATTTTGAATTGTTACAGCAAAGGAGATACCCATCTGACGTTATCAGAAGCAACTCTTCTCTATCCTTTGATGCACCTGAGAATAAAAGATCTTCTAAGTAATTCACAGTTCAAATTCAATAACTTGAATCATTCATTATGCTAATTAAGAAGATTCCATAATAAGTCAGACTTAGTATTTAACAGTTTTGCCCATTTAGCTACTTGCTTAGATGGTAAATGATACATACTATGGATTGAAGATATAGAATATAAGAAATAAGGAGACACTGACTGAACACCTGCACTATGCAAGGTTCCTACTACATACAAGACACAGTGGGGTCAAGAGGTGTTATAAAAATGAGTGGCTTCAAAAGGAGAAATGTAATTCAGAAATGTGATTCCTGTATGATTGCAGCATGAAGTCTGACTGTACTGTCACATGAGCTATATTTAAAAAAAAAAAAACATAAAAAAACTCTTCAAAAATAGTACTTTTGTCAAGAAAATAAAGATCTGCAAGACAACTGACAAATCTGAGAGGATAAAAGATGAAAACATAAGTTAATTCCTTATTGTGTAACTATACTACAGTATAGACTAAATGTAGACTCTGGATGACTACAGACTGCTTTTGTAATATCAATTTAACACTATTCAAACATAACGCTAAGAATACTATTGAACTTTAAAACAACAAAAAGATATGGAAGAACTGAAACTCTCATAAACTGATGGTGAGAATGTAAAATGGTACAACCACTTCAGAAAGCACTTTTGAAGTTGTTTGTAAAGTTAAACATACAGTAACCATATGACACAGTATTCTACTCCTAACTATTGATCCAAGAAAAATGAAAATATTTGTCTGAACAAACACTTGCAAACAAATGTTCATAGCAGCATTGTTCATAATAGCTACAACTGAAAACAATCAAATATGCATCAACAGGTAAATAGACAAATTGTAGTATACTCATAAAATGGAACAATAATTAGCAATAAGAAGAAAATAACTATTCATACACACAACAATAAGGATGAAGCTCAACGTGATGCTGAGCAAAAAAAAGCCAGACACAAAAGAGTGTATAATGTATGACTTTACTGAAATGAAATTCTAGAAAAAAAAACAGAAATCTAATCTACAGAGACAGAAAGAAGATCAGTGTTTGCTTGGGGCTGGAGATTGGTACAAGGGAGCTTTTGGGAGTATAAAAGTGTTCTACAACTTGATTGTGGCAATAGTTACACAGATGGAATTTTTAAAAACTCAACTGAACACTTTTAAAAAGGGTATATTTTATTTTATGTATTGTGTATTTCATAATATGTGTACCTCAATTTTAGGTGATTTTTAAAAAGAACAACAAAATCTTAGAAGTAACATATTTAGAAGAAAAAAAAATCCACACTATACTTACTGTACTGCTTAGATCATATTAAGGCTATGGTGTTTACTTCTATGAACATTTTAAGGAAAACTGAAATTTAAAGAAAATTCAGAGGAAGATAAGTTGAATAGTAAATGTATCTGGCAATACAATAATATATGGGAATTTCTTAAATGTTTAGCCTGGTGACAAGAAAGTAAAATGGGGACATATAATTGCCCTCACATATGTGAAGAGCTACCCTCTAAGGGGAAAAAGCAGACTCCCACTGGGTGGAAGTTACAATAATACATGTACATTTTGTCTTCAATGTATCGAAGATAATAATTATTCTAACTGGAGCTCAAATTAAAAATCAAATCACACATGCTGAATATGTACTAGCTCCCAGATACAATGGAATATGAGCTTTCAAATAAAGTAGTTATGGAGTTCTCATTGCTGAACGCTTCCTGTCAAGCTTACAAGAGAGGGCATTAGATAGGATGATGGATTAGATGCCCTCTAAAAGCCCTTTTAGAGTATATTTTGTTCCTGTTATGAAACAAAGTAAAATTTCATGATTTCAAATAACTGAACTTTCCAGATGCTGCTAGTACTTTTTTGGTGTTTAATATTTTTTCATATTTTAGTGTTTAATAAATATTTTAAAATTATATTGTGCTTTACTTTTTAAAATATATTGTTGTCCATCACTAATATATCCAATACAGACTTCTTATTTGGTATAAACTACCTAACAATAAAATTCAACCTTACTGGGAAACAAAATACACTTTAGAATGATTCACTTTCTGGCAAAAATTTTAAGTATTACATAACAAACTAAAAAGAAAATTGTTGACAAAGAAAAAGATAACAAGCTGTGTTTCCTATAAAAGTAAAATGATTGGGCAGAACATTCATGCTTTTCCCACTGTTCAGGTAGGAAAGAGTTCCCTAACAGTTGGCAAGAATGAGAGAAAACAAAGTTAAGACTTAAAGTAGATCATAATGGTAAGTAATGGTAAGGTAAGCTACAAAAGACGATGGCATATGTAATGGACACTAATCATCTCCCATCACATAAACTCTCTCACTTTTCCCAGAAGTCAGGACTTCCATCGGGGGACCTCAGGGTTCCAAAGAAATTAACTTCAACATTGTCTCCTGGGATGGAATGTACAATCCAGAATATAACAGTTCTGAGGTAGAAATATGATCTACACTGGTTGAATCAGAATAAATAGCAAGACTTTTGTTAGAAACACTGAGACAAATACTCTTTTTCCCGGTGGAGGTAAATATGAAAACAATAAGCCTTAGATGCTACTAAAAGCCGTATCAGGACCATGTCAGAGCCATATCAACCATATCATTAGTAATATGACTACTAAAAACTTATCAGGTAAATATGGAAATAATAAGCCATAGGAGCTACTGAAAGCCATCTCAAGAGCAATAGAATAAAGCCAACACCAGGAATCCAGAGTAAAGAAATAGAAGTCATTGAGCTGCTGGATCATTCCCAAAGTAGCTCTATCTTTAGACTTCTGAGTTACATGAGCTAATGTATTTTATTTGTGGCTTAAGTACACAAGTCACTTTTTGACTTTTTAAATTTAACTTAATTTTATTTTTTTGGTTACATGCAACAACAAAAACTTCATGCAAAGGAAAAGAGACTAGAATGTACAAGATGTCAATAAGACTTAAAAACTGCTTTTAAAATTTACACCTAAATCGGTAGCTTAAAGTAATTCTGGTGTTAATGCTAATATAATCTAAGTTTCCAATCATTGAGCATTTTCAATTTTTCCCATATGGATATTTATGAGTACTTATTTTAAAACTTGTAAATATCTTTAGATCCATTCAACTACCTGCTCCATATCAGCCCTAGACTTAATGGGTCTGGGCTGTAATTTTCCAATTGGTGGAGTGAAAACAAGAAAGTGCCACCTCTATTCTCACTCTACCAAATCAATTGGAAGTTGGGCCCGTTTAAAAATAAAGAGCCATCAAGTTCTGGATTTCAGGTGAGTAGTTCCAAAAAGATGAGGGAAATGTGGACATGATAAAGGTAGCCTCTGCTCCACAAAGCCTCACTATTATTCTTGGACTTTGTTCCAGGTCCCAAATAAATCAGAGTCCTGAGGATACAAATACAGAACTTCTAAAAACCATATTACAAAGTTACCAGATGGTAAAACTGCTAAAAGAAAGCTGCTATTAAAAGTAAAGGATACCAGAATTAATGTGATTCACCCTTTTAAATATTTCAGTTAAGAACTATAGAGAAAAAAATCATAATTAAATACTGGTAAGGAAAGACTAAATTGGTCTCACTTACCACTTTGGAATTTTGAGAACCATTGCAGATTCCAGTCTATATTCCTCGGATAAAAATCTCTGAATAAAGAAGAAATAGGAGGCCATCTTTGGTAAACTTCAGGTATAAAATCACCTCAATTTCATTTTGTCCAAATATCACTTCAATGAGAAAAGATTATTAAATGCCCATTGGTGTCTGTGGAAAATTTTTAGCAGGACAATATCACCCCAAATACGGGGGAGGAAGAATGATAAATATCAACAGTTCAGTCACTCTAATACATAATTTACTCTCCTACTAATTGAAAAAGAAATTTTGTATTCAGGCTTCATATATACAAATAGAAAGTATAAGAGATTTTCATGCTCTGCAACTCTATAAATACTTTTTAATCTGCAACAAGTATGTTTCTAATATTATATATATACACACACATATGTATACATATACATATATACACACAAAATACATATAGGCTGAATTCATTCTGAGATTTTTCTTACAAAAAGGACAATATTAGTCTCAATTTAAGATAAAAGCTTTAGGTAGAGAACAGCGTTTACAGCTTGTTTTACAAAGCAATATGCCTTATTAAGACAATTTTATGATTCCCCACTGTTTGGCAAAAACAAACAAAACAGAAATGTCGTAGGACAAAAAGGTCAAAAGCTATGCAATCACAGGCAAATTTTACATTTACATGGACATGTATTTTTCCCAATAAGCCTGCATTTGTTTTATAATCAAAAAACAAAATTCTTTATTTTTAAATGGACCCAGACATGCACAAAAACCTCCAATTCAATATTTTTAAATATATAAAATAGCCCTACCTTCCCTGTACCATATCATTCCCCATGTGGAACAAAGTTAATTGCTTCTTCCTAAATAGTAGTGGAATACGTAGAACCCCTTGACAGTTTCTTCATCACCACTATAATGACTATTGGATATTTCAGCAGTTTAATGTGGCAAGTTATAGTTTTTTCTTTCTGCTTGGGGCTACCTGTGTTCATTGGATGTGTAAGTTGATGTTTTCTTAATGAAAAATGGGAAGTTTTCAATGTTTATTTCCTAAATACATTTTGTGCCCCATTTTCATGCTCTTCTCCTCTATAACTCTAATTATGCCTGTGCTAGACCATTAGGTGTTGTACCTTAGGTCCCTGAATCTCTGTTCATTTTTCTTCAATCTCTTTTCTCTAGGTTCTTCAGATGGAATCAATTTTATTTATATGCATCAGTTGACTAACTTTTGTTAGTAGCATGAGAGATGGTAAAACCAAGAAATTTTTAATTATTGTTCGTTTCAGTTCTAGAATTTCCATTTAGCTCTTTTTATAGTTTCCATTTCTCTGCCAAATTTCCTACCTATTCACTCATCAAGATCATAGTTTGTTTGGTTTAAGTCCTTGTATGAGTATGCATAAATAAGCCTTTGTCAGCTAAATCCAACACCTAGGCCATCTCAAGGTATTTATCTATTGACATTATTTTCTTTTTATTATCAGTAATATTTTTCCTGGGTTTTTTTCTATGTCTAATAATTTTGTATTATATATTGAACATTATTATAATACAATGTAGAGAATCTGGATTCTGCTTTGACGCTCTGAAGAATGCCAAACTTTATTTTCAGGGAGTACAATTAATGGCTGAACACCATGACTGTTTTATTAGAATGAACTTGAGAAAAGCCTAAGGTGTTTCTCAAGCTCCTCTAGTTTGGCAGAATCAAACTTCGTCTTCCCAGTACATTTTGTTGAGATCTAGTTTTAAACATGTTAGGGTGGATACAGACAAAGCCTTAGGGAACCTGTGGCCTTCTGATTTCATGATTCTTCTTTTTTAAGCACCAAAGGAAACAAGAAAAGCTTCAGCTTTCTTTGCTGTACCCCTTTTAATAAAAGGATTTGTTCTATAAAATTTGGATTTAGTCAAAAGGCCACACGCAAGGATCCAGAAGGCCACATGTGATCCCAAAGCCGCAGGTTCCCCAACCCTACATGTGGTCCTTACTCCTAAGTTATGGATTTTCTGTTTCTCAGCTGGATGTCTATGATGTTAATAACATCTCTCTGTTGCGCTTGGGACAAGGCCCCAATGTCCTCCAGGAACCTTTAACATGTCTTTCCATGATTAGATCCCTAGTGGACACTCTCTGGTAAGTGCATAGAGTCCCACTTGTCACATGTGCAGTCCATTCCTCAACCAGGGACTTGTGGGGAACCCACATTGAGAATTCTAGAACCTTATTTATTTCTGTGCAGCTCTCTCCTTTCTGGTGCCCTGCTCCAGATTCCAGCTGTTTCATCAGCCTTAAACTCTGATTTCTACCTTCTCAGTTCAGAGGCACCACTGTTTTTGCTTGTGTACTCCAGGCCCTTTTCACAAGTCAGGAAATTGTCCCTATGCAGAGAGCCAGGGCAAATGTGGGCCCTCTTCTTACGAATTTGCCTGTTGTCAATAATCACAGTCTTGCGCTGCCTATTGTCCAATACATGAAAACAGGTGCCTCATATATTTTGTTCAGTTTTATCATTACGGAAGAATGATAAAATTATCATTACGGCAGAATGGTTAATCCAGAACCAGTTACTCCATCAAGACCGGTAGCAGAAGCTCTTGTGTATATTATTTTAAACTATTCTTATTCTCTCTCATTCTCTCAATTTATATTTATCCTCTTCTATCCTCATCCCCAATTTGTGTAATTTATGAGCCTCAATTGAATACATATATGGTGCTAAATAATTCTGATAGAATACCATAGAACTTTAACATCTTATAACGATGATGGAATACTTTGAAACTATCAACATTACAAGTTTTATAGTTTCTGAAGTTTAAACAAAAATATTTTAAATTTATTTTTAAAAGTCTATCCTCCCGTACTTATTTTCCTTTTTCATGAACAAGCAAAATATCAGCAATACCCTGCTACCATATTGCCTTTCATAGTCCTTCCTTTGTTAAAGTATGCTTGCATATTGTATTCAAGTCAAAATAAAAAGAATAGAAAATTCAGAAAACCTCAAATTATCAGAATTCTTCCCATTTCCCAATTTGTGAAGCTGGTTTGATCTCAATGACATGCAGCCATCAGAAGTATAAAGGTCTTCCTAGCTATATTTAAAGACTGTAGAAGCATCTACCTGTCCCCAGACAAACCACAAGAAATTTAAATGAGAAATCAAAGTAAACATAATAAAGTTAATGAAGCGTATTTTTGCCGAGCATGGGTTTCTCAATTGATCTACATACTAGATATGCTCACTCAAATTCTTAGATATAAACATAGCTAACTCATCCATTAGGCACAGTTCCTAGGGCCCATAATACTTTCAAGGGCCTATAAAAGTGTTTTCTTTTAAAATCAGAAGAATAACTTAAAATTTAGATCAAAGAAAATGTTTAATACACAATCTCAATATATACCAATATATCATAAAATTGTGTGTATGTGTGTGTAAACAGACATAAATTGACAACTATTTTCAGATTTGCTAGGAATCTTAATCTCTCACAGAACCTGACATTGCCTTATTCTCAGATGTAAGGCCCCAGGTATTTTTCCATTGGACTAGATGAGGCATTCTTCCCTCTAGGTTCTAGGAGGTGCTAATCTCATCCCTAGCTATTTCCCTCTCTGATCTTTTTAGTTTGCCCGAACTGCATTCACTTGAAATTGGGCAGGACAATAATTGAAAGATATTGGGCAGATAGTACTCTGGGTAGCTAGACATCTCTATGGCCTCTTTTAGGTTACCATGTAGTAGATGTTATCTTCATGGCAGCTACACATCTGCTTTACATTTGCTTTCAAGAATAGAAAGGTGAGGCCGGGCGCGGTGGCTCACGCCTGTAATCCTAGCACTCTGGGAGGCCGAGGCGGGTGGATAGCTCAAGGTCAGGAGTTCGAAACCAGCCTGACCAAGAGCGAGACCCCGTCTCTAAAAAAAAAAAAAAAAAAAAAAAAAAAAAAAAGAATAGAAAGGTGGACTTGGTATCCCTTCTAATTTTAAAGCCCTCAATCTCTTTGAAGCAGCCAACAAAGTAACATGTTCCTATCTAAGGAGTGGCTTCTAACCCACAGCCCATTTCAGAGCCAAGATAATAAATAATTATTGAAAAAAAAATTGTGGGTTCATTGAGAACACATAAAGTCTCAAACCTTAGTTGACTTAGGCTACCAGTTTCACTAACTTTCCCAGGTTCTCTTAATTCTTATCATTCATAGCTGTTCAAGCAAGTGATTTCTGTATTTAAATCATCAGTTTCATAATGACAGAAATATCTATGATTCAGAGTGACCAACATAATTTTCAACAAGAGAAAAGTGCATTCAAGAGAATAAAATGATGTTTTCAATAACATTCAAAAGAAGAAATCTTACATGTAAATCTAATACTTAAGATACTTAAAAACAGAGTGTTCTAGAGTAAAGCTTGGAATGAAAGATTGATAGCATGGTAGGATCTAACCATGGAACTCCTTCAATACCTTTGCTTCAGTGAAGTTTAATTAGTTTAATCAGAAGGCTTAGATCCTAGCTAGCTCCAGTTCCACAACTGGTGTACTCATTGGCAAAATATGTTGATATCAAGTAAGCTGCCTTAATTTTAGTCTCAGATCCCTCAGAAATAACATAGACATATAAATATAAACCCTGACGATCTCCAACATACTGTCACCATCAAATGAATAATCGTGCTTCAAAAGCTCTTAGTAAAATTTTTCTAATAAAATAAATTTATACTATCTTATTCTTATTCTTTTATTTCATAAAATGACACCAACATTCTTAAACTTCCTAGGTCTGCTCTCCATTTGCCATAATTGTATCAATCACAAAATCTGACTCATTCTTTTGAATTTTTAAATATGTTTTATATATCAGACTTCAAGGTATAGTTGCCCCTTGAACAGCATGACTTTGAACTGCACAGGTCCACTTATATGCAGATTTTTTTCAATAAATATATTGGAAAAATTTTTGGAGATTTGTGACAATTTGAAAAAATACACAGAAGAACTGTGTAGCCTAGAAATATAAAAAACAAATAAGAAAAAGATGTCATGAATGCATAAAATATATGTAGATACTAGTGTATTTTATCATTTACTGCCATTATTTTATCATATATACAAATCTATTATAGGAAATTAAAATTTATCAAAACTTACACACACACTTAGAGACTATACATGGTGCCATTTGCAGTTGAGAGACATGTAAACAAACATAAAGATGCATTATTAAATCATCACTGCATAAAATTAACTGCAGTATATGCTGTACAACTGTAATAATTTTGTAGCCACCTCCTATTGCTATTGCCATGAGCTCAAGTGTTTGAGTATTCACCACGTGATGCTAATCATCTCCTCATGAGCAGTTCATCTCTCTAGTAAATTGAATATTGGTTGAAAAACTTCTGAGTACAAATGGACCTGCACAGTTCAAACCCATGCCATTTAAGGATCAACTGTATTTCCATAAAGTTACAGGGAGTGTACCTGACTCTCCGGCTTCCCCTTCCACCTCCTCCACCTCTTCTGTTTCTGCCACCCTGATAAAGTAAGACTAATGCCTCCTCCTCCTCAGCCTACTCAATATCAATATGAAGATGAGAAAGATGAAGATCTTTATGATGATCCACTTCCATTTAATGAATAGTGAATATATTTACTCTTTCTTATGATTTTCTTAGTAACATTTTCTTTCTCTTGCTTACTTTATTGTAAGAACACAGCATACAATATTTATAACATACAAAATTTGTGTTAATTGTTTATGTTATCAAAAGGCTTCCGGTCAAGGTGGAGTCAAAAGTTATTTGTGGCTTTCAACTATTCAGGGGGTCAGTGCCCCTAGTCCCTGTGTTGTTCAAGGGTCAACTGTATTTCATTTGAATTACAGATTACAAACTAAAAATGTTTTAAAACACCACTTTTCAGAAAAGATCAAACATATCCTATTTCATATAACTTTTCATAATCAAACAATTAAAAATCTCTGTCATGCAATTTGTTTATGGTCTAGAACAAAGGGTGGCACACTTACTCTGTAAAGGGCCAAATATAATCATTTTAGGGTTTGTGAGCCATAGAATCCCTGTCAAAACTACTCAGGTCGACCACTGTACTATATGAAAGCAGTCATAAACAATGTATAAACAAATGGGCACAGCAGTCCCATTAAAATATTTACAGAAACAGGTTGCCAGCTGGATTTGACCTGCAGGCCATAGCCTGCCAACCCCTGCTCTAGAACAGTACTTCTCAATCTTTACTATGCATACCTCTAATCACATGGGATCTTAATGCAGATTCTGATTCAGTAGGTCTGGGTGGGACCTGAGATTCTGCATTTCCAACAATCTCATAATTGATGTATGGTGATTCTGCTCTGAGGATCATATATTTGAGTAGCAAGGTTCTGAAAGCTCTATGAGAAGAAAGGTCCTATCTAATTATTTACTGTGTAGCTTCAGTGCCTAAAACAGTGCCTGACATACGAGGTCTGTCTGGAGAGTATCCAGCCATGTAATTGGAAAAATAGAGACATTTATTGAAAAAGATACAAGAAACATTGTACAGAGGACAAAGACTGCTCAGCCATTGAAAGTAGGCACTTTGGGACCTCACACAGTTCTCCCAGGGTCTCCTAACCTAACCCATATGTGTTCAATATTCTCAGGTGTTCTGCTTGTTGCAGGCCTTCCAGAATGTGGATCTTTTCAACACATTCTCAACAATCTTTGAAGTGTTTGTGCCACACTTTTATTTGTGCTGCACTCATTGCATCATCCCCAAAAGCATTCTGAATCATCCAAATCCACAGAGGAATGTTCATTCTAGCTTAACGTAAAATTTGATAAAGATTCGTTGCTCTATTCACTCAGTCATGTTGACTGTGATGGCCCACACAGTATACATGCTCACTCAACAGCATCTAGCACCCCACTGACTACTACAGTGAAATTGTCATTGTTCACGCATGTGCATTCCAGTCTACTCTCCCTGGCTGTCAGGTTATAATAATGTTGTACAAACCATTCTGATTACATTAACAATGGCTGGATACTTTCCAGACAGACCTCGTATAATAAAGTACTCAATATTTAAGGAACAAATAAATAAAGAATAAGATTCTTATAGAATGTCATGTTCTGCCTTATGTCATTATTAAGTATGCTATTCTTTATAGAGCTCATTCTTCTTTATGTTCACCTTAGCATTTAAGCTTACCAAATTAAGAGTGTCTTTAACACTTCTAATAAAGGTTACGAACTCAGTCTGTACTCTTGGCTCATGTACACAGAATAAGAGCTAGTTCTTCATCAATTCACCCTAAACTCTTCTGTTCAGCCACAAGGATCATCTTTTATTTCCGTAAGCATTTCATGTTCTTTATACTTCAAGGCCTTTGTATATATTCCTTTCCCTGATAGGAACATCCTTCCCTAATCCTTCAAGTCTAAACATAAATATCACCTCTGTGGAGAGCAGTGCAGTAAGTGCTCTTACCCTTACCTTATCCCTCTTTCTTGCTGCAAATGCAGTTCTCTGTCTCAGCCCTGTGTATCTTCTTCAAAGCACTTATTTTATAGTCACAGCAATGTGTTGCTTAATGACAGGGATACGTTCTGCAAAGTACATTGTCAGGCAATTTCCTTGTTGTGCCAACAACATAGAATGTACTTAAATAAACCTAAATGGCATAGCCTACTACACACCTAGGCTATACGGTACATAGCCTATTGCTCCTAGGCTACAAAACTGTACAGCATGTTACTATACTTAATACTGCAGGCACTGTAACACAACAACAAGTATTTCTGTATCTCAATACATCTAAACATATAGGCCAGTTATGGTAGCTCACACCTATAGTCCTAGCACTTTGGGAGGATCGCTTAAGACCAGCCTGGGCAGCATAGAGAAGTACCATCTCCACAAAAAAAAAATTTTTTTAATTAGCGAAGCATGGCAGTGTGCACCTGTAGTCCTAGCTACTTGGGAGGCTGAGACGGGAAGATCTCACTAGAGCCCAGGAGTTCAAGGTTACAGTGAGCTACGATTGCACCACTGCACTCCATTGTGGGCAACAGATCAAAACCCCATCTCTTAACAAAAAGAAAAAGAAAAGGTACAGTAAAAATATGGTACACATAGAAAAGGTACAGTAAAAATATGGTATAAAAAAGAAAAAATGGTATACCTATATAGAGCACTTACCATGAATGGAGTTTGTAGGAGAAGTTGCTCTGGGTGAGTCAGTGACTAGTGGTGAATGAATGTGAAGGCCTAGAACATTACTGTACAGTACTGTACACTTTATAAAACTGTATACTTAGGCTATACTAAATTTATTTATACTAAAAATATTTTTTTATAAATTTATTTATACTAAAAATATTTTTTCTTTCATCAATAATAATCTTAGCTTACTGTAACACTTTTGCATTATAAACTTTTTAATTTTTTAAAACTTTTTGACTCTTGTAGTAACATAGCTTAAACACAAATATATTGTATCGCTGTATACAAATATTTTCTTTCCTTATATCTATTAGCTTTTTTCTATTTTTTAATTTTTTTTTTTGTTGTTAAAAACTAAGGCAAACATACACATTAGCCTAGGCCTACACCGGGTCAGGATCAACAAGATGTCACTAGGCTACAGGAATTTTTCTGCTCCAGTATAACTTTAGGGGACCACCCTCATATATGCAGTCCTCATTGACTAGAACATTGTTATGCAGCACATGACTGTATTTTATCTACTAATATGATGACTTTTTAAATTCCATTTACTCTACCAGAATGTAAGCTCAAGAACTATATTTACCTCATTCACCACTGAATCCCTACCCATTAGCACAGTTCCAGGCATATGTAAGCGACAAGTTTGTATTTATTGATTGCACAGATAATTATTTATGTTCAAAAACAACTTCCTTTGTTACCTTATTTTTATAATGCAGATACCTCTTCAGGTATCTACCCACCTTAAAAACACTGCCTTTTATCTCAGCAAGGCCAAATTTGTACTTCGTGGTGCTGCCCTCTCAACAATAGCTGATTAGATCAAGACATCTGACCCAAAATGGTCTACATTCTCTCTCTCGTATTTTTGGAACTGGGACTAAGACTCTAGTGTCTGTATGCTGGTCATGCTAACCGATCAATTACGGAGTAGTGGTGGGTACTTGGTCATGTGCATCTGAAAGTAAAGTAAATCCATAAAGTGTAAAAAAGGAAGAAACATGTAGATAGAAGCAATCATAAAAGATGAGGAGAGTACTACCTAGGTTCCTAATGGCATTACTGATGGCAATTTCAATTCTTCATGAAGCCAAGCTGTTCTTTGTGATTTCAGCAATAATTCCAATATCTTTACACATTTCTATTTTTAGATAGATGAAAATGGGTTTTTGATATTTACAATGAAAAGAATACTAAAAATATGACAGTATTTTTCTAACTAAACATATCTAGTTCATAAAGACCATATAGAAGCAAAAATATAGCCAAGAAAGTGTCAAAATTACAAGAGGAAATTGTTAAATTGAAGAATCCTCAAGTTTCCAATAACTAGAGTCTAATAATCAAAGGTATGAACATTATAAAATAGATTATATTTTAAGTGAAAGGATAAACCCTATCAACAGATAAAAGTATCTATCAACACAAACATATTCTAAAACAAAAAATACTTCCATAATTTCTGCAGGGAAAAATTTGCCATCAATGGACTCTTAGTTTCAAAATTATTCAAAATACCTCATGCTATGTTGCTGGCCCTAAGTACCTTCTCAAAAGAAAAAGTAAACAATTCTTGGAAATAACTGATTGAGATAACTCAAAAGAAACAGGAGAAGAAAGAAAAATGCTGAGCAATATTTGGAGCAAAAATGAACTTGAGAAGAAAGGAAGGATAAGAAACCATCACACCCAATTGGAATTCTATTACTCATACATACAGGGAAGGAGATATGAAAAGCAGCAGGACTGAGCCAATAGACTCCCTAAGAATTTTCTACAAGCCAATCACCTCAAAATGTGAATCGATTCTGGTCACCCTTGCAGCCAACTATTCCTATTTAGTTTTTTAAAAAATAATTGCTAATTGAATAATCCACGTTTTTGTTAGGAAGTTAAAATGGAAATGACAAAATCCTAGCAGTCTTCTTTTATAGCCCTATTCAAAGTATCCATTATTTTCCAAGCAGCAAATGAAAATGTCAAAAACATTCTTGCTGTAGATATTTAGTTGTTTTCTGCCAAATTAATGAAAGGAAAATATTGCACTTTGAATTGGTTAATTACCATGAATCCTTCTGCAAAGGGCTCCTGCTTGCAGAATTAAGCCAGCTTTAGTTGGCACACTGCCCTAATATTCATGGAGACTAGACTATAGGCTCCACTGTACTCAAGAGACATTTAGCTTTTGGCATCATTCATCAGCTTACAAATCATCAGTCCTAACCACTATAGACATTCAACTGTCTGAAATAAACAGGGCAGAAAGCACCTGCATTTAATGGGGATATACCACATTCTGCTTCTTTGAAATTTTAAGAGCTAGACTTAGAATACAAAATGAACAAGAATACCGTGATTTACATATCTTCTAGAAACTAGAGCTACTTCAACAAAAATCCTCTGGTGACAAAGCTACTTCAAGGAAATACTCTAGGAACAAGGCAACTTCAACCAAGGGAGAACTTAGACAAGTTATTTTTCCTCAGTTTTAGGCCAGGGTTAATAAACTTATTTCAGGTATAGCCTTCCTAGGCGTCCACACAGATCTCACACCTCCCATTTCCTAGGATTTGAGATATAAGTGTTGATTTGCATATTTCAGAATCTGATAAAATATAAAATATCCATTGCATTATTCACGCCTAATTCCATCTCTCTCTTCTCCCTTCTTCTTGTAATTCCCTTCCCTACAGAATTTGCAAGACTTGGAATGACCTCTGTCCATGCCAAATGACATATTAGATAAACTTTCTTTAAAATTATATAGGAAAATATTTCTCAACTTTTTGAAAAATATATTCCACCAATCCTTCTATGTGGGAAAGAATGGGTAGAGAGATGGAGATGGAAAAAAAAAACACAATGATTTCACTCTTTCTTTTCCTCTCTCTCTCAATAGAATAAAAGATTCGAAATCAAGACAGATAAATACTGTTAAACCTAAGAATGCAAGCAGGCTTCTCCAAGATGTTCTCAATGTGGTCATGAGTAAGCACTCCAGGCTCCAGTGTGTTACCTCCTCATACACAGTCTTGCATCAAGGAATGTGAGCACAGAAGGCAACAGTTGATCCTTCAAAGGGTCACTCAACACCAACTACAATATTCATGTACTTTCACATCTGCATATTATGGCAAATTTAAAATTAGCAAGCAATGTTTTTTAGGTCTGATAAAATAACCCCTACAAATCCCTAGTCAAAATCATTTAGAAGACATTAGACATTCAGGCTTTTAGTACTTGATATAAGAAATCTAAATCTATCTTTAAACAAATTGAAGCTTGTCCAGAATGATAACAAGGATGCTTAAAGAGTCTAGAAACCAAAAGAAATACAGTATAAAAACAAATAAAAGTAGAAAAAAGAGAAATAAGGAACAAAGAACAGAAAGGACAAAGAGAACAAATAGCAAGGTGACACACAAAATGAACTATCAAAAATCACAGTAGTAAATGTAAATAATCTAAGCAGTCCAATGAAAAGGCAGAGATTAACAGACTCCTAAAAAAGCAAGACAGAACAATATACTGCCATTGAATGTACATTAAATATATATATACATATAAGTTAAAAGCAAAAGGATTGAAAAATATATACCACACTAACACTAGTCAAAAGAAACCTAGAGTGGCTATACTAATATCAGAAAAAAAAAAGTTGATTTCAGAACAGAACTATCAACAGGAATACAGGGAATAATTTCATAATGATAAAATGGTTAATTCAGCAAGACGACATAATAATTCTGAATGTTTTTGTACCTAAAAACAGAGCTCAAAATACATCAGTAAAAACTGATAGAAACCAAGATATACAATATTCTGTCCATAAAACAAGTCTCAAATTTAAAAAGATTCAAGTCATATGGAGTAAGTGATTTGCTCACAACTGAAATAAATTAGAAAACAAAAACAAAGATCTCTAGAATACCCCCAGATATTTTATAACTAAATAAGACAATTTTAAATAAATCAAAGTGTCAACAAAGAAACCAAAGGGGAATTAGAAAGTTAAACTTTGAAAATACAAACCATATAAAATTTGTGGGATGCCAGTAACAGTACTATCTATATTAGAAAAGAAGAAAGGTTTCAACTCAATGGCCTCTGCTTCTACCCCAAGAAATCAGAAAAGAGGAAATCAAGCTTAAAGTAGACAGAAGAGAAAAAATAAAGATCATAGCCAATTTCAATAAAACAGAACACAGAAGAATAGAAAAAAAATCAATAAAACAAAAATCTCATTTTTTGAAATGGTCAATAAGATTGATAAACCTCTAGACAGACTAATCAGAAATTAAAATAGCAATTTCAGGAAAGAGAGGTAACATCACTACAGAATCTACACATAATATGGGAACATTATAGCAACTTTATATCAATAAGTTTGACAACTTAGAAGAAATGACCAATCCTTTCAAACTCTCAATTTACCTAGGCTCACTCAAAAAGAAACAAATAAAGTGAATATACCTAAATATATTAAATAAATTGAAATTGTAGTTAAAAAACCTTACTGCAAGGAAAACTCCAGGCCCAAATGGCTTCACTGGTGAACTCCATCAAACATTTCAAGAAGAAATGATACTAACAATACTAAAAATTCTCCCAAACATTGCAGAGGACAGAACACTTACCAATTAATGCTATGAGACCAGCATTACTCTGACACCAAAAACAGATATAGATACTGCAAGAAAAGGAAACTATATACCAATATTTCTCATGTACATATAAAAATCCTAAAATGTTGAATCTAACAACATTCGTAAAGCATAATACATCAAGATTAAGTAGGGTCAATCTCAAGATTTCAAAGCTAGATTACAGTTTCAAGGCTGGTTTAAGTGTAATTCACCATATTAAAAAACTAAAAAAGGAAAACCTAATAGTCATCTAAACAGGCACCTAAAAAGTATTTGACACAATCCAACATCCACTCCTGATAAAAACTCTCAGCAAAGTAGCAATGAAATGGATTTCTTCTGCCTGATAAACGGCATCTATGGAAAACCTGTAGCTAACATCATATTTAAAGGTGAAAGACTGAAAGTCTCTCCTCTATAATTAGAAACAAGACTAAGATGTCTGCTCTTATCACTTTTATACAACATTGTGCTACAGGTTCCAGCCAGTGCAATCAGGCAAAAATGGAAAGAAATGAAATGGAAAGGAAAGGAAAGGAAAGGAAAAGGAAAAGGAAAGAAAGAAAGAAGGGAGGGAGGAAAAGGAGGGAGGGAAGGAAGGAAGGGAGGGAGGGAGGGAGGGAGGGAAAAGAAAGCGAGAGAGAAAGAAAAAGGTATGCATATTTTAAAGAAAGAAATAAAATTGTATTCAATGTAGAATATCAGACAGAAACTATAAAATAGCTAAAAGAATTAGTTTAACAAGGTCACAGGATATGAGATCAATATCCAAAAATCAAGTGTATATCTCTTTACTAGCAATTAAAAATTAAAAGTTGCAATTTAAAAAATACCATTTATAATACTATCAAAAAACACAAATACTTAGGGATAAATCTAACAAAAGATGTGCAAGATCTGAACATTGAAAGTGACAAAATACTTCTGAGATAAATTAAAGATCTAAATAAGTACAGAGGTATAACTCATTCATGGGTTACATAACTTGATATTTTTTAAATGTCAATTCTTCCCAAATTGATCTCAAGATTTAATGCAATCCAAATGGGTCAACAGAATCAACATTGTTAAAATGTCTATATTATCCAACATGATCTACAGATTCAATGCAATCCCTATTAAAATACCAACATCATTTTTCACAGTTCTAGAAAAAACAATTCTACACATTGTATGAAACCAGAGAAATATAGTAAAAGTATAGTATAAGCAATCTTAAGCAAAAAGAACAAATTGGGAGGCATCAATTTGCCAGATTTCAAGCTATAGTACAAGGCTATAGTAATGAAAACAGCATGGTATTGGCACAAGAACAGAGACATAGACCAATGGAACGGAACTGAGAATCCAGATATAAAACCATCCTCCTATACCCATCTAATCTTTGACAAAGCAGGCAAAAACATACACTGGGAGAAAGAATCCTTACTCAATAAATGGTGCTGGGAACACTGGATAGCCACATATAGAAGACTAAAACAGGATCTGCACTTTTCACCACTCACAAAAATCAACTCACAGTGGGTAACAGACTTAAACCTAAAGCATGAAACTGTAAGAATTCTAGAGGAAAATGTTGAGAAAACTCTCACAGACCCTGACCTAGGCAAAGAATTTATGACGAAGACCCCAAAGGCAATCACAGCAACAACAAAAATAAATAAAAGGGACTTGATCAAATTATAAAGCTACGCACAGTGAAGGAAACTATCATGAGAGCAAACAGACAACCTACAGAAAAGGAGAAAATATTTGCATGCTATACATCCAATAAAGGGCTGATAACTAGAATCTATATAGAACTCAGGAAAATCAGCATGAAAAAAATCAAACAACCCTATCAAAAAGTGGGCAAAGGACATGGACAGAAACTTTTCAAAAGAATATAGGTCAGTAAACATATAGAAAAACACTCAACACCTCTAATCATCAGGGAAATGCAAATCAAAACCACAATGAGATACCACTTAACTCCAGTGAGAATGGCCTTTACCAAAAAGTTCCAAAACAATAAATGTTGGTGTGGATGCGAAGAGACAGAAACACTCATACACTGCTGGTGGGACTTCATACTGCTACAACCTCTGTGGAAAGTAATATGGAGACACCTCAAAGAGCTACAAGTAGAACTACCATTTGATCCAGCAATCCCACCACTGGGCATCTACCCAAAGAAAAAAAGACATTCTATAAAAAAGACATCTGCATTAGAATGTTTATAGCAGCACAATTCACAATTGCAAAGATGTGGAAACAACCCAAGTGCCCATCAATACATGAGTGGATTAATAAAATGCAGTATATATATACCATGGAGTTCTACTCAGCCACAAAAAAACAACGGTGATCTAGCACCTCTTGTATTATCCTAGATACAGCTGGAGCCCATTCTACTAAGTAAAGTATCACAAGAATGGAAAAACAAGTACCACATGTACTCACCATCCAATTGGTATTAACTGATCAACACTTATAAGCACATATAGTAGTAACATTCATCGGGTGTTGGGCAGGTGGTGGGGGGAGGAGAGGATGGGTATATTTACATCTCTTGGGTGTGGTGCACACCATCTGGGGGATGGACACAGTTGAAGCTCTGACTTGGGTGGGGCAAAGGCAATATATGTAACCTAAACATTTGTACCCCTGTAATACGCTGAAATAAAAATAAATAAAATAAAATAAAAATCCAAATTCCGAAAGGCTTTTTTAAAGAGAAATTGATTCTAAAATTCATATGGAAATGCCAATACAAATTTGATTTAAAAAAAAAGAAAAGGGGAGGACTAACACTACCTCATTTGAAGATTTACCCTAAGTCTACAATAATGAAGACAGTATGTTATTGAAGTAAAGACAAACACACCAATGGAATGGAAGACAGAATTCCAAAATCGACCCACATATAAATGAATAACCAATTTTTAAGAAAGATGCAAAAACAATCAAGTATACAAAGGATAGTCTTGTTAACAAATATTGTTGGAACAAATGGATATCCATATTTTTTTAAAAGTGAACTTTGTTCCATACCTGACACCATATACAAAAATTAACTCAAAATTGATTGAGAGTACAGGCAAACAACTCTGAAAATACTTTGCATGTATAATGGGGTTGAACAATCAAGTAAATGAATGATAGAAGCCATGTTTCTCACTGTTGGATAGAGACATTAGGAGATAAACAATAAGCCATGCTAAAATGAATCCAATGGTATTGGATTAGAGTCAGCGACAACAATATGAACTCATAGTTAGTTTAAAATAGATACAAATGGACATATACAGAAATAATTATAGATATATGTATGTCCATGAGTTAGTGTGTATAGTGTGTATATGTATATACACACACACACATACTTTCCCACTTTTCCTGCCAAGAAAACCTAGACATAGTGACAGCATAGTAGCAACAACCAGCATACCCAGTGTCCAATCTTGGTTTCTAAATAACATACCCCATAAACAGGAACCAGGGCTCCTTTGAGAAATGGAAGATTCTAGGGCTGAGACATAGACAACACAGGCTTAGGCATCTTAAGGTATCAGAATGCAAGGACACGCTCAAAAAAAAGCAGGGAGTTGAAGGGCACAGCAAGTCAAAGGGACACAGGAGCCAACCTAAAAGAACTCCCAATGGTCAAAGCTGAAACAAGTCCAACAACAAAATAAATAACATTGCATTTGAATATAATGTAAAGTATAAAATAAATATACATGAGTCCATACTCACAGAATAAATTATTAAAGAAATAAGAGGGGGAAAAGAGATAAATGTTTATTATAGAAGAATGTCAATTTATGTAGCTATCTATCTCTAAGAGGTAGAATATAATTCCCTATCCTTAACCCCCTGCCCCTTGAACATGGGCTATATACTTGGTGACTTGCTTCCAAAGAACAGAACATAGAAAATGTAAAAAAAAAAATTAACTTTACAGTGGAGAAAACTGGTTAATATTACCTTAGTCAGGTAATCACAGTTAACACCAGTGATAAGGTATATTGATATCATGTGTGCTCTACCCACCCCCATTATGGTATGATGAGAAGGGCACTGCTTCCCCCCAAAATTAGAACTGCTGTCTAATGAACAGAAAAACATCAGGCAAAGTCAAATTGAGGGCCACTCTATAAAATATATGACCAGTACTGCTCAAAACCATCAAGGTCACAAAAACAAGGAAGAAGGAAAAACTGTCAAGTATCAGAACAAACTAAGAAGGCATGAGAACTAAAAACAATGTGAAATCCCTGAATGAATTTTGGAACAGAAAACAGGTATTAATGAGAAAATGGTGAAATCCATATAAAGTCTGAAGTATAGTTAAGAGTAATGTTCCAATTCTGGTTGGTTGGTTAGTTCTGACAAATATATCATGGTTATGCAAGATGTTAATAACTTGAGAAAATGGATTGGGTATACTGGAACTGTCTGTACTACATCTGCAACTTTTATGCAAATCTAAAATTATTCCAAAGTAAAAAGTTTATTGTAAAAATGGACTATACACTTAAAGGTGAAAAGTGAAAACATAAAGCTTCTAGAAGAAAAGATAAAATATTTTTGACCTTGAGTTAGGCAAGATTTATTAGATCTGATGCAAACAACATAATCTACAAAAGATAAAATTGATAAACTGGACTTCACCAAAACTAGAAACTTCTCTTTTAAAAACACTGTATGGGAATGAAAAAACAAGTAGACTAGGATCTCCAAAGCATGTATCCAATAAAGGACTTATATTAATAATGTAGATAAAGAATTCTCAGAAAGCATTGATAATATAAACAACCTAATTAAAAGTGTGCAAAAGATTTGAACAGACACCAGAGAAGATACAAAGTTAGCAAATAAGCACATAAAAAGATGTTCAACATCATTAATCACTAAGAAGCTGTAAATTAATACCACAAAAAGAAACTACCACCCATCCATTAGAATGGCTATAATTTAAAAGACTGACCATATCAAGTGTTGGTAAGGATGTAGAGGAACTGGAACTCTCACTTAATGCTAGTGGGAATATAAAATGGTACACTCAGCTTGAATAACAGTTTGGGAGTTTCTTAAAAATTAAACATATACCTACCATATTACCCAACCATTCTACTCCTTGGCATTTATCTGCAGGAAAGCATTTGTCCAAAATCATGTATATCAATGGTTCATAAATGCTTTAATCATAATAATCAATAACTTGACATAACCCAATTGTCCATCAATAGGTAAACGTATGAATTAATTTTGGTATATCAATATGATGGAATACTACTCATAAATAAAAAGGAATGAACTATTATAGGCAACAATACGAATGAATCTCAAAATAATTATGTTGAGTGAAAGAAGTCAGACAAAAAGAATATATACTATATAATTTCATTTATATAAAGTTCTAAGAAATGTAAACTAATCTATAGTTGACAGAAACCAGAAGAGCAATTCCAGGGGTAGAGATAGGATCAAGCTTGGTGGGGCAGGGAGAGGCAGAAGAAGGAGAATATAAACGGGCACAGGAAAACTTTGGGGGTGACAGTACATTCATTATACTGATTGTGGTGATAGTTTCATGGATATATACCATATCAAAATTTATCAAATTGTATACTTTAAGTATGTACAGTTTATTTTATATCCAACATACCTTAACCAAGCTGTTTTTTAAAAAATTTAAAATCACAAAATCTGGAAAACCTGGGAATACACTAAACCAGGAAATGAGAAGCCTCAAGAAAGGAATGGGCTTTTGCAGACAGCTGATGGCATAGCAAGTAAAATATTGATTATATTTGGTCTATGTGGCTTCAGAAAGAACTAGTACCCACAGAGTAGAAATTAAAAGGAAGATGCATCAGCGAGAATAATGGAATATACTGACAAATGGAGCTGTCTAAACATGAAATGGACTGCTTTGTAAAATAAAGGTCTCCCTCAGTCTTCAAAAGAGCTTAAGCACAAACTCAACCAACACCTGTTAAGTGATGTACTAGGAAAAATTCCCATTTGGGATAGAAGAGAGTACCTCTTGATCTTTAATTGTACTAGTTAGAAAAACAGAACAAATGCTTTGTACTTTGAAAGAAAGGTATTTAATCATATTCATCAAACTTTAAAGCCATCGATGCTAAAACATTTCGAGTGGTTTAAAGTATTCAGGAGCATGTGAGCAAGGTTAAATGAACATACTTGTAGATCTTCAACTAGGTTCTCTTTCCCATAGAGAAAGCAACAAAGAAAACTTCATAGATAAACATAGTTTTCTAATGAGTACATCTTTTTGCTTCTGTTTATATAGTAAATCATAAAAAATTTTTTGAGAGCAGGGAGCATTTATAATGTTTACTATGCAATTCCAAGCACTTAGAGTTTAATATCTAAAAAATAATAGCTACCATTTATTGAATATTTATTATGGGCCTAGAAATTTAAGCAAGACATCTTGAACACATAAACTTAATGATCCTTCAAGGTAGCCATTATCCCCATTGTACAGGTAAAAAGTTTTAAGCTGAGGGAAGTTAAGGAGACCTTCAGATTGAGGACCTGAAGTCAAGTCTGTCTGACTCCATAACTCAATCATATAAGATTGTCTACTAGTTCAATGAAGAAAAAGGGCCATCTGATGATTATCATATACAGTCTCATTCTTCGAGGGAATATACAAATATTTACTGTATTCCCATCCAATTTATTTTTTAAAAATACAAATTTTCTCTTGTGATGCATCCAGCTTCAATTCCTTCAGTGCCTTGTAACACTTTACAGGTAAAGTATAAACTTGTTAACATGGTGGATAGGAGACCTCCCCATCTACTTTTCCAGCATCATTTCCAATTATTTCTCCTATATTACAAACTAAAATATTTCAAAGTCCTTTAAAAATATAATGCATTTGTAATTGTTGTTCTCACATTTCTGCATGCCCTTTTTATTTTTGGCCTGGTGAATGAATGAACTTTTATCCTTTCAGAATCAGTTTAAATATTGTTTCCTCGGTTGAAGTCTGCTCTGAAATTCCAGCCACAATTAGATATACCTTCTTTTACAAGTATACTACTCCACTGACACTGATATTTATTTATTTGTTGGGTTGTTTTCCACAAAAACATCTCCTCAAAGGAAGTTATTCATCCCTATATCTCCAGTGCCCAAGCCCAGGGCCTGATGTGTAGGATAGGTTCAATAAATGTCTATTGACTGAATGGATAGATGATGGACAGGTGAATGAATAAACAAACAAATGGATATACTAACCAATGTCTGAAATTAAGGGTTTGGGGGACATATAAAAGAAACAGTACTGTGTATGACAGAGGTATACTAGCTGCCATAATTATAATGTATATTATACCTTATTAATTCTATATGATTTCACCCTAAATTATGTCTTAATTGAAGCTACTATTATTATCTACTCCATTTGATTGTGTGGTTCTATTAAAACAGTTTATTTAATCAAAAGTAAAGGTAATATGCTAAAATTAATTCTCAAGACTATAAAACTGTTGGAAACCAGGAGATCTGTGAACTACTCTGATTACTTGTCAAGAAGAAGAAAGCCAGAGGAATAACCTTTTTGTGACCTCCTCCCACAAACAAAACTATTCACAGATTTTACCATTTCAAGATGTGACCTTGTTTAGTGCTCTCCTCCTGCAGATGAGACATAAAAAAAAATCCCACAACTTAAAATTTCAAGCTCCTTTCCTCCTTTATGATTTTAAATTATAATATTTTTATGTCTAGCAAATATATATTTGATTAGTTTCCTAAAATCAGTCTTAATGTAACTTGAGTAATTTATGATACATTTGAGTTTGAGGAGCTTATTTTATCATCTTATTCTCTTGCTGAGACCCGATATGGAAATAATTTGGGTTCTTGTTGGACACTGCAGTTTTATGTTCAAATTGAGCTAGAACTAATTCTTTTTTAAAAATGCAAAATAAGATGGAACTAAAAAAAAAGTCAAGAAGCACTGAGAACCATTCTCAGCTAATGGAAAAATTATTTTAATTACATGAGAAATGTTCTAAAGCAATCATCTGGGTGAAAACAAAACATTACTTATTCGTTGAGAAAAATGCCTTCCCTAAAGAAGTGTTCACATGTCAGAAGCCCTTAGTCTATGAAATTAATGCCTTATAAATGTAGGTAAAAAAAAGTTCACACCTTGATAATTTTCTTCTAAAATGCTGCCTCATTAAAGCAATAACATTTTGATTTATGCTAGAAATGGTTACTTTCTGAAGAACAAAAATGTCATAAAAAACACACATAGGAAAAAGCCTGAAGTGCTCTATAAAGTATTTGAACAGTCTATAGCAGTGGACTTTGCTTCAAAAGGACAAAAGAAGAAGCAATTTTAAACCACATTAAGTGTAATCATTTTTTTTTCCTGAAACATGATAGTAAAATGGGAATCATAACTGAATGATTTCAGAGCCCAGCAATGAAAAGTTTGGGAACTACAAAATGAAAGGACAAAAATAAAAACTTTGGGCTAACACATCCATAAAACAAAAGGAGATTATTTCTCAAAAACTGGTATTATTTTCTCAGATTAGCCTGAGAACATAGGATATGCAATTTGTTTTGATTTTTCCTATTACTATCTTCAACTTAGTTCCTGCATTTCCTTTTATAAATACACAGGTTAACAAAAAGAGGTAACTGATTTTTTAACTTATCATACTGTGATCTTTCAAGTGAAACATTTCAGTTTATTCAAGTTTTGGATCCTCTAAAGCATTTCTTGTGTCTCCTGCAAGAGCAGATAATAATCCATAAAATAAAAGGACGCCATGCATTAATTAAGTAAGAAGGGTTCATAAGAGAACCAGAATCTAATTATATAAACACACTTCCCTACAGGTGGATATAAATTCAAAAATCTCTGAAATCTTGTCTTTGAAGGCTAGCAGTGCTTTTTTAATTATGCTAAAAGTCCCTTGTCTGCTTGATCTCTCGTGAACAATTTTAATCAGGCAAGCCTAATATACTCCGTCTCACAGACAACTTAACAGAGCTCTCAACTATGAGCTAATGGGAAGACAAGGAACCACAAGCATTTTTATTAAAAGGAAAAAATGGCCAGCCTAGAGATTTGGCCAGCAATAAAGCAAGATTAAATCATGCTTTTCCCCTGCTTAACCTACTTAACTTCAAGAACTACAGACATATAATTAATTTTCTCTTGAGATTTACCCTGTAAACATAAACAGACCATTTTTAAAATATTACATTCTTAACATTTAGAGTGGTTTTATTCCCTTTCCCATTCACAAACTGACTAATATACTATTAAGCCAGAGTATAAGAATAGCCCCTAAAAATTATCCTCCCCAAAAAAGGAGAGTTAAAAATCAATTCTCTACAGTTTGTGGGGATCCTGACAAAGGATCCTGTTCAAAGTGAGTATTAAATGGTAATTAAAAGGGCCAAATAACCTCATCTCCACTTTTGCAGCCCATTCCCAAGCCCATTTGCTCATCAGCTGTCACCATGAGTCCTCTGTCCATTCTGAGGTCTCCTCCAAGATACAGAAGCTCATCATAACCCACATTTTTCAACTGCAATAAACTACCTAAACTTAACTGCCACCATTTCAAACTCCTTTCTCTTAACCAACTCAACAGAGAAACTTGAAAATCGTATTGATAGTTGCCCCAGGCCCTAAGAGTTTGCACCTATTGCCATCCTAGCTCATTTTGTCTATCTATCTTTATTCCTTAACTAATTTGATATTAAAAATGATGTACTGGTCTAAGTTTACCTCCGATTAGTTGTTACATGGTTTGCAGCATGTTTTCAACTCCCTCTGTGCCTCATTTTCTTCATCTGTCAAACTATAACTAACCATACCCTCCCCTCAAAGAACTGATGTAAGAATTAAATGACACAACACATGGGAGAGCAGCATCTAGCATACTGTGGACACATAATAAATTTAAGTTTCTTTCTGTTGTATCTAGATCATTGTTTCCAGGTTCTTCAAGCACAGGCTTTAACATTTCCATTGAACCCCAAATAAGATGCTCAGTTTCTCACCTTCTCACTGGCAACCTTGGCCAGCCTCAAGACTTACAAGCAACCTTTACCCAGAGTCTTTCTTTTATTATTTCCCAAATCTCTATACTCAGCTCCATCCCTCTTGAGGCTTTCCAGCTATTTTCACTCTACAGCTCCCTGGGCATCTCTGCCTCAACACAGTTTTTCTATGCACTGAGTCACATTTGCTTATTCATTCGAGATGGCTTCATTTACCTTTGCTTCAGTTTTTACCTGCCTGGTTCTTTTCCTTAGCCGTGCTGGGCTTCTTACTAATTGCAATTGTACATTATCAATTTATTCAACACTTCATTGTTTTAAAAGACTATTTTTTACAGTTAAACTAAGACATAGAAAATTAAGATTAAGACAAAATTAAGATTAGAAAACAAAGATTAGGACAAATCGTGATAAATATAGCCCAGGAAAAAACATTTAGTTAATTCTTTGAAAATAATTTTGTTTTTTATATTTTATACATTCACTTATCAGCCCCTGTGATTCTACTGACCTGGTTGCTTGATGAGCTGTAAAAATTCAACTTACTTACTGAAATGGTAGACACTAAAGAAAATACTTGCCTGGCAAGGCAGGATAAAAAATAAAATTAAAAAATAAGCTTTCAAAAATGTTCATCAATATGACTAAGAATGCAAATACACATACAGAAATCCCTTTAACATTTCTAAAAAAGAGTTGTCTGATCTATCTGCAAATAGCCCAGACAAAGAAAATTTCAATTATGGAGTCAGAAGGCAAGATCGGGAAATGTTCAAGATCAGGAATAGGGAATGTTCCTCTTGGCATGAAATAAATCAGTGGTACTACCTAGATATTTTAATTATGCTCAAAGTTAATTTTCTTGTCCTTTTTACTATTATTTTTGTTTTTCCCTTTCCTTAAGAAAATATTCTCCCCCAATCCTCTTTTGGATACACAAATTTAAAATGTTTAGTGATGCAAAATAAAGTATTATTCTTTACCTAAATATGAATTACATTTCTTTCATAGACTCTATGCTTGTTAATTTTCCTAATGGAGTTTAAAGTCTTTCCAATATCCCAGAGTTAATCCCAACTTGTTTCAAATTACCATGTTTTGAAGTTTTGCCTTAGTTTTATGATCAAGGACACCAACAAAAAATATCAAAGGGCCATCAAGGACAGGTAGTTTTCTTACTTGTTTGGTTTTCTTTTTTAAGTAACAGAATAGAATAAAATTTCTTCGTATTTTCCCTTAAAAAAGGAGACAAATTTCCTTTGCAGAGCTATTCCAAATAATTTATGTAGATACCCCACCCTCAAGGAAGTAGAACATAATTCCCCACTCCTTAAGTGTGGGCTATGCACAGTGACTTTCATCCAAAGAGTACAATATGGAAAGAGAGGATAAGGAACAACTTCATAGTTGAGAAACATAATATAATAGGAGAAACTGGGTGTAGGGTATATAGGAACTCGGTGTACTATTCTTAACAAGCTTTCTATAAATCTAAATCTATTCTAAAATTAAAAATGTATTTAAAAGTAAAAAAAAAAAAAAAAGATCTGCTTTTGCCTTTGGTTTTCTGAAGTTTGCTACCTAGCTTACCAGTAGAAACTCTTAGTCAATTTTGGACCACTTAAATGGTTCTTCTAGTTCTTCACAACATTCTCAAATCCAGAAGTTACTTGTTCTGCAGTAAAACTGGAAAGATAAGATGCATAGTTCAGCATCTGAGTTCTGCTCTACCTGCAGCTTTCCATGTGACCTATCTAAATAACCAGTTTTCTCATCCATAAATGAGGAAAGCCTGCTGAGAGGGCTTTCTCTTACCTCTATGGGGAGGGGGACTAATACCCATGGCCTATCTGCACTCTCATCAATAAGTGTTTCATCTGCATCCAGCTCCAGCCTTCCTTGGCTTGGCCCACTCGGTGTCAACTTGGTGCCAGATCTGGCTGCTTCCAGTTTGTTTCTTTGGAATTGATGCTAAAATGTCATTTTTTTAAAAAAAATCAATTAATGTTAACACTATCTTTGGAAGAATAACCAGAAATTAGATACAATGATTGCCTCTATGTAGAACAGGAGGCTACAGAGGGAAGGACAGATGCTTCACACTCTACAGACTCTTGGACTATCTGAATTAGTTTTTACTATGTATATGCATTAGCTATTTAATAGCTTATAATAAAAGCAACAACAAGAAATCCATTATTACTCAGGGATTACTATACGTTTCTGATTCCAGCTTTTGTATCTGCTATCAGTGCATTATCTCTTTTTAATATAGTACCATAGAAAGAAGCATGGCTCCAAAAGATTAGTCTAAAATGATTTCAATCAAGTTCTTTTGTACCAAATCAGCTATTTCAAAATAGCACAGCAGTTGTGGAATCAAAAGTGACTTAGGATGGAACATGGGCCTCTATTTACTAGATATTTAACCTCCCTAAATCCCAGCTTCTTCTTCTGCAAAACTGGAATAATAGTAGTACCCACACCTCATAGGATTGCTGGAAAGATTAAAAAAAAATACATGTACAGTTCGTAGCCTAGTGGCTGGCCCATCTATTGCTGTCATTATCAATATAAATGGAAGTCTATGTGAGAAGATCTTATGTCTCACTCAAGTCCTATCTTCTAATCAGCTATGGATCCAGAAGCAACTTCCAAGTGTGAACACCCCTCAAGTGCAATTGGTTTTTAGCAGTTATTAAAGAACTAAATACCACTAAATAACTAGAATGAATACTACTTCCTCCTCTGAACAGAAATATCCTGAATCATAAGATACAGAAATGAGTAATTATTATGGACCATAAAGCAACAAATTATTCAAGAACAATAACATAAAACATGCTTACATGTACAGAGTGCTACAGTGAAGTTGTCTTTGGGATTATTCTGGAAAACTACATAAGTTTGAAATTTTAAATTATATATGCATCCCAGCCTTTTGCCTCAGTTCACTGTAAAAGGGCATGTCATGTTTTACTTGAGGACAGATTTTTGAGACTAGAGCTAATATATATAAACAACATTAATAAAAACTACAGGTTAGAGCAGTGCATACAGATATCTTAGTTGTTCAATGAATATTTGAGTGGATTCTGTGTGCATAAATAATGATACCTCAAAACAGCAGCTAAACAACATATTTTACCCTGATTCCCATTTTACCTTGGGTTGTAAAATAAAGCATTTCAAAAACTAAAGGTATATTTCCACTCACAGGATCTTTTCTGTATTTGCATAGCTTTACACAAATACATACATATATATCAGCAGCACTCTATAGAGAAGACACATGTATCTCTATGTACTTGAACGTAAATTAAGATATGAAAATTCTACCTTACCAAAAGATATATTTGAGACTTTTTTATACTTTCTAATTCTTTGCTGAGGGTTTTATTACAAGATTCCTTAAAATTGCTTCTTGCTTTTGAGATCAAAAATATGGAAAAGAACTCAAGAGCTCATGTATAACTGATTTAAAACCATATCAAGTCACTTGATTACTACTGGAAAGCCAAAAAGCATGGACTCACTATAAATATTTAGACTGTCCCTGTCAGTGAATGCCCCAAAACAACTGAGAAGAGGTATAGAAGAACTCTGAAACTACAATGATAAGAATCTTTAAAAATTGTCTATTTTGACTATTAATAGAGTAGAAACCACTGAAAAAAATCCCATTCTATTAGCAGACCATCCAGTCGAATAATGGCCATTATTGACTATTTTTTTCCTCAAACTTTCTATTTTATATAATACTTCACAGTTTGTAAGTCATTCACAAGTATATCTAGTCATCTAATCTTGACAAAACCTATGAGAAAAAAGTGTTATGCAGTTAAATTGGGGATAAATAATGTGATTTGCACAAGGCCAAAGTGCAAAGGCTAGTAAGTTGCAAATCTGGGATTCATACTCAAGTCTTCTGCCCCCAAACTTATCTTCATCCTCTCTTCCCACCTGATCTTCAGAACTGAATTCTACGTTTACTGGCAGGTCCCATTCCTTACAGCACAATGCCCCCGTTCACCCAACTGCAATCCTTCCTTAGGTGGTTTACCACATCCTCTCTGGCCTCAACTCCAGGCAATTCCCCACACTGAAGCCAGAGATATCTTCTCAAATTTAAATCAGATAGTCTTCTACGTAAGATCAGCAAATGCTTTTCACTGTTTCTAGACAAGAAATAGACTTCTTACTATGGTCTTCAAAGGCTGAGTGGCCTGACCCCTTTCCTACCTTTTCAGGTTTAGAAGGACTCTGTGCACCAGACAGGCTTTCTGAACCTAATTACTATGTTCACTCACTCTAGATCCCTCTCCACCTCTTTTTGCCTAGTTAATGCATACTAGTTAATGCATACTCTTTCTCACCTCAGATGAGCCTTCTCTTCCCTTCCCTTACCAACCAAATCTCCCTACTATGCATCCTCTCTCATGGTACCACACATCTCTACTTCACTGCAGTTATCACAGTTGCAACTTACATTTGCTCATGCAATTGTTTGATTAATGTCTGCCTTTGCCCTCAGTCTGTCAGTACCATAAAGGATAAGGAAGAGGTCAGTTTTTTTGTGTTTAGTCACTATTACATCTCCGATGTTTGGCACAATTTTCACCTCATAGTAGGTACATGATACTTTTAAAAGCTGAGCAAATATAGAACTAGGTTAATTCCTCTTTCAGCTTTGAAAATAGCTATTATTCTGATGATTCCTCTCTCTACACATACATACATAAAATGTTTCAATAAGGAAACCACCCTGATTCTTTGAAATATTCTTTTTATGACAAAGTTCCCAGATACTTCTTAAAACTTGGAACCCATAAATGAACACAATGGTTATCTTCTCATCAGTATAGAGAGACTGTACTTCACTGTTACAAACACTGTAGTGCTTTTAAAACACTCTACACCTGTGTTTTAGTCCATTTGTACGGCTATAACAGAATACCTGAGACTGGGTAATTTATAAAGAACAGAAATTTATTTCTCACAGTTCTGGAAGCTAGGAAATCCAAGATCAAGGTGCTGGGAAGTCCAAGATTGAGGTACCAGCAGGTTTGATTGTCTGTGAGGGCTGCATCCTCCAGAGTGGAAGAACTCTGCGTCCTCTCATAGCAGAAGGCAGAGGGGCAACCTACTGAATACTGAAGCCTCTTTTGTAAGGGCCTTTATCCCATCACCACAGGAAGGAGACTTCATGATCTTATCACCTCATAAATATCCCACACTTTAATACTATCACACTGGCCCTTAAGTTTCCACACTTGAATTTTAGAGGAAACACATTCAAACCAAAGCACTGTGGAACATAGCAGTGACTGTTGAACCACAAATTCCAAAGTCTCTTCATATGAACTTCTCTTAAAACATGTCTGCTTGATTCTTAACTAGTGTGATAATTTGACAATAGCATATGCAGAATTTTACATTAATCATTACAGACCATCCTACTTTCAACCAATCATTTCAAATGGTTAAGCTTATTTTCAATCTTGATTCCCTCATCCAGACTATTAGCTTTTGTTCCCAGCTTTATGTGGTATGCAAATGTGATGGGCCTGTTTCATCCAAGTCAGTGATAAAAATGATTAATAGGACAAGAGTAAAAGCAACGGCCATGTCATGTCATGAAAAATACCTCTCTCCAAGCTGGTATCAATTTATTCATAAAGTTCTTCTGACCATCCACGAATCCACCTGGCCTAATAATCCAACCCCTAATTTGACCATATATTTCCTAAACATATCATGAGATACTTTGTCTGAAACTTTGCTAAAATAAACTTGCTCCACTTACACTGGAAAAAAAAAAATAACACATTTACATGACACATTTCTAATGAGCCCATGTGGTCTCCAAAAGACCACTTCTTTTTTAGGTAAGTCCTCACAAACCATCTGTCTAATGATCAAATTGTCTCATGATAGATATTAATATAAAACCCACTAATCTTACAATAGCAGCATTCTACTTTTTCCTCTCTTTTTTGAAAATAAAAATGGTACCTGCATGATCTTAGCCTTTGGAATCTCTGGTGCTGCTCAAAGGTCACCAAACCATTCATATCTGCAAGTCATTTACTCCTAGGACATTAACTATTAATAGTTGAGAACATAAAGGTGCTTTCTCATCACTGCCCCACCTTTCTTGACTTCAAACCGCTTGCCACCATAGTCTCCTTTACTGAATTTGAATATCATCTTCCTTTGATAGAGAAATTAAAACCAACCCAGAATACCATAGCTCTGCCTTCATTCCAACATTTAGTATTACAACATCTGCCCCAACCAGTTGTTTATTTTTTCTTTTCTTTTTTTTTTTTCATGATTGATCATAACATTTTGTGATACTTAGTATCTTTATAAGCTTCAATTCATTTTAAGATTCAGCCTCCTTTATGGTACTACTTTTGTATTTGTGTCACAACCTTTTCTTACTTTTGAGAATCATTTTTGCTTATATGGTCAGTATTTCACTTTAAGGAACTTCTATATACTTCATTCATTCAATAAACGTTTTATTGACTACCATCTGTATGCAATTCACCAAACTAGAGCAAAAGCTACAAAGATGCCTATGATCTGAACCCTACCTTCAAGGAGTCCAGAGGGAAATACAGACTGCTAGGCAGAATTATAGGCTTCTATATTACCAAGATAAAAATGAGTGCTGTATAAGGAGAGCATAAAGCAACTAGCTCAAACATGAAATAGCTGCTTAAGTCTTTATCAAGGAAATGACATCTGAGTTGAGTTGTGACGAAGCAGTCATTAGAAAACTGAAAGTGCCCTAGGAAACAGCATGTGCAAAGGCATGGCAATATAAAAAAGTAAAAAAATTGTTTTCATACGAGAGTGATGTGGCTGTCATTTACAGTGTACTGAGTGTAGCCTGAAAATATGGAGTCAGTTACAAAAAGGCCTTGTAATCTAGGTGTCTAACAGATAGGATAAATAAAACAAAGCAAATGCTCTCTACAGAATACTATGTAGCAATTAGGAGTAGCAATCCAGATGTATGCCTAATGACATGGACAGATCTTTAAAATAGTGCTAAAGGCAAAATAAATAATGTCTAGAACATGATACCAGCAATGCAAATTTAAAAATGTATACACATTCAGTATTTGTCTGCACACAAAATAAATCTACATGTTCTGCAAGGACAAATACAAATAAAAGGATTCATATCAAAAACATCAGAATAGTTACCTCTGGAGTAGGAAAGTATTAAGAGTGAACTCGAAGGGATTTTTTTAAAGCTGGTATGCACTTGCTTGATGTCCAAAGGAGTCTATGTTTTCCCATAGATGACAAAGGTTTTAAAATCTGGAAATAGCAAAATCTAATGTGGTTTTTGGGGAGAAAGTTTGGCACAGTGTGAAGGATACAGTCCTGTAGCTATACTTTCTTCTATAGTCTAAGAACATGGGTTCACTATTCTTTTTCTGCACATACTGGGTAGATCTTTATTATTCTGTAAGAAAAGGTTAGGTATCAGACTAAACTGCCAATGAGTAAAGATGGACATAGGAATTTTGGTAACAGAAGAAAGTGAAGACAAAGTCTGACAGAGAGTAAATAGTTGCAAATAAAAGCAGCATCTTAAAACTCAAATTTGATTTTCTGCCAAGAATAGTATCGAAAACATTCCTGCACTGCAGTAGATGCTGAACTAAATAAATGCTAAGGGTTTCACCAAACTAAAGGTCTATTCCATTTTCTTATAAGTGTTGCCAAAGGGAGAGTAATGAGAAATTAAAACAAAGCCTCACTTAGTATGTCTTGGGAGCTCAGAGTAAAAGCTCTCTGGAATAAACTCATATAAGCCGTATCACTTGAGAGATGAATCTTACATTACACCAAGAACTGCTTCATCTGTACAAACAGACTTTCTATAGAACTGTAACTGAACACTACAGGCTATGAGCCAACATTTTTAAATTTCATCAAGCTCTAGTGCCAGGTGACAACTGTTTGCTGTGACATGATTTATGCAACACGTTTCATCTAGTTATCTTAGAATCAAAAGAATTTTACCAAAGGGTTCTCATTCAGATAAACAGGAATGATTTCTACCCCAATCACATCTGTGAAAAGTGGAAGACACACATGGTAAGTTCCAGGACAAGATCCTACAGATTAAATTCTGAGAATAAATGGCTGAAAAAAATAAGATTGGCATACTTGCTGGGCACTCATCTACTGCGAAGACACTGTTTTTCATTTGGACGCAGAGAGCTAACCAAAAAGCAACAAGAATAAAAATTAATTTTGTGAATAATAAATGGGAAGTGTAAATAATACATAACAATACTTACTTATATAACCTTGCATTTCCATAGATATACTCATGAGAGCAAGATATTTTGTTTTTTCGTTTTTGGTCTGTGCTTCAGTATTAATGGGGATTCTTTTCTCTTTTGATCTTCTCTCTCACTTCAGCCCCTAGAGTTAATTATCCATCATCTCATCCTACTATATTCTTATCCATTTTACTCAGATTAATTATATTAATAGTTTGATAGAAGATAGAATTTAGAAGACAGCATCTTCCAATAATGACTCTAATACACTTTTATTTTTTCACTATTATTGCCTAAAGAAGGTAATCTGTGTTATCCACAGATGGTGAGATTACGGGTAATAGTTTCTTTCTTCTTTATATGTGTTGCTTTTAAAATCAAGAAAAAAAGATTTTAAATAACTATACGGGGTGACATAATGGAGGAAAAAAACTTTATTATAACAAATGCTCAATTTCAAATGATGATTACATATCAAAGGACCTTGGTCTGGGATCTTCCTCTTCCCTACTACTATAATAACTGCTTACAACCCAGCTTAGATATGAATGCACAAACTCACCAGCTTTGTTATAGGGTTTGTGGCAAATTGGACAATAGAAGGCAGGGGCTGAAAAAACCTAAAAGTTACATATTAACTACTAAGTAAGAAAAAACACTAAATCTATTTTGGGCTCTAAAAATTAAATTATATTTTACTAAAATGCCAAATTTTTTTATGAGACACAAATTAAATCGGCACCAATTTATGCTGAGGACTAAATGGCTTCAAATAAAACAAAGCACAAATATTGTTATACCTCCATATACACATAGATGAAACTAAATATTAACAATGTTACATAATAGATTTAATATTATTATCAGAAAAAAACACCCTTGTCCAATAAAACAATCATCACCCCGAGATTTGCCATTTTCCTCCACCTTATACTCATCAAGTAAATAAGATAAACCAACATTTAAATATATACATATATAACTTTCTATGTTCACTTTTATTTGTCTTAGCATTATACTGAAATTGAAAAACAAGTCATTGTAAAACCTTATTCATGTCCCTTAGTCACTTCATTTTTGTAGAGCTTAAATGAGGTAGGATTTCACAGAATCTCAGAGCTAGTACTTTTACATCTCTCTCCTAGACTTAGTTATAGGCTACACATGCCCACTATGAAAAAAAGCTTCAAAATACTGCTCACTGTTTTCATGCCATTTCCAAGTATACATACTTATATTTCTAGTGAGAAAAGACAATCCTTCCCTAGATGATTACTTAACCAATTTCCTAACAAACAATATATTTTCACTATATGTGCAACAGAGAACTACAAATGTCTCTCAATTCCCATATTGTAGTCTTACTTTGATGCATTTAATGTTCTCACAGATGATTTTTCTTATAAGATGGCAGGTTATCATAATTTACAAAATCTGACATTTTTCAGTGAGCTATGACATCCATCTCTGTGATTTACTATTTCTTTATTTCTTTCTCTTCATTAATATTCATTTAAAATATACATTGTAGTAGTGGTCCCACTGCTGCCTTTAACAGAGTACTTTAACAAGTACTTGGCTTTTGTTTGTCAGTCCATATAGTAAGTAAAGGCAAATACAACTCAAGGGGTGAAATACTTCATAAAATATGATCATTCAGGGTATCGACAACATGCTTAATGATTTATTTATAGCTATTGATTCTTATATAGTATATCATTATGTAGGTGGTATAAATATTTACTGCAAGGTAAGAATTTGGCACACTTATACAGGAGAGAAATTTCAAATTCATGATAGTTATAAGAGGAAAAATGAAAAATGATCTATGTAAGTACTTTATGAAATCCTGTTTCATATAATTTAAACTTTTCAAGTAGTTTTGAAATTTCATTATTCTAATAAATATATAATATTTATCAAAGCAAGAACATTCCAGAAGATTTATAGGGCATAGGGTTTCTCCTCAAGGGGTTTGCAGCCTAAATTAGATAGACAAAATATACATAGCAAATGCTTATAAAGCTCTTGGCAAAGTTAAAATTCTAATATTCCTGAAAGTACATAAGAAAGCAACAAAATACTTTCATCACATGAAAACAGTTTCATGTTTATCACCCTATACAGTTCACCATTTTTATTCATTTAATCCAATTTCCCAACCCTCCGAAACAATTTTAATAGATACTGTGTTAGACGGTAAAGAATATTTGTCATCCTGATCCTAAAGGTCACAGAATGTGCTTTGGATGAAAATAGAACAGTTTTAACACCAACATGTAAAAAATCATCCAATTAGGTCAAGTCGGATTGGTGACTAAGCAATTGGAAAACATCTACCAGTCTTTTCATCTAAAAAGGATACAATTTAAGAACTATTGCACTTTCCCTTGAATAGTTTCTTGCTATGAAGAACTGTTAGTATAACAAATAGTATGCTAGATTGAAGTGTTTTTAATTCACTGTAACAATTACCATTAACAAGTCTGTTAAGAAGCTAAAATATAAACAAAGTGTGACAATGAGAATGTACAAGAAACTTCACAAAACATTTAAATAAACAAAAACAAAAGAAGGCAAGTATTAAAATCTCTATGAGTATATTTTCATATACCATATTTGTAGTTTTTTTTAATTTCAGCATATTATGGGGGTACAAATATTATGGTTACGTATATTGCCCATTCCCCCACTTGTAGTTTTTTGATATTAACTTTACACCCAAAGTTATAAAACTTTTAATTTGCATATTAATTTTTACAAATACTTACATAAGCATACCTGCATAAGCTCTTTTGTTTTGTTTTATTTTGTTTTGTTTTTAGATATAAATTACCACTTGGAGAATGTCTGAAAAGAAGAACATGCTCTTTATTACATATTAAAATATTTCTTGGCCAAGGCAGAAAGGTTGCTTGAGGCCAGGAGTTCGAGACCAGCCTGGGTAACACAGTGAGCCCCCATTTCTACAAAAAATAAAAAAATTATCAAGCCATGGTGGTTTGCACCTGTAGTCCTAGCTAACCAGGAGGCTGAGGTGGGAGGATCGCCTGCCTAAGCCTATGAGTTTGAGACTACAGTGAGCTATGATCACGCCACTGCCACTCCAGCCTGGGCAGCAGAGTGAGACCTGGCTCTTACAAATAAATAAATAAATAAACTGAACTATTTCTTGTTTCAGTCACAAGAAATAAATTGTTAGAATGGCACACATGAACTTTTGTATTTCTCAATTCATAAACAGGTTGGTGTTTATTTTGTCTGAAAATAAAAGAGGAGGGACATTCCCCAACTCATTCATTAATATATGTCCAGCATTACTGATTTAAAAAAGAAAAAATGACATATTACAAAATAATATAACTGATAACCTGCAAATCCTGTTCTAAACTTTATCTTGTGGCAAACACATTATAAACCATTTCTTTTCAATATGTTAATTTGGATATGTTACAAATTCAATGAAAATATCCATAGAGAAGTAATTATAAAATCAAAGCTATTATTCCTGTTCTGCAGGAGCTTATAGCACACAGAAAAGGTATACAAACAGGACACTTTTATTATTAATAACAATATAAGATACTATACATGACAAAATAGAGTGACAGAGTGGTGAACGGTAAAAATAGTAATTATTGCTATGGGGAAAAAAAGCAAAAGTGGACTAGGAAGAAATACGAGGGACTTGACTATTCCTGAACAGCCAGGATTTGAACAAAAATGAATGAGAGCATTCTTACCAGGGCAAAGAGCAAAAGAATGGCACGGATAAGACATGTGAACAACATTTTCAGTGGAAAGAGTAAAGACTACTTACTTGAACTAGAAAATTAGAGAGAAGTAGAAGGTTGGAAATATAGGATTTATTTATGCAAGTGGTATTTAATGAGTACCTATTATATGTCAGGCATAGTATAGAAGAGCTGTTTGGAAAAATTCTAGACTTAGGAATTTTATCTTTTTACTCTGTAGCAGAAAAAGTAAGAGTTCTACAAAATTAATAGCAATTTCACATTACATTAATTCAACTAATTGTAACAACAAGCAATTATACAGAATGGGAAAACAGAGGCTCAGGGAGGTATACTCATATACTTAAGGTCATATAGCCAGAACCAAGGCTAAAAATCCACACATTCCTACTCCTTGCTCCATGCTCCTTTTCTTATTCTATCGGCTATACCATTCAGCCTTTTTCATTCTTAAGCAAAAATAAATTATTAAAAGAAAAAATATAATGTGATACAAACAATGTTTTAGTCAAATGCATATGGTCAGGTTGTATGGGTTGAATTTGAAGGCAAAGAACATGAAAAGATCTATTAGGACTCAACTGTAATAATCTAGGAATAGGTGGTAGCAGAAGGAATGGAAGCCACTGGATATGAGACGTTGTATAAAAAGATTCAACTAGATTTCTTACTTGAAAATGCCAAGACATTCAAAGATAACTAGGAGATTAGTAGAGCCACCCATAAAATTGAAATGTGAAGAAATGGATCTATTTTATTGAGGAAATCATCTACTGTAGTCAAATTACTCCTCAAACTCAAAGATATTAGATAAAATATTGTACAAGTCTCTACCTCTAAAATCAGAATAACCCAGGGTTTACTACCATCCTTAAATATTTTATTTACAAACACTTATAACTGTCTAGACTTAAGAGTCTAAACAACACCACTTCCCCCACCTCCTATCCCAAGAGGTATCCATATCCATAAAGTCCAGAAAGAGTGTATACCCTTTCTGGAAACCTCTAAGATAGAGGGGATATACCTAAACCTAAAGAATTAGTAAATACATATTCAATTAAATCTATCATTGAACCAAGGCGTGCTTTCAGGGGATCAGGATTATTTGTCAATCACAAGTAAATGCCTAATCCCTGGATCACACAGAAAAGACTTGCAACTGAAAAAGTATTTTAAAATCTACAAAAATATAAACCTATCTTCATCTTAGATGAAAATTATTTCTCAATGAAGGGTTATATTCATAACTTCTTCTAAGGTTCTAAACAATTCCATTCATTTATGATATTAGTTTATTGGACAAATAGCTCTTTAATAACTATAAAATGAGACATCCAATAGATAAACTATACTGGAAAAGGGGATAATAAAGAAGGTGAAGATCAAAGAAGTGAGAGCTGAACCCAAGTAAAACCAGATGCAACCTGGAATGGAAAGAACACCAGTCAATGCTGCTCTTTTCAATGGCCAGTAGAGGCTGCCAGTGTACAAGGACACATAGGGCATCCCCTTCCCACACCCACAGACACACAGAGTTGCCACCAAAATAAGAAGCATTTCCATGGTACAACATGAAGTCCAGCATTCTGAGCTCATCATAGAGCATTATTCAACAGCAATCACCAAGTGTCTTTTCAACCATAGCTTCTGAATATGTGTCACAGGAACAAAGAAAGGCAGAATATTTTGAGTATTTTTGAAAGATGATCAGACTTAGCCATTCTCTGACCAAAAGAAACCACCAATCTTATGAGATCACCTTTCCAGAAATGACACTTCAAGTTTTACACATATGTGAAAATGGGTATTTTCACTAAACGCTACTTCTATTTATGATCTTAAAAATCCTTGTTTGAACAGATGTACTAGTGGCCTCTTTAAATAAGGTGAATCAGTTATAGCTGAAGAAAATTTTCAGTTACCAAGTACAAAGTCATAATTTGATTTGTAATTTGGAAGTATCAATCTTAAATTACAAATACTAATAATATACTTGAAAGGAATTTCCTCATATTCAGCAGTCAGGTGAGATTCAGTCCATCTGGGCCCCTCACCCAGAGCCAAGAACACAAAGACACTCAAATACACCAAGTGGCAATCACTTTTTAAAATTCATTTCATGAATCTGCTCTACAATTTTAAGAATTATGTATCTGGCCCTTTTTGAGCTCCACAACAGTGCTATTTCTTGTAGAGAGAAACTTTGCTGTCAATCACTGCTCCCTTTTGCCACGCAAATATGTGCTGCAGCTTTCACTTGTCACTCCTATTATATGTAATGTAGGCAGCTTAGCACTAAATCAATTTAAGGAACTGCAGAAGTTAAATACATACATTATTATTATGATGACAGAAAAGGCAATGAATGTCTTGCGGCTCCATTTGCTTTCTTTGTTAAGGAAGAAAAAGCTAATTATCTGCAGCTGTCAACCATGAAGACCTAGACCTATTTAAGTCAACATTAATGTTGGACAACTGAAAACATTTCTCAGATTTTTGCCCAATTGTTTCCTTTTTGTAAAAAAAAATAATTTCATTACAAAATATTAAACATTCTAAAGGACAATGTAAAAGCAAGTTGAAAATGTAAAACTACACACTTGTATCCTTTTTCATAACCGTGTTTTAAAAAACTGTCAGCCAATTTGTAATATTTATTCTCCAATTAATATAGCCAAAATTTAGAAAGATGCAAAGCTTCTCCATATAAATTCACATAAAAACATAGAAATGAAAGCTCAGACTACTGATAACAATGAAAATGTGTTATAGATGATCAAGGGATAAATTTTGTTCATTTATTTAAAGGAAAACATACTCCAAAGTTGAACCACTGCAAAATGACATAAAATTCACACTGAATCATGGGCTTCTATGTTTGCTTTATTCTCTTTATCTACCAATCTTCCATTTTCCAGTCTAGTTCCATTAGAATCCAGAAATGAATAACTAATTGGTTTTGAATTTTCTTTTTTCAAATTTAAGGATCAACTTCTATATATTTCCATATAAGGATGAAGAGAATATTGTGTACACAAAGGTCATTATTCTTGATTATTAACAAATATTCTTTGTGTTTGTTCTTACAATGTTTTCAGTGATAAAACATTATTTTCCTGTTTTCTTTAGATCTCTTCTCATGAGAATATACTTAATATTATTTTACAAGTTCTATTAAAATACTGTTCATTTAGCTTTCAAATAAGTTTTTTAAACACCAACATAAATTCAAACTTACAAAATCAATAACGTAAGAAAAATATTTGACATGTGACCTAACAGAATTAGTTTTAAAAATTACAGCTCATGTTTACGTTCCTAAACCAGCCTTTAAGGGAAGATTTTTCAAAATATACCTAACCCACAACCCCAAGATTCTGATTTGCCACAAGCCCTCTCTGCAATTTTAAGAAATCTCGATTGTATTCCCAGGCTCAAATTTATTAGCGACAAGAGAGAAAAAGTTCAAGAACCATTAGTATAAATAACGTAAAAGCCAAATACATCTCAGATCCAAAAAATCATGAGAGCCAGACATGTTGAAGTACAGACATGGCCTATGTGGTAGGTAAAGAAATAATAAAGTGGCCCCAATGCACCAAACACTAAGTAAATTTCCCACTGTCACAAACTCACAAACTTGCAACTGACAGGAGCAAGATGGCATCTCAACTTTTGACACCAAAGCCCAGGTTCTTTTCACAGTCCAATACTACCTCCAGAGTTCTTCTCTGACATGGCTTTACATTTTCAGAAATCTGTATTTATCAAGATTGAGACATGGCTGCCATCCTTTACAGTTGATGATTGACAATTGTTGACAATGTTATCCTCTATGCATATAAACACAGCAGAATTGACAAAATATTATTAGGAGGCAATATTTGTCTTAAAATGAGAGGGATAAGATAGGTGACCTTCAAGGGTTCTTTTAGCATTAACATTCTAATAGTCTCTGGGTGCCACAGATTATTAGTATATTCTATTATTCTCTGGCTATTTCTTTTCAAACATCCAGAAATCTGTTCAAGATAATGCTGTAATTCCTACTCCATCATTTTATTTTACTTTATAAAAACTTCAAAATAGCATTCTGACAACTCTGTGAGGTGGATTATTTTATACAGTTGAGAATACTGAGGTCAAAAAGATTGTGGTGGTCCATCACCAAACTACTAAAGAGCAAAGCAATTTCAAATGCAGGTCTGCCCTACTCACAACTCAGGACATTTCCCATCCTACATTAAATGCCGCCACAATAACACCATCTATTTGTACATCACTGTAACTTTGTCACATGTCTTTTCATTTGGTCCACAGAATAACTCTGCAATGAAATAAGGCAAGTAATATTATTCTGGCCTTATTTTACAAAAGACAAAATTGAGACTTGGAGAATTTAAATCACTTGCTCAAGGATCCTTATAGAGTAATGGCAAAGACAAGTCATAGGCCTCCTAATTCCACATCTAGTGTTTCTTTTGTTACTGTAATTTACTGTCAATTACAAGTTTGACTTCAACATACCTTTGAAACATTTTTCTTTTTTTTTTAATTTCAGAATGTTATGGGGATACAAATGCTTTGGTCACATAAATTGCCTTTTCACCTCCTGAGTCAAAGCTACAAGAGTGCTCATCCCCCAGACAGCACACACTGCACGCATTAGGTGTGAATTTACCTGTCCCCTCCTCCCCCTTCCCACCTGTGCAATCCTGGATGAATGTTACTTCCATACATGCACATAAGTGTTAACTGATTTGAAACATTTCTATGCCTACCCTGTGTAACCTGATCTAAGTCTGAAATTCACTAAGTGTAACTGAGCTCACAGAAACATTGTATTTATGCTTATGTGTGGCATAAATAACTTATTTTTCCTATACAGAATTACTTTTTAAATAAACTTGTCTAAGAATGTCAAGAAAATTCCTACCCAGATTTTGAGTGATCAAGAACAAAGTTGCTAATTATTAGAAAAATCCTCATCAAATCCCAGCAGGAAAAAAAAAGATGCCTAATTTGTAAGTTTATTAAATTATAAATCAGCCTTCTCTTTGCTTATATCCAATTAACAGGAGAGACCATAGTACTGCCTTTCTGTCTTCAAATCCTCAGAATCTTTCTACCAAATGCAGTGATTACTAAAGGCCAGAATGATCTCATTTAGTAAAGCAGCTTCTTGCCCTTTCATTAGGCCCTAATCTAAATTATAGTATAAAGACATAAGGCTCTATACTCGTGACTGGCTCATGATAAAGGGCATTGGCTAGCCATGTGGCCTGATGAGGTCCTGGGACACAGGAGGGTCTTTTTTTGGACTTTATCAGTCTTAGAGCAGGCAATTTATTTTGAGCCAGAAAAATAAAATATAATCTTAGGCCATCTGGTTCTGGAACACTCTATATTTGTTTAGAAAGGTCACTGTTGTCAAGTTATTGAATGTTATCTCTGGAATTGACAGGAAGAGGGAAGTTTTTGAAAGCAGGCCAAGAATATTAAAGCACCGGATATTAAGGTGTAAAGTACTATTTAAAAGCTTGAGCTTTAGTGTTAAACAGACCACAGTTCAAATCCTAGCTCCAACATCTACTAATTAAATGACCTTGGGCAAGTCACCAGCTTCCTTAATCCAATTTTCCCATCTATAAAATCTAGGTAACACACCCTAGGGGGATATTGTAATGAAAAAATGACATTATGTATATATATATACATATATATACACACACACATATATGTATCACTAGCTCATAGTTATTCAAAATTTACTTAATAATTATTTTTAGTGTAATTTTTGTTATAATATTTCATTAGTTTTACATGAAACTAAAATTTTCATTACTTTTATAAACACTTCTCCAGGCAGCAAAGGGTAATTTAAACATACAATCACAATTTATGCTATGCCTACCAAATATATAGATTTAGGGCCTATCCCTAACAAAAATTTCTATCTATCTTAAAGCATTAAAGCAATATTAATTTCCTTTTTAAATTAAATTTATAGCAGTTATCATTTTGTCAGTGAAATGTAGGCTGTTGTGCAACTGAAGAATGAACACTAGGCAATATCAAATCCACATCTAAACAGCTTCAGTGATTCAAGCACTGCTACTTCATTGGACAGCTGTTATAGTATCCTGATGTTGTTATGCAATAGTTATTTTCTTCACATTATGTAGTTTTCTATTAATATTGTATAGCAGTACTATGATCCAACTATTGCAGTAACAAGATGATCTAGAGTTGATTTAGAAAGCTTACTTAGGTCCTTTCTCTTTTATGAGATTACTAATATGGTTAAACATATACACATAATTAAAACATACATAAAAATCAGATCAATCAAAACTCCATCCTGAATGCTGCTGAAGAGCAACATTTTCAATTCAGCAGACCAGAGTCTGGATTGACTTATATCATTCCTTAAGGATCTCAATAGTGGGCAAATACTTCACCTGCATTGTAGTAGGAATTATCCCTACACATAGCTCGTTTCCCCAAAATCAAAGTAAACTCAGGCAAAAGCTGCAGTCTTAGGCTAGGAAAGACTTCCATCTGTTTTCTGCTTCAAGTATTAGCTACTATGGAGTTTCCCATCTGGTGTCATAATAACAGGCACACATTTTCCATATGAACCACTGGGTTCTCTTACTTCTCCATAACACTGATCTGAGAGATCTGAGAATTATTAAAAATAAATTTCTAACTCCTACAGACTAACAAAAGTCTAAAGCATGCATACTGAATTAGGTGTTACAAAGATATATGGATCAGAGAATTGTATAATCCTGTATAGAAAATACACATTACACTCTCTTGACCAACCTTCACTTACTCAACTTGCTATATGAACCCACATTCTTCAATTCTTCAATCATACTGACAGATGCCCACAGCATGCTGAAAACTCAGTCTGTAGGAGCCTCTCTAGTTTGCTCCTCACACCTCTGCTCTCTCCCAAATGCTGAGCTGTATGTTCTATTTGCTCCAAAACCTCATTAGGGAAGTTTTATTGCTACTGTAATTAGCTAAATTTAATTAAATATTGCATAAACCATGAAAGCGAAAATAAAGGTCTGATATCTTTAAAAACTAAGTCAAATGCTTTGACAAAATTTAATAAAGACAAGTCACTAGAAAATGTTGTTGAAATAGGCAAAGATAAGAGAGATTTTTAAAACTAGAGAAAATCATAAAATATAGAATTCTGGTTCTCAAACTTCAGCATAGGGGCCTTGTGAAAAAACAGTATGCTGAGCCTTGCCCTCCATAGTTTCTGATTCAGTAAATATGGAATGAAACCAAAGAATTTGTATGCTAAGAAATTCCCATGTGATGCTGATGCTGCTAGGTTGGGAATCATACTGTGACAACCACTGCTTTGCAATTATCTAAATTTTTAATCTATATTAAAGAAATACAACATGAACTAGATTCGATTTGTTATAGATATAGATCTATGTAAGACTTGGAGTTCCAATCAGCAAACCTATACTGCAAGGAAAGGTCCTTGGTCCTAATGAAAAGATAGTGCACTTAGACATTTTTAAGTTAAAATATTAATGAGATGTATGCATCTTTGTTATGACCTACTGTCTTAACTGACTTTTTCAGTTAATGGCCAAACGATGAGAAGGAATCTAATCAGAAGAGATCCTCTGTCAAATATGGACCATAAAAGTACCACTGAAATTTGAAAGTCCCTTCACCCCCACCATTTGCAAAGAGGAAACTCTATAATTGCCTCCTTGATGACAAGACTTTCCCAAAACACAAGCTCACAATATCAATGAAGCCTTTAAAATAAGTTAAAAGGTTAACTATCGCTATCTTTAATTTACAGAGGAGATTTCTAATGCAGAGAGCATAAGAAACACTGAAAGATAAGTCAACCAACAAGTGGCAGAGTCAAGACCCAAATGCAGATCTATCTCCAAATATAGTGTTTTTCTTTCTTTTTTTTTCCAACCATTCAATGCTGCAGTATAATCTTAGAAGAGGCAAAGACAGGTTAGAAACAATACAAAATAGGGGTCCCACTCCATCTAAAGGTCTGCAAAACAGAAAATGACCAAACTTATACAGCTGTGAGAACTACATGATTATAAGCATTATATCTGTCATTTTGCACATAAACATAAACATCATCTATAAACTGAACTTATCATTAAATGGCTAGATAAGATCATCAAATATAGGACACTGGAGGCAGCTAATCTACCAGGATTGAAGCAACGTTTTTGGCAACACAACCCCACTTGAGCAAGAAACCTGTGAAAAATAGATAACAGAGTCACACACAGATGTGGTAGAGTTAAGTGAAAAGCAGACAACCATGCTCAGAGAGAGGAGAAGAGGCACATTAGGTTAACATTGAAGTAATGCATCCAAAGATGCACCACTTATGGACTGCTTAGAAACAGAGGAGGCAAGGCATCCAGTGATGGCAATCACTATTAAGATGATGCCATTAAAGCAAGTTTATCATTTTAGAAACTAGAGGCAGACAAAACAGTCCATTATCTGTCTTAAAGGTAATGATGTGTTCACAAATTCCAGAAGAGGACCATATCTGTTAAACTGAACACAAATGTTCAGTTTTATATATTCATTCTAATATTTTTAGAAAACTGGCCCCAACCTATGGTTTAGTGTTTGAGACAAGGGAACAGTGTGAAGATTTGCAAAAATTATAGGAAACTTTCTAAAATAACTATTCTGTTTCTTTACAATAAGATAAGGAAAATAAAGACTAATATGTTAACATTAAGATAAGAATCTAGAAATGGTCAGGATGGCCACAAAAAATCAGAAGATACCAAACATGAGGATATCAAGAAATTGTAACCCTTATACACTGTGGGACGGGGGGTGTAAAAGGATGCAGATACTATGTATTTTTTTACCATATTTTAATAATCTATTGAGAAATAGCTGGCAGTATAATAAAACTAAACTCTGAAGAAGATCCATGAACTGATATGTCCTATAGGTAACGTTTCTCTTCCAAGATTACATGAATACATTATTTAACATGGAAATTTCACATTATAGCCTCTATTCTATATTTGAGCTCTGTAGTATCTTTTATTCTGATTCCTGCCTTATTTTGTGTTAAATTGGTATTTTCTATACAACCTTTATTATTCCCATGTTGTTTCTCTTACTACAATTTTTTGAGTTATTTTCTTTGAGGTTGCCCTGGGGATTACAATTACAATTAGTATTCTAACTTAAAACATTATGGTCTGGATTAATACTAATTGAATTTCAATAATATATAAACATTTTCCTCTAATATACTTCTCCTTCCTTGTCATATTTTTGTCATAACAAATTACATCTTTATATATTATAGCCCATCAACACAATTTTATAATCATTGCTTTATTCAGTTGTGTTTTAATTGGAGGAAAAAATGTACCAAAAAAAAGGCATTTATTTGTATGTTTATACCTTCCCATTTATTTCTTCATGTAGATTAGAGTTTACCATCTACTGTACTTTTATTCATATTTCAAGGACTCCCTTTATTACTTCTTATACAGCAGGTCTGTTAGTGACAAATTCTTTCAGTTTTTATTTGAAAATATCTTAATTGTGCCTTCATTTTTGAAAAAGAGTTCAGCTAGATAGAATTCCTTCTTGACGGTCTTTTTCTTTCAACACTGAAAATGTCTTCTGGCCTCCAGGGTTTCTGATAAGACGTCAACTATTAATCTTATTGGGGATCCCTTGTGACAAGTCATTTTTCTCTTGCTGCTTTCAAGATTTTTCTCTAAATTCAACTATGATATGTCTAGGTGTAGATCACTTTGTGTTTACTCTACTTCAGTTATGATGAGCTTCTTGAATATGCAGATTAATATCTTTCAGCAAGTCTGGGACATTTTCTGCCATTATTTTTTAAAATATTACTTTGCCTCTTTCTCTTCTCCATCTGGGACTCCTGTAATGCCTACATTGGTACATTTGATGGAGTCCCATAGGTCTCTTGAGGCTCTGTTCATTGTTTTTTTCCTTCTTTCTGCTCCTCACATTGAATAATCTCCATTAACCCATCTTCAAGCTGACTGATTATTTCATCTACCAAATTATATCAGTTGTTGAGCCTCTCTAATGAATTTTTCATTTCAGTTATTATACTTTCAAACTCCAAAATTTCTATGTGGTTCTTTTTTTATAATTTCTATCTTTATTGATACTCTCTTTTTGGTAAAACACCATTCTCATAGTTTCCTTTAATTCTTTATGATGGTTTCACTTAGTTCTTTGAATATACTTATAATATTTAACAAAGTCTTTGTCTATTAAGTCCAAAGTCTGGGCTCCCATAGGAACATTTTTTGTTGACTAGATTTTTGGTTTTATTTTTTGTTTTCCTGTGTATGTGGCATATTTCCTATTTCTTTCTACATCTTAATTTTTTGTTGAAAACTGGACATTTTAGGTAACACATTTTAACAACTCTCATATCAGATTTCTCCACACTAACAGAATTTTTAATCACCAGGTTATTGTTATTCTTGATGCTGCTTATTTGTTTAGTTTTTGCTTATTTGTTTAACTTTCATGAACTAATTCTCCAGATTCTGTATTCCTTGTACAGCATGTGGCCACTGAGTTCTCTATGAATTTTTAAGTTCTTGTTTTTATTTTTAAGCCTGGCTTACTAGGAGTCATACTTGAATCAGTATATTGTAGTGGACAACCAATGATTATTCAGATTTCCTTAAATGCCTTGCCTATACATTTTCTACCCCTTTGCCATAGAGATCTTCCTGAGAAGTCACACCTTCAAACTTCAGGCAGCTTATGAACAGCCCTAGCTTTAACTTCCTGTTTACACAGAGCCTTAAGATCTGCCAGAGGTGACATTCTACTTTCCCAGGTTATTCCTGGGCATGGGCACAGCCTTGCACATCATGCAGCCTTGTAGATATCCACGAATATGCCAGAGCTTTCCAATGTTCCCTACATTGGCTAGTTCTCCAAGATTTCCTTTTAAATTCCTGGCCAAGTTCTTGTTTGCCCCAAATGAAATCATACCCTTAACCAGCTGGCATCTTACCAAGGGTTCGCTATTGTTTCAGTGATGCTCTGGGGGTAAGCTTTTTCTTCCCCCAACAGAGCTGAACTCAGAAGCAAATCAAATAGCCAACCACTCTTTGAGAATAAAGTTTTCCCAGGAGCTGCAAGTTTGGACAAAATATTAACTATTCTCTAGGGATAGTGCCTTCAACAGAGCTCCAAAACTGGTCATATCTCTCCATTGTCTGCAAAGCTGCCAGCTTTTGGCTATCCCACAAAGCTGTGAAGAAAGGGAAGATGAGAACCGCCCCAAGTTAAAATGTCACAGACCCTACTGTCTTCCCAAGATTCACTAGTTTTCTCTTGGACAGATAATTTTCAATTCATTCTCTGGCCTGGTTTATTCCCTGGCCAGAATTCCAAAATAGCTGATTTTCATTATTTTACCAAATATTTTTGTTGTTTTACAGGGAGAACAAAATCACTGATGCCCTCAGTCTTTAATTCTGGTGGTTGATCAAGTTCGGAAATATTTTAAATCTATCTTATAGTTTTTAGACAAAAAGGATTTTAACCAAAAAAAAAAAAATTTAATTTGATAAAAATTATACTTATAAATTTTTAGATCACTTAATTTTTATCTCTAATAAAAATTTACTAAAAATCTATATTGTAATGTTTAAATAGGAGAGAAACTGATCTCTGAGAGGGGAGAAAAAATAAACTGCATGAGCAATGCCTTATTGTATTACATCTTTCCTGTTTACTAATATGAGAATGACCAAAAATAAAGGTCATTCCTAGTTTTAGATCCACTTTCAGTCCCAAACAGCCTCTCAACAGCCTCTTTCTGGACAACAGAAACAAGTTCAAGTGAGGAAGAAAGCCTACTACATCTTGTCTTACTTGATTGACCTAGACCAAATCCAGTTCAACTCTGACAGTCAGGGATAAAAAAAAAAAAAAGTCATAGAAAACTACAAGTAGGAAGTCAACAGAGAAGAGGAATCAGAGACCTGAACATAGGAGGCAAGCCTATCTCTTGATATTTCTCTAAAGAGACTCAGTATAGAGAGATTGGGTTTACCTTAGATTCACCCAAGTATAGGCCAAACTCATGAGCTACCGGAAGAGAAAAGAACAATTCATTACTATTAACTCTCCTCTATGTTAGGTGATATTGGCAAGCCAGGGAAAGACCAAAACTGTCAAAGTAGGCCAAGAAAAATAAAACCTTTTATCAAACGTTCTATTTTCAAGAACATTGTTATGCTGCTTTTGCTTTCACATTCTTGTGTAACAAACCACCTCAAAACTTACTGGCTCAAGATAACAACCATTTTATTTGCTCATAATTCTGAAATCTGGGCAAGGCTCAGCTAGGCAGTTCTTCTCATCTTGCTGGTGGTCATTTATAATGACTGCTTTCAGCTGGCAGGTGGGAAATGCACTCAGCTAGGATAGTAGAATGGCTGGCTTTCTCTCTCCTTGTAATTTCAATAACTCTACTCTCTCCATGTGGCCTCTTTTCCACATGGTCTTTCCAGGAGGAAAGTAAGATTTCTTACAAGATGATTCAGTCTCCCAAACACACAAAAGCAGAAGTTGCCAGGCCTTCTTAAGGCTATTACCCAGACCTGGAACATCTTTCATTCTGTTGTATTCTGTTGGTTTAAAGCAAGCTACAGGCCCAGCAAAAATCAAAAGAAAGGGATTTCACAAGGGCGTGAATGTCATCAATCTAACACACTACTAAGACCTCACAAGGCCAGTGTTCAGCTGACTGGAATGGAAGCAACCACAAGAAACTATAAAACGGCTAAAGCTAAATGAAGACTGGACAATTACAGTTAAATTTTATTCTCTGTTCCTTCCCACAATGAGGGTCAATCTAGGTTCATTGAGAATCTTAATTATACGTGAGACCTGATTAATCACTTACAAGCCATGTGACTTTGGACAAGTCAATTAATCTAAGCTTCAGCTCTTCAATTGTAAAACAGGGAAAATTACATGTGCCCTGCCTACCTTAGAGGAATGTTGTGTAGAACAAATAAGATAAGAAAGAGTTTTGAAAACTGTAAACTGCCATACAAATATAAGGAAGTGTTGTTATTTGCCGAACAGGATGCTAAGTATAGTCAACCTAGCTAGGCTCCATTCTATCAACAAAATTATAATCATCATCATTAATTACACTATATGCAAAATTACCACCATAGCAATAATATATACAATAGCAAGCTAAAATTATATGTTTTGTTATTATGAAGAATAATAACATTAACACTAGCTATAATTTATTGTTGTCCAATTATGTGTCAGGTGCTGCTAGATACTTTTGGCAAACTATAACTAACTTATAATAACTCAACAAGGTATGTATTATCCTTCTTTTACAAATAAAAAAACAGACTTGGCTACTTTAATTAACTTGCCCATAGTCACAAATCTTATAAGTAGAAAATCCATTACTAATATCTAATGTATAATAGGCACTTACTTGATAAATATCTGTTGTGTAAATTAAAGAACAAATAAAGCCAGGGCTATCTCGTTTTAATGCAAGAAGTCTTTCAACTATATCGAAGTATTTCTTTCTCACAATCCTTGTTTTTATAAGCAGCTATTAAAACTGTAATCACAGCAAACATATCTAACATGGGCAATTTGTCCCATTTCTCATCCACAAAATGGTTTCCCATCTGAAAAGTACTTTTGTTTTTTTAAATATCTAATCTTTAACCTAACGAGTTATTTTGGGTTATAAAGGTCATATTATAATGTGGGGACACAAACTGGAAAAAACGAAGCAAAAAAAAAAAAAGATACATTTGCATATCAAAAAAAATCACTCAAACCAAAAAAAAAGGAAAAGTTTTAATGGCAAAATTATGTGCAGTGTGAATGACAAATTTTCATATCCTTATATTATGAAGAGATCTTGAAATTTAAAAGGAGGAAGAGGAAAAGAAACTGCCCAACAGAAAAACAAATTAAAGATATAAATGGCAAATCAACAAAAGAAATAGGAACAGCTAATATATATACTTTTAGAAGTATTTTTGTCATTAGTTATCAAACAAATCCAAGTCCAAATGAGATTTTTTTAACTATCTGATTGCCAAAAATCAAAACAATTATAAAGATTGATCATACTGAGTGTCAAAGAGCAAGCAAAGAAAAGAAATATTAAAACATTATTGTTGGGAGTATGAAATAGTATAACCTTTCTAGAGGACAATGTGGTAATTGATAAAAACATTTAAAATGTACACAGCATTTTAACTCAGTAATTCCATCCCTAAGAATTCATATAAAGGAAATAATTAGACAGTTGCACAAAGATGCATGTACAATAATTAATCATAATGTCAAAACAGCATACAGGATACTACCTAGATGTCCAGGTAGAAAATTGTAATTATGATATATTCATATAATATCTTATAAAATGATATAAAATTTCATTCATTACCATGAAAGGATGTTCAAGATATGAGTATCAAAGTAAAAAACCAATGGCATGACACAATTTTTATAAAAAAGTCCATGAATTTTTGTGTTTGTAGCAGAAAAGAGAGCACACGCACACATGAGCACAAGGATACCCAAGAGCGCCAGAGTCAGCACATATGCACTCAGAGAGAGAAATCCCAAGAAGATGTGACAGTAATCCTGTGAGCAGATGTGCAGTAATCTCTGAGCAGGTTTTTTTCTTTTACTTTCTTCTTTGTACCTTTCTATATTTTCTGAATGCTTTACATAAAAGCATATTTAATTTTTATAAGAATAACAATAAAATATTTTCATTTAAAATGATGTCAACCATCATAAGCATGAGGTTCTGTTAACCTTCAAATGTTATTACTTTTAATATAAAATACTGCCTAAGCAGTAGTTGATATGAAGATTTACATTTTATTCCTCCTTAAATGGCAAATTCAAAATCATAAAACCTTTATAGTTGTTTCAATTCACATGTATTAGAATTTGTAATTTCTTTAAAAATGTCACTTAAAAATGAAAGTGAAACAGAAATGTTTAAGTGCTACAAGATACATTTGGCATAAGTGTGCTATATTATATATCTCTGAGGAATAACCTGCATACGGAAGAGCCCACAGACTTTGATTCTGTAACTGAAAATAATCCAGCATCACTTGGTATGTTAACTTGGGAGCTTATTAACTTATGCTTGTTATTTACACAGTATAATGGGAATTCGCAATTAGCCATGGGTAGATTATCTACAACCACTCTTGCTTTTGAGTTTAGCCATTGTACCTAGAGTATAAGAAATTTAGTTACTTACTTTGTAAATCTCTCAGCTATATACTTTGCATGCTAGGGTTCTAGCAAAAGAAATGCTTAAAATAAATTATTCAACTTGGATAGTGGATGAGCAGGCCAGTGGGCAACTACTACCCTCAGGACTGAGCCTGAATATCATCCAGACATACCACTGCCCTACCTCCCACCAGCCACCAGGGGACTTTGGGGAATGTTTAGGGCCATTTTGGTTGTCACAATGATGTGGGGAAAAGAGTGGTTCTAATGCCATTCTGGCCCAGAGAAGCTAAATATACTACAACATGGGGTCACCACCAAGGACTGTCCCATCTTCAACAATATTGTCCCTGTCACGACAGGGACCATGATTTTCTTGTTCAATGTTTTATTTTTAGCCTACTACATAGAGGGCATTAAATAAATATTTGTTGAATGAAGTCAAAGTAAGCAATTTATGGCATAGGACACATCCATACCCAGGATATTTAGAAAAGAATAAAACTCCATCCCCCAACACAAATTATAAAGGGATTATCTTCCATTATAGATATCCAGGTATATGCCTCCCATTACTAGTAAAGATCAACAAATGTGTCACTTCAAGACATTGATACTAGTGTTCAATCTTACCTTGGCAACTAGGTAGTAAAACAATGTAGTTTAATAGTATGGGCTCTGGAGTAAGACTATTGCATTTGATTTGACTTTACCATGCATTACCTGAGTAAATTATTTAACATTTTAAAATGCTATTTACAAGCCTGGCAATTTACTTAGCATCTTCTAGCATCCATCTTCTCATTTAGAAAATGGAGTAATAAAACAAGTTCACAACTCCCTATTCTAATTTATGGGCCAGATATGTCACACAACTCAGAATTTTTTTGAACTTTAGAAAGTAATACCATATATATATGTAACATCCAGGTGAATCTAGCACAGCAACCCATATTCATATGTATTAATGCTTCTGTCACCAACATAAAAAAAGGATGTTCCAAGTGTGAAATAAAGACCCTTAAGTAGGCTCATCTCAGTCAGTTCAGGTTTTGCAGTCAAATTAGCTTGCCACAAACTTAGGGAACCCTGGGGCGGTGGCTCACACCCGTAATCCTAGCACTCTGGGAGGCTGAGGCCAGAGAATCACTTGAGGCCAGGAGTTTGAGACCAGCCTGAGCAAGAGCAAGACCTCGTCTCTTCTAAAAATACAAAAATTAGCAGGGCTTGGTGGTGTGTGCCTGTAGTCCCAGCTACTCAGGAGGCTGAGGCAGGAGAATCACTTCAGCCCAGGAGTTTAAGGTTGCTGTGAGCTAGGCTGACCCCATGTCACTCTAGCCACTCTAGCCTAGGCAACAGAGTAAGACTCTGTCTCAAAAAAACAGAAAACACACTTAGGGAAATCGGTATTTTTAGATCCTTTTGAATTTCAAAAGTAACTATAAGGGTACCTATAGTACCTACTTCCCTCAGAGAGTTAATGTGAAAATTAATTGAGTTTATATAAAGTACTTATCCCAGTGCCTGTCACAGTTAGTATTTATTAGTTATCATCATGAAATGTTAGCTAGTTACAAGACTATGCAAGATAGCTAATAGAGTCAATAGACTTGTAGCTATAAGCAGGAGGGGGTAGAGATAAGAGTGAGTAGTGATCAGAAGGGAACCTAAGACAATTATGCTAATCAAAATAAAACAAAATGAAAGTTAAGTAACTACAAGAAAATAACGCATCTAACACACCAAATTTAAGTAAACATTTCCTTCCTTTTGATAAAAGGGAGCTTTCTCCAGGAGTTAATATCTAAAGACATTTAATATTTTCTATTTCACATGTAGTTTCCTATTTACAACTCTATATAGCTTTCTTCCTAAAAATGTATCAAGCTTTTGAAGCTTTTTGAGCAAGGTGGAACCCAAACTGGTTTCTCCCTAAGGTAATAAGGCAATCAAGCTTTTGTTACCTACAACAGAATACAGCAAAATTTGGACAATTAAATAGAAAATGCAAAAAACATACTTAACACTATTTCCTTTTGGAAATAATTGCAGTTAAATTTGCTACTATAGCCCCTCCCCGTTCTATTGGTTTTCTTAATACAAACTTCTGGAGAAACTTTTAGAGTTATATGGGGAATGAAGGAAATTATCACTTCTTAAGCACTATTCTATGCCAGGCCTTGGATTATGTACTTTGCATAAATTCCTCATTTAATTTTCACAAGTCTTCAAGGGAATAGTTATTGTCCTCATATTACACAAGGATGTTAAATTATTAAGTGAATGAATCAGGATTCAAACTCAGGTTTGACTGACTTGAAAACCCATGTGCTGCTTATACTAGGCCACTTTGCCAAAGGACACTACTTCATTCTCATATTCTTGACTAATTTTTGGCTCCCTTTGTATTTTTTACCAAGAATTTTTAATGCGTACATAATAATATGGAATTTATATTATCTCTCAGAATAAATTTTAGATCTTTCTATAATTCCAAATTTGAAATGCACTTGTAATTTTTATCTTAGTTTATCTCTGAAAAAAAAAATTTTTAAATGTCTATGAATTATATCTATCATCTTTAGTTATAAGAGCTTATTCATCAACAAGTAGCATTATATTTCTAAGCAATTAGCAGCAACATATAATCAAAGAACTTTAAGCCTGGTAGAGATTTTGAGAACAATAAAGATATTATTTAGATGAATAACTAACCATTCTGGTCATAAAGATTTTTAAGGGGTATGACCTATCAAATACCAGTCTATAACCCACTCCAGAGTTGAATAACTTTTACAGAAGGTCTTCTTCAAGACAAATCAAAATCACCCTTTCCATAAACTTTTAAGGTATTAATTTAAGACTTTCTTTAACATTTCTGTCATGCTGCTTTATTGATTTTAGCTGAAAGTTTGTAACAAAGAATAAAGAGAAATACAAATAAATTTGAAAACAATCCTAGACCAAATAGTTTCTGTGGCTTGAATCTTTGCTCATTCCTGTCAATACCATTTTTGCTAACCTTTTCAGTGCCTCTCCAATTGTTCTACGCTCAGAAAGAACTACAGAGAAAATAATTGGACTTTATTAGTTCAGAGTGTTTAGTTTAGCACTCTAAGAGCTCAATGAACAAGTTTAATAAAAATAGTAATTGTCAGCTGTTGGATATTAAACTCCAGAGTCATGCTCATTTCTAAAAATACATTATTGACACATATCCAATTTGTAGAATGATATGATTTGAGTTTAAACAATTACTTTTATCTTGAACTGGTGTGATTAACTTTTAACCCTTATTAAATGTTTTTGATGGAACACTGATAGGATTTATTTTCTATTAGCAGATAAGTAATTTCATAGATTGTTACTATTCAATAAGGCTTAGGATTATGAAATTCAAGCAATATTTTAAGTTGCATAAAAAATGATGCTTACTAATGTCATTTTATGCCCAAGACATATGTTTGATATGAACAGTATATATTTTAATTCTTATAATTTTTTACATTTTCATTTTTAAAACTATACTACTCTCATAAGACCAATTTTCATTGGCCCTGATAAAAAGCTAGTAATGGGTATATCCTGTATACTGTATTAAGTCGATAAATACTAGTTGAAGAGAAGCAAAGTAAAGGAAAATGCCAGAGTCAAATATTATAATTCTTGTTTGTAGATCTACAATGCCATTATAAAAAGAAGCATATAACCTTGATTGTCACTACTAGCAAATACAAGAACAAAAAGAGAGGTATAGTTGACTACTTTATAGTCCTTGTACTTGGAAAGCAGCATAGAGCAACGGCTTTCAAACTTTGTCTCCAAATAAAATACTACTTAGAGTCCCAAGAGAAAAAGAGGTAAAAATGGACCTGCTCTGTTTCCAATCATTCCCCCAAAGGTGGTGCCTGAAGAGTTTCTTTGATTGGAAAACATAATTTGAAAATTACTAATATAATGGATAAGAACAATAGAGTAAGAGTCACCAGATCTGGGTTTACATGCTAGATCTTTCACCTGTGTAGCCTCAAAGGTATTTTTTAACCTCTCAGTTTTCCCATCCACAATACAGAAAGAATTCCTAAACCATATAACTGACCTGTTGGGAAAAGTTAAATATGATGCCACACACAAAAGAACTCTGTAAAGCATGATCTATGTAAATATAAGATATAATTACTGTATTATATGCTATGTAATATGTAAAAACAAAAGTTTCCTTCCCTACTCATATCTCCTCCCCAAGACACTTCCTTATTTCATATACAACAAAGAAGTTTAATGCTATCAAAATGAAAAAAAAAGGTCCAAAAATCAGATTGAAAGGAAAAGTGGGAAGGAGAGACACATATAAAATTTCTCTTTATTGCTCCTCTCGGAGTAATATAAAGTAAGCTAGCTCATCTTCTACTATTTTTCCAAGAGGAGGATTCCACCAACACATCTATTGGTTAATCTCCTCTAAACTATTTTTACTGAACATATTTGTAAGCACTTTTAATAGAATTTATGCTGTGGAAACCCTTTTCTCCAGATGCATGTAAGATTTCACAAGTATTAGGTATGATATCAATGTCCATCATCAGATGCCCTCAACATGAAAACTGAGTGATAAGTGAAAAGAACATCAGATTGGTTTGTTTGATACAGACAACTCAAATGGTTTGACAAATATGATAAAGTTGTAGTATTTCCTGGGAAAACTATTTGAAAGAGTTGATATAAATATACCTTAACTATGCTATTTAAATCTCTTTAAATATACTATCTGTGATAAAGGTTATTTTATAGCTCTTAAATTATAGCTCCTATACATAAATACATAGTTATTTGCTATAAATCATGCTATAAAGGACTTAAACAAAAAACTATCCATTTTATCTTGCTTGCAACCTTATATTCATAAAATTTGGAAAACATATAAGGGAATTTTTGGTGTACCCTGTGCAGAATGTTCACAGAACCACAAGTTTGAAATGGAGGATATAGCTTCACCTTATTTCTCTTAAGCTTTGTCTCCTAACTAGCAGGTTGTGTGTTTATCTTCCCATTAAAGCAGATGACTTTCCTCAATGGTAATAGCTACTTAAACAGAAAGAGTCCATACATCAAATTGAAGTAAGGGGCAACTTACTCCCTGTAAAGGCAGATGGATTCTACATCATCATCCCATCTTTGGTTGAAATCATATAAAAAAAAGTTTTTAGAAGTAAGAAATGAAAATGTAATTTTTAAAGATAAATTATTAACACTTTTTAAAAAATTTACCAGATTATATAGGCTTACAAAAAAGTAAACCACATGATTATCTTAAAATAATACCGATTCTAATCATATAGCTTTCATTTTTGAAAAATGAAGAAATGTTAAAATAGCAATCTTTCATCATCCTGAATGGGCTGGCAACTGCATTTCAACTACTTAGAAAGGAAAGGAAGTAATTTGGGTGTAAATGTTATCTCAAAGACCAATGATGAATAGCTTACATGTACCCACAGACACTATGGCTATCCCTCTGATGCCCTTTACCCACCCACCCACCCCAACCGCTGCTCTTTTTTACCTTTCTGAATGTCAATGGAAGACCTCTCTTTAAAGTGCTCTCTGTAGTAGAAGCAGAAGTTCACACAACCAAACTGCTGCATCTTCCTATATAACCAAACCATTATTGAGTAGGGGAATTATGACATCAGCAGTATGCTAGCCAATTACTCTAACAAATAGTTAATATCCACTGATACGCATGCTATCATGTCATTGGCTGACTTTCAGAAAGTCTACTGCTATTATTTTTCTACCTTTAATTAGAACTTACTTTGACACAGGTTTGAGGTTTGGTAGTTTCCATGAAACCACTATGGAAATGCATGTACCATACACATTTATTTGACTGCCATTTTAGAATGCCAAACCCAGACAATATGCAGACCAACACATTGGTATCAATATGAAAAAGACTAACCTAGAAGTCTCATATTTGTGCTCTCATTAAAACACCCTGAGTAGTGCCTGAAAATTTTATATTGTAGGAGCTCCAATGCTCTTTCACTGTTTCCCTATAAACTATGTGTGCTAGCTATTACTTGTAAATGCAGCATGCTTTTAATCCTACCTGGGGTAGATTTGGTGGGGGGTGGGGGCCATTAGCAGATGGAAGGGAAGAATTCTCTTGTGGTTTCTATACCACCACAGAAAACTAGGCTAACTGGAAGCATTTAAAAATATGAACTATAACCACATAATAATGTAAAGAATAGTCAAATATTGTTTTCTCTAAACATATATAGTAGTGAAAGAAAACAAAGTTCCTTACCATATTAACTATTGCCCACCACAAAAAAAGGAAAAATCTGTCTCAAAATCTTATGTATAAAAAATACTATTGAAAAAATACAGACATGAGATCCGATATATGGCATGTCAAAATATTCTACGTTTTATGTACTTATAGTTCATAATTTATAGAGAATGTGATTAAACTACCTCATATTCTTTCCATAAGCCAAACTCAATGTATTCTCTACCATAAAATGCCAGAATGACCAAGTGGCCTAAAATATTAAAAGCAAGAACAATTAGGTGAATATTAAAAATGAATTATTTGATATTTAAAAGCTATGTGATTATTTTAAATTATTGTTTTTGAATAAATATTAATTACCATAATTGATTATTTTTCTTTGCATGAATTTATGTAGATTTTTAAGTATTTCTTATTTAGCCAAAAAATATATTATTTTGATTTTACATGAAATTTTTTATTTTTCAAAGAACAGAAATCAAAGAATAATCATACTATTCTAATAATCAGAAAAAAAAATAAGTGAGGGAGAATAATGAGAAAAAGGATTCTTTGAAAAAATATATACTTTTAAATTGTGAAGCGAGAACAAACAATTCTGGAAATCAGCCTGCTAATTTCTTATATTTAGAGAAGCAAAATTGAGAATGGATTAGCAACTGACATACATATGCTCATTCCTTAAAAATAATTCCTTTTTATGAAAATTTAAAAAAGATATCTTTCATTTAGGGAGAACAACAGGCAAGGTTATTTTAAAACTAATGATCTTTGTTGTTAATAAAGGAAATTTAGGGTAGCAATAATATAAAAACATATACTTATGTGTTATTTGTTTATACATGTTCATACCTTTTTTTGCCCTAAATTTGGCCCATGATATCAGAGATCAACTTAGTACAGAATATATCTGATCATTTAGTCAACTATAACACCATCATAGCTGCCTAGCATGATTTAGTTTTGTTTCCTTTTTTTCTTTAAAGGTAAAGGTGATATTAAGTGACAGTTGCCATAAATTTTTATATTGGTCCATTAAACTAAGAAAAATAACAAAGCAAACAGGCACAGCTGAGTAAATATGAACAGGCAACAGTCTAAGTACACATATTTGGGGTTACTTGAAGAAGACAAGACAAGGATCACTAAAATAATCACAGGTGTTTTCTGTGTATTTAAGCAATTACAAGTCAGATGCAGCAAAAATGCAATAATCTACACTAATTAACACACTGGAGTTCTCAAAAAAACTTGGCAATTTTAACCCTATTATCAGATTTTCCTGTTACTTTATTTTAGTCATTATGAAATGTAGTATATATTTTCTGAAATGAAGTATTACTGTACACATGTATTATCATAAACTAAGTAACTAAATAATATGTCAAAAGAAATTTGAGCAACATGATTACGAGTTAGACATATTCGCAATTAAATGTTTATAAGATAATTCGACTTACTCCTTTAATTCTAATCCTTTTTTCCAACTACCCTTGTAGTTAAAAATTCAGGCTATTTGACAGTTATTTGTGGTCCTTTACTGCTCTCCAAATGGTTAAAAATAAAACCTCCTCTTTGAACACATCCTTCACTATTCCCCACCTCATTTTGAGCAAATACCACAATTACTCAGGATCTTCTCACTTTTAAATTATTCCAACTTCCAGAGCTACATCAGTTTACTAGTGATACAAATTTGTCTTGGCCATTCATCATTTTAACCTTAAAACCCAATTCATTTCTTAAAAACTCACTCTTGTATATTATTCAATTATTCATTTAAGAAAGACCAGCTATGTTGGGTACAACATGTACAAAAATTAAATGTACATGGTCCCACATACAAATAGCTCACAGATGACCATGCCAATCACAGCAAGATACCATCTCCCTAACAGCCAAAGTTAGCTCCACAAAGGCATATTTTCCTTGTTTCTTTCTATATTCCACAATGACTTTCTTTTCATCTCTGGCATAACTATTTAAAATATCTCGCCCTTCAACATTTATTGAATTATTACTATATGCTTGGCAATATGCTACGAGGTGATTAGGTGCTACAGAATACGAGGATACAACAGTGAGCAAAACATGGCTATTTTGCATTCACGTCCCTTTCCACCCACTCCCAAATACTGTCTTTTTCCAGTGGCTCTATAATTCTCCTGGAACCCAGTGATCTTTCATCATTTTCACTCTCATTTTCTCATATCCCACACAGGAAGAGGACACAGGAAGAGGGGCCACTGCCATTGACTTTAGAGAGCCTGCTTTAGCCCTCAGGTCAGGTACTTCCCCATGAGGCAAGGACTCTACACAGCCCTAGGCCATGCTTTCTTATTCCTTTAGAGTCTACCTCAGGAGATCCTCAGGACCGGGATATTCCACACACAGATGGAGATTCAGGCATACCCACCTCTAGGCCTGAGGGGTAAATGAGATAATCTTGCAAGGGGTGGGGCAAGATTGCTTGGGGGATGAGCATGTGGGCATGCTATGGCAAAGAGTCCAGGATATGGGGAAAAGGAGATAGACTATAGGACAGGGACCAGATGACAGAGGGTCAGTTCTCCCTTTGCCACACTATGTTCTAGAACAGAACTGCTACAAAATCTGAGAATTCTAAATGGTCATTCATCTAATGAGATGTATTGGTCAAATTAGGAGGTTAGAGCATGTTTTATTTAACAGTTTCTTCACTTATATGCAACATTAAAGTATACAGAAATATAATGAGTGAGATTCTGTTTGTAAATTCTTGCTCCCACTGGTATTAAAGATGGGCCTGATTCGCACATCCTATTTCCACTGATGGCTCCCCAGCCTTCATTGTAACTCACCAAATATTATAATAGTAGTAGCCTCAACAGAAGTAGAAGTAGTAAATGTAGTGTTCATAATACCTCCTCGGAGGGCCCTAGCATGGTACCAGGCATCTAACCTAGTTAGGCTCTTTTATACCCTTGGTAGTATTTACAACTCCACTGGCTAGTTGTTATCTACATCTTATCCATGAATTTAAAGTAACAGATTAGCAGAAATAGTATTCTAACCAAGGTCTTTCTAAATTAAAAGCCCAAATTCTTTACCTTATGCTTCCTTTCAGATGACTGAGAGAGATTTACTTGATTTCAGACTTACTCTCTGTTAATATATCCTACACATATATGCCAGATTAATCTCCCCAAAGGACCACTTTCATCTTCAAATATGACCCACTTTAAAAAACATATACTTGCTGGTTATGATATAAACAGTTAAGTTCCAAATCCTAATTCTTTTTCCTTTCCACTCCATCTGCTTCGTAATTTCCCAACAAACTCTTCAAACTCTTCACACCAAAATCATACTTGCCTCCACCCCCATCACATGCTTACCCCCTTCCTCACAGCCAACAGACCTCCAAAACAACATTTAAGATCCACCTCATGCCTTACCTCTTCTCCAAAGGTTTCCCTAACCACTCAAGCCCATAATCTTTATTATTTCCATTTTTCTACATCCCCATAATACTGATAGCCTCTAAGTAGTCAGTAATTAACAGACGTACTTAGCATGGTAAGAACTCCAAAAGATATCACACCCCTTTTGACTTCAAATGACTTTACAGAGTTAATCTTGTCAGAAGGCAGTATAGGAGAGACTGGTAAAGTGGCTCTAGAGACAGAGTACCTGGCTGAAAATCCTGCCTCAATCATATATTTGCATAGACTTTGGTGCTAAATTTGCATAGTACAGTAATATGCAGCACTTTTTTTTATGATAAGCATAGTTTTAGTCCTGGAACCCATTTAGATCTTGAATTTTTTGAGAACTCAAAAGAACTTTTGTTCACATGTGTTACATCCAGTTGTATACTGGTAAATGTTTAATAACCAACTCTTCCCCCTTCCTCTCCCTATCAAAAAAAAAAAAAAAGCCAGATTTATAGTTTCTGCTCATTTCCATGGTGTAAATACTCCCAGCATGGCTAGCTTAAAGCTAGCAATGTGACATCTTGAATGCAGAGTTAAGAAGAGATGAGCAACATTGACTTTCTCAAGCTGTAAGAACAGGCTTCAGTATATCATTAGTTGTATCTATCCATATTCATCTTATTAGAAAATAAAATGGATAAATATAATAAATATTTACTAATTTTAAATGACAATAAAACCATTCCTTGTTAACATAAAAAAAATTTATGAAATATACCTAAATTTTCCAAAACAAAAAAGATTTGATGAGAAGAGTGGAATTATTTTGCATTTTTATAAATTTCTTTAAAATCTTGCTTAATAGAAGACAGTTCAATTCTCACATCTAACTTCTGCACTTAATCTGCTGTTTTGGTTGAAGTATAGGAAGAGAATGCAGCTACACCCCGATAGGTAGTTGAAAAAGGGAGCACTTCCCAGGGCTGAGGAGTCTTCCACTTGCACTTTGAGAAGCATTTATACAGTGTACGTCTGCATAAAAGACTTTGGTGTGAAGAGACCTTACCAATAGTGAGTCTGGAGTAGTTTGGTAGTTTAATTAGTTTTTCTCATCTAGTAATTATCTCAATTTGAAGAATTCTAAATTTAGACTACTCTGAAAAGAAAGTCCATGCTATTTCAAATATGTGTATATTTACATATGTAGGTATATGAATGTATATTGTGTATATGCTAATATTTCCTCCAAATCAATCACTCAAAGTGCTAAGAATATCAAGGAAAGAAAAATAACTACAAAGTAAGAACTTCCCCATTTTTAGGAGAAAAAATTCTATGCAGCAAGAAAATTTATGAAGCTAATATATGAATCTTCACTGAGCTGAACATAATACTCAATTAAGCATAAAAGGTACAATTATGTTCTACATTTTTACAAGTGGACAATTATACCATACATGATAAGTCATAGTTACATATTCATTGATGTCCAAAACATGACTGCTATCAGAATATAATTATATTTTAACTCTGAAATTTAAAATTTCTGAATTTAATAGTTTTGGCAATATTTAATTTTTTAAAATGTCATTAAACAGTTTAACAATATAAATATGTAAGTTGTAGTCAAGAAAAAAATCAGAGCTACTGGTATCAGCTAATGGTTTTATCTGAAAGACTGTATCTATGCAACATTAAGTGCTGTTTCCCTTGGCTCTAAAAGTATTTCTTTAGCCTGGTATTCATCTCACCCTTAAAATATCAAGGCAATATTAAGCACATTCTGTGCCTCTTCCTTTAGTTAAGCTTGGGCTGAAATTACTCTCCTCAAAGAATTGAAATAGGATAGCCATTGCCTAAACCAGTTTAATACCACAAGCTACTTCAAACCCTTATTATATATTTCAAATCATTTCTGTTCTTTTGCAAATATTATCTTCTCATTAAATTGAATGCCTTTATGGTTACTTAAGCAACAACAGAATATAATAAAATGTAAACTATATTTTGTAAATCACTGATGAGCGTGTTGAATATTTTTTGAGGAGTAGGTTAAAAAATACCAAAGGTAGTCAGATTTTTATGTGACTCTACGCTTGCCTTACTTCTTCTAAGCAGAAGCTATATTCATTTTCAGTTCTCTTATATCAACAATGTAAGCTACTTATATAAGCTTGGGCAATTTAGTCATTTCTACTCTTATACTTTTTTACATGGAAGAAAACTTTAAAGAGAGGCTAAATGTTTAAATAATATATGCCTCACTGTACATATTTACTAAAATGACTAAATTTGTTCTATTAAATTCTACTCTTTGTGCAGTATAAGTATTTCATCTGTTAGTGCACAGTTTTCCTAACAATTATCACTCTCATAATCTTTAAAGTTCCTGCCTCAAGATTTGAATCTGTGAACAAGAGGGATCACTTGATAAAAGAGTTTACTCTAAAGAATTCCTAACCACTGACCAATACTGAAAATGACTTAAACAATGCATAGCATCCGTCTGTGCGAACAATTTTTATTGTTTCTGATTACATCCAGTTCCACATTACTGTTTACAGCTGTTACACTCTCCTGCAAAACCCTCCTCATATCCTACACCACAAAGACTAAGCCAGAATAATGAAAACAACAATACTAGCCACCACAGTTTGAGTACTAATTCTAGACTGTCATGTTAACCTCCCTATATACACTTAATCTATTTTATCTTTCACTTTATCTTTCATTTTATAACCCTATTGAGTTGATAATATCCCTATTTTTATATTTAAAAATCTGGTATCAAAGCAGTTATGTAATTTATTTAAGGATAATTAGCCATCAAATGACAAAGACAAAACCTGGATTTCAACTCAGGTCTCTATTCAAAAGCTCTCTTATTCAAAAGACTAGGACCCACATTTTTCCCTAACAATTTTGCAAGCTAGCACATCTCATACAATATGTGTCAGAAATTTTTTTTTATTTAAGCTAAAGACACAGTAGTCTTGGATATTTGTGGAAGCAGAATTGGCAAATGAGTGTCTCACATAGCATAGTCTGGGTCTTTGTGGAAATTTCACAGTCCCATGCAAGTACTACAACAGCCTTCCATTAATATTGTGACATTATGTCCTGACAAAAATCTATATTCAAGATTAGTTGCAGGAGGTAATCTTCCCACAGACCTCCTTCATAATACTGAACCTGTGTTTGAGTCTTCAAGAGTGAGCCGTGATTTAATACTGATCTACAGTGTTTATACCATACCTCATGATGTCAAAGATAGGGACAAAGTCATGAAATATTACAATGTGTACCAGGTCAGGACACACAACTACTAAACTACAATACAGAACAGTTGATAGGCAGTACTGTTCAATAAGGTGCTACACTGCCACTGCAGATGTCACTATACTATGTAACGAAATAAGCAGAACTATCATTGAAGGTATAAGAGCAATATAATTTTTTTTCTAGAAAAATAGACAATTCACTGTTATTTAAGTGAAGCCTAAATTCAAGTATTAAACTCACTGTGGCTTTACTGGATTATTAATGGACAAGGAACATTAAAAATATTTCAGAAATCAATAACCTAGTGGTGAAACTTCCAAAAGTTGAGTTATGCCTGAGTATTTACATTGAATAGGAACAAGAACTCATCACTCAGCAGGGAAAAGCTTCTTTGGTGAAGCCACACTGATCCCTGGATCTATGATGTCTCACAAAAAGAACTTTTAGTAGGAAGTTAATACAATATTAGATGGGTGTATTAAAATATCTCAATGGGGAAATGCCACTGTGGGTAAGCTATTATTATAGGGATGTAAAGCCACTTTATCGCTGATAAACATCTCTACCTAAAGCAAATTTATTGTTTAAAAAAATAGCTTATACTATACCATTTACTTGTTCTATGCCATGAGCTTGCTTAAGAGGTTGATTTTACCTTTTGCTGAAGCTGTGTATTTTCTAATCTGTTTTTTCTAATCTGTTTAGGGCAGCTGTCAAGTAATCAGAGTAAGCAGTGCCATTTTAATAAGGAAGTCTTTTAATGAAATATAATAGGTCACAAATACCTAATTTCTGCTCTTTACTATAATTGCCAGTCTTACTATAACTGCCACTTTAACAATCTTTTCCAAATGCTGACACAAAAGATGAACAAATCAAGGGTATTACCATGTGTGTATATTTACAGCTTATTGCTGTCAAAGACTGTAGTTCCACTCCCAGCTCAGCAGCTATATGAGGATCTGTTTCTTTTGATGGAAGCATCCAGTTTCATTCCTGTTGTGAATGTATCTGAATTAATCTCCTTTTCATAGCTACATTAGCCAATACATACTAAAGGCTACAAAGGAGAAATGTTGACAAAGTTTCAGCACAATATTACACCTTAGGAATATTAAAGATACTTTTACTGTCACTATAAAGGATTATGGATTTTACTACTTTATTCCTTCCTCTTTAATAAACTTTCTGCTCCACTAGTTATTAGTTCTTAATTTAAAAAAAAATACTGTTTATATATAGTTCCAATAACTTATTTTCTTAGATAAATTTTAAAAGTTTATGATAATCATCAGTTTTACATGAACAGCTACTTAAATCAAAATCACATACATAAAATTACAAAATGTTGCTGCAAAATTAAATAAAGGATCTCAAAAGAGAAAGCACAAATATTTTTATTTTTGAAAAGCACATTATGATTATTTTGCTACAGTTCAATTTTAAGTATTTGATAAACTCTTTTAAAAATACTACCTTAGAAACTTCTTTACATAATAATCCTTTTTGTGTTGTTTTGTTTTATTTTGAGTATACTATTTTTTTTGACTATCAGCTTTTTAAGTTTGGTACTATTATTGCTATTTTAATACCAGAAGTCCTGTGCACAAACAGTAGTAGTTTTGTAAGAAGTCTGCCCATTTTTGAAAGGCTAAGCTTCCCCAAATCAAACTAGCTTACTGTGAAAAGAAAACCATGACAACTGTTTGTACCTCTTGCTTTATTATTACATCCGGCCTGGTCACTCTTAGAAATTCAATCTATTATGGTTGCTAGGAGTCTGTTGCTGTGCAACCTAAAAGGGTATGCTGTGCTTTCAGGCTAAGGAGTGCTAATAAACCTGTAGGCTTCCCTCTATGGGTCTGACCAGTGTGTTTAAAGGGCTTAATACTTTTCAAGAGTGATTGGCCCACAATTCAAGACACATCCTATTAAAAACAAGTCACACTGAGAGATTTCTAACAAAGGGACAAAATGCTAAACATACACAAATATTCAAAATGTATCCTCAGAATCCCTAACTAATTTGGTAAAACAAACAATGAACAGATTATGATCTACATTTCAATTATATCACCTACCACCAAGTTTTTATTTTTATACAGTCCCCTAAAAGGTTATAATAGATATAAATGAACTGAGCAAGTTTCAGGGGAAAAAAAGCAGAACTCAATACCTTCAACTTTTATTTTTTAAAAAACTATCATATAAATTGCAATAATAGAAAAATAATTAAACCTAAGACCCCATAAATCATGTAGTAAAAACAAAATGCATTCCTCCCAAAACTTACTGAAAAAGTAAAGAAATTCTAAATTTTATTTTATTATAAAAACAGATCATTTTTTATTTTTCTTTACATCCCTTTTGGTCAGTAATAATTTTATATTACTTCTAAATATTCTATCCTATTCTATCCTATCATATATACATTCTATAACTTAAAAGATTAACACAAGTTATTCACATAAATTCAATACAATTAGATAGCATTACTTGAATGTAAATGAGAATAAAAGTATAGTAGAGTCTATCAATAAAATACTGTTAATCAAATTGTGTGAAACAGATTTTAAAAAGTGGATAGAGTTTAAAGGAAGACTACTAATTCTTTTAAAAGTAGAAATTGTATTGACTTTTATTTACTTATAAATGTTCATAAAGTATTTGAAGACAAAGATGAAGTTGTTCTACCATAAAATACTAAAAACCACACAGAAAAATAAAAATAAATAATTTAACAATCATTTTCATTATGAAAATCTATCTAAAACTTTCCAGGGGTATTGTGGCCATATTAATACTGCCTGCAGCTTTTGAACCTTAAAGTTTTTTTTGTTTTTTAAGTCAGACAACATTTTCTATGTATTCATGGCTGCATTTAGCCCTTCAACTTAACTACTCTGAGCTGAGAACCCTTTAAATAATCTGTCAACTGCATTACCTTATTCTTTTTTAAAGAGCCATGGTTATCTGTCCTTCATTGTTGCTTTCATTTCTTCTCATTACATACCATAGGAAGCAAAGTAAAGAAAATTAACTATTGCTCTAAAAGTACCCAGGAACAATAAACAGAGGAATGTGGAAAAACTACCTGAAAAACAAAGACAAAGAATCCAATAATAAAGGAGAGCTGAAACAGGCTAAGAAGTGTAAAAGGTAACATCTGACCAAAGAACTAAGGCTGAGGCAAGAAGAGAATGGCTTGGTTAAGAAGGTTTAGAACTAACTGAAATAGCCTATAAGTAAAGCCAAGCAGAGCAAAACAGAGCAAATGGGAGAAAAAGGGCAGATAAATGATAAAGACAAGAACACATTAGAAAAAGAAAAAGTGAAAGAGGATTTGCACAAAGAAACATGAGGATTCATTTTACAGATGGGAAGAAAAGAAAAAAAAGGAAAACACTTATGAAAATTTATATTCAATAAATTTATATTCCTTGCTTCATCACTGCTTCTTAAAAAAACATGCAATAACTTAGGAAAAAAGTTCTTAAGATATTCAGTGATGTCGATAGACACCTACAATGTAAAAACCAAGAGATTAGTAATTTATAGATTCCACTTAATTTTACGAAGAAGTAATCTGAACACTTTCTAGTTCTCATGCAGGATAACAGAATTTTAACTTGATCCTAGAGCTACAGGGCCTAATGTATGAAAACTTTCTTAAAAGTAATTAAATTTATTCTTTTCCAAACAAGAACATTAAAACATATATACTACACACATACACACAGTAGTCAATAAAGTTATTAAACTTAGATTCTACTTAGGAGTATACTACACACAGGACATGTGTTAGGCAAATGTGTTAACTTCCAAAAGAGTTATTTAATACTTGATCAATTACTAGTCAAGTATATTAAATAATAATTCTAGAAGGATCTAATCTGAAAGAATCAAAGTTCTACACTGGTTACATTAATACTTAGGATCCTGTCAGGTACTATTAACCAAAAGGCAAAAATAAAATCAATGGGGGTAGATATCCAACACTGGAAGTATTGTTGCAAAGTGCCTTTTGGTATTCTTTGGGTCTGTGTCTCCTCAAAGCTACGAAGCTGCCATATAATTTTAAAGTGTGGCATCCTTAAACTATAGACTATGTAGCTATAGAGAATAATATATTCAACTGTGCAATTAAGCCTCTTTTTTTGCAAATTCTAGTTTTCTTGAATTTACCACACCCTATCATATTTGATTCATCTCCACACACCTATGTGCCCAAAAAACTTTTTCTTAAACCAAAAATCCTCAATAAATGTTACCAAATAGAACTAAATACCAATATTTTTAATTTCATAAATTTTTTTATCAAGAATCATAGGCTATTTGATATATCACATAATTAGGGTTGGTAACCGATAACTTACAGGTTAGAATTCTTTTTAGTACTCATCGTACCTTACCAAATAAAAGGAGAAAAAAAATCATTATGAGGGCCACAAATACATAATTTCTCCTTTCTCCTGACAGAATATGTCCTTATTTTGTTTCTTCAAATTATTTCCATAATTTGTTTGGCCAAGGCCAAAAAGGATGTTGATGCATAAAGAATTTTCTTAATATTAAAATAATAAAAGGAATGTGAAACAAACTGATTAGAAGAGTAATATCAATTAAATATACATTTTAAAACTTCTTAAAAATATGTGAGGTATAAGACTTTGGGGAGCAATCACTTTCACTTTTTAGCTACTACTATTCACTTTTATACATTTAAAAACTTAAAAAAAATATACTGAATCAATTGATTTTTGTAATTCATAATTGAAGGTACTGAAAAGGGATCTTGAAGTGCATTCTATAAATCTGAAAGATTTCAGTTACATCACATTATCAATGTCAAAAACTCATTTATGTATTTCACAATTTTTTGTGAAATAAAAATACATAGAAACTCTTTAGAAAACATAAATGAAGCCATCTTAATAAAGAGGTAAATGTGACTTTCTCCCAGAAAACTAGCAAATAGTCTTTGTGTAGTCTATACTAAATTTCAAAATTACAGAGTATTTAATATGAACTCAAAATCTGAGACCAGAAATATGAAAGTTCACAATTCAAAATCTTAAATTTGATACTTGGCTAGAAACTAACTTTTATTCTTTTCATGATTTCTTTTTAACCACTCCCTCCATCCACAGGGGAGATGACACAACATGCAAAACAGAGCAATGGACTAGCAATCTGAATACTAACCCTGATTCAGCTGTGTTGGATCTCTTTCCAGAGGTAAAAAACAAAGGGAATAATAATCAGACAGCTGCAGAGGAGAGGAGTATAGTTGAAACAAGACTAACCATAAGTTGTTAACTATTAAAGCAGAGTGATAGATACATGGGAATTCATTTCAGCATATGCTCTATTTTTGTAACATGTTTAAATTTTTCCTTAATAAAAAAGTTAGGGGGAAAAACATGAGAGCAGACTGATTGCTCCCCCAAAGTGTCTTATACCTCACATATTATTTCATAAACACGATGGTGGTACAAACAAGTGGTGATGCTAAATTTGGCTTCTTTAATTTTTAATGTTAGAAATAACCAGGTATTCATCTTCCATAGACTCTGGCCCACAAGTTGCTAAAATGTATGTACAGCTGACTCACTTCAGACACAAATGCCTGTGCATATTTGCAAGTATAATCATTTAACCAGCCTTTAAGGATGGAAACCAGGATAAAACACTGTTTATATAATTATATAAGTTCAAACAGAGTAAGGCAGGGTTTTTTGTTTTGTTTTGTTTGAGTTTCCACAGAAATTTCTACTTCCTCAACTTAAATATGTTACAAAAAATACAAATTTATATCAATCATATTTTGTACCATTTTTGAAGTATTCCAATACAATAGCCTCAAATATTATGAAACTGCATATTTCATAATGACAAGCACATAATGCTGAACATTTGACACTGAATTGAAATGGAAAGTATGATTTTGACATTAGTATACTAGAATCCCATTCTAAAAATATCAGTATGACAATCTATTTGTTAAAATAACAGAATTCAAGATAATTTGCCTCCATTAGTAACTTTTATTTATCTAAACAACCTCTCATTTATGTCTCTTTGCATACACAAAGTTTTACAAATAAATTCAATTTATAATTTATGAACAAAGATGACTAAATGTTAGATATTTATGCTATATAAACAATGACATTATAGTTTCACATCTTACAAGACACTGAAGAGCATTTTCATCACAGAAGCCATCATATGCAAAGATTCTTTCTCCAGTTTAAATTGCCATAAACATAAACAAATTGAGGGTATAACCAACCAAATTAGCCATCTGGTTCATTCTAATTTCTATTTGTCTATTATAATGATTTTTATTTTTACTACTTCATGTATAATTGCTGTTCAATTATTTACAGTGTATTTTAGAAATAATTACAGGTATTTCAGAAGAACCTCCAACTTGGAAGCAGGTAGGGTGGACTTGAAGAATTTAATTTTCAAAGGATCTCAATGTGCTTGATTCCTTATAGAAAACCATACTAGTCCACACACTTCAATATATATTCTCTCTTTCTCTCTCTTTCTGGTTCTCTCTCGCTCTCTCTTTATATATACATACTACACATACACACACACACACATACACATATGTACATGAAAAGGCTGTATATTCAGAGAAAGGTATATAAAAATGATAAAAGGGGACAGAGAAAAGCAGAAAGTGCTATGTGAGGACAGATGTAAAAAATTAGGACTCTTTAATATAGAAGGAAGACTAGCATCAATAGCATCAATATCATAAATATACAAAGACACATTTGAAGAAATATCCAAAACTTCATTCTTTCAGGTCTTTGTTCAAATGTCACCTTCTCTGCAGGGTCTTCTTAATTATCCTATTAAAAATTACAACCTTCTCCACCCTCATCACCTACGGTTTCTATCCTCCCTCTTTCTTACTTTATTTTCCTCCATAGCATTTACAACCATCTATTATAATACATATTCATTTATTTTCTCTTTCCCTCATCCCCAACTTTTTAAATGTGAGGTTTTTGAGGGCAGAGGCCTGATTAGTTTTGTTCACTGTTGTATCCTCAAAGATGTTTACTTCTTCGCCCACATTGTATGTACCAGTATGTGTCCAAAAAATGAATGAATAAAAAAGTGAAAAATAAGCATATGCACTTAAACTTAATATAGAAATTGAAGGGCACTCCTTGAGTCTGGAGAGAGGTTAAGATGACTTCACAAATGGTAGTAAATTCAGCAAACTCATCACCTCAAGAGATGGCATAGAAAAATATACTGATTAAAATGAGAGTCAGATAGATTTGTGGATGACAACTCCACATAAAAAAAGTTTTACAGCTAAGTCTCTGTAGTAGACATCAAAACAGATAACTTTGCCTTTCCATAGTGCAACCCTAATTGGAATATCACAATACAACCACAGATCTGACTACTGTAGCAATTCCATTCTGATACCACCAGTTTCCTTGATGTAACCCTGGAACTCAAGTCCTGATCCTGCACTCTGACATCCCAGCAGGTACAGTAAAGTTAGGCAGCAAAAGGAGAAACTCAAGAGGTTTGGAGTATTCAAAGTAGTACCCCAAAGGCAAAGTTTCCTAATACTCCAAGAGTCTCTCTCATAGCAAGCAGTATTAGGAATCACTGCAACCTGCCACAACTAGAAAACAGGAAGGTAATAGATCTTAAAAGGCATTCCCCAACTTCTAAAACTAAGAAATTAGACTTGTCAGATAAAGAAATCCAGGTAAGTCTAGAATTTCATTTATAGAGAGATATAGGAAATTCATATATACATACAGTAGTAGGTCAAATGTCATTTGAAAGGTAAGAGGAAAAGAGACCTGGATTAAGGACAGCCCAAATCTACTGCCAGCTTGATGATCTTCTGTTTGAACAAATATCCTGAAGAAATATCCAAAATTCATGCATTCATACCATTATATTCACTTTCAAAAAACGGAAGTAAATAAATCCAATGGGAATAAAAAAAACTGCATTGCTCAAAAGGTCCTTACCAAATCAGGGCTAGACAAAAATATAGAACAGTTAACTGTGTTTTCTATCATTTGATTAAAGGTAAACAATCTATGGCTTAATCAACAATTATTCATTGATTGCTTCTACTAGGTCTTGTGCTGAGTTCAAAAACCTTAATTATGGAGTCTTCTGCCCTCAGGAAGCTTACAAACAATTTAGAAAGATTAAACATTTATAAATAAACAAAAATCTAAATCACAATTCCCAATCAGTAGCAGGGATAATAAGAAATTCATGGTAAGTGGACTCATCAAGTTAGGGACCACTCTAACTCTAGAAGAGATGAATTAAGTAGGGTGGAAAACACATTCTAAGCAGAATAAAGGATGAGAACCAAGTTTTAGAGAAAAGAAATGACAAGGCAGAAGTCAGGAGATCATATATGATAGTAATAGCAATTGACATTTATTGAATACTTATGTGTCAGGCACAGTGCTGTTTTGCCTATGTCATATAATATAACCTTTGAAACAATCTTTTAAGGTTGATTTTATTAATCCTATTTCACAGAGTTTAAATAATCTGCCCAAGGTTCAACTACTAGTCAGAAGCAGAGCTGTAATTAAACCCTAAACCATTCATTTTGTAGTTCATACTCTTAATCAATACACAATACAGTGAGACATCCTTCGGTAACCATAGAGGATTGGTTCCAGGACCCCAGAACAAAATCCAAGGGTGCCCAAGTTACATATATAAAATGGCATAGTATTTGCATATAACCTGCACAAATTCTCCCATATACTTTAAATCATCTCTAGATTAGCTACAATACCTAATACAATATAAATGTTATATGGCTATTATACTTTATTTTTTGTATTATTTTTATCATTATATTGTTATTTTTTATTGTTTTCTTTGTCCAAATATTTTTGATCTGTTGGTTAAATCCATGGATGCAGAGTCTGTGTATATGGAAGTCTGAGTGTACCATAAGCCAGGATGGCCAGAAAAGAGAAGTTACAGAGCACAGTAGTGAAATACAAGTTTGAAAATGGATATAAGAATGTAAGCTTCATAACAGCAAAGTCTATGCTGGTTTTGTGGCACATCATGACACTCAATAAATTATTTCTTAAATGATTCTGATGAATAGGCAATGAGGAATCCTGAAAAACTTCTGACCCAAGAGAGACATAAAACTCTGAGCTATTTTTAAAAATCCAAAGAATCTTCTTTTTAGAGAATTCTATTAAATCAAATCTTAAAAGTTTAAATAAAAATTTATCCAAATTATAAATTCATAAGATATTAACACCACATTCTATATTTAAGTTCTTTCCTCCTTATATCCAACAAATAACAAATACAGCAGTTTATTATTTAGTTACTCTGGTAACTCAATCTCTACATGCAAATCTCAATTTAAGACTTCCAAATATTAAACACACTCTGTTCATCTGAATCATATTTTCAATATTTATATTTTCCATTCTATTTTATGAGTCAGTACATACGTTGACAGATCAGAAATATAGTTAAATCCAGATGTAAATTATTTAGATTCCTCCCCACCAAAAAAATTTCTTCATTAAGAGAAAGCAAAATCAACTTAATACATTACATTCTGAGTCTTAGTTCATATGAAACAGCATTAAATTTAAAAAATAAAATCATAAAGAATAAAAATGAGGAACTTCTACGTAAAAATGCAAGAGATAAGTAATATTTCATCATACTTTTGTTTATCATAGCTCCTTTTTTATTGAAGGTGAGGATAAATCCAAAGGGAACAGTTTTACAAGAAGGTTTATCTGTGGGGATTTACCTTGTTAAGAGCAAATGACAAATGGTCTTCCCCCATAGGAAACATATACCTGTTTTATATAAATGTATCCTTTCAGACTTGGTACCACAAATGAGGCTGCAGAGAGCATCAGGTTACACTGGAAAGTTCACTTGTCATTTTCTTGCTCTCTCTTAATTTCAAACAATTAACTGTTAGCACTTAAATTGTTCATCTTTATCACAAAAAGGATACCAAAACTAAGTTCAAGTCTGAGCTCAATGATTTAAAACTAATTCTAAACACACACACACACAGGCATGAGCCTGCACACACAGGGAAGAGGGTAGGGCTGGGGCGGGGGAAAAGAAACAATAAGAAAAAAATCTTAGTAATTACTTATTCCTGCCACAGTCTCATACTATTAATCAGTAAACAACATATCCTTCCAAAAACTCAGATTAAGAAAATAAGAAGTCATTTAATAGGATGGTTGCTGGTATTGCTTCTGGTTGCTATGGAATAAAGGGCAGTTCGTTCATATATTCATTCTGTTGGTTCACAGTTACTTAAGAGTGCTGCAATACCTTTAAAGCCTAGCTGGGCAAGTCTCAGCTTGTATCACCTATATCAGCTGCCAGTATTTTACTTTTGTTCCACAAAAGAATGACCTACAGGAATGAATGTTTCAATTTTTTAATTAATTAATTAGGTGGATTTTTACAACAATCTTTAAAATGATTGGAATCATCTTTATTCTCATCAAAAAAAGTAAAGAGGTGCATGCCAGACCTGAGAACTATTCATACTAGCACATTGATTATGACATGCATCAATACCCAATAAGGGGAAAAACAAATAATAAGAATAAAAATATTTTTATTTTTAAAAAAATTTAGCAAGTATGGTATGGTTGAGAAAAAAATTTAAATTTTTTTCTATGGCATTCTAAAATAAAACAAATAATCTATATACCAAAAATTATAGTTGAAAATAAAAATATTAAGATATTTATCTAAATTTTGAATGTAGATTTATAAAACTTGACTTTAATCTTTCTAGAAAAAATATGGAGACAAAAATTATAGATAAAACAAACAAATATTCTGAATACTAACAGCAGCACATATGAGTTGTCTGCTTTTAAAAAAAGTTTTGGGCTGGCTCAGTGTCTGGTGCCTATAATCCCAGCATTCTGGGAGGTCAAGGCAGGAGTATTGCTAGAGCCTAGGTATTTGAGACCAGTCTGATAAACATAGCAAGACCCTATCTCTACAAAAAATACAAAAATTAGCCAGGCGTGGTAACTTGTACCTGTAATCCTAGCTACTTGGCAGACTGAAGTGGGAGGATTGCTTGACCCCAGCAGTTTGAGGTTGCAGTGAGCTATGATGATGCCACCTGCACTCAAGCCAGGGCAAATGAGAAAGTTCCTGTCTCAAAAGAACAAAAACATTTGACAAGGAGTGAGGAACCTGGGGTTCAACCACCCTAGCTCTGACAAACATTGTATTTCATGGTGTAAGTCCCTTAACCTCAGTTTTCTTATCTTTAAAATAAGTGGGAGGTAGGAAGAGGGAGTTCAACCTGATATACCCCAAAGTCCATTCAACCTTAAAAAATCTGATTAAAAATTAAAATATTCTAATTATGTGTCTACTGGAATCTTATGTATTTGTGCCATTTGGAAGCATGTGTAACTCTAGTAAGACCTTTTCACCTCTCTAATCTCTACTATAGCCTCATGGCTGCCTCTTTTGGTTGGCTGTGCTGGGCCAGACATAATAAAGGGGCAGAGAAATATGGCAGTAGAATAGTGAAAAAGAGACAGGAAGAAAAGGTGAAGTTGGGCCCTAGAGAAAGGAAGACACTCACCATAGGGGGTTTGAGGTTACAGACCCAAAAGCTTAGCTGCTATGCAAACAGGGTCAGGTTCTAAAGCACAGGTCAATTCTTGGATAAACTTCTCCTTTACAAGTAAAAAGACAGTGTTCTTCCAAATTAGAGCATTAAGCTGATTGCTCCGGAGAGTTACTCCAATATAAGTAGACCAATATTACTATTCTCACATTGGAAATGGCTGGTTTTTAAATTCTATCAAAGAAAATAAATGCAGTGGTGTTTTTTTTTCTTCAAAAAGGAACAACTTTTAAACAGTACAATAAAATTGACTAGGCTTTTACTGATACTATGTAAAATATCAAATAATAAAAACACAAATAAAATTATACTTTAAGTATAAGGTATTTAAAAGTACAGAAAAAGTTATATAAATAATGTTGAAATTGATATTGCACCACATTCATAACAAAATCTTCTGTAAATATTACTGAAGTCAACATGTATATTCCATGATCTGTTGTTTTGCAGGGTTACATTTATGTTTTGTTCAAACATTGTTTGGCTCATTAAAGTTTATTCATATACCACATCGTCTATCTACTTTTGGAAAGCATGAAAATCTAATATGCAAGATCACTTAACGTAGATGTTTCTTAATGGCAGAAAGAATTAAATATAACCCTTTGAGAAAAGAAATGGTAGTTGTGGGATAAGATCATTTGATTAGTGCACTGCTTTAGTTATTCCATATTATTTTACTATTCAGTCTGTCTAGTTACCCTGTACAGTAATATTTTAAAAGATTGCCACAAAATATTTTGTTGAGTCACATACAATTACACTCAATCCTTTGGATCATAAAGAAGTAAGTTTAGCAATTAAAGTTATTATATAAATGAAAAAATGCAGGCCTTATTTAATATTTACTTCATGCCTTAACCATTTAATTAGATTCAAAGAAATATCAGCTTTTAAATAAACAGATTTAGGTCTACATTTTGTGTCATTTATTAAAATGCCATTTATCACTATTTATTATACATATTAGTCTGCTTATTACAGAATAGTTTCCAACATGAATAATGGATTCCTTTTTTTTTTTTTTTACTCTAGACTTTAGCATTGGAAAATAAGCTTCTTTCAAACCTGTAAGGCCTCAGTCAAATAAAAAAAACCTAAGGGAAACTTCTCATCTCCTAAAGATACTGAATCAGAAAATATTAAAGTGCTTTGAATGATATCATTAATTATTAGTACATTAGCTCTTGGATGTCTCTTCCTTTACGTTCTATTATAAACTAATGGCATGTCCCACTAACTGAGTAGCTAACTTTGAAGGAAATATTCCAGAAGATAGTTGGTTCTCTTCCCTCATCAACTTATAAAATGACTCTTAACTGTTTACGCAAATCTACCCAGGAATAAGTTGAAATGACAGACAAAAGACTGACCCCATCTGACCCCTGAAAGATATACCTCAAGGCAGATTTTTTCCTCTACCTGCAAATATGGCCTCCTGTCCTAGTGCTTGCTCCTTTTTTTAATGATGGGTCAGGTTTCAAGTAAAGGAGCCTGGAATTACTAAACAAAAGACTTGACCAGCAACTGAAAACAAACTCCCTGATTTAGAAATGCTGTGCTGAGAAGAAACAATATGAAGATCAATCACTTTTAAATATTTTACCTTAAACATAGTTCATTTCAACTCTACAATGAGTCAGTTCTTAGCATAAGATTTAAATTTTTTCAAAGCAACATAGGATAAAGTATTCAAGTTTATTTCAATAAATAAATATTTAAAATGATTCAGCTTTAAGAATAGGAGGTACTAATTTGTTAAATCTGTTAGATGGGCACATGGGAGTTCATTATACTATTTCCTCTACTTCAATATAAATTTTAAATCAGGGGTCCTCAAACTTTTTAAACAGGGGGCCAGTTCACTGTCCCTGAGACCATTGGAGAATCGTTGGAGAGAGTGGCGCACATTCCACACATGCGCACTGTGGCCCTGGGACGAGTCGGCTGCTAAGCAGGACAGGCAGCGGCAGCAAAAACACCCGGGCGGGCTGGATAAATGTCCTCGGCCGGCCGCATGTGACACGTGGGCCGTAGTTTGAGGACCCCTGCAAATATTTCAAAATATAAAAAGTTAAACAATATAGGCCGGGCACGGTGGCTCACGCCTGTAATCCTAGCATTCTGGGAGGCCGAGGC
>VBSM01003204.1:52811537-52835907 GCA_008086735.1 Cheirogaleus medius | reverse complement strand
GCCTCCCAGAGAGCTAGGATTACAGGCGTGAGCCACCGCGCCCGGCCAAGAAAGAAGTCTTTACTTCAAAGTTTCTCAAGAGCAGCAGGACTGGACAGAAGTATCAGGATCACTAAGATGACCTCCTCTCACAAATTATTCTGATCTGTATCTTCAGTCCATGGTCATTTGCATTTCTATCACCCCCTCCCACAAGGAAATGCTCAAGAAAACCTAATTCGATCAAAATAATAAAATGAATCTCTTTCCAAGTTCAAAGATAAAAGAATTCCACCTAACTTCTAAGACATATGGCTCTTAAACCTTTGCTGAAATATAAATCCACAAATATTATACACCTCTACTCATGCTATATTATTAAAAGGTTTTAAATTTCCAAACTCAGCAGACTTCTAAAAATAAAGGAACAGATCAAATGTTCATCCAGCAGCACAATATCTTAACCTCCTATAAAAGGAATGAATTACAATTTTTGTTTTTAACCATAATTTAATTCAACTTCAGCATTCATGGCCTTTATTAACTAAAAGTAGCCTCTAAAAATCATCACATAATACAAGATACTATTAAAAATTGCTTGTAAAATCACACAAGGGTCATTCAAGAAATGTAATCAAACATTTCCCCTAATTTTCTTTGCCTCAAGAAAATATCACTGAGATGGAAATGCTAAATGTTCCTAAGACTATGCCAAGATATGTATAATGCAAAAACAGTACTGACAGAAGTTCTACAGCACCAAGCAAAATGTATATTAAAATGACTTTCTAAAGGTCTACTCACCCACAAACACACACATATACACAAAATACAATACCTAAGTTAAATTCCATTATTCTTAATATACACATACATCAACAATGTAATTTTTTTAAATTAAAAGGCTTCAAAATGCCCTTTAGATGCATCCAATATGAACCTGTTGTAAAACAAGGAATATAAGTTTATTGGGATTCCATCTTATATATTAATTTTTCATGTGGTGTTTCTACCATGGCACATTAAGATACATCTGTACATTTGAAGCTGTAAAGGTGATTTTCAGATTACTAATATAATAGCTTTTCATGTTTTTTATTAATGATCCTTAAGCTGACACTTCATCAAAATTTATCTCTAAGACTGTCATCAGATAAAATCAGATGCCAATCAGTGAAAGTCTGATGTGACAGATTATACTCTTTGGTTCCATAAAATATCTCAGCATAAATAGGAACAGGGGAAAAACCTAGGTTCTGTTGCAAAAATATAGCCACAAAACCACGTATCCAAAGCAAAACATAAAGAGGTAGATTTAAAGCATCATTTCTGTTATCTTGCCCATAAACTAGATTTTCTCATTATTCCTTTCTTGTATTCCTATCTTTCTAAATCTATGCATGACTAAATCACAATACAGACTTCTTAAAAGAAAAACATATTATTTTATATCTACTAATGTAGTAATGAATAGACACGTACAGATACACTCAGTCTTTAGGTGAGAAGAAATCACTAACAAAAATAAAATAATTGCCCACCCTCACAAAAGTATATGCACAATACTACAGCAGAAAAAGAAAGCTATCTGGAAGAAATACTGGATCACCTGAGTCTCCATTTCCTGCCTCCTCATAAACCCCAATCCTCACCTCAACCCCTACCCCCACCAAAACTTCACAGTCCAGGAAAATTAACTGGGGAGGATAAGTAATATACTGATATCTAACACTAGAATCAGGATATGATTTCTAAATGTATCTGCTTCTTCCTGCCCCTCTCCAGCAACCTCCCCTAATCCTCTATAACTAAATCATGGAAGAAAGAAACTTTAACAAGCAAAGTCTCTAAAATGGTTTTGGCACATTAAGGTAAACTATGCTGAATGAGACTGAAGGGGGCCAGATACATTTCAAGGATGACAGTTATATGAATGCTATTAGGCATGTATATCTGAACGTGGTTCAGAAACTTGATTATGTCTCTATCAATCAGTAAAAAAACTTAAAAAATAATTTTAAAAAGCAACAACAATTACAAGCTATTAATCTTTCATACACTCCCTTATTAGGTTGGTAAAAGAGTTGAGATACAGAAGACTATATGATTTATCTTGAATTAATGCAAAAATGCTTCTTCTCTTAGCCTGCCATGCTCTAAAGTCTTGATAAGTCTACTCACCAAATATTAAAATAAATTTTTTTAAAAGTATAGTGTTTTATCAAAATACAATAATTTTTCAGCTATCAAACTTGAATTAAAAGAATATCCAAGTATAAACAATATTCATAAAAAAAGAAAAGTAATAATTATTACCAATAAAAAATATAAGAGAATACTAGTGTGGAAGTGGTAATGCCTCCCAGACCACGGCCCCAAAGTAGGTCAAAGGCTCTCAGAACTTGCCCATACCTTTATAGGATTTTAGCTCTTTTCAAAAACCAGTTGAATAGCTTTAATAAGTGGGAAATAAATGTTTAAAAATAAGATCAACAGAAACCTAAATTATTTTTTTTGTTTCTGGTAAGAGAGAGAGAGCACTCACACACACTCTCGTGCTCCCTCTCACATGCTCTTTCTCTTTCTCTCTCTGTCAAGTTGCCTATCGATGTACTTAGGAAATCATGTCCTGTTTTAAATATCTCAATGGTGAGCAACAGGCAGGAGCCCCAACTGTCAGACACTTGTCTGGCACACATACATAGAGGAGCTGGCTCCAGAAGTAGCTCAAGCTGTGAGACTCAGCTAATTCCTACGTGGGTGAGAAAATCAGGGCACTTGGCCACCATTCTCTACAGGAGTCAATGAAATGGTGGAACGTTCTGAGACTCTGTTATAGGTATGACCATTACGCTAGCCCCAGGCTCTGGGTTTTCTTTCTTTGTTGTTCTTAACAAAAGAAACAATAGGCAAGCAACACGCTACCCTTTGAGAACATGGTAAAGGAAACACCAATCCCTGGCTCCATGTTACTGGCATGCTTCCCTTTACCCAGTGCCAATCTTGTCATGGCATCATAGACTGTCAGTGCTGGAAAGGGCTTTAGAGATCACATACCCTTATTGTTTCATTTTACAAGTGAAGAAGCTAAGACCTACAGGGCTTCAGTGACTAGCCTAAGGTTTTACAGTTAGTGACACTGAGTACCTTTGTTTTCTCCTCTTTCTCCTACTGTAAGCTGGTAGTAATACTTTTGAAGTCCTTATTTCTCGGCCTAGTCATTCTCTCTCCTTTCTCCTTCTATCACCTCTCAATATACGTCTTCTCTCACCAACTAATACACTTTTATTTTGAGGCCAGATGCCTCACTCTATTAGTTTTTCTGCGCTCAGCTCCTATCATCCCATACCCATTTTTACCTAAACAAGAATCAACAAAAACCTCTGAGAATCTTGACCACAAGCACTATAAAGCAAAGGCAAGCAGAACTGACTGGGTATTACTGCTGCTAATAAAAGTGAGAAAGAAGAATCCACGAGTTAAGAGTCAGCAACAGCAGGCATATGTGATTTTGCAAACACAGTATCTATGGACTAGACAAGAGATTTAACCCTGAAGTACTTAGCTAGAGAACTAAGAAGGAAGCCTACTGAATCAAAACTATGCTCAGGTTACATCATTTGTTCAAGTATTTGTTTAAGAGGACAGTGAGATGGGTAGAAGTTGTAAGAAAATAAAAGATGACTGGAAATGGTAATAATATATAGTCATGTACCACATATCATTTCTGTCAACAACAGCCAGCATATATAACAGCGGTATGCATAAGATTATAATGGAGCTGAAAAATTCTTATCATTTAGTAATTACGTAGCCATCATAACATCATAGCTCAAAGCTATTACCTTTTCTATGTTAAGATACAAAACTACTTACTAGCATTGTTTTACAACTGGCTACAGTATTCAGTACAGTAACATGCTGTACAGGTTTGTAGCCTAGGAGCTATAGTTTACAGCATATAGATAGCCTAGGTGTGTAGTAGGCTATATCATCTAGTCTGTGTAAGTACACTCTATGAGGTTCACACAATGATGAAACTGCCTCACGATGCATTTCTCAGAATACCTCCCAGTTGTTTAGTGATGCATGACTGTATAACCTTACCATTTACATCACATTTCCTAACCTTTTTCCAAAAGTTCTTTTTAAAAATGTATGTCAAATTCATTGGTGAGAAGAAGCAGACTAGATGGCTAAGCTAAGAGTCAGTCTAATTTATATACTGGGGCTAATGATCTATAAAATAACGTGAAAGGGGTCATATAATTAAACAATACGGGAGTGGGGAGAATAAGAGTGGGTAAAATGAGTGGCAGACAAAAAGTTGTGTAATATACAATGCTTCAGCAAAAAAAGGTGCCATGGTATAAGGTAAATTTTCAACTGAAATGTACAAATTACATTTCCAGTTTGAGAAAGACTAGAACTACTGAGATCACTCTAAAATGAGAAAAACATTTCATTCTTAATCAAAATGTTCAGAAAAAAATAGGAATACAGCAAATTACTGAATAGCAACTTTAGATATGGCAGCCAACTCGAAAATGTTACTTTAAACATCTTTAACATCCAAAGAAAGGGAGCCAAAGATGACATTTTTCCTCTATGATTTCAGACTATATGTTATACTAGATAATGTTCCAAGGTTACTTTACAATTCAAGATTGGGACTGGCAAATTATTCCTAAATTACTTATTGCTGCAGGTATACAAGCAGTGACCTCATACATTTTTTTATCCTTAGTAAAACAATTCTAAGCAGTGCATTATAAAATTGTAGAATAATTCCTTGATAAACTGATCTTTACATACATGACATTTATCATCATTATCTATTAATGACTACATTTAGTATAAAGTCTGAAAAAAGGGCTCAAAATGTTTTTAAATGAATCCGTGTATAACATGTGAAAAGGAAAACATAAATGGGACAATGAAATGGATAACAGGAAGCTCAATGAATAAGGAAATATTACATCATTAGTTCTTAATTTGAAATCCCTGAACCAGGAGAGTTATGTAAACACAGTAAAAGGAGCCCATTATAATAAGGCTGCAGAGTACAACTAAAACATAACTTTGGGCTAATATTCTATTAATTAAGTGTAATAACAAGACTGGTTATCAAATAGTAATCCACATCTGTGACTGATAGCGTGTCTGTGCTTTATTTTTAAAAGTAGAGGAAAGGGAATAATTATTTGATGAGTGTAGATCAGTAGGCAAGGTTTCAAAACTTTGGGCCCATTAGAAAAGACATGGTCAGAGGAGCATATTCTAAGCATTCTTAAGTGGCAAAAACATTAGAATGGTTATCTTCTCAGCATTCCCTAATAATGAAGCCAACACATATTGAGCATGTACTGTGTCCAATACTGAGCAAAATACATTACACAAATTATCTTCTCTAATCCTCACAAAATCCCATAAAGCAGGCAAGATTGATCCTATTTTTCGAGTGAGAAAACTGTGGCTAAGTGAAGGTAAATAACTTGTCCAAGGTCACATAGCTAATAAGATTATCTAAAATCTGATTCCAAAGCCTGTATTCTTAACCAATATACTTATTCAATCCATCCGTTTAAGGAACAAAACACATATCTATTTATTGACACTCTAAATACAATTCAATTTTTTAACTAATTTTCATTAAGTACATCTTATACTTTGATATAAAATAAAAGCTTCAAATATAATGATTTTTAAGCAATACAGTCATATAATATACTTTTAAAATCTCAGTGGAATAAACAAACTGGTAAACCGCAGGACTATATTTTTAAAGGAAAATGCCTAACCTATTTAGCAAGACCAGTATTTAAAAATATTGTTACTTCTCTTCATGTTTTGAATTCTTTGAGGCATTCCAACACACATGAACTATTATGCCTTATAAAGTTATTTTTAAAAAATATCACAATTAGCTGATTGAAATTAAATGTGAGAGAACAGTATAAATTCATTATCAAGATTAAAAAGGATGTATGATGTAATACATAAACATCATCTTTCTAAGCTTACTTGAGGAAGATACCACTGTTTCAGTATTTGTCTTTTAGAGTATATGCTACTGTGAAGAGAGTCCATAATGCAAGAAGCAGCCCAAAAGACTGGATTCAACAATTTTTCCAAAAATCTCTCACTGAACAAATATAAGACACAGAAAGAAATGTACTCTCAGTTTAGAAGTACATGACACAGAGGAAGGCAGAGAATCTACAGCTTTTCAGATAACAAGCTAAATTAAATAACCAAGCCGGTCTACTCCAAGAGCATGAAGTAGGGAGTGAATTTTTAATATTATTTTATTATTGTTGATTAATTAGCCTGATAACTACTACAACCATTTATACTTTTCCAGTGCAGTTGGTTTTTTTAAAAAATTATACAATAAAAACCATGTCATTAATTATGCCATATAAAAGTGTTATAAGAATGTATGACTATTGATATGTGCCAACAAAATCAAATTCACCAACTATAAAGCCACACTATAATATAGTAGGATTCTCAAGTTAAACTAAGTTTTTGAGATAGAGACTGAAATATCTCCATAAAATAATCAATGTATATGCCTATAGGACTAAAGCTAACATTCAGGCTATGCCAAAGATATCAATTTTGATATTGATATATGTTGTACTAATATATACAGAGACTAGTTTTGATATAAAACTTTCTATAAAGACAGTATATTAAATTTTAAACTCCATAAATATAAGGCTATTATGTACCTCAGTGCATATATAATTAAATTTTTTTCTTTAAATAAAAGTTCTAATGAGTTCACATTCTTAGTGATAATATCTCATGTTGCAATCAGCACAGCACCCTCTGGTGCACCTATTATAAGACATAAAATTCTCACAAAAAAGGATAGAATCATAGAGTAAAAACGAACTTTAGAAATCCATAGGTTGATACTCTTTTATTTACTGCAGTACATATTTTTAAACAATAATGCTTAAAAACAATTTTTATTTTAAAAGATCACTATAGGCCGGGCGCGGTGGCTCACGCCTGTAATCCTAGCACTCTGGGAGGCCGAGGCGGGTGGATAGCTCAAGGTCAGGAGTTCGAAACCAGCCTGACCAAGAGCGAGACCCCGTCTCTACTAAAAATAGAAATACATTAATTGGCCAACTAATAATATATAGAAAAAAATTAGCCGGGCATGGTGGCGCATGCCTGTAGTCCCAGCTACTCGGGAGGCTGAGGCAGAAGGATTGCTTGAGCCCAGGAGCTTGAGGTTGCTGTGAGCTAGGCTGACGCCACGGCACTCACCCTAGCCTGGGCAACAAAGTAAGACTCTGTCTCAAAAAAAAATAAAAATAAAAAAAAAAAAAAAAAAAAATATCACTATAAACTTTATAGCAGAAACTGAAGCTGGTCAGGACAATGCTTTAGTTTGAAAATACGTAAAATGCTGAACCAACAAAAACAATACCCATTTCCAACATATATCACTTAAATTAAAATAATGCTGTCTGAAAACTCCTTTAAGTATGGGATGGCAAAGTTAACCTATCATATTAACCAAATTTCGCTTTTTTCAAATCTGCCTTGGCTCTTTGCTTCAGATAAATTTGACTCATTGAGTGTGTTAAGTGTTCCTGTGTACTTTTTCTGGACTCAAAGGGAATTTACCATTATCTGGAAGAACAGACAAGTATTTTGAGAAAGGATCTGAAAGTTCCAGCTTGAAAATAGAATGTTATTCAGAAATAAAAATTATGTTAATTAAATTATGAATCTTGAGTAGTTCAAAATTTTACTAAAAAAACAAAAACCCTCTTCCCAGGAAAATAACTTTAAAAGTAGATTTTTACTAACAACAAAAGCAAAGGATGCCACCTGCTTTAGACAATCCTTTTGTGAACCACTGGGAAATCCCAATACAATGCAGTAAAAAAAATGAAAGTGACACCTGTTTAAAGCAGCCATCTGTCCCTAACAAGCTAGATTTAGTCAAATCCACTTAATCTTGGATTTCCAAAATATGGGAACACTATGCACCTGTGAACAGAGAGGAATTTAAAATTCACTTTGCGATGGCTACTGGGAATATATAACAAAGAGTTAAAGGCAAATAATTCAGTTAGAGAAATGTAGCTAACAGCAAATAGAGAATTTTTAGCCAAATGCTTAGCATAAAAACAAAATAACCAGCAGCCTCTTCATAATTTAAAAGTTTACTTCTTTGGTATTATCATTCCTTGTAACATATTCTCAATATGGGCACCAAGAACAAAGTAACATTCCTATTAGACTGTTGAGAAAAGTTTTTTTTAAATTAATTCTTGCCACATATCTGTTGCTATATCTATCCTGTTAAACACACATATACACAAACTTTAAAAATTTAAAAGCAAAATCATTATATTCTACCTGCTGATTTCCTCAATTGAAGAATATCAACACCGTATCAACTTTCTCAAGAATAATGAAAAATGTTACCAAAAAGTAACATATATCATCATTTAAACAATCATGGAATCTATCTTGATTTATGATTCATTCATTTTTTAATTGCTATTTTTTAATGGTAAAAATATTTGCCATTAATAAATCTGTTCAGGGTAAAAAAAATTGCTTGTTTAAGATTAAAGTATTTAAACTTACAAACTATAAACTTTTATTTGAGTACCTGAGTACAAGACTATTTGAATAACGAAGGAATAATACAGTTTTTTTAAAACTATGTATACCCACCCCATATAATGAAAATATTGTCAAATGATACAAAACTTCTAGGAATGCATTAGTTTACCATATACATCTAAATGTAGTATGCCTATAATGTTTAATAGAATTCATAGGCAAAATAATCCAAAAAGACTGAAATAGGCATTATGACATACATTTAACCACAGATATTCACCTACTCAAAACAAGTTACAAATGACATCTATTTCATGGTTTCAGTTTCAAAGCATGATCACTTTTCACAGATTTCTATTAGTCTAAAAACCGAAAACACAGAACACCAATACATAATCCAGTCCCTCCTCAGAAAAATATTACAGAAAGAACAAACTAAATGTTAAGTATCTATCCTTGTGTTTAATTTTAAAATATATCATTTGTTAGTATTTCTGATAATCAATATCACAGACAAAATAAACTAAATGCTAAGTATCTATCCTTGTATCTAATTTTAAAATTTATCATTTGTTAGTATTTCTGATTATCATTTACCCAATCCATATGAATAATATCAACTTAACTGAGCCGAAAGCAGCTTTAACAACAACTTTTACCTCACATACATGCTTTAAAAAATGGATAATAGAATTCAATTTAAGTTCTGCTTTCAAATCAACTTGTGAATGAAAATCTAAATTATAGAAAACCTGAGATATATATAATGAGTGAAATGCCTCAAAAAGTTCTTGAACACTGTATATAAAAATATTAAGCCATAACATTACGGTATATAATCTACTCAACTTAAAACCTATTATGTTAATGGCATAAGGTCTGAAACTGTCCCAAGACAGCAAAACTACTATTAACTTCAGAGTTTATAGGACCCAGGAGCTTCACCATCCAACAGTGTTCAGGCATTTGACACTCACCTGAACAGGAAAAAAAAAATACAAGTTAGTATTAGAGATTTGCATGGAACTCAGTTTGGGGAGAGGATGAATGATTAAAAAGAAATCTGAGTGCTCTGAGAAAGACTTCTTTCAGAACAAAATATCATCTTCATTTAAAATAGCAATCACAAGAAAATGAATTGAAAGAGGAAAAGTTTTTTTAACCCCAACTCTTATTTTACAAAATATTAGCCTTAATAGCATCATAATTACCCAACCTGCTCATTGACAATTTCAAGAATAATTAACACTATCACATTATTCACAGGCTGTTCTGTCAGTTAAATCAATATGTTTGCTTTTAGAAAGAAGATTATTTAAGTATTTTAAAATTTTAAATTAAAAACTTCAATAAGTGCAACTATACTAACACATTATATTTGTTTTAGCAAACATTCATTATCAAAACTCTTTACTGATAATTAATTAAAAGTTAGGCTGAAAAATGAACAAATTTAGAGGACCTGTTAAACTGGGTTAACAATAACCAAGAACGTACTACTTGAGAACTGATTAGTATTCAAATCTACAGAGAAAAATAATTAAAAAAAAAAAAAAGACTTAAGGAAAAAGTTCTCTCTCCTGAGCAGGTTCACATCACTGTCCAAAGAAAACCAAAAAGTAAATAAAAAGAGTATGTTAAGCACACACATGCCTAGATCTTAACAACCACAAAGAAAGTGAAATATACACACGTTTCAAGTTGAGAAGCTTCATACATTCTTTATGAACAACTTGACTTCAATTTCAACTCTCAAAGGAAAACGAACAGAACAGAGAAGATTAAAAAAAAAAACACTCTTAAAAGTACCCTAACTGTCACAAATAACACTGTAAACTGAGTTTTCACAAAGCTTCCTTGTGTCCTTTCCCTGTTCATCACACAAAAGTCTCATAACCACAATGAAAATTGTTAACACTCCACTGTGGGGAGGGAGGTTCATCAAAGTGAAAGGGAACCTCACTGCTACCCCTCCCATCTCCACATGAAGGATAAAGCACTGTCAATAACTATTAACCCAAGTATCACAGATGCCTGCATCCGGTTTAAATCACAAGCACACGCACACCCCCAAAATGAGAGAGGAGCGAGACTTAAAAAAAAAAAATCTCTCTCCCAGTACAGCAAAGAGTGCCCAGCGAAGAGGCCCCAGGTTTCAATGTGTGTGCAAGGGGTGTGGGGGGGAGATGAAAGAGGGGGAGGGAAGAGTGCTGAATGGATATTAAGACTGTTTGCAGCACAAAGAAAACACAGTTTTAAAAGCAAAAAGAAAACCGTGAAGCTCATGATGGTAAAAGAAGAGCAGCCCATTTAGCATCAGGCAAAGACGGGCCAAAATGAAGGGAATAGGCGGTGGGAAAAGTTCACCAGTGTACGAGGATAAAAATAACAAAACCCATAACAAGGCCCCACAAGTGAACAACTACAACAACAAAACACCACCACCTCTCGGGTCCCCCCCTTCATAGTGTTGTCTATTTCGGTTCTGAAAGAAGCAGGAAACAAGCAGCTTTGAAAAAGAACAAAATTAAGGAAAGAAAAGAAAATCCTTATCTCTTCACCTGACCCTTCTCCTCAGACTAGACCTAAGGGAAAGATCCGGCATCCGCATCGGAAAACTGTGGCTCCCTCTCCCGCTCGGCTCGCAGCCCCCCGAGCTCCCGCTCCATCCCTGAAGTGCGGCCGGCGGAGGGCCGGGGCCGGCGGGCGGGCGGCGCGGCGCCCACACCCCCGACCCCGCCGCGGCGCGCAGGGTCCATTGTAAACAAGCCCGGGGGACAGAGCCCCTCAGCAGCGGCGCCGCAGCGGCAGCCCCCGGTGTCAGGAGTGAGACCCCCGCACAGCCACACTCGGCTCGCACACACGAACACACACACGCACGGACACACGCGTTCACACGCATCCACACGCTCCCACACACATGTAGAGACCGAAGAATATTCACCTTGGCTGTGGATTATTGTGGTGTTGTTGGTGGGTGATGGAGATGGTGGTGGTGGGGAGGAGGAGGAGGAAGAGGAGGAGGAGGAGGAGAGGAGTAGTTGTTGTTGATGGGTAACAGTCGCCAGGACTACGGTGACTATGGCGCTTGATTCACAAGGCAACGGTTGCTATAACTCACAAAAGAGAGAGAGGGAGAGAGAGAGAGAGCGAGAGGGAGAGGGAGACACTCGCACGGGGAGGGGTGGGGGAGGGAAGAGGGGAGGAGGCGGGCCCGGCAGAGGCGCCGGAAGGGGCGGGCTTAGCGCCATGATTGACAGGCCCCCCAAACCCCGGCGGAGTGAGGGGGCGCGAGGCTGGGATTCCAACGTAAGACTCCGAAGAGGTGCGCCTAGGCTTGGTAGGGGCTGAGGTTACTAAGAGTCCTCTTGGAAGAATGTTGCTCCACGCACTGGCGAAGCCGAGAAGAGGTAGGGTCATGGAGAAAAGGGTACTTTCTGTGAAAGGAGAGCTGCCTATCCCAGCAGCTAGCTTTGTGTAGAGACGCCCCCCACCCCAGCCACGAAAGAGTAACGGCTAACCACGGGGAGAGAGTGGTGAGGGCAATTCAGGCACTTTGTGAAAAGACGAGCTATGGCGAGGGAAGAATACACTTTGAAGAGCTGCGTCCGTCCCCCCGCCCGCAACGTCATTTCCTGGGCGGAGCCGGCGAAGGGGCCCGGATGTGCCGCCGCTTTTTCGTTTCTGAGGCGCTGGCGGTCTTCCTGGTAGCGTCTGCCTCCTGGCATGTTGCTTGCCCGGACGCTTCAGAGCTCCTGGGCCTCCGCTGGACTGGAGGGTCCCAGCCACTCTCGCTCTCCTGCTTTCCACGCTCTGGCCTGTCCCGCCTTCTTAAGCTACGACTCCGAGGAGCCCGGGCGGCGGGGCGTGAGCGAGCTGCCTCTGCCGCCATCTTAGAGAAGGCGAGCGCGGGCCGCGTGTGGGCAGCGGGTCGGCCTCCCGCGGTCCAGCTCCTGCGTGGCGCGGAAAGCTGGAGGTCCGAGCGTGTCCGGCCCTCACTCGAGAACGAAGAGGCGAGGTCATCACTCCCTACCTACAGGGCTGGGAGTACGTACGTGCTAATAAGGAGCAAGAAATTGCCTCCCCGGAGGATGAGGAAACGCACTTGGCGGTACCCCTCGATTAAAGGCTTTGAGGGCGGGGTAACTTACACCTGCCCGAGATACCATCCCGTTAGTTTCTAGTTCTCCGTTATTTTCAGCCTTTAAGTAAAGTGCTCATCCCTCTTTAAAGTTGACCGAGCCGAGATTTGGGCTCAACCCGGTACCCTATTACTTGCCTAGCCCACGGCCCCGGTTACTTGACATCGTGTTATAGCTGAGGGTCGTGTTGTTTCTGGCTGTTTTGAGATAGACGAATGGCTTCCGTCTTTGATGAATGTTGTTAGCACATAACCTGCTCTCTCGGACGCCCGTTGATAACGCACAGCTTCTAATAATACCTCATTGGTTCAAACATACTTGTCCAAGTCTCTGCAGACTGGAGTCCAGCAGGCCATGCCCCCGGGCCCCGCCAGTACCCCAAATCTTCAACATTTGTGGCTAAGCTGCTTATCCAAGACAATAACATTTTAGAAGTAGAGCCTTAGGAAGTCAGTTCTCCTCTTGAGGCTTAATTTTTGCACCTGCAAATAAGGGATTTTGGCCAGCATGAGTTCGCCAGAGCTAAAATAATACTGAGCTCTTATTCTGTCCCCCAGACCTGGTGCTAAGTGTTTTACATACATTATCTCATTTAATCCTGACAACACCACTATTAGGCAAGTCATATTTGCATTTTAAGGAAAACAGGAGTCCTAAAAGTCAGTGGTTTTATTTTATGACTGCCATGAAATACAATGTAAAGGCATTTTAGGAACCAACTATTTGAACAATAGATTTAAAAAAGTAATGTTGCTTTTGGTAATCTCAAGAATTTAAATGTTTTTACAATAATAATGTGTTATGATAGTGAACAGTGGTAGTCCAGTGCTAAAGCTAAAAGGTTTCATAAGCCACTGTAAAATGACAATGTGACCAACAGCGGTTAAATTCTTCAAATTTAAAGTAGTAATTTCGATGTACACATTAGAAATGAGGTATACATAACAGCTGTATGAAAACTGGTAGTTATTATGAATATTCTTTTTATATTTACAGATAAAATCTTCACCCCTATAATGGTGTGTAGAGCTGTTTGCTGACACTACATGGCTCTGAATAGCTTTGCTTTTTTAGTTCTATTGTCTGTTACAGTTTGCCTGTCCCTTTCCTTACTGTCAGCTGTTGCTTCTTCCTGCATTCAGTGAACATAGTTCTATTATCCTCCTCACCCTTTTAATTTACTGCTTTTAATCTGCAGGCAAGAAAACCACATAATGAAGCTTGTGCAAAACTGTGTCTCAAGAGTATAAATAAGTACTTTGAGGGACTGTCCTTTAGAAAAAGTGTGACCTTTATGCTGGGATATTGTAACATCAGTTCTAAGCTGCTTAGAAACAATCTTGCCTACTTCCAGGTTTGGCCTTTTCCTGAGTTAGGAATAGGTAAAGTAAGCGAATTCTTGAAAAGTTAGAATTTAGAATATTTTTTCCTGTTTACGATAATTGGTAGTATGACTTCTAACTATGTGAGGTTAATATGTGAAAATGTGAATGTTAGCACCACACTGCATCAAATAACCAAGTTAATTCAAGCTATCAAATCGAAACATGATTTATGTGTGTATTGTTTTATACTATAATTAGTTATAAAAGGACCCAGAAATCTTTTTACTTATAGTCAGTTCTGGTAGGATCTCCTTTTTGGTCATTTTTTTTTAAAGCTGCATATGTGGTACATATACTTCAGAAATAAATTATTTCTTAAGTCACAAAAAAGATCCAGTAGTGTTAAACCACTCGATAACAGTAACACCAATTACAGTGCAAAACACACTGTGAGCTCAATAAAACATAACCAAACTAAATGGGACGTAGTTACTGTCTGTAAAATATTCAAAGTTAATTTATCTGTAAATTCAAAATATATTTGAACTTGGATTGTCTTTGCTCTCAGATTGAATTGATTGGCAGAGACATGGATTAATGTATTTATATCTGAACCACTTAAAGAAAAATGTAAATCCCTGATTATGTATGGATTATGTACTTTATAAATTACTTTGGGACATTCCTAAGAGTAAATTTCTTTTTCTATATTATTAGGGTATTTCCTCCTATTAATATCTACTGTGTATTCAGGAACTAATAAGTCATTTCAGTATTAGTGCTTGAAAAAGGAAAGGATGCATATGAAAAAATAAAATACTGACATGTGATAGGCTTGTTTCTGAAAAATTGTATGTTTGAGAAGTTTGTAAATTAATGTATTCAATGGCAGTTTACCATTGTATTTGTGGTGAATCCTTTTATAAAGCAGAAATCATACCTGTTTTAAGTTTTTTCATTTGATTGTAATATCCCATTTTCTTCAATTGAGAGACATGTGGAGCCTTAGTTCTTATATGTAAATGAATGGTTTCATTTTTACCAGTATTTATTGAGCATTTATTTGATAAGTAGATCACTGGGGAATTAGACTACTGAATTACTAATTGGCTTTACTAGATCTGAAATTCTGTGAATATATGATAATTATCAAAATTATTGATAGAGAGTGATAGAGGCCAAGGTAAATGAAAACTACATAATTTGCCACTATTCCCTGGAGCTCCCCCAACCCTACCCATCCCCACCTAAAGTATGTTTAGGTTTAGAAAACAGTGCAATTTCTTTTCTGGTTGATTTGTCTAATTATGTTTTCTTTAACTAATGCAAACCAGCTGATTACTTAGCAGTCCTGAAGTGTGTCTACTCTTACATATATTGTAGAATTAAATTTTTACCCCAGCACAGAAGGATGATAATGGAGTCATAAGTTGACTATCTTTGCTCAAGACCAAAGTAAATTATCTTTTGATTTGCACATGCAACTTTTTCTCCTCAATTAATTCAGAATGTGAGATACAATACAGGCACACATAAGGATGTTGTGGTCAACAGTGGGTTGCATATATATATGAAAGTGGTCCCATAAGATTATAATGGAACTGAAAATTTCCTTTTTTATGTATAGATACATTTAGATAAACAAATACTTATCACTGTTACAATTGCCTACAGTATTCAGAACAGTAACACACTGTACAGGTTTATAGCCTAGGAGCAATAGGCTATACAGTATAGCCTAGGTGTATAGTAGGCTATACTATCTAGGTTTGTGTAAATATACTCTATGATGTTCACACAATGATCATCACTCTATGATATTCATCAACTAACAAAGCATTTCTCAGAAAGTATCCCTGTTGTTAAGTGACACGAGTGTATTTGTAGCATTAAGAACAAATGACTGAAAATCCAAATGTCTTATCAGTAGAAGGGTGGAAAAACAAATTGTGATATATTCATATAATGAAATACTATTGAGCAAGTGAAAGGAAAGGACTAATGATACAAAAACACAAATATCAAAAACACATTCAGCAATAGAAGCCAGGCACAAAGAGTATATAGCTTACGAAACCATTTATATAAAATCCAAGAACAGGAAAAACTAATCTATGTTTAGTGTTTCCCTGTGATGGCAGAGGTGTTAGGTTGGGATTTAGTGGAAAGAATCATGAAGGAACGTTCCAGGATAATGGAAATGTTCTGCAGTGTCCAAACTGGTAGCCACTAGCCACATGTGGCTATTGAAATCTAATTATAAATTAATTAAAATTAAAACTTAAGATTTAGTTCCACAGTCACACTAGCTACATTGTAAGTGGTCAGTAGCCACATGTGGCTGGTGGCTACCAAGTTGGACAGGGCAAAAACAGAATATTTCCATCATTTCAGAAGTTCCAGAGAGTGCTGTTCTAGATTTTGTTTTAGATATATTTACATTTTGATTAATGCACATTATATTACATTATATATGTATTATGTGTCAGTGCCTGCCTCTAAGCCTTATAAATCATTAATAGAATTTTTATTAGTATATTAAGTACCTAATTAGCCCACTTTTTTCTTAGTATTTTTGTTCAACACTGCAGAGAAAGGATAAATAGTAAAATAATCCTTGGCCAGTTTTCAATTCTGTAAGTGTAACATATACAGTATGTGATGTTGATTTGCTGCTCAAAAAGATGAGTTCTGCTACTTTATAGTTCTAACTAAATACATCTAGAAACAAGAAATTGTTTTTGAGGGCTTAAAGTAAACTGTGGATAATTACAGATGAATTTTTCCTATTGAAATCAAAATATCTTAAACATTGTGGAGAGCATATTCTTCTGAGGTAACATTTAGGAGTATTGGGAGATTTTGGTGCTAACTCTTTCTCAACCAGGTTGAGAAAGTCGAATGAATTCCCTAGGTAACGTTTATGACTGACAGCTTTTGGAGGTGGAAGAAGACTCAGTTTATAAATTAAGGATTAAAAGACCTGAATGATCTCAATTGTAAAATTCTAATTTTCATGGATTTTAAGAGAATACCAGGTTAGTTGGTTCAAAATACTACATATAAAACATGTAATACTTTTGTGAAATTAGGAAAAATTTTTGGTGAAGTACTTACTATAAATAACAAATATTTCTACCAGCATGTCTTAAGAACTTTGTGAACCACAAGTAGATTTTTACAAGATAATGAACTATGTTAGAGATAAATTCTTATAACTTTTAATCAGCAATTAATGGCAGTAATATATGCTAAAATTATTTTATTTTTATTCAGTTGTTACCAATTATTTGTCCAAAGTGTGATCTTATTTGATCCAAATGCTTTACCAGATTCTGAAGTTTTCCCTCTGCCCCCCTCCCTCTACCTTTTTTTTCCCCCCTCCAATATAAGGTAGTCTGGAAAAATCATTTTCCAAAATTCTTTTGGGCCATTATTTCTTTTTTAAGTAAAAGTATCCTCACCGTGGAACATGTGATTTATGTCACACATACACACACACACCCGACCAGCATCACAATAATACTGTGTAAAGCCTTCGTTTAAATTGTTTTTGAATGGTTATATCAGCTGTTAACAGCATATGACTGAATTTTTTTATTCTTACAAATTCTTTTTACCAATATTCCACAGCCACTGTGAAGAAAAATAAAGATCACTGATTCAAAATTACTTGTATTTGTCTCTTTTGATGCCTTTTTCTGTTTTAAAAAGAGGGGAATTTATGTGCATGTAATATTTTTCCACAAAATTTTGTTTAGCTTACTATTTGTTTTGAGGAACAGGGAAAATATACACAAAAATATACATTTTACAGTGGAATGTTTAAAACAGTTTTTTCTGAGCACTGTTTCAAATTTTATCTAGTACTACTTTCTTCCATAAAAGAGATTAAAGCTATTTTTAAGATTGTTAGGGATCTGGCTTAATGTGAAAGTACTGACTTGAACTTGGTTTTAGAGACCCCCCCCACCAGCACCATAGTATTAAACATATTAAAATTCGCCCACATACCACATAAAATATAAATGACTAAGAACTGAGTTTACAAATGACATAATAGTACGTTTTGTAGACATCTAATTGAATATTTGTATTTTCAGTTTTTCATATATTTAAGTCAACTTTGTTTTTTCAAATCCCCAACATTTTCAAAAGACCTTGAAAAAACCCTTGCGTCCTGAGCATAGTGCTTGGATACAATGGCCCTGAAATAATATTAGGAAAACTGAATTTAAAACAATTTGTCTTAGTTTGTTTTTCTCTTTTCCTATAGAGGAGGGATTAATTATGCAGAAAATAGGGAGATCCACCGAGATAAAATTATAGTGAACTTTGTACTAGTTCACAAAGGTCAGGAAAAGCTGGTACATTATTTACTAGAATGATGAACTTGAACTCAGTACCCTAATTTTACACTATAACCTTCATTATAAAATTATATATTATGAAAAAATAAGTTACAGACAGTGGATTTTCTTTATAGGATTACTTTGTTTGTTAGCTTCAAATGTGTGACACAATAATTACAGACTTCTTGTTAAATGTGGTGTCATTCTTCACCCAGAAGAAATAAGCCTTAAAGAAATAACACTAATTTGTGTTGAAGATTGATGAAAGACAAATTTTAATGTGGATAATAAAAGATATATAAAACAGTGTATGACAAAGAATTTTTCATAGGGTTAAACATGCTTATTAAGAAAGTGAATAATTTTTTTACAATTCTTCATGAAATAAAAAGATTAAAACTGCACGAAATACCCATATCATTTTTTTTCAAGTCATCACTGACTCAGTGACCCAATAATGAAATGCAAAGCACTGTGTTTCTAGAAAAGCCAGAAACTACATCAGCTTTTAAAGAACCAGCTATACAGAGGTAACAAAACTGAATGATGCATAAATAAGTAAATCTAAACCGGCTCTTAATCTAAGTGGAAGTTTTCACTGCTGATAGCAAACTAAGGAAGTATCCAATCTAAGTAATTTTTATAAGAATATTTTTAAGTTAACTTAGTTGTATAATTAAAACATTACAACTTGTTAGCATGTCTCAAAAAAGCCACACCTTTGTATTTGGCAATCATCTTTGGAAAGGAAATATAATCCCAAAAGTTTATTGTAGACTTCAAAAGATACAATGCGGACCTATCAGAAACAGGTAAGGTAAATTGGAAGTCAGAACACTTTTGGAAAGGAAGTTGACAAGGACCTTACTTAAATATCCACAAATAATCTGATGTCAACTATAATGATGAGAGTAAGAGGTGAGAGGAGAAAATGTAATCAGAAAGAATAACCAACTGAAACAGTTATTGTGGCCTTTTTTAAAAGTTTTGTGTTTTCATGGGTTGATTGGCTTTGCTTTTGTTTTTGTTTTTTGTTTTTTCCATTTGTGGAGAATGAACCAAAAGAAACTGAGAGAAGTAGTAGTCCTAGAGGCAAGATACAGTTAAGACTTGGGTTAGGAATCGTGAGGGAGAATATATTCTAAAAAATATAATGAAGGAAATATTGACAGTACTTGAAAATTACCAAGCATGCTTATTTCTCTAATATTTATTGAGGACCTGTTATCTATGCTATACTAGTTATTATGGGTATGTGGGGGCAGGGGACAAGGAAGAAAGGAAGATACAAAACTAAAAGTAAGCATTTCTTGTTCTGGATTATGTTGTATTTGTGTCTCTACATTCACTGTCTATTCTTTTTATCCTCCTTTCTAGAAGGCTGTCCTCCATGCATTCTGACCACATCATTGCCTTCTCGCTGCCCATTGGTTTCTGTTAGTGTACAGCACTGGTAGGAGATTGGAGACAGGGAGAGAGGAGAGGGACATCTGTGTATTTATTACCCTGTCTCCCACCCTGCCAAGCTGTATCCCTTAACAAAAGATTCTGATAGGCTCCTTCCCCTCTAACTTTAGGCGTAAGGGTGGTAACATCTCTACTGCTGTCTAGGTTACTTCACCATTCTTTCAGTTCCTCTACACCCACATCTTGGTAAATAGGCCATTTATACTTAAACTCCCATTGAATTGCTCTCTTTCTAATGTGTCATCTGTTTCTTGTTGGGACTTTAATAGCACCAGATAATCTCACAGACTATGTATAACAACTTCGCTAGAGTTGACATAACAAAGCACCACAAAGACTGGGTGGTTTAAACAACAGAAATTTTTCTCACAATTTTGAAGACAAAGTCTGATATCAAAGTGTTAAGAATTGGTTTTTTCTGAGGTGTTTCTCCTTGGCTTGTAGAGGTAGGTCTTCTCCCTGTATCTTCACGTGGTCTTTCTTCAGGGCGTGTCTGTGTTCTAATCTCAACTTATAGGACACCAGTCATGTTATATTAGGGGTCACCCTAATGACCTAAATTACTTTAAAGAAGTAATTCCAAATTACTTCTTTAAAGATTCTATCTCCAAATGCAGTCACATTCTGAGGTACTAGGAGTTAGGCGTTCAACATATGAAGTTGAAAGGAACAATTCAGTCCATAATGGACTAATTGAAGAAGAAAGGCAATAGCTCAAGATTAAGAGTATAGGTATAAATATAAGAAAAGGACAGTATCACACTCACTCTGAGTAGAACATTAGAAAGGGAAGAAGAGAGAAAATTTTTTAAATGAGCAGTTTTATGAATATGCCAATTACAGTGGCAGGTTCAAGTGGAGAGGCTCATTAAAATAAATCAGATAAGTTAAAAAGAACTATCAGATCTGGAGACTGATCTAGGAGCCTTCTAGGTAACAGAGTAACCAAAATAACTAACATTTATGTAGCATTCTGACAGATTACTAGTTATTGGCTCCGCTTCTTCTATGAGAACAAAATTACTCCTGTTTTTGGCAGGGCCTGAAAACATTCTTTTCTACTCTCTCTTAAAGCTAGATGGAGTCTTATGACATGCTCTGTTCAATTAGATATATTCAGAAGTGTTAATGGGGCCACTTCCAAAAAATCTTCCTTAAGAGGCAGCTTGCTTGTGTCCTTTACCCCTTCATCCTTTCATTTGCATCCCTCTCCATCCTGCTGCTTGGGACAAGGATGACGCCAAGAACATGAGCAACAGAATAGGAGATGAAGTCCCTAATGAGCCTGTGGCCACTTTACTATTCTGCATTATGTTTACATGAAAAAGAAACAGCAGTCTTGTTTTCTGTCTCACAACTAAACCTAATCTTAATTAATGCAAACATGCTCTGTGTGATGTTCTCAGGTTTTTCATGTATATTATTTTGCTTAATCCTTGTAACAATTCTATATGTAGATTATCATTTTTATCCTCCATAAGGAAACACACAGCAAGATTAAATACTCTTTTGTGGACAACACACCTCATGTGCTGGAGTTAGGATTTTAACCAGACCAATGGCCTCTGGTCTGCCTTCTGAGCCACCAAGTGGAGCTGCCCCGGCTAGTCTCTAATACTGCACCCACCCTCCCTCATCTGGAGGACAGGGTTGTTTTTGAAAGCTACAGCCTAAACAAGAGAATGTTACTCAATATTGGAACAGAGCTATACGATCTATCAAGGAAGGGAAAGCAAACTAAATGAAAAACTTTGGTAAAGATATCTATATATCTCATTTTCATTGCTTATTTTAACCTAAATTTTGCCAAAGTTTTGTTTATTCTTTGAAATACTGATAATGTGTCTCTTTCTAAAACTAATTTTTAAAAAGACTTTAGAGAGCATCTTGTGCAGCTCGATACATCTAAAATGCGTTCACTTCCTAGTTATCTGGCTGTGATCGGCCCCATAGGGCAAGATGTTTTAGATCTGTGCAACAAAAGGGTTTCCCCTTGGCCATATTCTACCAGAGTCCTTCTCAGAACCCCAGCTGGATAATCTTTGGTACAAACCAGGGACAACTTCTGCACATAATTGTCAGATTTCTCTTGAGAAAGACTCAGCTCTCAGTCAGGAGTCAATCCTTATGGTGACAGTCTCTGTTGCACTCCCTTTAGCAGCAGGAGAGCTTTAAGAGTGTTACTGGGCTTTGTTAACCCCTCTCTTAAAGAAACTGGAGAAGAAAGGATTTTAAGGGCATCTTGATTTCTTTTTTAATGTTTAGTAAGAGGAAAAAACTGGACCAGTGGAGATTGTTATATTCCCTTTCCATCTGTCCACATAAAAGGCTTCAGAAAGGCCATTGGATCTACTCAGATGATATTAACACATTAAAATTCTGTAAAGAAATAAGGCAATAAATAAGGAATCCATTTATGCACTTGCAGTAAGAAGTTCTGAAGGCAGAACACAGAAGGCAAAGGACCCTGTGATATCTCTCACACAATTAGCTTTCAGGCTATAAATAGTACTGATCGTCGACCACAGCTTTATTAGGATGGGATTCTGAAATGAATCTATCCCTGTACCTACTGTGGTTTTTAAGTTTGTCTCCTTCTAACCAATTTTTCCAGCTAACAAGGACATTTGGAAAGTACATTTGTAATCAGAATTATAATGCCATCTTGGGATAGAAATAAGTTCTTATCTCTTTTTAGAAACAGGTTTATTGAAGTATAATTCACATCCAGTAAAATGTATCCATATTAAGTGTACAATTTAGTGTTAGCAATGCATGCAGTCATTTGACACCACCACAGTCAGATATTAGACATTTCTATCACTATCAAAATCTTCCTTGTGGCCCTTTGTAGTCAATTCTCTCTCACCATCTACCTGACCCTACCCTCAGCCCCAGGGAAACTTTGATCTGTTGTCCCTCTGTTTTTCTCTTTACTAGAGTGACATATAAGTGGAAACATACAATATTTAAAGTTTTTTGGGGGGAGCATGGCTTTTTTCATTTGGCAGGATATTTCTGACATTCACCCATATTGTTGTATATATCAATAATTCATTTGTTTTTATTGTTGAGTAGTATTCCATTGTATGGATATACCACAATTTGTTTTCAGATTTTTGTTATTATAAATAATGCTGCTACAAGCATTTGTGTATATGTGTTCCTATAGACAGATGTTTTCATTTCACTTTAGTAGATACCTTGGAGTGAAATTGCTGGGTCATATGGTAAATGCATGTTTAACTTTATAAGAAACTGCCAGTATGCTTTCCTAAGTGCTTTTATCATTTTGTATTCCCACCAGAAATGTATGAGAGTTCTAGTTGTTCCACATCCTTGCCAATTCTCAGTGTGGTTTTAATTTGTATTTCCCTAATGACTAGTAATGGTAAAACATGATTTCATGTGCCTGTTGACTATTTCTATTTCTTTTGTGAAGTATCTGCTCACATTTTGCCCCCTGTCCAACCCTTTTTTTAAGTTGTTTGTCATCTTCTTACTGAGTTATAAGAGTTCTTAATGTATTTTGGATACAAATCCTTTGTCGGATATATATTTTGCAAATATTTCTTCCAGTGAACGGCTTACTTTTTCATTTCATTAAAGGTATCTTTCAAAGAACAAAAGATTTTAATTTTGATGATATCTAATCTATCAATATTGTATTTTATGATTTGTACCTTTTTTCCTAAAATGTCTTTACCTAATCAAAGATTTGTTATTTTTCCCTCTATTTTCTTAACAAAGTTTTATTATTTTAGCTCTTAAGTTTAAGTCTATGAGATGTTTTGAATTAAATTATGTGTAAGATATGAGATAAGGGTTGAGGTTCACAACTTTCCATACAGATACCTAGTTGTTCCAGCAACATTTGTTAGAAAGGCTATCCTTCCCCACTGAACTTCCTTTCAAAGATTAGTTGACCACACATATGTAGGTCTATTTGGAGATTCTCTGTTCTGTTCCATTGATATGTACTGTCTTGATTACTGTAATGTTATAATAAATTTTGAAATCATATATTATTAAACTTCCATTTTTGTTCTTCTTTTTAAAAGTTGTTCTAGGTATTCTAGGTAGGTTGCATTTACACATGAATTTTAGAATCAACTTGTTGATTTCTACAAGAAAGATTGCTGGGATTTAGACTGATATTATGTCAAATCTATAGAACAATTTGATAAGAATTGACATCTTAATAATATTAAGTCTTCTGACTTATGAAAAAGATGTATTTTTCATCTCGTTTAGGCCTTCTTTAATTTCTCTCAGTGATGTTTTTTAGTTTTTAGGTCTCTCACATCTTTTGTCAGATTTATACCTAAGTATAACAATATATTGATGCTGTTGTAAGTGATACTGTTTTTAAAATCTTACTGTTTGTTGCTAGTATAGAAAATTATAACTGATTTTTATAACTATCTTTTGTATCCTGATACCTTGTTAAAGTCACTTATTTCTAGTAGCTTCTTTGTCAATACCATTATATTTTCTATGT
>VBSM01003204.1:52685770-52811437 GCA_008086735.1 Cheirogaleus medius | reverse complement strand
CGGCCTCCCAGAGTGCTAGGATTACAGGCGTGAGCCACCACGCCCGGCCTATCTCTGCCTTTTCAAAAACTAAAAGACTTTTTCTCCCAACATCCCTCACCCACTCAGAACTCAGAGATAAATACTGTTAACAGTTTTTACTTTTAGTACCTCTGGCAATCATAGTATTATTTTACATGACATCTGTGGTTCTCTATTACAAATTTAGATAATATCTATTGACACTTCACAATGAATGATGAAAAAATTATACTATTTTCCCTTCCTTCACCCTGTGTTTCACACTCTGAATCCCATTTTTCAAATTACATTATACTTTTGTATTGTCTTAGATTTATAACAGTTGTTTCCATTTTTTACCATATAGTAGGTTAGGTAAGCTGAATAATCCTCCTTTAGCAAATACCTAAAAATTATGGATAAATTATTTTAAAACAGCTTATTAAATGTACTGCTGAGCTGGCAAGAAAGCAAGGGAAATTCTTAAAGACCTAAAAAAGAAGAAAAGCCCAAATCAAAAACTAAACCAGTACTGAAGAAGGAAATGTACTCTTCTTTAGTAAGCTAGAATTTCAGTTTTATTGGCCTCTTGGAGACTAGAGATAAAACCTTAGACCTCATGAGGGTAAGAAGTTATAATCTGAAACCTCTCCACAAAGCCAAGACCTGAAAGGCTACACTGTCAATGAAAATGTGAATTTTTATTGAAAATAAAGAAAACAAGCAGTCATAGAAGAAAGAAGGCAAGAAAGAAGACATGGAAGGCTGGAGGTCTTGGGGAAAAGAAAGTCCTGTACAAAATCCTTTTCAAGGTCAGTTAAAACCTACTTCACTTCCATTTATTTAATCCTCATCTTCAATAATTATTGATGAGTAGAGTTTCATTTTACTATGTTCTGTACTTTGCCATTCATCTTAATCTCCTGATACCTTTGTTCCTGTGGTTATTAGATAATGGTGAATTTGTGAACAGAGGAAGGAATATTAGCTCTCCTCACCCCTAACCCTAACCTTTTGTCTAATCTGTCAATGGGTAACATGAGTATGAGGCAGATAAAAATGAATTTTAATTTAATTTTAAGACTTTTTTTGCTTACTAAATGAATTAGTATGCCATTGCTTGATTTTCTTCTGCTTTGATTTTCAGATTCAAATCTGAGATTATAAAATGCAGAAAAATATTTTAAAACCCTATCTATGTTGCCTTTAAAAATTTTAAAGTCTTTTTATACTTTTCTCTGTATGGAAAAAGGGAAAATAGATTAAGAACCACTTGATAACTGCATAAGCAATATTGAGTTAGTGTCAAGAACTAGAAAGTAGGGGTATAAAATTAAAATACAAAACAAGTTTAAAATTATGATTTAAAAAAAAATTACCAAACTCAATCTTTTGCTCCTTGGAAATGCAGTTCTTTAATGTTCATAGTTTGGAATCCTTTTAATCTTATTACTCCCACAAATTAATTAATTGATTTCATACACTTTTCCCCACAAAAACTATGAAGAATTTCTTGATTTCTAATTTCTCATTGTGCTGTAGTTTTTCTCCATCATGAATGTGTGTATTTTGTAAATTCTAAATGGGTTTTTAGGTAAGCTTGAAGGATATGTAATTAGGTGTTTTTCTTTTCCAGTTCTGAAGTATGCTAATGGGAGCTTTTACAGGAAGAAGAGTGGTTATCATTTTTATCCAAACATACGTTTATTCTCACATCAAAATGATACTAATGTTAGACCATCCTAAATTTAACTTTTTACTAATGACCACCAAAATGGTATGAAATTCCTTGTACTTCCTATTAAGAAAACTGCATTTTATCTGTGCAATTTTCTCCTGGTGATACAGCATCACATGAGTTTACCCAGTTTTCTTTGAATTTGGGTTTTAGAACTAGCTTTGTTACGGTGTTATTTTGAGGAAATCATTTCACCTCACTAAGCTTCAATGTTTGCTCTATAAAAGGATTAGCACTTTTTTAAAGTTTAAGGAACAGTCCACTTCGATGTTGATCACTCTAAGAAATGTGAACACTGCAGCTCTTTCACCATGAGTTTATAATCTATAATGGGTTATTTGGTTATTGGTGAAATAACCAGAAAATAATAGTGTTTGAGCTCCTGAATAGATACATATATATTTCAATGTAATTTAGTTTTTGAAGTTTTACCATTTTAATAGATGGTCCATTTCTATATTCTACTTTCTTTTAGCAAAAGTGAATGTAGGAAGATCATGCTCTGACATAAGCTAGAATTTGAATTTGTATCAACTCTAGACCTTCCATAAAAATTTTAACATAGTAAATTTTTGATGAAACAACTATTCATTAAAGCAGATTTATTCCATATATATAGGTTTTTATGATCTAATTAATGTATTTGTGTTTTGACATGGCAAGGTGTGTTTACATGGCCCATATTTTTTTGGTGACATTAAACATGATAAGCTACTTTCAGAAGACTGTTGAGAAGATTTTTGAAATATCATTGAAGTTTTTCAAGTGTTCAGAAAAAAAGTAGACTTATAAGTAGTTTGGATTCTTTTAACAAATGGGCCATGTAAATCCAAGGTATTATTTAAATATTCTTAACACAGGTTTATTTTAATCATACTTGTGTCTATATTTCTTTTATGTATCATACTTTTATTAATGCAACATATATATAATAAAATCTTCATTATTATTTAAAAGTGATAATTTCAAAAAAAATCAGTGTAGCATACAAATTTGCAGTGATTCATGCCTGTATCATGATGGGTGTGATTTTACCTAAGTGAAATGACAATTATGCAATAATTAAGTGAGATGGTTTGTAATGAAGTTTTGCTGTATTGTCTTGGATAATAATGATAGCTAACATTTATTGAGGGCTTTCTTTGTGCCAATCATAATTCTGTGAATTCACTCAGTCTTCACAACAACTCTATAAAACAAGCACTCTTATAATTCCCATTTTTACATATTGAGAAAATGAGGACCAGAGAGCTTAAATAATTTTTTCAAGGTCATAAGTTAGTAGCTAATAGGGTCAAGATACACACCCAGTCAAGGGCCTGCATTTGCTATTCTACCTTTCCAGGGTACTGATGGTTATATAAATTGAGCAAATTAATATAGTAAAAGATAAGGTGGACAATAGCTGCACCTTTTGGAATAGTTTGTTCATGAATTCAATGATAATCAGGCCCTCTAGGATTCAAGCATGCATTCAAAATCACCAGTTATTTCTAAGAACAGAAGAATTACTCATTTATAATAAAAGATATTATATATTCCTGTTTGAAAACAAGAATCCTCACCTTCATAAAGTACATCCCTTTCCACATTTTAATTAAAAAATCTAAATGTTCAAGAATCCTAGATTTCTCTACTCATAAGCATCTCCGTTTAGATGTTTCATAATCAACTTCAAATTAAAATATCCACAATTTGGCTTTATTACTATTATCCTCAAATTTAATTATTGTATCCTATATCCTTTTCTTGATGAATGGCATCACTACCCTTCCAGTTGCCCAAGATGGTAGTAATGCTAGACTCCTCTCTATTACTTAACTCCCATAGCCAATCAGTCACCAAGTTCAGGATATTCTATTTGCTTAATGTCTTTCATACAGCTTTTCCTTCTTCCCCACTGCCACTGTTTTAGAACAGGTCCCATCTCACTCGGATTACTTCAGTGGTTTTTTCCTTTCTTTAATCTGGAAACTGCTCCTAGAGTGATTTTAAAATAGAAATCTGACCATGTCTTCCCTTTATTTAAACTTCTTCAGCATTTTTTCAGAGCCTTTAGGAAAATGTACACATTCCTAAGCTGAACACACAAAGCTCATTATAATTTGGAACCACCCTACCTCTCTCGAAAATTGTCCAGTTATCCTCCCTGTCTGGTGGTGCAGGATCAGTGGCAGGGCAGGCTAGGGAGTATCCAGGAGGATGGCTGAGGTTCAATGGTAAGGCATATATCAACTTTGGTTGTAGTTCATAGCTCCAGTAGCTCCAGCTCAAATACAGGAGTTGTGTCCCCTCGAAGTGCACAGTCAGATCTGCAGTAAAAAATGCAAATCTGAGAGATAGATTAAAGAGCAGAATCCAAGGTAAAGAGCCAAATTGAATTCAGAAAGTAGGTGAACCAGTGAGTGAGGAGTGTTGTGAGAGAGTTAATGTCTGATGGAATTCCTGAGGGGTTTACAAATGTTTGTAGCAAATTCTTACGTTATTACATGCAAACTGTGAAGACATACTTGGTTTTATGAAAGTAAATTCAAATATGTATAAAACAGTTGCTGTGACCCAGAGATGTTATACTCTATGCCTATCACATATCACTGCCTCTCCCTGAAATGCCCTCTTCTGCTTTCCCACTCTCTAACTCCTACTCCTTCCATAAGCCCAGTTCAAGCATCATATCATCTGTAAATAGAAATAGCCAACATAAATGCACCATTTACAGTCTCCAGGCACTATGCCAAATGCTTTAATACATAATCTCATTTAAACCTCATTAGGAAAGGTGTCTCTTTGTTCCTCATTTTACAGATTAATTCATGTTTAGAGAGATGAATCAATTTGCACAAGGTCATACAACAATTAAGTTATGGAGTGGAGAGTTAAGCCCAGAGAGTCTGATTCCAGAGTTTGATCTTATTACCACCATTGGCCTTCACCAATTCCCTAGGCTGATTTGAGATGCCTCTCCATGTGCATTTGTTTTTTATTATCATAGCCCCATTGCTCTCTGATACAATCTTTTCTTTACCTGGCTCTCCCAGTGGTTGAAAAACTTCTAAAAATTAAGGGTCAAGTATCTACTACAAAAGTAGAATTTCAACAAACATTTGCTAATTAATGTATTGTTATTGTTCAACAAGTTGCTTAGGGAGCAGTAATTAAGGACACTGAGTGTTACACCAAGGAAATTCTTTTCAATTAAATGTAGCCTGTTTGTTATCCTTTTGTCCTATCAGGATATTTCTTTAGTAAAATCTGGGGTCAGTCAACTAGAATCAGAATATTCTCAGTATTAGATATGGATAAAATATTGTTTTTGTCTTTCTTAATACTTTACGCAGTTAACTACCTACTTGCTTCTGATAATGATTATCATGCTACAGTTTTCAAGATAATTACTCATATTACATATGGCATATTTAAGGAAAATGTTTTTCCTAACTCATTTTATTTTGTATCCAACTTTGACCTTCATAAAATATTATGTCTTCTTTCTAATTTTCACATTTTGGGATTTTTAGTGGAATCTAAGAGAATTAGTTAACCCCTTTGACTTTAATGCTGAGTAAATACATGAGACTCAGAATAGCCATGACTTGATCAAAGATGTTTTCAACCAATTGTTTCAAAGTAGTAAGTTTTATGGCTTTATTCGTGTTCAATAAGTACCCCTCAAGTTACAAAGGGAAGAAAATTAGAGGGGGGAAGCACTAAAATGCACTAAACAATGAAAAGAAATACTTTAACTTTTTTGTGAGCCAATTACAGCACTTCTATTAGAAGAACGGCGTGAAAGACTTTAGGTCTTGGGTCAAGACCACTGATTGCAAGAGGACGGCTTGCTAGGTTTTAAAGTGTAATGAGAATGTAGTGTGGAGTTGCCCAATGTGAGGTGGAATAGATCCCACTTCTAACCACAGGCTTCATGTACCTTCAAGAGCAAAGGGCAGCTTTGTAGCCCTTACCTTGGTCTCCAATGTTTTCCATTACAGCAACTGCTAGGTGGCCCATAAATGCCTCCCAGCCTCCAGTGCACAGGGGCAGTCTCCAGGTCTTTTCCCCATTGGACGCGATGTAGCCCAACATCAAGACCTTGGAAGATGTGTGCAAGATGGCTGAGGTACAAGATGGAAAGAGCCAGGAAGAGCAAGAAATATTCATCTGTTGTGTCAGACTTGAGATGTTAGAGTTTATCTGATAGAGCAACTAACTTTGCCCTGCCTTATTAAGCTTCCACAGAATTGGAATGTGCCTGCAAACCTAAAAGAAAAGCTGTATTCTCTGAGTCAGATCACCTAGTTTTCCTTTGGCTCTCCTTGAATTGTTAACAAAAAGTTTTTTTAACGTTTCAGTCCTACCTCTGTTTTCTGATATCAGAGGAATGATCACAGGTCAACTTTAGGCGAAACTGTTAAGGGATGAGCAGCTCATGTCTGAGGCCACCATTTTTGGTGGTGGCAGCATTAATTAGTGGTAGACATTAATGAAAGACAAATCTTGAGGTCAGAAGCCAGACCATGTGGTTTAGTTCTCTGTCCCAATGGAGATTTTCCTTTGAGTTTCAACCCTAGAATGTGACGTTCATTTTATTTTGGGGTTATTTGTTTTGTTTAGCTTTTATTTTTATTAAGGAAGTGGCATGTTTTTTACTGAGATCTTACCAGTCATGCCTGTATGCATGCTTTAAAATATAAATGGCTATTTTTGAAGTAATTTTACAGTGGCAGAAAATATGTTTTCTTAATCAGATTACATTTTCATTGAAATAATATTTACAATTTTATGTGCATAGTTCAAAGGCAAAATCCAGTCTAGCCTTTAGTCAAATTGTCATGTGCTACAAGCTGGTGGGATATAAATTAATCTTACTGCTATCGATATGACCAACTGCTATCAAAATCTATCCATAAAAAATCAACAAGTTAGACCAATAAATTTGAAAAATTAGTGAACCCTTTTACAGTGAATAATGTTAAAATTAGTTGGTAAAAATAAGTGTGCAAACAAAAGTTAATTTTCATATTCAAGGTTATTATGGAAACATAAAGAAAGCCAGAAGAGGAAATGCTTCCGTAAATAAATTTCATCATAATTTCCTACAGAAAAAAGTAAAAACGAACGAATAAAAAACTATAGAAAAAAATCTATCTTCAAATTAAGAAGTTTCAAATGTTAGGGCAATCCCAAAATGCAGTAATATCAAAATCATATGATTACAGAAGGAGAAAACATGTGCAAGCAGAATCACAGAAAAGTTACCTCCTGAAATATCAGAACAGGAGGTTCCTGAAAGCTCCCAGTAGCGCTGAACACTATCTAAAAATATTTTAGGAAAGTAGTGTAAAGTCTTTTTCATGTCATCTGAAAGAAGTTGCCTTGTGTTACACTGATGACACAATTCAAACAAGTGAAAAATAAAAAATTAATGTCTTCTGGGGCATTTGGGTGGTAGAAAAGGAAGTATTTTCTAATGGATTGTACACTGCACTTGAATAAAATTAGCTGATGATTTTAAAGCTCAAACCATATCCATAAGGCTTTTAAAAAGACACTAGTAGCAGAACCAGAACTTAGAAAACAAGAGATACTTATATCTACACAGATTTCTAGTTCAACATAATTGTTCCTTTGTCTTTTATAAATCACTAAAAAGAATAATACTGTTAATTAATGGTGAATCATGCTCCAGTGATCTATTCATATTCTCTGGCATGTTGCTCTGGAGGTGGTAAGAAGCAAAGTGTTGATATCGATATTGACTCAGCTTGGAAAGAGATTAAGAATCTCAGTATGACAACAAATATGTATTTTCTTCTTATAGAAACATTTCAAAATGTTTCTTCTGTTCAAGAAGTGACTTTCTTAGTCTTTTCGTTTAATAGCCAAACTCTTCTGCCTGACCTTTAAGGGCTATTGTCAATTTACACCTAATCCACCTCAATTTACTAACTCAGACTCAATTTTCTTTTTTTACTTTTTTGCCCATGTCGCTTTACATCATTAAAGTTGTTCTAACCTCTTCTTCCATCCATGTCCTCTGTCCTTTAAATTTGACTCAAAAAATCAACTGTATTTATTGCATGGGAGGAGGAGGATCAGCAGAAGTAGTAGAAAGACCGTTTTGTTCCACCTGATAACCTTTTATGATGTTTGTAGAGAACAATGCAAGTTGCCTACCCAAAATCTATTCCCCCTTCCTTTTTAATAGCAGGAGTCCAATTTTATTAGTGTAGCAGTGTGCTTTTATAAAAATACTTCTCCTTGCTCCCTTGCTGCTGAGGGTGGCCATGTGTCACAATTCTGGAAAATGAGGCATAAGTTAAAGGTTTCTGGAAAAGCTGTTGTTTTCCTTCTAAGGAGCCCCTTGCTGGCTTCCTCCTCCCTTCATCCCCACGTGGAATGTTGATGCAATACCTGGAGATAGAGTGGCTTTTTGCCACCTTGACATGAAAATCTTGATGACAAAGACCTACACACTAAGGATGATGGAGTGGGAAAATGGAAAATGGGTCCCTAAGATTGTCATTGAGCTGCCATGAATGGCCCTGTTCTACCTACCTCCCCATCGCACCTCTGCCTCTAGTCTTCTCATTGTGTGAGTCAAATAAACTCCTATCTCTCTACACTATTTGTAGAGTTTTTCTTCTATTACGGACAAACACATTCCTAACCGATGCAACTTTTAGAATTTTTGTAACCATAAGAATGCATCACTTTTATAGTAATAAAATAATAAATGTTTTAAATGAAAAGAAAGTACACAAGAATCCAAGCTTTGGAATCAGACAGGACCAAATTGGAATCCACATTTTCCCACATACTAATTGACTTTTCACAACTTATTTAATATCTCCGAGTATTCAATTCCTCATCTGAAAAATGGGAATAATAGTAATAAAGATGGTGATGATATCTAAGATACAATACATAGAATTATTATAAGACTCATAGTGAGCCCTCAATAAAGTACAACTATTATTATTACTACCCACTATCCCAACACACCCACACAAACATGCTCTGCTGTGTGTTCTCCAAGCACTCATGAAGAGAGCATCATATACATCAAGAATCTCTGGAGGTTAGGATAGATAGCTTCTGTGGCTTTGGGAAAGATATTACTTCTCTTGGCTTCAAAGTCCTCATCCAAAACATGTGTAGGACAAGATTCTCAGTAGATCATTTCCAACTTGAAAATTCTGTGAGTATTAAAAAACACCAAAAATTGATTATCAAAAATTCAGAATAGTGGTTTTTCTCTAGGGGATAGATAGGAAGAAAGTTATGATTAGAGGCACATGGGGTAAGGGTGGAGACTTTCAGGATGGTGGAAATGTTTACTTACCTGGTTACACAGTTGTTTGCTTTATAATTACACATTAAACTGTATCCATATATTTTGTGCACTTCTTGTATATATCTTATATTTCACAATTTTAGAAAATCCTCCAAAGTTGATGATTATATGTATAGGCATACTAATTTGCTTCTGCCCTATATTATATTTTTTGTACTTGTGTGATTAGGAATAAGATTTGTGATAGAATTCCCTATATATCCACCTTATGGGTAGGATGGCTCGTCTCACTGTTGCCTTACACCTTTGTCTCTTAGTGGAAGGGTGGGAGGCAAAAATCTCCTCAGGAAGGAGGAGGATGTGACATAGGGCAAGCTCCAGAAAGCCAATAAGGGGAAGTCAAAGATAGCCCTTGAGGTTTTTGGAGAAGGGTTTGGGGAACAAACATCAGATGAAGTCTTGACTCACTTTCAAGCTTGAAACCCTAAAAAGGGATAGTGTGTCAGGGGGCGGGGGAAGGGATACACCTGATGGAATCCCAGTGGAAAGTTGTTTCATGCCTTTTTTTCCCCCCAGAGACAGGGTCTTGCTCTGTCCCCGAAGCTAGAAGTGCAGTGGTGCAATCATACTTCACTTCAACTGTGAATGGCTCGAGCTAGTCTCCTGCCTTGGCCTCCCAAAGTGCTAGGACCACAGGCATGAGCCACCAAGCCCAGTCCTGTTCTATACCTTTAAAAAAAGAATTAATACGCTAGGTGCGGTGGCTCATGCCTGTAATCCTAGCACTCTGGAAGGCCAGGGCAGGAGAATCACTTGAGGTCTGGAGTTCGAGACCAGCCTGAGCAAGAGCAAGACCCTGTCTCTACAAAAAATACAAAAATTAGCTGAGTGTGGTGGTGATGCTGGCCTGTAGTTCCAGCTACCCCGGAGGCTGAGGCAGGAGGCTCGCTTGAGCCCAGAAGTTTGAGGTTGCAGTGAGTTATGATGATGCCACTGCACTCTAGCAAGGATGACAGAGCAAGACGACCTTGTCTCCAAAAAAAAAAAAAAAAAAATTAATAGACCTTTTTTTAAACAGTTTGCTACAGAAAAATTGAGTAGAAAGTACAAAGAGTTTCCATATAGCCCCCAACCCCTTCCTCCAGTTTCCCCTATTATTAACATCTTGCATTAGTGTGGTACATTTGTCACAATTGATGAGCCAGTACTGATAACATTATTATTAACTAAAGTCCACAGTTTATGTTAAGATTCATTCTTAATTTTGTACATTCTGCGGATTTTGACAATGACAAATGTTTTATAACATGTACCCACAATTAGATTATACAGAATACAGCCATGCATCACTTAACAACAGGGATGTGTCTGAGAAATACGTCATTAGGCAATGTTATCACTGTGCAAACATAGAGTGTACTTACACAAACCTAGATAGCATAGCTTACTACACACCTAGGCTATGTGGTATAGCCTATTGCTCCGAGGCTACAAACCTGTACAGCATGTTACTGTACTGAATACTGCAGGCAATTATACCCAATGGTAAGTATTTGTGTATCTAACATATCTAAACATAGAAAGGATACAGTATAAATACAACATAAAAGATAATAAAAAGTACACCTGTAGAGGGTACTTACCATGAATAAAGCTTGCAAGACTAGAAGTTGCTCTGGTGAGTCAGTGAGTAAGTAGTGAGTGAATGTAAAGGGCTAGGAAATTATACACTACTGTAGATTTCATAAACCCTGTACACTTAGGCCACATTACATTTATTTTAAAAATTTTTTCTTTAATAATAAATTCACCTTAGCTTACTGTAACTTTTTTACTTTATAAACTTTTAATTTTTTAACTTTTTGACTATTTTGTAATAATATAGCTTAAAACACACATACATTATACAGCTATACAAAAATATTCTTTCTTGGTATCCTTATTCTGTAAGCTTTTCTCTACTTTAAAAAATTTTAATTTACTTTTTACTTTTTAATCTTGTTAAAAACTAAGACACACACACACACATATTAGTTTAGGCCTACACAGGGTCAGGGTCACCAATATCACTATCTTCCACCTCCCCATTTTGTCCCACTGGAAGGTCTTCAGGGACAATAACATTCATGAAGCTGTCATCTCCTATGATAGCAATACCTTCTTCTCAAATACTTCCTGAAGGATCTTCCCAAGGCTGTTTTATAGTTAACTTTTTAAATATTTAAGAAGGAAGAATATACTCTAAAATAACAATTAAAAATATAGTAAATACATAAATCAGTAATATAGTTCTCTATTATCATTATTGAGTATTATATACTGTATATAATTGCATGTGCTACACTTTTATACAACTCACAGCCAGTAGGTATGTTTATACTAGCATCACCACAAACATGCAAGTAATGCATTGTGCTACAACTTTAGGACAGATATGATGTCACTAGGCAACAGGAATTTTTCAGCTCCATTATAATCTATGGGACCATCTTCCTATGTGCGGTCCATCAGTCAACTGAAATGTGCAATACATGACTTTTCCACTGCTCTAAAATCCCCTGTGCTCCACTTATTCATCCCTCCCTCTCCCCAGCCCCTAGCAACCACTGATCTTTTCACTGTCTCCATAGTTTTTTTTTTCCTTTTCCAGAATGTCATATTGTTGGAATCATACAATATGCAACCTTTTCAGATTGGCTTTGTTCACTTAGCAGTATGCATTTAAGGTTTCTCTGTGTCTTTTCATGGCTTAATAACTATTTCATTATACGGATATACCAGTTTATTTATTTACCTATTGAAGAACATCTTGGTTGCTTCCAAGGTTTGGAAATTATAAATAAAGCTGCTATAACATTTGTGTTCAGAATTTTGTGTTGACACAACTTTTCAACTTATTGGGGTAAATATGCCTTTTTCGAGAGACACAGCATCTGACATGAAGTCCTCTCCATCCCTCTCCCTGGCAGTTAGAAATGGCAGGGTGGCATAGTAAGTTTGCTTCAAGTTTGCACTGGAGCCAGTGTTGGCTTGGCAGGAATTTCTAAACGTCCAGTAGTCTTGAAGTCACATAAGTAGTGGGTTCAAGGGGCAACTCATCGGTGCCTATGACTCCCTCCCCTCCATATCCAAGAAGTGTCCAGCAAGGAAAGAGGATTTCATGCAGAAGCTTTAGAGCGGGTCATCTATCAGGGATAAGAGATGACAAGGTAGCACCTCTAAAGGTCCCTGATGCCAGGAGTCTGTGGTAATATGTACCCAGAAGTTTTCTAAGCATCAAATGTGCTCATGATTCATCCAGTTGCTAAACACCACCATTGACAGGAACCAGATTGGGTGAATACAAATAGAGCCAATGAAGAACAGATCATGGATTTAACAGGAGATGCTTGTCTGGTACCTTGTTGCAAATCAGAAAAACGTCCTCATGGAAATCAACCAAAAATCTGAAAAGATAAGGCAGGCAAAATATCCTTATGGTCTTCTGAAGCCCTGTCTCACCACCACAAGGACACAATTGCTTCCCTCTTGAACACAGACGTCGTCTTTGGAAATGGGAAGAGAGGAGGGAATAAGACCTATTAGGGAGTTGAACTTCAACTTGAAGGAATATTCACCTGAAATGGTCTAAGATACTTTTAATCAGCATGCTTAGGTATCCTCCCTGCCAGCTCTTCCTACCCACCCATAATTGGAAATGAGGGCCCTTACCCAAGGAAGTTTAAATCATTGAAGAAGGAGTAGGGGGGAGAAGGGGAAAGAAGGGCAGGAAATTTTTTCAGTCCTAGGGAGTTTGTTGTATTTTCACTCCATAACATGGTTTATGGTTATGTATTTTATACAGAACGCAGTGTGCTGTGATGGGATGGGAAGCACTGCTTGAAGGATAGAAGCCAGGGACTTCTCTTCCTAAGGGCAGTGTAGTCCCACAGTAACGGGCATGGACCAGTTAGTGTGTGTTTCAATCCCAGCATCCTCACTTATCTTCACCAAATCAATTAGCCTGACAGCATTTGATTACTTACCTATAAAAAAAAATACTACTAATAATACTACTAATATCTACTTAATGGGCTGCTTTGATGTTAAATAAGAGACGTGTAAATCTTCTAGCACAGCGCTTAGCCCCGAGTATTATCAAGCTCTAAACTTTATGCCAAGTAACTTCGTTAGTCATGTGGGCTATTTGACCTTAAATTTTCTCATCTGTAATATGAAGGAATTACTGCCCTTTTCACAGAGTGGTTGTAAGGAATAAATGAGATAACTAAACAGTGGTGAATGCATAGTATATACTCAGAGCATGTTAACTTTCCCCTCTCATCTCTTAAGAACACCTAGCATAGTGCAGGATTTATAATAGGTACTTAAAACTCTTAAGGATCTGTTGAGAAGCTACCTCGTTCTATTTCTGAAGTTTCTAGTCTATTTAGTGAATCATGTACTCCAGGAGCTCAACTACAGATTCATGGGTCTTAATGACACCAGGTTTGAGTCTGGTCAGCTTTAAAAGAAAGTACCTTCTGTTTTCTAAGCCCTTTTTTCTCTCAGGGTATTTTTCCATCCTTCCTCACTCACACCTCCCTTCGCTTCCCAGAGTCCCCATTTCAGCCCTACTCTGGCCTCCATCCCCCGTAAGGGCCGGATCACCATAACTCTTTTAATATCAAATCTTGTGCTTTGAGAGCTTACCCCTCTGCTGACCAGCAGAGGGTTAGAGTCCTGAAAAATGAATCCCTCTTGGTTTTTAATGGCTGATAATGGGTCAATTAGCATTTCATTATTTTTTCCAAGGTGTTCCCTTTTAACAGGATACTCTGGTAGCTTCTGTGCTTTAACCCATAGGAGTAATTTCTTTTATAGTCCTGTTATCACTCTTGAGTGCTAATAATGAAATATTTTGAGGTTAGACTCTCTTTTGGGGCCCCTCATGTAACACTCAGAGCTGTGCACTCTTCCAACGCATAGTAAACCCTAATCAGGACAGTATAAACACTGGTATCCTAGAGACCTGGAAATGTTAATTTACCTCCATTACATTGTGCCCAGGGAGTGGCATGGGGCACTGTAAGCATAAAGGCAAATAAAGGAAATTTATTAAGTGGAAATAATTTTCTCAGCCTAGAGATAAAATTCTGCCCTCAAACCCTTACCAGAGTTCCATGTCTTATATTAGAAACCTAAGAACATTATAAAAGTCCCCTTTAAAGTAGACATGTCACAAGGGAGTATAGACAATAATGTGTTCATTGGGAACACACTGTATTTATACTTACTTAAGTCAGCTTTGTCCAATGGGTGCACCCTGTATTTGGGATATTAAAAAGAAAACCTCAAATCTCTTGTAGTATTACAGGGTTTTAATGCTTCTCATCTTTGTTCTTTCCATGAAATATAGGCATCATTACCATTTCCTCTCACCAATTCTTTACAAAACTACTCTGGCTTCCTTATGTAGAGAAAAAAGAAAACAGCCTCTGTCCCCTTTTGCCTCTCATCCAGAAAGTCAACCGTTCTAATTCCTGCCTATCTTCTCAAGCCACAGATGGTGAGTCCTGCTTTCTCCAATGCGTTACTGACACTGTCTGTTTGGAGGAAACTATAAGAAGGTTATATCCCAGAACTGCTTCAGGACATCACCACCTTGCTTAAAATATTTGAAATCTCCCTTCTTAATCATAAATTCATTTACTTGCCAGTATTTGTTGAGCCTATTTATTATATTAGGCACTATGTTAGAAACTCTGGGGGATGCAAAAATTATTATGTTAATTGAATTGAAAATGTGGGTTTTATCCCTTTACCTGTAAACCAGTTAATGATGAGCAAATTAGAAGCGGTTAGGTTCATGGATTACAACTGAAGCCCAGTTCCAGCCATTCTTTTAGTATGTAACATTTGCTATAAGAGAATCTGTATTGGCTTAAAGCAAATTAATCACCACCATCAGAAAATTAGTCACACATGTATACACATTTTATGTACGTATATAATTGTTTTGAAACAGACAAAATTCCTGGCTACACCATGATTATAATAAGGCCAATAATCATGACTCTGCTCTAACCAGTTGTTAGTATAGTACTTCCATCTGTGGGTATTGAGGAATCCTGTCAATTTTTATCATGTAGTAAGACACAGTCAAATTATTTCCATAACTTTGGAAGTTACTCATTCCACATATTCTTTATTATTTTTTTTGGCATTTGAGGCTATTTTATTGCTCTGACCAAATGTCTATATCTTGATAGCAAAAACATTTGCTTTCTTCTCATCTTACTTGGTATTTTTGGAAGAACAAATTGACAACTCCCATGAATGATTCTGAGTTAGCAGGAGAGCATCTGCTGCAGAATAGCTCTTCCTCTTTTGAAGTTCACTGAGACGCTAACTTCATTATTTTAAAAGCAAAAGTATTGCCTGATCTGAGGTGACAGGAAAAGGAATCTGGAGTCAAAGTCTTGACCACTCATACCCAGAAAACCTTAAATCATTAGTGTTTGTAGATGCTAACCAATGCTACCCACGATAATAATACGTGTCCATAAACATCACTCCTGAACTGGCCTACCTTGTATTCACTTACTTATTTGGATCTTGACATTTGTCTTTGACAATTTAATATCCAGGATGGGTTCTATTTTCAAAAATGTTAAATAGTGGGGAAAGAGGCACACACATTCACTGCATTTTAAAATACTCCCATTGTTAAAATTGGTAAATAAAATCTTTTCCAAAGGAATTGTCATTACCCAGTTAGTAAAGAGACATGGGTTTATTTCCTCATTGTTCATTCTCTGAATCTTCTTTATCCAATTTTTAACATTCCTTTAGTGGTCCATTTTTGCTACATGTGTACTTTATTGTCTGATTTTTTAAAAGATGCATCTATCATTAAAGATCTTTGGGAATATGTTCAAAAATGTTAAAATGCTGGGCTTAGTGAAATTACAACAGGCAACATAAGCCAGATTGAGAAATATCTTGCCAAATAGTATTTCTCAGCAAGCCGTTTGGAGAGACTAAAATTTTTTTAAAAAGTAGTTGATACCTTGATAAAAAATATAATTTCTCCCTTCCTCCTTTTCTTAACATTAGTATTCTTATATACATATTAATTTCTATATGGCTACAATTCTAAAATAATCCTGGCATTTGTATGTAATTACATATAAATGTTTGTCTTCAGAGAACCAAAAGGAACTGAGAAGTTCTCAGTGGCATAAATTATCTTTATAAAATTAATTTAGAATTCTGTTAATAACCTTTGGGTTCTGAAACCATGTGCTTTTTCTAAAGTAAGTTGAAGGGAGTGCATAATTCTCTTAGTGACCAACCCTATATCTTTCTGAGTTTTCTCTTGAGAGAAAAATATGTTTGAGTGGCTGGTGACAACCACACTCAGCCTTTGTGACTGTCAGAAAAGAGAAAATCTCTGCCTACTTTGGGGAACGTGGTGAGGATGGGGTGGAGGGAAACCTGAGGCAGTCAGGGTTAAAAACTGAGTTCTGAAGCAAGGAAAGGAGCAACAGATGTGAAATATGGAGAGAACTTTCCAGGCAAAGGGGAAAGCAGGTATACAGGACTCTGGGGAAAGATTCCTATACTTGAGGAATGGGCAGTGTATCAAGGTGTCTGCAAGGAAGTGGTAAAGGAAAGAGTGGCACTAGCAAGGGTTGTGATGGGCAAGACAGATCACAGGGGCCTCGTGAGCATGGTAAAGAGATCAGATTTTATTTTATGTATCGAGTGTTAAGAGGAACAGTGGCATGATTTAACTTCAGTTTTAGAAAGATTACTCTGACCGCTCAGATTATAAACTAGAAGAGGCACGACCAATCAAAAAGCTATTAAGAAACAGAAATGACCAAAACTGACTCAAGAAGACAATTATAGAACAAATCACAAAGGTTAAAGACTGATCACTTAAAAGAGGCACCAGGCACAGATGGTGTCAGAGATGAATAACTTCTAACCATTAATGAATATATAATTATTTTCAGTCCACCAATTCTAGTCTGTAGAAAAACATGAAAACCTCCTGAATAAAGTCAGAACAGCCTTAATAAAAAGCCTGATAAGGGTTACAAAAAAAGTTTTATATTTGTTGTAAGGAAGGTATCTGTCAAGATAATCTAACACATCAAACATTATAGGTGAAAAATACATAATTCTGCAAGTGATTACCATAGATCCATTTGATAAAAATCATTAGCCATTCCTAAAAAGAAAAAAAATCCTCTAAGAAAATTAGGAATAAAAGTAAACTCCCTTGTGGGTCCTAGGAGTCAGAGGAGGAATTGGTTTGGGCAGGTTAATCTGCTACAAAAAGGCTAGTTTCTCCACCTGCCCAGACTGTATTCTACCTGAGGTTCCGCCTGCCAGGGATGACAAGTATGGAGACCTTTAGCAGCAATGGAATGCAGCCCAATGCCAAGACCTACTACCGACCTCTACTTCAAGAGCCAGCAGTGTTGGCAGTCTTGCTCACCAACTATTTCTGCTCTGAAGGTTGGTGCTTCAGTCTTCCCAGCCTGGACATGTGCACCTTCTTAGCCAAGGGCTGGGGCATTTTACAGGTCCTTTTAGAGCACTCTCTTTCCTTTTCCTCCCTCTAACAGAAGGGGGTTTTCAGGGGCTTGGCTAGCCAGAGTTCCTCAACCCAGGCACTACTGACATTTTGGGCCAGATACTATGTTGTAGGGAGTTGTTGATCCATTGTAGAAAATGTAATAGCATCCCTGGCCTTTACCCACTGGTTGCCTGCACCTCCCACTCTCTCAACATGCTTCCATTCAGTTGTGACAACCAAAATGTCTCTAGGCATTGCCAAATGTCCCCTGATGGACAAAATCACCCCAGTTGAGAACTGCTAGGCTAGAGGACAATGTCATGACTATGTTTGTCATAATTTATGGTTTTATATAACTGCATTTACTAATATATTCTCAGCTGGGGCAGGACAGAAAGGGAAACTATCTGTATTAATCAGCTCAAGCTGCTATTAAAAAATATCATAGGCCGGGCGCGGTGGCTCACGCCTGTAATCCTAGCACTCTGGGAGGCCGAGGCGGGTGGATAGCTCAAGGTCAGGAGTTCGAAACCAGCCTGACCAAGAGCGAGACCCCGTCTCTAAAAAAAAAAAAAAAAAAAAAAAAAAAAAAAAAAAAAAAAAAAAAATATCATAGGCTGGGCTCGGTGGCTCATGCCTATAACCCGAACACTTTGGAACGCCAAGGTGGGAGCATTGCTTGAACCCAGGAATTTAAAACCAGCCTGTGCAACATAGTGAAATTTCCTTTCTAAAAAAGTTTAGAAAAAAAATTAGCTGAGCATGGTGGTGCACACATGTAATCCCAGCTACTTGAGAGGCTGAGGCAGGAGGATTGCTTGAGCCCAGGAGTTGGAGGTTGCAGTGAGCTATGAATGTGCCACTGCACTCCAGTCTGGGTGACAGAGCGAGACTCTGTCTCTATAAACAAACAAAACAAAACAAAACAAAACACCCATATATTGGATGGCTTAAACAACAGAAATTTATTTTTTCACAGTTCTGGAAGCTAAAAGTCAGAGAACAGGATGCCAGCATGGTTGGATTCTGGTGAGGGCTCTCTTCCTGGTTTGCAGACAGCCACCTTCTCACTATGCCTTCACATAACACTGAGAAGAGAAAGAGCTCTAGTATCTCTTCCTCTTTTTAAAAGGATATCAGTTTTATCAGTGTTCAACCCTTATTACCTCATTTAACCTTAATCATCTCCTTAAAGGCTAATACAGTAATATGGGAGTTAGAGCTTCAACATAATGAATTTTGGGGGGACATAATTTAGTCCATAGCACTATCTAAATGAGATTTTTTTAAAATTCTCTATTTAGACCCAAGAAGTACATTATATTTAGCAGCCATGTTTAATTATATCAGTAACAACACAGGAATTCCTGCTTGTATCACAATTCGACACATTTTAGAGATTGATAAGACTAGAAAATAAAAGAAGCCATTTAAATATAGGAAATTAAAAGATAATACTATCTTTTTTTGTAGTTGGTAGATTATATACTTAGAAAATACAAGATATTCTGCTAAAAATCTATTAGAGTTAATAAGAGAATTTAGTAATGTGGCTATGGAGATACAAAATTAATAGCGTTTCTTTTTATTAATATTATGCAATTAGAAATTGGAGTGGGAAAATATCCCATTCATAAGTACAATAAAAAAGATAAATTACCGAAAATAAATCTAAGAAGATGGAAATTAGATCCAAATGAAGAATATAACATTTTATTGAAAAACATAAAATAAGACCTGAAAAATGGAGAGATGATCTCTCCTATATTAATACATAAATTTATTGCAGTTATAATCAGAATCCCAACAGGTTTTTTTTCAAACTGGTCAAATATCTCTAAAATTCATATGGAAAAAGAATGTGTAATAACTCTCCAATTAAAAAATTACCAAGGGTAGACTTACTTTATCAGATATCAAAAGATTTCAAAAGATAAAAGATATTACTATGAGTCTACCATGATCAAAACACTATGTTGTTAGCATAATAATAGACAAATAGATAATTAGTATACAATGAAATCTAAAATGAATGTAATAAATGATGAAGTTGACATTTTGATTTAATAGAAAAAATATTTTTTCTCTTACATGATATTTGCATAACTGTTTAGCTATCTGAATTGAAGAAACATAAAAGTATACCACATTGGCTAAAGATAGTAAGCATAAAAATTATAAGACAAAACTATCAGAAGAAAAATTGAGCCTTTTTAAAGAAACCTTGAACACTTTAAAGCAAGACAGTAAAGTCTTGAAAACATATACAAAAAGCATACTGGTTATATTAAATTCAGACATTTCTGTCCTGCAAAGAGAAGCTACTGCCATTGTCCAGCTGAGACGTGAAATTACCACTATAGTGAAGGCAGTGGAGATGAAGAGAAGTAGATAGATTTAATATATATTTAAAAATGTCAATAACAGGATTTTCAAATAGATTTGATGTGGGTTTAAAAGGAAGAAGAAAGTAGGATTGGATCCAGATTTTCGTGAGATCATTTTTAAGAAAAAATACAAAATTACTCACACCAAATTAAATACAAAAGTATTTCTTTAGAATGAGAAAAGAAGCCAAAACAAACAACAAATTTAAAATACTGCCAAATACTATAAACATTACTAAATTTCTAAAAAAGACATACTATTTTTAATTAATCAACTGGTTTACATGTTTTAGTAGTAAACTCTTTGATACCATCCTTTATATGATAATGATTTTATATGATTATTTTCTAAATAAAGAATAGAAAGATAATTCAGTCTTTGAGTATGGGTGATCAAAATTAATTAATTTATTTATTTTTCAGAAATAGGGTCTCACTCTGTCACCCAGGGTGGAGTGCAGTGATGTAATCATACCTTGCCACAACCTTGAACATCTGGGCTCAAATGATCCTCCTGTCCCAGCCTCCTAATTAGTCAAGACTACAGTTGTACACCATCTGAGTAGCCAGGACTATAGGTGTACAACACCATGCCTGACAAATTTTTTAAAATTTTTATAGAGACAGGTCTCACTATGTTGTCCAAGGCTGGTCTTGAACTCATGGGCTAAAGTGATCCTGCCTTGGCCTCCCAAAGTGCTGGAATTATAGGCCACTGTGCCTGGCCAAAATTTATTTTTTTATTATTGAGAATTGGAAACATAAAACATGTGACATCACACATAGATGCACTATTAGTAGTACAGCTGTTGAGTTTGTGGTCCACATATAAAAATTTTGACAAATTCTGTTTTATACAATTTTCATCAATTGTATTGGTGGCGAGACAACTTCTATTCTGACTAGGCATCATTATGTCTCCAATAATCCAATATTGAGTTAAATAAATGCTCTACTATTTGGCTAAATAAATGCTAAATATTACATTCCTGATAATTGGAAGACTTTTCCACAGACTAACTTCTGGTTCCCAAAATTTCAAGTTTTATTTCTCTTCTCTATATAGTACTGAGTGAGATTGGTCATGTTCATACTGTAAGGCAAACACAGGCCCTGAACCTTTGTGTCATAAAGCTGGATGAGTCAGCATGGTGGCTAGTTAGGAACTTTCCCTGAAGCCACCCTATATAAGAATCATTACCAATAATTTAACAACATACAGAAGTGTATGTGGACAGCATAAGTTTGTCCCACTAAATCCAAACTAAAATTATCCCTAACACAACTTCCTCTTAGCTAGATCTCAGAAGTACCTGGAGCAATGACCTAAATGATAATGTGATGGAGGGGAAGTCATAGAAAAAAGAAGTACAATCTTAACTAATTATAGTTAAAATATGCAACTTTTGCAAATTTTACAAAAACATGTGACCATGTGAATACCTTTAAGTTCCAGGGTCCTGCAAGTGACAGACTCTGAAACTTAAGCTTCATTAATTCTTGGTAAATTCACTTCTGGTTGACAGAGGGAAGAGTAATATTTTATTCCCAGGTTTCTGGCTTGAATAACTCAAATCAAACTCTTACTTGAGATTCATGCCATTTACCTAGAAAACCAGGTGTCTGGGTAGTACCACAGAAGAGAATCCTGCCACAACAAGCTGCCTGACCCAGGAAGCTTTTTCTCTGTGGGCCAGAGACTCCATTCCTCTATATAGAGGCACCAGACAGCCTGGTCTGGGCAAACATTTTCTGCCCCTGCAGGCAGCACCATCACTGGCATGAGATAAACCAAACAGATAAAAATAGTACCATTAAAACCTTGAAAATTAAATTGTCATTAGAACCACAACCCACAAAAGTAGGCCAGGATATGTGTGCTAAACCTAAACAGAGTGACTGGCTGCTAAAATAAAAGGTTTAAATAGCATCCTGATTATTCGAACATAATAGCCAAAGTCCAGGCTGCAATAAAAAAAAAAAAAATCACTTGTTATTCCAAGAATGAGGAAAATTACAGCTTGAATGAAAAAGACAATAAACTGACACCAACACCAAGATGAATCAGATACTGGAATTAACTGACAAGGATTTTAAGCAGCCATCATAAAAATGTTTCAACAAATAATCACAAACTCTGTTGAAACACAGGAAACAATGTAAAATCACTGAAAAGAAACAGAAGTTATAAAAAATAGAATGGCATGGAAAATATAAAACTGAAAATAAAATAATAGAAATAAAAACTTCCTGGAGTCTCAATAGTAGAGTGGAGATGACAGATATTGAATCAATGAACTTAAGGACAGATCAATAGAATCTACCCAGTCTGAACAACAGACAGACAATAGACAGAGGGGGAAAAACCAAACAAACCACTGAACAGACACTCAGGGAAATGTGGGACAATAATGAAAAATTCAACATTTTTATTATTTGATTCACAGAAGGAGAAAAGGAAAAATGGACTGAAAGAATGTTTGAAGAAATAATGGTTAACATTTCAAATTTGGTTAAAAAAATGAAAACAAAAAAACTACAGATTTAAGAAGCTGAGCAACCCTCAAATAGGATAAACTCAAAAGTAATTCATGCCAAGACATCATAATTAAGCTTCTGAAAACTAAAGACAAAAAAAATCTTGAAAGCAGCCAGAGAGAAACAATACATTACCTACAGCAGAGCACCAATTTGAATGACAGTGGATTTCTTATCTGAAATCATGCTGGCTAGAAGGACTTGACATTTTCAAGCCCTTCAAGGACAACATTTTCAAGTCCTGAAAGAAAATAGTTGTTAATATCAAATTTTGTATCCACCAAAGCTATCCTTCAGAAATAAAGGGAAAATAAAAACATTCACAGATGAAACAAAACCAAAAGAATTTGTGGCTAGCAAACCTACTCTTCAAGAATGGCTAAAGAATTTTCTGAAAACAGAAAAAAGAATGATGAATCAGTTTTGAGCATCAAGAAAAATGAAAGAACAATAGAAAGAACAGAGATATGGATACCTGTAATAGATTATCCTCCTCATGAGTTTTGTAAATTATATTTGATGATTGAAACAAATATTATGTAATATCATCTTATACCCAAGACAATGCTATATTGAAGTGGAGAAGGTAAAGAGAACTAAATAGAAGAAAGGTTTTTACACATCACTCAAAGTAATAAAATGTTGATACAAATAGACTGTTGTAAGTCACAAAGGTATTTTTAATACCCAGATCAATCACTATGAAAACTGTACAAAGAGATACGTCAAAAAGCACTATAAATTAATCAGGATAGACTACTAGAAATGTTTAATTTGTAGGAAGTCATAAAAGAGAACTAGAGGAATGTGAGCCACAGGCAACAAATAGACAACAAATGGCAAATTAACCTATATGCAAGTGGGTTACATATGCCAATTAAAATTGGATAAAAATAGAACCCAGCTATTTGCTGTTTATAAGAAACTGACTTAAAATTCAACAACACAGGTTGAAAGTAAAAGGCTGAAAAAAATATACCAGTCAAATAAAGCAGACTTCAGAGCAAAGAATATTACTAGAGGCACAGAAGCACATTCATAACAATAAAAAGATCAATCCACTAGAAAGGCAAAACAATCCTAATGTGTATATAACGAACAGCAGAACCTCAAAAATACATGAAACAGAAATCAAAGCAGCTGAAAAAGAAATAGACAAATTCATAGTTAGAGTTGGATCTTTAATACTCCATCTCAGCAAGCAATAGAACTAATAGACAGAAAAACAGCAAGGAGATAGAAGATCTGAACAACACAATTAACCAACAGAAAATTGACATCTATATAATACTCTGCCCAACAACAGAAAAATGGACATTTTTTCATGCTCCCACGGAACATTTACCAAAATAGACCATATCCTGAGCCATAAAACAAAGCTCAACAATTTAAAATCATTAAAATCATACAAAATGTGTTCTCTGACCATATGAAATCAAGCTAGAAATCAATAACAGAAAAGATAAGAGGAAAGTCTCCAAACACTTGAAAATTAAATAACATCTCACATGGTCACTTAACACTGCCAAACAAACCTACCCCAATTCTCTAGTAAACTTAGTTTTCCATTTCCTATGTGGATAATTTGAAATCTCCAACATCCTTTCCCCCCCCATCTTGATCTAAGCTAATAACATCTCTGCATGTATATTTTATACAAAAATAGTTTCACTCCAGTAAGAACTACCTCATCATCCAACCAGATAGCCCATCAACCTACTTGTATCTGTGCACACATATTGGCCTTTCTTCTAATTATAAGAGAAGGACCACTGTTCCTATCTTAGCCCAACCTCTCCACTTACCTTCTTTTTTTGAAGGACATTTTGCTGCTGTGTTTTTTTTTCTTTACTGCATTATTAATTTCTCCCTCTCTGCTGGCTCCTCCCTCTCCAAACTCAAGCATACTTTGAGATTACCCAGCAAAACAAACAACCAAAAAAGCAAGCAAACAAAAACCTTCCTTTTGCCTATGTCTGTACTCTTCCTTCGGAGAAAAATGGTGCATTGCCTATATTCACTGTCTCTACTCCTTCATCTCCCATTTCCTCCTCAAAATCATTCTAATTAAGCATTTCTCCTGACCTCTGTGATAAAATGGACCTTATCTCCTCAATGATGTCATTTTACTAGTGCTAATGGTCACTTCTCTGAGATCATCTTACGTTAGTTCTTAACATTTGACATGATGCATTATTCCCTCCTTCTTGACACAGATTCTTCAACTAGTTTCCAGGATATCATGCATCCCTGACTTTTCTCTCATTTCTTTGTCTGCTTTACCTTAAACTTCTTCACCTGCTCCCCCAGACCTCTAAATGTTTTGGAGACCCAACTTCCCCTCCTTGGCGTTCTCCTCACCTCTGTGATCTCATGTGGGTAACTTCAGCTGGTCCCAGGGCTTTAAATACCCTCTTTAGCAGATAACCCAAATTTCTGTCTCTAGCCTAGCCTTCTCTTTTGAGCTCCAAGCTCCTATATTCTGCTTGATATTTCAGTTTGAATGTCCAGTGGAAAACTTTAAAAACAAACATAGCTAAATGTCAGTTTTTAACTGTTCCAAAGTCCACCACCTCCCACTAAACATATTTACTATCTACCTAATTACTCAAAATAAATTAAAGATTTTGGAATCCTTGATTCTTCTTTCTCTCAACCTATATCCAATCCACTAATGAATATTGTTGGTTCTACTTTCAATATGTCTTGAATCTGTCCAATTACTACCATCTCCACAGCTGTACCTTAGTCCACACCACCTACTCATCTCACATTCACTTAACAATTGACTTTCTGAATTCACTTAAACCTGAAACATGGCTGGCAGGTAATTTTAAAACACTAATACCCTAAACTTCTCCAATATACCACTTATATTGTATATAAGTTTTTATTTTTAATTTGGGTCTTAAACGATATTTTAGGGAGAAACTACCTCAGATGTCATTTTAGACTAGAAATGTCTGAACTCACAGTTCAAAAAGGCAAACTAGAAGCAGAAAGAGGAACGGATAACCAATGGTGAATTTAAAATACTTGCATGAGTCTCCAAGACTAATTTAAGGTATAAACTCTCATGGAGCTAAAGTGTGTGTAAAATAATAAGGCAAAAAGAAGGGGATTTAAAAAGATATACTAATGAGCAAGAAAAACAAACAGGAAGGGGTCGGCCCTCTGCTTGACACAGATGGTGATAACAGACGACAAAAACAAGGCAAGACCACTCGTTCATGTTCTGCCTGTCTTCTGTATCAAAGAAAATGCTCTTTATACTGCAGAGCATAGAGCAAGCGGGTTTAGGAAGGAACTGATGTCAAAGATGGAACATCTAGTGCCCTGGCTCACATGAACTCCACTGTAGGGCTGGAGCAAACCAGGGAATGAGGCTTTTCAACCAGCAAAGTGTTACCACTGAAGAATGGTGACAAAAGGGATAGGTGCCATAGGACTGGAGAGGAGCAAATACAGTGCAAATTTTTAACAAGGGAAAAAGGTAAATTCTGCACATATAGATCAGCGAGCCTGACATTAATCCCTGTGCAAAATTACAGAATGGATTATTAAAATGGATGGTTTTTCTACAGTACAAAATGAAAACAAAAAATTCTTACAAAGGGAAGTGGTATTTATTCACCAAGACCCAGCAGGGGCTACTTAAAATTAAGCTGTACCAAACTAACCTCACTTTCTTTTGGGTAGGTTAACTACTACTGTTAAGAAGAGCTAATATTCTTAAGCATTTTTTTGATGTTAGACTCTAGGTTACGTGCTTTACATGCATTTTCTCATTTAATCTTAAGTCTTATTTCTCTCCATTTTATAGCTGAGGAACTGTTTAGATCAGTAACTAGCCCAATACTACACAGCTGAAAATTGGAGAACATTTATTTCAGCACCGGTAGCCATGTTTCAGAATTCACAGTCCTAATCTCTGTGCTATAATGCCACCAACAAGTACAGAATGGATAAATCCCATGAATGTTACTGAAAGTGTACACCTGAATTAGGTCCATGGTAGTAAGATAGAAAAAGGTGAACTAAACAATGGTACACTTAGGGTGATCCGTAAGTGATAGAATGGCCATTTTCAAAGAGTAGTGATTGTTATTGTCTCTTTAGAAAGAGATCTCTAATGATCTTATCTCAGAACCTCATTCTTTTTTTCTTTTTCTTCTTTTTTTTTTTTTTTTTTTTTTTTGAGACAGAGTCTCACTCTGTCACCTGGGCTAGAGTGCAGTGGCGTCATCATAGCTCACTGCAACCTCAAACTCCTGGGCTCAAGCAATCCCCCTGCCTGAGCCTCCTGAGTAGGTGGGACTACAGGCACAAACCACAATGCCTGGCTAGTTTTTTCTATTTTTTTTATAGAGATGGGGGTGGAAGTCTCACTGTTGCTCAGGCTGGTCTCAAACTCCTGGCCTCAAGCAATCCTCCCTCCCAGTCTCCCACAGTGTGGGAATACAGGTGTGAGCCACTGCACCTGGCCTAGAACCTCATTCTTGACTTATCATTGGTTAACATTTTCATAAAAAATTGGGTTAAATACATAAATGGCATGTTACCAAATTTATGAGTGGCCTAAAATCTTCTTAGCTAGTATCTGATGACAGAATAGGATTCCCAAAAGATCTTAGCACATATGGAATAAAATAAGATGCAGCTTATTAGGCATAAATGTAAAAGCTATCACTTAGGGTTTTAGAAATCAACCTAATATCACAGGGAGAAAAAATGAGAGCTAATAACAGTTCATGTTGTCAGGGCAGACTCAGCGGTACCACTGGCCCATGGCAAAACATTTCACGAGGGCAAAAAAGTTAAATAAAGAAGCTAAATACTAGGTCCTTGACTGACACTTTATTGAAAGTCTCCAAGGTGGAGAAAACAATGCTAATGGTTAAATCTAGAGAGTTAAAGCAGGGGAAAATGCTAGAGAACAAGCAACCAGGAAGCCTAGTATATATAAGAATTTAATGTAGGCAAAAGAGAAAAAGACTCAGAAAAATCAAACTCTTTTTCCTTTCTCACACATGCACTATCTTTCCTCTCCCCTCGTACATGTGTAGCAAAAGGCCTCCTGTTACTGAGAGCTTTCATTATTTCCTTACCTGTATGTACGATAAGCAGGCCCTCAAGTGGCTTTTGTAGCACATAATATTTTTTGATTAATTTTGTTATTTTAATGTTTTTAAAAAATAAAATATTTTTAGCTTTTTTAAAAAAATTGTTTCACCTATGTAGTATTTTAGAGGATTTTAGGCTTAAATATACATATGTCCCCTGAGGTTCAGAGAAGCCAATTTCAGTGTATGATAGCCACACTGCACTGAAGCTTTCTTTTTGCATCGTTCCTGTAGGTGTTTGGAGAAGTATGCATAGCAGTTCAAAAGAGCTTTGAATCATGTGAAAAATATATTTGGGTAGAAATATGGGTAAAGATTATGATGTGGCTACCAAATAAGCTAAGGTGATGTCACTATGTTAGCAAAATTATAATATATAGAAAGAGGAACCCATTATCTCTTTTTATATACACTTGAGTCCACACATGGACTAACACTTCTTTCTGACACTTTAAAAGGATGAATAGACACACTTGTATTTCCGGAGGAAACCTGGGCTGTGAAGCAATTTGGAATCATGTAATATAAGAAACTCTTGAAGAAATTGGCATGTTTCTTCTTTCCTGGAGAAGATATTCATCACTATTTATCAAACTGTAAAAGTGATGGGAGTAATAGTAGCTTAAAAGATCAAATGGAAAAATGTGAATTTTACCAGTGGGGATGTAGTGTAGTAGCTGAAAGCACAGGTCCTGGAGTGAGACTTCCTAGGCGTCTAGCCCAGGTCTGCTACTTACCTGCTATTTGGCCTTACACAAGTTACTTAACTGCTCTGTGCCACAGTTTCTCCATCTTTAAAATGGTCAAAGAAATAGTACATGTCCATAGGACTAAATGAATTAAGCTGAGAAACACAAAGACCATCAGTTGACACATGTTAAGCAGTGGGTGCATTTTAGTTATTAATAAAGCACAATAGAAATTTTTCTCTTGTTGGATAACAGTAAACTAATGGTTAGACTTGTGTTGGTGGTTCAATTTGGAAAGAAAGTTATGGGGAAAGAAAGAGGAGTAATGGTTGGTTCTGAGAATTTGAGTTTGCTTGTGCATATCATGGACTAAATCTAGCTGAAGAAAATGCATTATGATTACTAGAATTAGGAAATCTTAAAATATCTAGTAAGGCTCTATAACCCAGCAAGATCAAACACGAACTTATTGCTATTTGATTTTAAGAAATTGGATTGTCAAGAAGATAAGTAACCTACCAAGCCTGGGCAAACTTCTTAGGCTTTGCATAAAAAGCCAAGATAATAAAACCTGTTGAGAATATCCTATCAAAATTACTATGAAAGTTACTGCTCACTTTACTATGAGCAGAGGTGGTATATTAGAATAAATTATAGTATCTGTGGATCATCTATAATACAAAAATGTATATGTATATACAAGTGAAAATGCTGCTATTATAAAGTATATTTTATTACACTTCTTGGCAATTGACATTTCATATTCACTATGTACTTTGTTCTAAATCTTCTTCTCCCAAATACCACATTTTAGAAATAGGAGCTTTTTATTTGACAAAGGTAACAGTTCTCTTCAAATGAGTGAAGATTTTTGTACGGGAGAGTAATTGGATTTTAAGGCTTTCGGAGTCAAAACATGAACAACAATTAGGATGACAATGGATTTTAATTGTATTCTGGATATTTTGGGTATTATGTTAGAAGACTCTGGGTTTTAGAATCTCCTGATTCCTTCATTTCTTTAACAAATTTTTATTGAATACCTACTATGTGCCAACCCCTTTTCTAAGACCTGAAGAAAGAGTAGCAACAAGGCCAACAGCATCTCTCCTCTCATACAAATCACATTTTTATGAAGAGACACAATAAATAAACAAGAAGAATTCCAGAGAGTGTTAAGTGTTCATATAGAATGGAATAGGGTAGAAAGTAGGAAAAGACTAGCTGGCTGCTTTGGATTGAGTGGCCAGGGAGGCCTCTCTAAAGAGCTGACATCTCAACTGAGACAGGAATGATAATAAGGAGCCAGGATTATGAGGATCAAGAGGAAAAAAAATATTCCAAGAAAAGAGAACAGCTAATTCAAAGATCCTAAGGTGACAGAGAAGGCGAGTTTGGCTGAAAGGTTGTGGACAGGGTGGATAATGTTTACAGGAAGTTCAGAGATGCAGAGCCCAGATCTCCCATGATATTTAAGGAGAAGGTGAGAACTTTAGATTTTAGCTATGATCAGAAGCCGGCCATTTAGTAGGTTTTAAGAAGAGGAGTGACATGATCTGATTTATATTTTAAATAAGTTATTCTTGCTATTACATGGAAAATAGATTATAGAAAGCAAGAGTGCAAGCAGGGAAACCAAAGGGAGGTTATAGCAATGACTCTAGGCAAAAAATGTGGTGACTTAGAGGCAGGTAGCGGTAATGAAGATAAAGAGAAATGGTCAGATTTGGAGTGGCTTTTGGAGTTAGAGATGACAGAACCTAGGGGTAGATTAGAAAAAGAAAGAGTTATATTAGGGATGTATTCTACTCTTTGACCTGAGAAACCTAATGGAAGAGGTATCATTTCTGATATCTGCAAGCCTGGGGAAGGAATGGGTTTGGATAGAAAAATGAAGAATCATCTTATGGATAAATTAAGTTTAAAATACCTATTAGGCATACAAGAATGTCTGTCAAGTATGAAGTTAGTTGAATCTAAGTTTCAGAAGAGAGGTGACAAATGGAAGATATTGATTTGAAAGCCCGGACTATCTGGAGCCTTGAGAATGGATGGCATCACTTAAGAGAACAGGGCCAAGTTATGGAGCCCCTGAGTACTCCAGCATTTAGAGCTTGGGTAGTGGAAGAGCAAGAGCCAGACTGAGAAGGATCAGCCAGTGAATTAGGAACAAAATTAGGAGACAAGACTACTCAGGAGGCCAGGAGAAGAAATCATTTCAAGAAGGAAGACTTGGTCAACTGTGTCAAATGGTGCTGAGAAATGAGCTAAGATAAGAACAAACTAGACACTATTGGATTTGGCAGTCTCAGTGGAGTGGGGGGCACTGGAGCTTATGTGGAATAAGTTGAGGAAAGAATGTGAAGAGAGGAAAGAAAGAGCTCAGCTACCCACAGGAGAAATTGCCTCTGGACAATGTGAATATTAGTGTCCCCTGAAACTGGACAGGCCTAGTCATGATATCAGAGGACCTCAGTGAAAGGTTTATGAGGGCTTAAAAAGGCATAAAATGAGGGGATTTGTACATCTGTTTGTGATTTGGAAAAGATGACCTTGGAAATACCTATCATACATCTAGGATCCTTTTATTCTACAGTGTTTGATATTGCTCTCTTGCTTGCCTAAATTATCAGTACTATGTCTCCTACCTGATCCGTCTGCAACCTTATCAAGGATAGATAAATTATTTTCATTAGTCTTTATAAGATGCTGGAAATAATTCTTGAATTTTTATTACTTTCTCAGTAGACTTTAGATTGGGAAAAATTGATCTTATTCAACTGTCTTGTAATGTAGATAAGACAATTAAGGCTCTAAGAAGTGAAATGATTAGTCAGATATAAAATTCAAAGATAATGGCAAAGCTAGGACTAGAACCCAGGTCTCCTAGTTTCATCTGTCATCATCTTATTACTTCTCCACTTTTGGTTTGTATCTATTTTTTATACTATCTGCTTATAATAAGAACTTTTGAAGTTGGATTGCTTAAAATAGCAAAGCAAAAACCAAACAAAAACTAGAAATGCCTGAAATTTTCAGCATCAGAGAATTGATGAAGTTCCTATTTCAGGAATAAGCTGAGGCATTCATTCCTCCAGCTCCTGGAATATTGGCAGCTGACACACCATTTTTTGTCAGATCTGTTGTAATTTAGTCTTGAACTATACAGCTTAGAGATAGGTGAGGGTTTTAGGAATGTATCACTCATATTAATGCAATTGCTCTGTATCTAGTTTTCTGGTGCTCTGTATTCATAGAAGGAAAAATCCTTAATCTCTCAGAGACATGGATATGTTACATACTACATGTTTACATATTATTATATTAACATGGTGCACATTGGACAGTAGCAGTTATAAATTCCTGGATGAACATCAGAGTCATGTGGAGAGTTATTTAAAAGCAATATTTTTTCATGAGTATTACAGAAAAAATATTTTATTCAGTAATTTTTGAATACATAGTATTTTTACTTAGCTCAAATTTCAAAAGGTACAAAGGATTATGTGGAAAAATCTCTCTCCCACTCCTATCTGCCAACACCCAGTTCTTCCCTCCAGAGGCAAAACCAGTATTATCAGCTATTTGTGTAATCTTCCAGAAATATTTCATGCATATATAAGCAAATACGTATGTTCATTCTTCTTTTTAACAGCACTAGTAAAATATGATATATGCTCTTGCATTTTTCACTTAATAAAATATCTTGAAGATTGGCCTCTATCCATACATTTCCAAAAAGAAGCTCCTTATTCATTTTTGCATGTGTTGTATATTATTGTATGGATACATTGTACGTTGTTTAGTTTACTTGGAAAGTTTTAAAAGTACATGTTCCTGAGACCTCTGATAGACGTAAAGAATCAAAACCTATGGCCCACAGTCTGGGAATATGTATTTTTATTATAATAAGCTCCCCAGTGACTGTTATCCAGCCAGCATAGCATCTTTCTGCAGATCGGTTTTGGGACTCGTCATTCTAGGTTAACTATTCTGAATATCACTATTTTCAGCTGAGCTTTACACTGAGGCTATAAAACACACAGGTCACATTTTCTGGGAGGAAACTGACTTACTGTTAGTACATGTTTCTGACTGAAAGGAAGGACATAATCTTTATTGTTTGATTTATAGGACATTTTTCAGAACAAAAAGATAATTCTTCTTGTAGATTGCTGCTAGTAGAGTTGCCACCTATTGATTTGCCCTGAATCACAGTCAGCTGAAATGATTCTCAAGGAGCCTCGACTTCTGCCTTACAGAACTCCCCCGGCAGCCACGTCTCCCCTGACGCTCGGCAGTTCTCTGACGGGAGCTGGAGCACAGGAATAATGATGGCCAAAGTTTTTATATAATATAGAAAGGCCACTGTGGAGATTCTGCTCAAATCCTCGATGGAAGTGCACCCATCCAACCTTTGGAGAAAAACTGATTTTGATTCTCAAAAAAAGCTGTAAAAATCTCCTAGGTCATCAGTATATTTATTCAGTCAAGAGAAAATGACTGATTTTTATCAAATAGAAGAATCAAAAGGCAAATGCCAGTACAGCTGTATCTTCTCTCATTTTTCCTCTTACCAGTATGTAACATGTTTTTTCCCTTCTCCTAGAAGCTTGTGGTATAGGACAGAAATTAGCCAATGGTATCTTTCTTAAAGCCCCTAACCATTGAATTACGTGACTATGTTTTTTATTTATTTATTTTTTTTGTCAGTATTTTTGGGAAGATGTGGATTTTTGACCACACACTTTGCCTAAGAAAATGAAAATGTAAAATTAGTTAAAAATAAATACATAGGATCATTTAGATTTGGGGTAAGTTTAAAATATTTGTGATTCTGTTTACTCCCTCTTCCCATCCATCCCTAAGTTGAACCTTTCATTCTTTACTATTTGCCTCCTTTGAGATCTATCAGGCTCGTTATCAATGGGAAGGCAAAAGTAAAATGGTTCATAAATTTGCCTTAAGGCTTTAGAAGATTTAGAGCCCTGCTCTAATTGACATATTGTTTTTGTTTGAGCAATCTGAAAGAAATCAGTTGTTTAAAACAACTGAAAAGATACGGTGTTATTTATTGTTTTGGATGCTAATCGTTCATGGATTCTCAGCATCTTAATGATAGCAACCTTTGAGATGGATTTTATCGAAGCAGAAAAGGAACTAACATATATTGATTACATTCTACATAGATTACTTAAACAGATTATATAAAGTGTAATCATATGTCCCCATTTTATAGCTGAAAAGGTTGAGTTTCAAAAAGGTGAAATAACATACCCTAACACACACCTGGTGAATAACACACACCTGGTGAATAGCATAGCTAGGACTGGAAACTAGTTCTAATTCCAAATACTATGCTTGATCTACAAAATCATGTTCACTATCTAGACAAATTATGTAATTTAGAGACATATTTACAAGAGGAAAATAGTCAACATATTTAGATAAAAACCTATTCAATATTTTATTGTGAATCCCCAAACTGGATAATTGAGGTGATTCAATTTTCTAGGGAAGTATTTCCATGGCTGAATGGATAATTATTGAACCAATTGTGCTATCGAATCATTCAGATCATGTGCTATTGAGGAGAGGGGCTTTTCTAGATATAGTACTATACATAAATTGTGCATTGTTGAGTTTGCTTTTAGAATAGTTTTAGCTATGACTGAGTATAACAGCTTCTTGAGGGAGTTTCCAAATAAAAAAGTGATTTGTACTTTTGTTGTTGTTAGTGTATAGTTAGTCCTATAGTAAATTTAATCAAACATTTATAATTGCATAGATTTAAACCTTACCTTAAAATATAGATCACTGATACACTGTGTAGTGCTTCTTAACATCATCTCACAGAAAATAATAAGCCACCGTAAGATTACAGGAGGCTGCTTACCTGTTTTGGACTTCTCTGAGTTCTGGAATGTTGATGGAGATTTTACCCAGCTTAGGTATCTATACTTAGCAAAACATTAGACTTTCATAAAAACAAGAAAAAAAAATTTTTTTGTATTTAATGAGAGTAGTCTCTATACCTAATTTAGTCACAAATATATTTATGCACACATATGTATATTACATGTCATACATATGTATGTATGTATTACACAGTAGGCACTGCTATTGCCTTCCAGCCCTTAGTTAGGCAAATGAAACGTCTATGCTGTGGTTTGGTCTGGATTCTTCTTCCATATTTTGCCTATCTTCTTTTTAATAGCTTACCTTCTTGCCTTAACTATATGGGACTTTAGGGTCTTTATTCTCATTACCTATTTATGCATTTATAAAAAGTTCCCTCCGAGTGCAGTGTTTTTAATTTTTATATATTTTAACATATTTAAAATTATAGAGTCTAACATAAGAAATACTCTTGTACCCAACTTGTGGCTTCACTCCACTCCAGCATGATGTGATCAAATAAGCTTGAAAAATTAGGATTGACTTACTACATTGTTAAAATATAATTATACAATATTAAGCTATATGTAAATTCTCTCTGTCTCAAAATTCTGGTTTCCAGTGTATTCCTTGGCAGGGAGTTGTGGCTCCTTATTGATTTTCTTTCCTTTTTTTCTCAGTTCATGAATGTTAAATTAAATTTTATATGAAGTTATAGCATCTCAGGCCTCAACTCCAATTTCTGTCCTTTTATTCCAATTCCCTCAAGTAATATAAATTCAAAATATGATTTTATTATCATTTTAGATTAAAATCACAGGACTTTTTCATCTTCTTTCCTTCCAACTATTTTTAATTTATTTTTTGACATTTAAATGTTATTTTTAATTTATTATAATAATATATGCACATAGTTTAGGAAATCAAATAGTCTAAAATGTTTATAACAAAAATAGTGGCTCTGTGGTTCACCCCTCCCTCCTCTCCAGAGTACAATAGTCGTATGTATACAGCTCTGTATTTATGAATGACAGCCATATATCATTATCTTTCCCCTTCTTTTTTTCAACTCATTTTTCATCTTATATTTCAGAAAGTTTCAAACATTTATAACAGTAATAGGAATCATAAAATTAACCCCCATGTACCCATCACCCAAATTTAACAATTACTAACTCAGGGCCGATCTTGTTGCATTGAAATTCTTGCTAATTTTCTCTGCTTAGGACTTATTTATTTTTCTATTTTAAAAACTGCCATTGAAGTAGAATATACATAAGGAAATGTGCACATGTTCAAGTATACTGCTCACTGAATTTTCACATAGTAAACGTACCCATGAAATCAGTACCCAGATCAACAAAAAGAACATTAGGGGCATCTGAGGGTTTTGCTCATGCTCTGTTCCAGTCACTCTCCCTCCAGGAGCAACCACTCTTCTGACTTTTAACAGCAAAGGTTTGTTTCCTCTGGTTTTGTACATTATATAAGTGGAATCACACAGTATGTAGTTTTTAGGTTTGACTTCTTTCACTCGATATTGTATTTCTGATATTCATTCTTTTTGTTGTCTGTTGTAAGTTGTTCTTATCATTACTATTTAGTATTGCATTGTGTTAAGTACACCACGGTCTATTTAGTCATCCTACTATTGGGCATTTCAGTAAGGTCCACTTTTTAGCTATTTCAAATATCATGGCTATGAACAGGAGAAAATGTTTTTGGCAATCACGTTTGCATTTTTATTGTGTATAGACCATTTGTAGGGGACCCATGGCCTTAAAGCCATAAGTGGCCTTCTAGGTCCTTAAGTGAGGCTGTTTGAGTACAAATTTTACAGAACAAATCCTTTTATTTTTACTAATACATTTTTGTTCATCTTTTATATTTATATTTTATTCTTAAAATGAACGTATTTAAAATACCAAAGAATAAAATAAGTTTCAACAAAATAATCCTCCCAGATTGACTGGCACAGTTAGAACATTAGTAAGCCATAAGGGCTAAATTGACGGCTGCTGTGCTCATGATTTAGTTCTAACTTCCCTGCCTGCCTGGTGCCAGTACTGCACAAGCCTGGTTGTTGAGTGTTTATGGGGGTCAAGTTCGCCAGTCTTTTATCAGCTTTTGACAACAGTGTACTGTGTTTCTGTTTGAAGTGGAATTTGTGAACAGTTGCACAGCTCAACAGTATTTTTTAATTCTGTCTGCTTAACAGCCCATCATGTCAAAGAAGACCAAGAAAACACTGAAGGAAGAAAACAGAAGATTGGGCATTGCAATATTGTTTCTGCTAAAGATAAGATGATTGGTTTGCTTCATGATACTGCAACATCAACATTAAAGAAATTCAATGCTCATCAGCATTATAACACTCATAAGGACCACAGATATTTTAAATTAGAGGCAGAGATTTGAAAGGTTGTATTGCAGAAATTAAAAGATGAAACACAAAAGCAAAGATAATTCTTTCAAGCAGCAATGAGACCTGGAAATAATGCCATTGAAGCAACTTATAAAGTAGCTTATATACCTGGGGAGAAGGAGAAGCCATTCAGTGATGTAGAAATTGTGAAAGAACACATTGTCAGAGTTGTAGGATGCTTAGACTCTGATAACGTTTCAAAGTACAAACAACTGGCTCTTTCAAGGAGAGCCATAACTGATCCGCAGCATAAATTAGCCTTCAACTTAACAAAACAACTTCATGCAATACTTCAAAAGGAAAATATATATATTAAATTGCTTTGTATGAATCAACTGATGCTACTGACTCAGCGCAGATTTTATACTTCATTCAGGTCATAACAGAAGATTTCCTTTGCTATGAAGAATTACTTGCTTTTTGGGCACTCTTGCAAACAGAACATGGGGAACAGATATCTTCAATAACTTTCAAGATAAATGTCGTGAAGTTGGACTGAATTTGGTAAATTTGGTAAGTGTATGTACAGGTGGTGCACCTTCCATGACAGGAAAACATGAAGGGTTTATTGCACAAATAAAAAAAGTATTAACATATCCAGATGCTCTCATTTCTTTCCATTGTATCTTGCATCAGCAAAATCTTTGTGCTAAAGCTACTATTTTAAGTGACACTTTCCAACAAATTATAATTATTGTTAACTATATTCATGCAAATGCAACACAGCATTGTCAGTTTCATAACATACTGAAGTTGAACAATGAGATAGGTATTCAGCGTGGATTTGCCACATCATTCTAAAGTGTGTTGGCTATCACAGGGACAGATGTTAGCCAAAATTTTATCTCTGTGAGAACAGATAGTTAAATTTTATGAAAAACAGAATCAGTAATGTGAATTATTAAAAGAAGATTTCTATAGGAATGCAGCTGCTTTCAAGATTTTCTCTCTGTCTTTGACTTTTGATAATTTAATTGTGATATATTTCAGAATATCCTTTTTTGAATTGATCTTGCTTGAGGTCCTTTGAGTTTCCTGAATTTGTATGTCCCAATCCCTACCAAGATTTGGAGAATTTTCAGCCAGTATTTCTTTTTTTTTTCTTATTTATTTATTTATTTTTCAGCTTATTATGGGGGTACAAATGTTAAGGTTACATATATTGCCCTTGCCTCCCTCCCCTCTCGCATCAGAGCTTCAAATGTGTCCATCCCCCAGTTGGTGCGCATCACACTCATTATGTATGTATATACCCATCCCCTCTCCCCAACGTGCCCAACACCTGATAAATGTTATTCCTATATGTACATTTAGGTGTTGATCAGTTAATACCAATTATCTGGTGAGTACATGTGGTGCTTATTTTTCCATTCTTGGGATACTTCACTTAATAGAATGGGTTCCAGCTCTATTCCGGAAAATACAGGAGGTGCTAGATCACTGTTGTTTCTTATAGCTGAATAGTACTCCATGGTATACATATACCACATTTTATTAATCCACTCATGTATTGGTGGGCACTTCAGTTGTTTCCACATCTTTGCAATTGTGAATTGTGCTGCTATAAACATTCAAGTGCAGGTGTCTTTTTTATAAAATGACTTTTGTTCTTTTGGGTAGATGCCCAGTAGTGGGATTGCTGGATCAAATGGTAGATCTACTTGTATCGTTTTAAGGTATCTCCATATTGCTTTCCACAGAGGTTGAACTAGTTTGCAGTCCCACTAGCAATGTAGGAGTGTTCCTATCTCTCCACAGACAGTATTTCTTCAAATATGCTTTCTGCTCCTTTGTCACTCTCTTCTTTGAATACTCCCATAACTTAGATATTTATATGTTTGATAGTGTCCCATGATCACTTGTGCCTTTTTCATTCTTTCTCAATCATATTTCTTTTTGTTCCTCTAATTAATTAAGTTCAAATGACCTGTCATTAATTTCACTAATTCTTTCTTCTGTATGATCAAATCTGCTGTTGAAAATATCTATTACATTTTTCTGTTCTGTCATTGTGTTCTTCAGCTTCAAGATTTCTGTTTTGGACTTTTCCTAATTTCACTTAATTGTCTATCTGTATTTTCTTGCATCTCATTGAGCTTCTTTAATATGACTATTTTGAATTATTTTCAGTCAATTCATATATCTCCATTTCTTTGGGGATGGTTATTGGAGCTTTATGAGTTTCCTTTGGTGGTGTCATGTTTGCCTGATTATTTGTTATCTGTGTAGCCTTGCATTAGTGTCTGTGCACTTGAAAATGCAAACCTCTCTTTCAGTCTTACAGACTGGTTTCAACAAGTTAAGCCTTTCTCTTTAGGTCTCCAGGCTGATGGAATTACCTCTAGAATCATAGTTGAGTGGGATTGGATCTCGGTCACATGGCTGATGTTTGGTCTGCAGTGAAGACCAGTTGGTAGGGTTATTTTTAGGGATTCTAGTGGGTGTGGGTCTTATCTGGTCCCTAGACTGGACTATCTCTAGAACCTTGGTCTATGGAGCTGGCACTGAGATGAGGATCTGCCTCAGCAGGCCTGTTACCAAGTGTACTGACAGGTATGTCTTCCTCTAGGTCTATGAGAGGCCTCTGGTTAGATCACTGGATGGGTCCCTTGGCTGGCTATACTGCCTCAGTCTGTGGCTGAGATGGGCTGGACCAGAAACATGGGGTTGTTTCAGGTTCACAGCTGAGACCAAGATCTTTAGGCCCTTCTCTGGGGTATGGATAGGCATGTCTCCCAGTGGGTTCCTTGCTGAGCAGGCCTGCTCTCAGATTGTAGTTGGGAAGGGTTAGAGCCAATTTATAGGATCATTTCATGATCCACAATGTGACTGAGGTCAGAGCATCAGGCTACAGGGGAACTACCTGCATATGCCTTCCCGTGGATCCCCAGGTGGGAAGAACTGCTCTCAGTCTACAGACAAGAGGGGCCAGAATTGAATCCAGGTCCATTTGAGGATCTGCTGAGTGACAGAGGTTGGCAAGCTTGCCAAAGGGGCTTAGGTGGAACATCTTCTGGCAGGATCCTGGTTGGGTAGATCTGCTCCCAGGTCACAGCTGATTCTTTGTTATCTGTGTAGCTTTGCATTAGTATCTGTGCATTTGAAGGAGAAAAACCCTCTTTCAGTTTTACAGACTGGTTTCTACAAGTTAAAGTCTTCCATTAGGTCTCCACACTGTTGAGATTGCTGCTAGGATCAGTTGAGGGGGTTCAATCTGGCTCATGTGGCTGATGCTGGTTTCACAGTGGAGACCACAGTCTGCAGGCTTATTTTCAGGGGCTCAGGTGGATGTGGGTCCTATCTGATCCCTGAGTAGACTGGACTGTCTCCAGGACCTTGTTCTGTGGAGCTATGGAGTCGAGCTTCAGGAATAATTCAGAATCTGCTGTGGGACTGATGATGGCAAACTCAACCTGGTAACACCAGCAGGCAAGTCTCCTAGCAGTTCTCTATATGGGCAGAACTGCTTGTAGACCACAGCTGAGAGGGACTGGAGCTGACATTCAGGGGCCTTCCTGGAACTGCTGTGGGACAGAGGCTATCAAGCCTGTCTGAGTGCATCTCCTAGGAGTTCCATGCACAAGAGAGGTAACTCTCAGCTGCAGCAGGGATGGGCTGAAGCTGAAATAGGGCCCCTTCAGGATCTGCTGTAGGAAGGAGTATGGCACTCCTGTCCAGTTGGCACAGATTTCTCCCAGATGCTTCCCGCACAGGTGGGATAGCTCCCTGGCTGTAGCAGAAAGGAGCTGGAACTGACACAGGGCCCAATAAGGATCTGCTGTGGGACAAAGGCTGGCAAGTCTGTCCTACTGGTTCAGATAGGCAAGTGTCCCAGCAGATCCCTGTGTTTTCTGGATAGCTCCCAGACTGCAACTAGAGGGGCTGGAGCTGGTACTGGGCACCTTCAGGATTTGCTGTGGGGCAGAGGCCAGCAAGCCTGTCCTAGTGGTGGCACAAATGGGAGAGTCTCCCTCTGGGACCTTGTGTGAACAGTACTAAACCAGGTCCACAGCTGAAGCTGAGTTACAGGGTAACTTTTGGGTCCACTGCTGAGACTAATGTTGGCAGGCAGATAAGCCTGTCTGCTGAGGCACTAGTGTGTGTGATTCCTCCTGGACCCCTCAGCAGATGGTTTTGGTAGCAGACTCAAGGCCAAATGGGGCTATAGCCAAGCCCTTCAAGGAATGAGACTGTTTCCAAGTTTAACCTGGGAGCCCAACTGGTGGGTCTGCCACCTGGATGTGAGTCTACACTCTCCAAACAAACCCTGCTAGGTCTTGGTCTCCACTGTGTTTCACAACCTCCTACTTGAATTCCAAGGTGCCCACAAAGAGATTTTTTCTGTGGATGGGTGCAGAATTCTTTTGAAGGGATATTAGCAAATGACCTCTTATTCTGCCATCTTGCTGATGTCACTTCTTACCATTATTTTTGTTGCCCATTCTTCTGTTGACAGACATGTGGTTATTGTGAATAAATCTGTTATAAACATTCTGGAATGTCTTTTTTATATTTTCATTACTTTTGAGTAAATACTAAAAACTGGACTTGTTTCACAGTGTTGCCATGTGCTAAACTTTATGAGAAACTTCCAGAATAATTTCAAAAATGGTTGTATAATTTTATGCTTCTACCAACAAAGTATGAGGGTTCAGTTTACTCCACATACTCATGAACATTTGGAACAGTTTATTTAATTTTAATCATTCTAGTTATGATGGTTAGTTTTATATGTCAACTTGACTGGGCCATGGGGTGTCCAGATATTTGGTTAAACATTATTTATGCATTATCTGTGAGGCCATTTCTGCATAACATTAACATTTGAATTGGTGGACAGATTTCCTTTCCCAATGTGGATGGATCTCATCCAATTCATTGAAGACCTGAATAAAATCAAAGATTAAGAAAGAATTCCTTTCCTCTGCCTGACTGTCTTTGAGCTGGAACATCTGTCTTCTCCTGCTTTCAGACTTGGATTTGAACTGGAACTTATACTATCAGCTCTCCTGCTTCTCAGGCCTTTGGACTAGGCCTGAAATTATATTGGAGCTATACTATTGACTCTCCTAGGTCTGGACTTCTCAGCCATAATAATTGTGTGAGCCAATTCCTTATAATCTCTTATAAACACACACACACACACACACACACGCACCCTCTTTCTCTCTACTGGTTCTGTTTCATGGAGAACACTGACTAATACACCAGTGAATATGTACTGGATTCTCATGTGGTTTTAATTTCTATGATTACTCATAATATTGAGCACTTTCATCTCTTTATTGGATATTTGAGTATATTACAGTCAGAAGTTCCTGCTCAAGTCTTTTGCCTGTTAAAAAAGATTTTTGTATGTATTGCCCATAAAAATTGTGTTGTCTTTTTATTATTGAGTTAGAGAAATTCTTTATATATTTTTGACACAGGCCCTGTGTTAGAAGTTGTGACTTGCTATTTAATTTATTAATAGTGCTTTTTGTTGAATATATTTTTGTTTGATAAAGTCTAACTTATCAGTTTTCATTTTACTTTATGGTTAGTGCTTTTTGTCATGTCAAAAAAACTTGGCCTACACCAAGGTTGAAATGATTTTCCCCCTATTTTCTCCTAGGAGTTTTATAATTTACATGTCAGTTTATTATGTATTTTGATCTTTTTCCTATGGAATGTGAGATATGGATCAAGGTGCATTTTTTTCCATACAGATATCCAATTGTTTTACTACTATTTGTTGAAAAATAGTAATAAAATAGTTGTTTTTAATAGTAAAAATTAGTTGTAAAATAGTTGTTTTACTACTATTTGTTACTATTCTTCCCCCCTCCCCCATTGAATTGCTTTGACACTTTTGAAGAAAATTAGTTGACTGTTAAAGTGTGGATCTATATCTTGGTTCTATTCTTTTACACATGAGATCATTTGCTATTATTCTACAAGCCCCTGAGGTTCTATTAATTTTCCATCAATTGTCTTTCTGTCTGGTCTTCACATTGGTACTTTACCAATATGGTGGTACTCTACCAAAGTCAGGGAATCCCTGACTTTGTAGCCAGCTGATCAGAAATGAAGGTGGCTTGGTGCTATGGTTTGAATGTGTGCCCTCTAAAATTCAGGTGTTGCCAATGTGATAGTATCAAGAGGTAAGGTCTTTAAGAGGTGATTAAGCCATGAAACCTCCTCTTTCATGAAGGGATCCTCTTATAAACGAGGCTTCACACAGTGCTCAATTGGCTTGCCCATCTGCCTCTGCCATATGATGACACAATAAAGTGCCATCTTGGAAGTGGGCAATAGCCCTCCCCAGACTACCAAACCAGGCACACCCTTGATCAGAACTTCCCAGCCTCTAGAGAAAATAAATTTTTATTCTTTATAAATTACCTATTTTCAGGCATTTTTATAGCATCACAAAATGGACTGAGACACTTAGGGATCTCTAGACTTGTGGCCAGAGTCTGAAGTGAGGGCATGCTTATGGAGGACTGTGCCCTTTACCTGTGAAATTTGGCTTAACTCCCAGGTGAAAGGTATCATGGCTTTTCGTGAAAAGACTGAGTATCAATATATTATATAAATGAATTGCCAAACAGATTTATTATGGAGTAGCACAAAGTAATTAAGAAAGTGCATACTAAAACAGCATAGTATTATTGGAAATAGAAATATGTAAAATAAAAGAGAATTGAAAACACAGATAGGAATTGAGGTAGGATTTGTTGTTAGTTTGATGGCATTGTTGCTATGATTCTAGAATGCTCAAATTCTTCCCTGCCACTCATCCCCACAGGACTCATGACGCATTCTAACAATAAAGAGCAATAGGAAAATGGGAATCAAATGTCGATTAACTGCTACTCTAATGCAGAACTGAGGTAAACAAGAGGGCCATTAGATTACTATCTACACAGCTGCCTAGAAACAGGATGAGAGAGAAGAGCATAACCAGGGAGGCAGGCCTTGTCTAGCTCTGTTTAGCATGTGGAGAAAAGAAAGCAGAAAGTACAAAAGCAAAGGTAAAGCTAGACAGCACGCTTCTGTAGTCATGGCTCCTCAGGAGGAAGGAGGATCACTTGAGCCCATGGGTTCAAGTCCAGCCTGGAAAACATTGTAAGACTCTGTCTCTTTAAAAAAAAGAAAAGGCAAAATCATACGATTAGACTCAGACTCAAGAGAAAGACTTACATTCCATAGCTAGGGAGAGATTACCTTTCCTCTTTCCCATTAAACCAAAAAAGGGGGGGGAAATCCCCCTTTTCTGCTGCCAGATAACTTACAACCAGGAAACAACCATCTTATGACAAGGAGTGAGGGAAAGCTGAGAAACAGAACCTGAATCCTTAGTGACATGGTTGAGCTGGTGAATCAACCAGTCCTGAAGTCCACTTTATCTCTGGACTTTTTGTTACGTGAGTTAGTAAATGTTCTTATTGTTTGAAAAAAAAGTAAAGAAATATATATCCTGTCCCCATGTATTTTAAGTTATAATCAACCCACCCAATAGTAATCATAGCCAATCTTCTTCTTGGTCCACTGAGTTATGTTTTCTCCTAAATAGAGTTCTCTTTTCTCTCCTTGGCAAGTGGGGCTGGTCACAGCCAGACCTACAATACTGAAAACTCAAGTAGGCTCAATCATAAAGTAAGAGCCAGAATAGGGAATCATGTGCTTTGGCACAGGACAGATTTTCTTACATGATAACAATGTACCTGTCTGTATGGAGGGTGGCTGCATGAATTTCAGAACAGGCCTTCTATTTGCTCTGATATGCCACACATGACATGTGGCTTTTCTTCACATCTGATCCAAGACTGTTTTAGTCTTTAGTTTTTGGATTGGTTATTTTCTGCAACCTAAAAAAATGAGGCTGTGTACAGGGATAGAAAGAGAGGAAACAGGAAGCAAGGAAGAGCGGGAAGAGATAAGGCAGTGGTAGGCAGTCTTAATTAGAGCTCTAATAATACTTTGTTTAATATGCTATGCTAGGATTCAATCTACCTAATTAGGGGATGTAAATTGTTCCTGGGTAGAGGGAAGAAGCTGAGGTCCACAATTCAGTGACTGTTCCTAAAACCTTTACTTCCCTCCCAGAGAATCAGACCCATGGTGTTTTCCCATTTCCCCATTTCCCCAGCAGCTATTTCTGTCAATCCCAGTGTGAAGATTACAAAGGTACGACTCCCCACTCAGTTTACATCTCTTGGGATTTGGTTATATTTCTGAGCTTTATTAGGATCTTGTCATCTTGATAGTATGGTTTCTAAGGTATTGGTATAAGATTAGGCATGTTTCCACTGTATTTTCCATTCTGCAGAGGATCTTTATGTTTTCTTATAATTCTAATATTTCAACTGCGGAGGATGAACTTGAGGACTAAGAACCATGCCAGGTATTGCCTCTGATACTTACAAACAAATATTTCCTTATTACTTTGAGAGAAAAACCTTTCTGTTAATGGCTGGCATCAATTACAAGAAACACATTCCCTGTGTCGAGTTACTGTTTGCCTTTCCAGAACTTCCCTCCATAGTAATGTATAAAAGATCTACTTCCTTTTCCAGAGGACCAGGTTTAAATGGATAAAGACACCTATGTATTCTTATTTCCAGGCATTATAAATGTATCTGGTAATTTCATATGTTCCTTTGTGTACTTCTAGGACTTAAAAGTTCACAAACAGCATCCAGACAACTTCATAATCATGCAGAGGTGACTAAGGCTCAGACCACTTGATGAGGGAAAGCACTGCTTTAAATGTCAGTTAATAAATGTAGAAAAAATGACAGAATTAGGACAACAGCATTTCAGAAACTCTAGTTAACGTATTGTTTCAGACAGGGTTTATCAAAGTTAAAATCCTTGATAAGTAAGTGATTGATGGGAAACTGGACATTCATTTGGCACCAAACTGATACCACACAGAATAATTGCCAATCACAAGAGGTAAAATAAAATTTTACAATAGCGGATTCCTATTGCCATCACTCCAGAGAATGCCAATCTTCACAAATTAATAGTGAATGAACTAGAAGTTCTGTGTCTTCTGATGTGATACAACACGAAATATGCAATATCATCTATGATATTCTATCCACAGTATTTCACTTGAATCCATCAAGCCTTTAAAATCATTTCCACAGGGGAAAAAGTAAAAGAGGATACGACCAGCCAAATTTTAAAAGGATAGAGTATTTTGGAGATCAACTGGCCTTTAATCTCCAACAATCATTAACAAAAGAGACTGTTCTAGATTAAACATTGCATGCATACATATACTACTCAAAAGATATGCACTAAGGTTTTCACAGTGGCAATCTCCAGGGGGTGGTATGTGATATTCTTTTCTTCCCCTTGTCTATATTTGCTATGTTTCTATAATGTTTTCCAGACTCCTGCCCTACTTGATATGTTCCCCTGGTTGAATTCTTGTTTGCTATTGTTCTTCTTGAATTGTGAAACCCATTATTTGGCAATATACCTTAGATATAATCTTACTTAGTGGCGTAAGGTAGAATTTCTGATCTGATTTTTAAGAATCTTGATAATCTTCAATTATTAAGGCAATTGAACGCTACATTATGTTTTTGGAAGCTCAATCACTTTGTCAACTGTTTAGAATATAGTCTAATGACTATTTAGAGGTTAAGAATGTGGGCTTTGGAGATCTTAGGAAAATTATTTAATCGCACTAAGCCTCAATTTTCTTATCTGTGAAGTGAAGAAAATACCAGAACATATTTCAGTGGATTGTTACAACGGTTAAATGAGATAACAGAAAAAGAGTTGAGTATAGTGCTTGGTTCACAGACCATAAAAATATATTTGAGCTGTTATCATAATTATTATTGTGGTCATATAAAATCTCATAATTAGTATTGCACCATTTAGACTCCCTCTAATACTTCAAAATTATTTTGACTAAAAGTGGTGTGTTTTGCCAGCTTCCTGATGGAAATATCTTTTCAGCAAAAGAATAGGCACCAATAAGTAATTCTCTTCCCCTCATAAGTATGCCACTATATGTATTTTTTTTTTTTTACATTGTGAATTATTTAACTCTCAAACGTTGGATCTTTTGAATGTTTAGAACCTCTGGAGGCCCAGAAAACACCCACTTGAGTGGAGTAACCCCGTGATTTCAGGGTAAAGTTTAGGGGACTTTCACAGTGCACTGACATTCCATGAGCGTCACAAAATTTATTGAGGCACCTGGATGATTGAAGGCTCTGGGGATCTAATCAGGACCACGCTATTCGTTCTGTGTGGGGTAACTATACTCATGATTAACTGGTGGAACCACAGTCCTAAAGATGCAGGAGGCTATAATCTCAGAATTTTATGAGAGCATTCATTAAAATGAGGAAATAGATGATCACATGAGAGATAAAGTGATGGATAGTGTTCAAGTTTTAAAGTAATTGATACTCCTTCAAACCCCAAACAATTAGCCCCAAAACAGAAAAATGTAGAGAAGCTGAATTAAAGTAAAAAAAAATTCTTAGAGTTTTATGTTAGATATATTCATGACTTAAATGAAATCACTAATTTTTTGTGTATTAATTAGGATTTTTTTCCACTGCAAGTTACAGATACTTAAGAAATTGAAATAATAATGAACTGTATTGACTCATGTAACTGAAAGTCCAGAAGTAGGGCAGACGTCAGGGTTGGCTTATTCTGGCAGTGCTAGCTTTTTGTTCTAAAGGTGACTCTATTCTCCTCCATTTGCTGGCTTTACAAAATGTTAGTCTCCACTTCACCTGGGCATAACCTCTTCCTACAGCTCTTTTAAAGCTAAAGAAACATTTTCCAGAAACTCTCAACAGGTTCTCCCTAATCTCACTGGTCAGTATTGTGTTTTGTCTCCCATTCCTGAACCAATCAATGGCAAGGGGATAAGAATACTCCTGAAACACATGACTTCAGATAAGAGAGTTGCAGATGTATGGATGAAGATTGGGATGCTCTTAGGAAGAGGGGAATCAATATTGGGTGGGTGATCAACAAGGAGTCATCAAAATTCTTTCTGGGGGTCGGATGGAGTAGGGAATTGTTTTTTCCAGAAAATTTAGTTTTTCATACAACACTGAGCTTTTAAATAATTAAGAAAGAAAAGAGTCTAAATCTTTTCCATCTGATTTTCACCTTTGCTAAAATGACAATAATAATTTCATTATTATTGAATGAATAAGTCAATAATATGATCATTAATGTTTGGTAATTATTAATGGGTGGTAATAACAGCATTATTTTGTATACTATCTCAAGCCAGGTTTTAGAATTCTCAAATGGTTCTGAACACTTTTAGATTGTTTGGAGTTTGAAAAAAAAACTATACCTAAGCAGTAATTTTCCCTTAATTTTTAAGACATGGAATTTTTTTAAAAAATGAAAATGCAATCTGTATATAATAACCTAGACTTCAAAATGTTGTTATATAACAGCTATTTGATGTTTGACAAGTTTTTGACACTCTTTAATAGCTTGTTTATATCTTTAATCTTAGAAATAAATTTACCAAGTGCCAATCTGAGCACCAAGTATGGTAAGTTCAGCATTTTATCCTTGAAGGGATGGAGTGGTATCTAAATTCAGCAAACCACTTTTTAATTTTCTTAAAGTGAAAACATACCCACATGTCTTGATTATTTCAGTCTCAGTACTTTTTCTTTGGCTTTCATCTTTTTCTTAAACCAAATTGACAACCATTTTTCTATTATTAGGAACATCTAAGCTGTCATTTGTGGGAAAAAGCTAATGACCTGAAGTTGGGAGAGCTGGGTGCAAATCTTTCAAGCTAGTTATGTGGTCGTAGGAAATCCATTTTGCCTCTCCAAACTGGTTTTATTCTCAGGTTGTTAGACTCAATAAATCATATATTCATTTGTTTAATGAACATTTATTGACTGCCTGTTGTGGTTTTGGGAATTAAAAATACTAAGACTTGGTTCTTGCTCTCAAGGAGTTCATAGTAAAGTGACACAGATGGCATATAACACAAAGGACTTTTCCTAATGAGTTAAGAACAGTGATGGAGATGTGAAGGGGGCATTTTGGAATTATCTAGAAGGGATACTTAAGTCATGTTAAGGTTGGAGATGGATGGAGGAAAAGTTTTCTTGGAGATGATATCTGAATTGAAAATTGAAAGATGAGTAGGTATTGGAGGGACAAAAGTTGGGAGGGAGTTGAAGACATTCACAATGAGAAGACAGTGTGAGCAAAGTTATGAAGTAAAGAAACAGCCTGATCTAAGGGAAAATTGTAAGCAGTTCATGTTACTGGAGGAAAAACTGTGAAGCTGAGAGTGGGAAAAGAGAATGCTGGAGAGGTGTGCAGGAACCACAAGGCTTCGAGGGACTTTTTTCCCTGTAGGTGATGATTCATTAAAAGATGTTATTTAAGAGTCTGACTGAAACACAACAGAGTTTTTCTAACATCTTATTCTAACCTTCTTTAATTATACTTATTTTAATGTTAGTTATTTAACATTTAATTCTACTATTTTAACACATCATTGTGGATTAGTAAAGTGTTTGTCAAAGGAGTTCAGCAAAGCCCTCATTTGTAGTATGCAACCCTCAGTCCAATTTTCTTTCTATTTTCATAACATTAACTGTTCCCCCATATAACACAAACTTAATAACTAGCAAAGTAATCTATTGCCTTTGCATCCTCTATTACATATAAAACTTTTGATATTAAAAATGATTTTTCTCCTCCTCTATCTCCTCCTCCTCCTTCTCTTACTTAGAAAAATCTCCTAGTAAGCTAAAAATTCTAGAAGTGAGATTCATTAAGCTATATTATCTGATAATGGTAGCACGAATTATCTGACTATTTAGGTGCCCTGTGATAAGGAAAATGTGCTTGCAGTTCAAGGTCAGATGATCAGAGGTGGAAAAGGGCCTGGATGTTTGAGAAGGAAGAACCAAACATAAGCTCTGCCTCTTCACTGGAGAGAGCCATCGTCAGCCAGTATGCTTTTTCTGATAAAGCAAGCCAGGGTCAAGAAGTGTGTAATGCTTAACAGAAATAATAGAAGGATCTATTATTTAAAACAGGGAAAGTCTAATATTGGTAAATAGATAACATTTCCTCAATATGCCTGCAGATGATATTGTCTTAGAAAATAATGGACTACTTACCTAGCTGATATTTTCACCTTTCTTAGGTGATCTAATAGGAAAAGTATTTTGCAGCTGAAGGGGAAACTGATCTGAAATTGGAGCATTCATAGTCATCTTCATCCTTGTTTATGGGATGAATGTCCACCTCCCAACTCTTCCCCACTTTTGCTTGAATGAACAGATGAGAAATTCCATAAGTCCTAGCAAAGAGTAGAACACATTTCTCCTAGAATTTCTCAGGAGGAGAGGTAAAGTCACTAAGGAACTTGAAGAGGGTGCTACATGGAGGTTTGGACAAAGAGAGAGAAGAGTTGGGGCTATTTATAAGGTAGGGAGGGAGGAAGCATACATGAGGAGCATCTTTCTTATGAGGCATAAGTCTGGAAGGGATTTCCTTCCAATAGGATATATAAATGATTAGGTCAGGGAGAATTCCTGTGATTCCTTTATTCCTCCTCATTGCCCTCCAAGGCTTGATTCATGGATATACAACCTATGCAGTTGCACAAAACACATACTCAGAAGGGCCCTGCACTTGGTTTAATGTTCTACTCTTATTGTCTTGAAAGTCTTAATTTTTATTTTGAATTTGTGTTTTGTAAGTCCAATGGGATAATGGAACATAAGCATAGGATATGACAATATGCATGGGTGCTGCCATTCTTTGCAGCCTCATTCACATCATTCACATGTAGTATTCAGGATGCCCCATGAGCACAGAATTTCTCTGGACCCATGATGAGTGGAATTCAGTGACATTTAAAGCAAGTACAAGGTAAGCTTGTTATATCTATGTGAGTAAGCAGAGGCTCTGACAGCTGCAAGAGGCCAGGCTTTCTGTTTGAAGTAGTATGTACTTTGAATACAGACCAAAGGCAGTGGTGAAGAGACAACCTATAGAATGGGAGAAAATATTTGCAAACCATACATCTGATATGGGGTTTATGTCCAAAATATATAATGAACTTAAACAGTTCAAAAGAAAGAAAGCAAATAACCAATTAAAAAATGGGCAAAAGATCTGAATAGACATTTCTCAAAAGAAAACATACAAATGCCCAAAAGGTATATGAAAAAATGCTCAACATCACTAATCATCAGGGAAATGCAAATTAAAACCACAATGAGATATCACCTAACACCTGCTAGGATGGCTATTATCAAAAAGATGAAAGACAAGTGTTGGCAAGGATGCAGAAAAAAGGAAACCCTTGTACTCTGTTAGTGGAAATGTAAATTAATACAGCCATTATGGAAAACAGTCCATAATGGACTGTTTTATGGACATCCTTCAAAAAATTAAAAATAGAACTACTATATGATTCAGCAAACCCATTACTGGGTATATACACAAAGAAAATGAAATCAGTATGTCGAAGAGAAGTCGGCATTTCCATGTGCACTGCAGCATTTTGCACAATATCCAAGATATGGTATCAACCTACGTGTCCATTAACAGATGAATGGATAAAGAAAATGTACTATATATACAAAATGAAATATGTTGCCTTAAAAAAGAAGGAAATCCTGGCATTTATGACAACATAGATGACCCTGAAGGACATTATGTAAATAAGCCAGGTAAATAAAGATAAATACTGCATGATTTTATTTATATGTGAAATCCAAAAAAGTCAAACTCATAGAAGCAAAGAATAGAAAGGTTGTTACCAGGGACTAAGGGTGTTGGCGATGGGAGAAGATGTTGGTCAAAGGATACAAATTTCAGTTAGGTAGAAGGAGTAAGTTCCATAGATCTATTATATAACAATGTATTACATATTTGAAAATTGTTAATAGACCAGATTTTAAGTGCTCTCACCACAGATAAACTGTAAGTGTGTGAGGTAATATATATGTTAATTAGCTTGATCTAGCCATTCCACAATGCATACATATTTCAAGACATGATGTTACATACCATAAATACATACCATTTTTATTTGGCAATAAAATAAAAATAAATAAATAAAAATTTAAAAATGAAAATACTATTATAATTAGAAAAAAATAAATTCAAAAAACAGAAGGCAATGGTATTAAGAAATATGAACAACCCAGGAATCCTTTCATATCCTCTCTTATTCATGTTACTTCCCGATGTTAGCTAACCACTTATGATAAAATAATGGCAATAAATCCTGACTTAATCATCAGTAACTTGAAGGCAGAGAGTGTTGGTAGAATGTGTGCAGACTAAAAAGTAAAATAAAAATAGTTGAGTTAGTTTTGTACAGTGAATCTATTGTCCTGGTAAGAACAAGATACATATATAAATATCAGCTATGAAATACTAATTATATATAATTTCCATGATTCCACCTACAAGTTTAATGCTCTTATATTTGCATTTAAAACTGATATTACATAATATAAAGGTCAATGGTAAAATTCATGCTAACAATTTACAATTCTAATTTTTCTTTATGTAGAACTCAATTAAATAGCAAATTAAAAAGCACCATGACAGTTTGAGAGAGCCACTCCAAAAGAAAGAACCCTAGGCATAGAAGGAACATACCTCAAAATAATAAAAGCCACATATGACAAACCCACAGACCACATCACACTGAATGGGGAAAAGTTGAAAGCCTTTCCTCTAAAAACTGGAGTAATACAAGTATTCCCACTGTCACTACTTCTATTCAGCATAGTACTGGAAGTTCTAGCCAGAGCAATTCATGCAAGAGAAAGAAATAAAGGGCATACAAATCAGAAAAGAGGAGGTCAAACTATCCTTGTTTGTCAACGATATGATCTTATATCTAGAAAATCCTAAAGACTCCTCCAAAAGATTCCTAGAATTGATAAATAAATTTAGTAAAGTCTCAGCTTACAAAATTAAGGTACACAAATCAGTAGCATTTCTATACACTAGTAACAGTCAAGCAGAGAGTCAACTCAAGAACTCAATATCATTTACAGTAACTTCAAAGAAAATAAAATACTTAATCAGAGAGATGAAAGATCTATACAAGGAGAACTATAAAACACAGATGAAAGAAATCATAGATGACACAAACAAATGGAAAAAACTCCCATGCTCATGGATTGGAAGAATCAATATTGTTAAAATGTCCATACTGCCCAAAGTGATTTACAGATTCAATGCAATTCCCATCAAAATTACAACATCATTTTTCATAGAATTAGAAAAAACAATCCTAAATTTCGTATGGAATCAAAAAAGAGCCTGAATAGCCAAAGCAATCCTAAGCAAAAAGAACAAATTTGGAGGCATCACATTACCTGACTTCTAATTATACTATTAATATAATCCTATGGTAACCCAAACAACATGCTACTGGTATAAAGGTAGACACATAAATCAATGGAACAGAATAGAGAACTTAGAAATAAAACCATATAGCTATAACCAACTGATTTTTAATAAAGCAGACAAAAACATACTGGGGAAAGGACACCCTATTCAATAAATTGTGCAGGGAAGATTGGATAGCCACACTCAGAAGAATGAAACTAGATCCCTATCTCTCCCCATATACAAAAATTAACTTAAGATGGATTAGACTTAAATGTAAGACCTGAAAACATTGCCATTGCTCCAGTCTAGACCAGAAACAAGGAAAACCTCCTAAGCAAAGGCAATCCCCGTGCGGATAGAGAGGGGGCCAGTTCAGCAGGCATCGTGACTACCGGAAGTTGAGGGAAACTGAAGAGCCCACCAAGGCTGACTTCCGAGTCTCTTAACTGTTAGAGACTATAGAAAAAGGAAAAGGAGAACATCTTGGTGAATATAATTTGGAACTTACTCCGTTTGAGGTGCCTAAGGAGTATCCAAGTGGCAATTAGCTGTGTGGGTCTATGCATCTAGTACAAAAGGGAAAGACAGGTGTGCATGGCTGCTGCCTCTTAGTCTTAAGATCACCTCATATCAGCAGGTTCCAGTAAAAGCCTGTCTGGTAAAGTTTCTTCAATAATGAATCAATACAAATGTGAAAATGGCTTTTTATTTTGACCTTGTGGCTTATTTCCAAATAATTTGCTTTGTGCTCCATCCAGTTATGGGGAACCTGTGGCCTTGGGGCCACATGTGGCCTTCTGGGTCCTTGAGTATGGCCTTTTGACCAAATCCAAATTTTATAGAACAGATCCTTTTAATAAAGGGATTTGTTCTGTGAAGTTTGGATTCAGACAAGGGGCTGCACTTGGGGGATCTGGAGGGTCACATGTGGCCTTGAGGCCGTCTGACTATTTGGAGGATCATTCACAATAGCTCTAATTTCAGACTCCTGTGTTTGGCACTGATTGGTGGTCAGTCTCTTCCATCTGACCAAGATGACACAACCTACTCCAAAAGTTATGCCAAGGAGGGTTCTGAGATGTAATTTCTATTCTGAGAGTGAGATGGTCCTGTTTGGATGCGGTAATGAAGCGAAAGAAATCCTAAAATGCACAGCAAATTGATCTTCCTATACCCTAGTTATCAAACTTATAGAAACTCTTGATTTTGCAGTTTTGAATAGTACAATGTATTTTTTAAAGCAATAATAAAATCCAGAAGTCCCTTTAAGGAGAGGACAGATATGCGAGAGTGGGAAACAGTGTGCCATGCCTATGAAGCTCACAATTATACTTGGCTTTGCCTGGTGTTGAAAGTGACCAAAACTAATCAGGTCCAGAAGAGCATTCAGTAAAGCTGCTTTTCTGACTCTCTGCCTCTGCCCTTCCTGCTTCTGCTGCTGAGCAGATTGCAAGAGACTGGTGCCAACTCTACATTGCTTAATAATAATTCTCATTAGCATGCTGCCTTGGATGTGTACTGCAGAGCAAAATTTAGCTTCTCCTTGGTGTGAATCAAGAGAAGAGCATGAAATTCTCAGAATGTGCAAAGGGTTAGAAGAGGGGACAGGACACCTTTGGGTATGCATAGCTGCCTCTCTTTTCTCTCCTGAACAAGGGTGGGATAGACAAAGAGGAATTTTATTAATAGTACCAAACAGAGAACTTGGTGTTCTTTCTGCTTCTCCACTTGCAGCCCCTGAGATTTCAGTTGTTCGCAGCTTCTTATTGAACAGTCTGATACATTCCAAACGCACATGGCCTGCCCAAAAGCTCAGTGCCCCTGTGGAGCGAACGCTATTAGCTTTGGTTTGTGCATTTGACCACAGGGCAACAGGCCGTGTGTACCTGCAGCTCCATGACTTCCCTGAGGTCATTCACATTAGCTTTTGTTATGAAAGTGAGCGAGATGCCGTTTACTCTCCTGCAGATGCCAGGGTGAGTGAGTGGCACTCTGAGGAGACACGCACAACCTTGCACATTCACAGCCTATTTAACAGGGGCCATATTTCCCACAACGGCTTTCACATGCCATCTGCTGTCACATGATACCACGTGCCAGGTCCTTATAAGAAATGTATTCGATCACTCAGTTTCTCACCCCTTCTTTAGAAATAGCAAATTGAACGAGACATTAAGTAGGTTTCACACTAAAGGAATTATGTGCATATCAAATGTAGTGAATTAAAAGGGAATTTTTATTGTCATTGCTGGCTGCAAAATGGCAATCATACACCCTCATGAAAAATTTAGAGAAGTTTTCAGACTTAGTGGTTAGTGGAAAAGAAACTTAAATTTTTCGTGAATTCACTTGCCAGCAGAATAACTACCAAAAAAAAAAAAAAAAAAAATTCGAAGGGGAGTCCAAGGCATTTTCTGGCTGCATACTTTTTTTCTGTTCTCCTGTTGGCGTACCATTTCTCTTGTCTGATCCAGTGCAGAGCTCAGTGGTAACGAAGTGCCACATTGTGAAAGGGTGAGAGAACTGGTACAAACCATACCAGGGAACAAATGAATTAGTACATCCTGTCACATCTCACTCTTCAAGGATGGCATCTTCTTTGTTAATTGAAAAGAAATGTAAAATGGAAGAAATAGCAAAAAAAAAAAAAAATTAAAATTAAATAAAATATTTCTGGCTCTTCTATCTTTCTTCTTCTTCATGACCTGTGACAGCATACTGTAATGTCTCACAGTTTTGAATTTTCATGTATTATTCTGATACTGTCTGTAGGGAGCCTCGAACGGGCTGCCAGAGAGACAGTCTGTAATTGAAAGTTCTTTCAAGAGAAGGACTTCTATCGGGCCTGCTGGGGGGAATAGGAGCTCCACCTGCTGACTTTTTTATGTTTGCCGACTCTGAAAGAATGCAAAACATAAAGAAATTGAATGGCGCTATTTCTTTTATAATTTCTCAGTGGAAATATAGTTTTCAAAATTATTGATAAGACGTACCAGTCTAACCAGGGTTTTCAAAAAGAAATTGCAATCTATAGCTCGTTTTAAGAGGGGGGATTATGCTTGACTTCCCTGAGCCAGTCTAAATAATTACTTTAATCTGTAACAACATATAAATTCATAAGTTGTTGCTACCGTGGCTCTTAGGGAGTACTCGACTTTTCAAACACTGCCTCTCTCAGCCATAAATTTATACTGCTACTGGTCCATGTGTGTGTTGTTCTAAGAAGCTGTAGCCTCATGTTATAGATAGTTTGGAAGGAATGCTAGGTGTTTTTGATCTAAGGAATAAAGGTCAAATTTAAGTAAACATATTAGCATTTGAAATAGCACAGACATTATTTGAGTATTTGTTGTTTACATTTCAGAGAGAAGCTATGCAGCCCTGTAAAATACCCATGTAAAACCATAAGCCACTCATTTGTCTTCTCCTTGATGAAAATTGTCACGAAGAAGCATGGAATGCATTTTAAATATGCCCGGCTGATTAATTCCCTGGAAGATGAGATCCTTGAGGGCAGGCACATCTCCTTACAATCTCAGCATTGTGGGTTTCGTTTCTTATCTAGGTTTTGTTCACTGACAAATTTTAAGCTAGATCATTTCCTGGATTTGACTAAAAAAATGAAACCTTTATTTATGGCTTGGGTTTTGTGCTTAGAAAGACATCTTCCCATTATTTTTATGTGTGAGTATTGTAGGGCCTTTCTGTATTCATGAAAGCCACTGGAAGTGGATACCTGAGTATCCTCTCAGGCCCTGTCACAGAATTTACTGTATTCAGATGATTCTTGTGGAGGTCTTAGTTAGTTAGTTAGTTAGTTAGCAAGCTAGTTAGTTAGTTAGGTTTTTGGTCTTCCTAACAAGCTTCCCCATGACCTTTCTGCTGGTAACACACTGGGTACCTCAGGAGCTGCCACCTACCTGCATCAGGAGTGGTCACATGACTCAGACCTGGCCCCGTCCTCCTGGTCCAATCAGAATTCTTCCCTGGGATTCACATCTGCACAGTGGGGAAAAGAGGCTATCTCCTTCCTTAAGAGTTGCTAAACTGCAGCTTCCTGTGGCCCTGTTCTCTGCCACGTGGAGACAACCTGGCTTGAGTAGGAAAAACAAGCCAGTCCTCAAAGCAAAGTGAAAGCCTGACGGAGATGAGAGCCATGGCAGGAGAACAAAAGCCACAGCAGGGTTGACTTTGTCTCATGCCAGTCCCCAAGACCCTGCTTCCTGCAGCCCCTTTTTTGTTTCTGAGGGCTACCGTTGTCTCTCACCATGAGTCCTATTTCTGGCTTACACGAGTTTGTGATGGATTTTCTGTTATTCACAACTAAAAGAGGCCTGACTACCGTTGCCCCAAACAACAGAAATGACAGTGACGCAGCCGACAATTAAATACTTATGGGGAAGGGAAGAGGCCTCATTTTCTCTATTGAGAGTAGAATTACAAAGGATGAAGAAAGGGACACAGAAACATTTCTCAAGAGTATTAGATAACAACAAAAACTAGCATTTGTGTAGTGCTCTACAGTTTTTAAAGTACTTTCATAATCATTTTTTCATTTGACCCTTATAATAATTCTGTGAAATGAAGAGAGTACAGTGTATAATCATCCACATATTACAAACATAACAGAATAGCAAGAAGAAGTTTTGCCTGTGGTTCTAGAATTACAGTGGAGGGCCATAGCTGAGGACAAAGGATCCTCACGTGTTTTGCAATCTGAGTCCAGGGGACCCCCCACCACCACTAGTTTTGGGGCCCAGCCCCTTTCTTTACAGTATTACTGGGAAGGGCCAGTTCAGAGAATCTACACAATAAACCCCAAACCCAAAGGGAGTCAAGAAAATCCTTTGTAAATATTGGGGCATCTATGAGAAGTGGAGGCTGCCATATCATGCCCTAGTTTGACATCAGTTTTACCAGAAGATCTGCCTTCTTGCTGTAAACTGTCAGAGTATAGGAAAGGAAAACAGAGAAAGTGGAGTGAGAAACCAGTGCTCAGAGAGGTTACTTTTCTAAGGCCACAAATCAAATTAGCAGCGGAGCTGAGGTTTGTTTGCAAATAATCACTGACAGTCACACTTTAGCATGCATCAGAACCATGGGGTGTGGGGGCACTTGGTAACAGACAGATTTCTGGTTCCTATCCCTAGAGCATCTGATTCAGTAAGTCTGGAGAAGGGCCCAAGACTCAGATTCTCACAAGCTTCTAGGTAATGCTGATACTTCTCGTCCAGGGACTTACTGTGGGAGAAACAGGAATCTAGACCATCTCACTTCAAATTCTGGACTTCTTATACACTGCCACACTGTATCCTTTTAACAATGCATCAGGCAATGTTCATTCTCTGTCCTATTGCAATACTGACATCTTATCAACATTTCAAAATGTGAGTTCTAAGAAACAATATTTTATATCAAATACTTTTAGTATACTTCTGCAATTTTTGTGCTATGGATCTAAAATGTAGTAAATGCTATTCTGGACATGGACTACAAAAGTTGATGCTGGAAGCAAAAATTCTGAGCCCTGATGCCCATGCTATTTTTAAGTGTATTTTAATTAAAAAGAGTATGGTTTGGAAGCAGGACTAAACAGTATCAGTATACATGAGAAATGGTAACTTCAGTTTTGCACATAAAATGTACATCAGGGGAAAAAAATAAAGCAGAAAATAAACAAGATGAACTCAAAATACTGTAGCAAATGTTGGGCTGAAATACTGCCAGGTGTGGAGGTGTAGAAAAATGAACACACATTTCGGTGGCAAGGCACAAAACTCTTTAAATGCTTTTGCAGAAGTTTCTGAAAACTGTAATTTTGGCAAGGTTCTATGAGCAGAGTTGCTGGGTTAATCATGTAGGCAAACCAACAATATCTGTAAGAATTGCCTTGTCCAGCCTTGGGTATTGCATAACTTCTCTAAAACATCACCTCCGCATGTGTCAAAGAATGGAACATGGAGAAATAAATTCAGAAATTTTCTCTATACAATAAAAAGATACCAGAAGGTGTGAATTCTCAATCAATGGGAGCTAGCTTATGCTCTCTTAACAAAGTAATATTCCTACAAAGGACTCAATTTGATATATTTGGGTGTATGAGAATATATGTATTTTTTTCTTTAAAATGTTTTATTAAGTTTAGTTTACTGTGAAATCTAAAATTGATAACTTCTTCTGGTCAATGTTGATGACAGAGTGAAAATTTGAGGTGGGAGAAGCTAAGGCATATATGTGTGTGGTAGTGACCAGGTCGTGACCTTTTAAATAATGGTATATGAAATCTTAAATTTATTACTTAGGGAATGGTCGATAAAGGGCAGGAGTGGAGGCAGGTGCCCTGAACACATTTGTCCTGCGAAGAAATTAATGAAGTATTGGAGTCACAACCCAGTAATTGCTGCCCTGGGGAATGTTCACATCAGCCTCGAGCTTCTAATTATAGGGGAGGCTGAGGACCGTGTTCTCCCCCAAATGTGCTCCATAACTTTTACTACCTTTCTGACCGTGGGGCTAAGCCTTACACAGAAGTGGAGAAGAAAGCCCCCTAACCCAATGACAGATTCCTACCTGTGAAGTGGATTTCATTAGATAGGATTTCCAAACATTGAGTCATTATTTGGGAGAAAAATAGAAAAAGAAGTATAAGATTCTAAGAAAAAAATACAAAGGAAGGAAGTATGAGAAAGCTGTATGCTGGTGAAGAAGTTTAAGAAATGTCTTTGGGTTCACCCAGAGTTTTCCCATTAAGCTATGCCCAAGATGAAAGATATATGTTTATTATTATCTATGTGCCAGACTCTTACTAATTTGTAATCATCACTGTGGTGCTTCGAGAGAGGTGCTATTGTGATCTGATAGATGAAAAATTTTAAGGGTAGGGGCTTATACACAATTAATAAATGAGTGAGTGTAGATTCAAAACCAGCTCTCTCAGACTCCAGAGCACCTGATGTTTCATGTATTTGGGGAATTTTATTGAGATCTTGGAAGTGAAGATAATTTTTGGTGGTTAACATCTAGCGATGGACTTAGCAATTTCTACTGGAGACTTTGGACATAGCAAAAACGTTGAGTAAGGGAAGGCGAGAAAGTGAAGGGAGCACTTAGGAATGACTAGAGGTGACCCACTGGGAAGATGGGACTAGTAAAATTTTAACAGCTTTTCACCTAGGTCTAGGACTGTCCCTGGCTATACTACCTAGGCCATGTAGTAGTTAATCAATTCAGCACATATCTATTGAGTGCCTGTTATACATTAAGCACTATACTTGAGTCATAAGACATAGGTGCTATTTTTTGATATTCATACAATGATTCTCAAACTATTACAACATTAGAATATTCTGAGAATTTAAAGTTCTGATGCCAGGGACCCATCCCCAAGCTATTTGGAGTCACTTGCTCTGGGGAAAAATCTAAGTGTTTATTACTTTTCTAAAAACTCTCCAGGTGATTCTACTTATAGTCAGAAATGTTAACCTGTCTAATAGGTGATATAAGTTCCCAATGATAGGATGGGGATGAGTATTATAGGTACACCAAGATAATATGCCCCTTAGCCCCAGCTGCAGCTATATAAATATTATCATTTTCTATATCTGCTATGATACACAAAAGGTTGGAACACTCATAAATAATTAGCAAATAGGTCATTTTGCTAATTTTGGTGTGGCATACATCACAGCTTATGGGAGAGTATGTATGTGCCTCTGTGTGCCTGTGTCTTTATAGAGGGGTGGCTGAGGACCTACAATCTTAGGCAAGGGCCCTAGCACTGTTTTTCAGAATCTTCATCAGTAGGGCAAAAAAAAAAAAAAACAAATAAAATTAAAAACAGAGAAGATCTTATAAGTCATCTTCTATCCCAACCCCTTTGTATCAGAGATAAGGAAGCTACTTTAAATCACAGAGCAAGGCAGGGTTGGAGCCTGGCCATAGACCTCATTCTTTCAAATGCTCTTCAAATAGCTTGATGGTAAATCATATCCCTGCATAGGATGCAGTATTTAATTGCATAAAGTGGAAAATTAAATGTCTCAGCCAAGTCATATTTATAACGAGGCCTCGCCCTGTGCTATTTCGCCTTTGTTGCACACGCTGCATACTAAGTAAAGTGACAGTCCAAGAGATAGACACTTAAGTAAAAGATCTCCAAAGAGGCTGATTATTTTCTCATGCCCAACAAGGAAAAGAAAAAAAAAATGACACAAAGCTTTCCCCAGGTAGGTAAAATGCCAAGTTTCTGCCAAACCCTCTTCCCTCTCCCTGGGCTGCCTCTCCAGTCCCTCTGCCTGCTGCTGTTTTCATTGCTATCATTATTTCTGTTTCTCTGAAGGTAGAGAATTCTGCCAAACTGCTCTGTCCTCCTCAGAGTCTCTCAACTGACTGTTATCTAAAGGCCCTTTTACCCAGCCTCCAGCCCATTCCTTTCTCTAGCTTTTACACGATGCCTCATTCTCCCTGAGACCTTACCTAGCAGGTCACACTCTTTCTACCACTGGCTGTTGCCGCTGCTGCTCTCCGCTGGCTTTGTGGCTTTCAGCACCAACATTTCCAGTGGAAATTCTATTATAACCACCCCGACTGTGAGATTCTGAACACTGGCCCTCCATCCCTGATAATGTTTGGTGGATCTCTGCTAAAATGAGTTAAGAATCCATCCTGGGTGGAAACGCTCTCATCCTCTGCCATAGGGACACTTGCAACTACCAGCCCTAGGGGTCCTGTTCCCAAAACCATATCCTGGCCCTCTGCCCCTTCCCTTCTCTTTCATTCTATTCTTTGCAGTGTCTTCCACATATGATATTCTCAGCTTTTTAGAGTCACAAAACTATTTTATTGCTACCATATTGCATAATTGTTGACCCTAAGGATTTTGGCATCAAACACCTTGCGTTTGAGTGCTAGCTGTGTCACATACCAGGTGTCTGACTTTGGTAAGTCATTCCATTTTATGAGCCTTTGTAAATGGGGCTGATAATACTTTATTTTAAATTTTTACCCAAATATTTCTGTATTATTTTAGTTAGGGTAACAGCTATGCTGCTGTAACAAAGAGACCCCAAATACAGTGGCTTAAATATAACAGAAACATATTTTTCTCTCATGTTACAGCCAGAGGAATGTTTGTGGTCCAGGAAATACACACCACAGGTCATTCATGGCCTTGTGTTCTTTCTGTCTTGTTGTCCTGCCATCTCCTAAGATGTTCATCTGTGTGATTAAAGCTGTTTCATCTTGCTGTCTAACTTCCAGAAGATGGGAAAAGGAAAAGTCCAGGTTGAGTGATTTTGTCCTTAAGGAAGTGACTGTAAGGAATGTCATTAATAATCACACCCATTGGCAAAAACTGAGCCACTACCTAGCTGGCCGCACCTTTCTAAGAAGTTATAAAATAGAGTCTGTAGCTGCATGGCTCTCTATTACTAAAAGGAAAAGGGAGAACAGATAATGGGGACATTGAGTGACCTCTGCCATTTGTCCAACATTATTAAAAGTTCAACTAGGACAGTGGCATGGTTATGGAAATTGCAGTCATCTGCCCTAGGCTTCCTCACTCTCAATACTATTTTCTAAAGGAAACCACTATGTGAATCAAACTCTCTTGCTTTTTAGCTATTTTGATGATTTCCTATTTATATGATAATATATAAATTAATCTTAAATAGTACCTTATAGAGTCTAAATAGGCAATCTAAATAATGTATCCTCTATATAATACCTTATTGATTTTTACTTCCTATAAAGCTAACTAGGTATTTTGGACCAACCCTCTTGCTGAGGGCAACCAAAGAAGTTGGAGAAAGTAGAAAAAGCACTTTCTTGAAAGCATCCAAAATTTACAAAATAGTGAGGAAGGTTAGGGTCAAGATCTAGAAAAAGACAAACTAGAGAGAGAAACCCAGACCTCAAAATTGCTTTCCCTCCCCGCCCCCAAGGGTTTTTGCCAAGTCTGGGGAAGCAGCTGCAAAGCTGAACCAACCTTTTGGTGATTCCCCAGGGCTGGGCTAACAGAAGCCAGAAACTAAAACCTGCCAGGAATAGGGATTTGATAAATCAAGCCCCCTTTGAGCTGAGAAACTGAATGGTCACAGTCTCAATATGAGGAATAATTGCAAGTAAACCAGCTCTTGCATGGATTTGTAGTCAGTTTTGCATCATTTTATGATACACGCAAACTCCAACTCTGACCTTATATTAAGATATTACTGGAATGATAACATAAACTGCTATTTGCAAGAGCAAATGAATATCCTTGCAGGAGAAGGCATCATCATACCAAGCCTCAAAATTTCCTCCAAATAATTTGTAAAATATAATATCCAGCATGCAGTGAAAAATAACTAGGTTTACAAGGCAATGGAATGCAATGAATAATAGAAGAAAGGCAAATAACAGAAAGAAGACCCCAAAATGTAAGTTATTGAAATTATCAGATATGATTCATATTCTTTAGAAAAGAGCAGAGTGAATCCATCTGGTATTTGTAACATATTTTGGTACTACCTTTCAGAAGTGCTATCAGGAATCTGAAGAAGATGAAAATATCATGTCCCTTTACATATTTTTTCTTACTTCAGCTTGACAACATTTCTTACATCTTTCCCCTGATGAAATATATGGAAATATTGATAAAAGTACATTATGATCTGAAATAATATGTGAATGGGTTGAAGATGACTCAAGGACAAGGATCTTGAGATAGAAGACTACATTCCCTAAAAGCAGTGACACCATGTCTTTGAACAAGGCCAAGAGAGAATCTAATTTACTGAGAAGGAACATAGTTATTTCTTTCCCTTTTGAGCAGTGGCTTTTAAACCACACACCACAGTAAGAAATATCTTTTACGTTGTGATCAGAGACACACATATGCATTGTATATGTGTGTGTATTTGAAATAACAGTTTCAAGGAATAAAACTTACCCTTACTATATTTGATGCACTCTGAAATGATCCATTCTACTGTATTTAATTTTTTAAATGCTGTTTGAGACCATTATGTTGATTTTATGTTCCATACTTCAAAGACCACTGCTTTAGGGTTTTACTTACCTTGCTTTTCTAAATGACAAGCCTCCTCAAGTTGACTTTACATGCATTTAATTTGGTCCCATTCTCTTTTTTGGGACCTGTGCTTCCCAATATAAATATTAAAGGGAAATTATTGGCTAAGATGGAAGAATACTGAGAAAAATCAGTTTATGATTGGGTTGGTTAATTTACTGTCACACAAATTAATGCAACAAGGAAATTCTCCGCATCTTTCACATTCCCTGCCCATTCAACGTCTTTCATTCTTTTCTATTTCCTTCTTTTCTTACTTCCCTCAGAGACTGATTTTTCAGTTGTTATTAGGCATAGCAGGTTTATTGAAAGGAATGTAGGGGACTAAGGTTTACTGAGCACTAATTATATACACAGTACTTTGTATATATTATTTCTTATCAATAACTACTCATAGCATTTTTTTATTCATCCTTTTTTGCTCATAAGAAAACTGGGACTTAGAGAAGTAAATTAACTTTCCCAAGGTCAAAAAGTTCAAAAAGCTAGTTTGTGGTAGAACTGACCCACAACCAGGTCTGGCTAACACCAAAATCTTGCAATGTATCAATATAAAAACCACACACATAAAAAGAAAAACCAGACCTTATGGTTTTAATCTGCTAACTCTAGTAAAGCACATTTGTGTGCTTCTCTTTGAATTGTTTCTTTTTGTTGTTGTTAGACTCTTATATTTACCAATCATTATACAGAACATATGTTGAACTTTCCAACGTATATTCCGTGTATACATTCTCCCCAGCACACCATTTATTCATTTCGAATACTACAGAGCTTATAATCTAGGTACGTAATTTTTTCCCACAAGGATTCCATGTGTTCTGTTGGCCTCACAAAGAAACCCAGGATTTTAATTTATCTTTGCATCACAACATTTTCTTTTAATTAGCCTCCTCAATATTGAAGAGAAAATCAAAATAAAATCTTTTCCTTCCTAACCTTTAGTTCTAAGCAGAGCCCACTGGGGACTTTAAAATAATCACTCTGAAAGCTGATTTTTGCATTGTTAAACACTTTGCATGACGTTAAATAAGCGTTTCCTGTTCTAGGAGACAGAATGGACTGAATTAACCAGTAGTGCCTATCCCTCGGCTGAAGTGACAGGAATAAAGAAGAGAACGCATCCCACTGAGAGGCCTCTTTCCCCTGAACTTGGATCAAGATTCCAGGACACCTCTCAACTGACAGGAGATACCAGCTCTAAAGCTGAGGCTGAAGCAGGTACCCAGTGTCTTTTAAAAAATTAACAGCAATATTGAGATGTAACTTACATAGCAAAACCCACTGCTATTTCTACCCACAACACAATCCCCAACTCTGAAACCTGAAAGGAAAGGAGCTATACACGTGAATTTCATGCTTTCACCAGTTTGTACTCAGTCAACCCCTCCTACGATTTTGCTCTCTCCCTCTTCTCCAGTCCCCCCACCCACTGCCCTTCTATGTGCTCGTCACATAGTATAGTGACATGTCCACTCTGGTATTTTCACACATGGGCTTTCAAGAATTCCTTACTGATTATGTTTTATTTCAAGATGGGGCAACCATAAAATAGCATCATCATACTTGAACACCTACAAGTACAGCTGATGCTTTCTGTCTGATGAAGCAAAGTGGCAAGAGGAGTGAAATTTCAAGTATCATCTTTCATATCACCATTAACAATTTAATATAAGGTTTTTTCCTTGAAGGTTTTAGATGGCAGCATGGATGGAGATGGACCCCAGTGCAGTAACTAAACAAAAGGGGAGATTACCATAATACACATGATGCCATGATGCCAAAGTGAAAACAGCAATGGTATTCTCTGAATAATCCTTCCATGATGGTGATGTCTTTCTTAAGTCTTGATACTCCTTAGGCTAACTCTCTAACTCATCCAAGGTTGGCAGACATATGCACAGTGTTGTAGTATCCAAAAGATCCTATAAAAACTAAGAAAAGTTTACCCTTAGCTTCCTCACAGTAATTGTGAGCCTCTGTGATCCTCAGGTTAGGGGGAGATTCCATATGATAGGATGCTCTGCTAGGGATGAATTAATTTGTGTTCTTCACTCCAATGTGAGAAGGAATGTGCCAGAGAATCAACTTTGGAACTCAACATTTAGAGAGAAGCAAGAAAGTCCTGGAATCACCGAAGTGAGCTGTAGACACTTCAGGAGGTTGGTGCAGGGCAAGTGGCCCTGTGGTAATGGCAGGATGAGGCCCTGTGTGCCCAGCAATTACAGAGGGCAGGTGACAGAGAAGCTGCCTCTCGAAACAAGTAGTCTTTTGTCCCAAGACAGGAGGTATCATCGGACAACTTATGTTTTCAGGTTAAAAAAGGGAAAATTATCTAAGCCCTTAGAGTGTAGATTCCTGAAAGGAAAACAGGTCACTGGAAAAGCTGAGCATTAATGAGGAACTGAGGAAGAAGAACTGTAGGGAACTTCTGGCAGAGATTAAAATGGAACATCTCTTGCTGTGGTCCCCAACCTTTTTGACACCAGGGACTGGTTCCGTGGAAGACAGTTTTTCCACAGATGGAAAAGAGCAAAGTAAAGAAATTTCCTTCTAGGCTGGGTGGGGTGGCTCACGCCTGTAATCCTAGCACTCTGGGAGGCCAGGGGGGCAGATCACTCAAGATCAGGAGTTCGAAAGCAGCCTGAGCAAGAGCGAGACCCTGCCTCTACTAAAAACAGAAAGAAATTAATTGACCAACTTAAAATATATAGAAAATATATAGAAAAAAAAAATTAGCTGGGCCTGGTGGCGCATGCCTGTAGTCCCAGCTACTAGGGAGGCTGAGGCAGGAAGATTGCTTGAGCCCAGGAGTTTGAGGTTGCTGTGAGCTAGGCTGATGCCACGACACTCTAGCCCAGGCAACAGAGTGAGACTCTGTCTCAAAAAAAGAAAAAAAAAGAAAGAAAGAAATCTTCTAGAAGAAGAGAGGGTGGGGGGGCTGGGCAACGACCCCTGGGCTCCACCTCAGAGCATTAGGCTTTGGATTCTCATGGGGAGCGTGCAACCTGGATCCCTCACATGAGCAGTTTGAGGGTCTGATGCAGCTGCTGATCCGAATGGGGGGCGGGGCTTGGGCTGTGACGCGAGTGATGGGGAGCCGCTGCGGGTGCAGTGGGGCTTCCGCTCGCTCACAAAAGGCAAATTCACAAACGTACAGTGAGAAGCATTTTAGATGTGTAAGTTGGACTGACTTTATTAGACTACATAAGGTCTAGGATTTGGGGGATAATTTATGGAGACAGAATAGACATATTAGTTTCCTATTGCTACTATAACCAATGATCACAAACTTAGTGTCGTTAAACACTACAAATTCATGATCTTATATAGTTCTGTAGGTTTGAAGTCTGAAAGGGGTCTCACCGGGCTAAAAAGGAGGTGTTACCAGGGCTGCATTCTTTCTGGGTGCTATAGGGGGAATACGTGTCCTTGCCTTTCCAGCAGCTACAGACTGCTCACATACCTTGGCTAGGGACCCCTTCTTCCAGCAGTCAGCCCAGTCCTCCTCACACTGCCACTTCTCTGGTTATCTTTATTCTACCTCCCCCTTCCACTCATAAGGACCCTTAGGATTATATTGGACTCACTTGAATAGTCCCCCTATTTTTAGGTCAGCTGATTAGCAACCTTAATGCCATTTACAACCTTAATTCTCCTTTGCCATCTTGTTCCAGCAAGTGTTAACAGCTCTTGGCCAGCTCTACCTCGGAAAGCGTTAACAGCTCTGACAACAGCTCTTGACCAGGGAAATAACCGAGCAGCACGAGGAGAGTGGAGAATGGCCTTTATTCCGTCAGCATGCTTCGCTGACTTCTGATCTTCTGACCCCCTTTCCGGGTCCTCCTCCTGCTTTTATACCTTTAGTAGGACTTAAAAAGCGTCCAATCAGCAACAAGCATTAACAGCCAATCAGCAACGACCTATAACATCCAATCAGGAACAAGCTATAACATCCAATCAGGAACAGTGGGATTCAAAAAGAACCCAATCAGGATTGCGCAAGCAGCGTGACCGGAGGACTGGAGCAGGCGGCCGAGCATAGAGCGCGGGCCCAGACTGGCACACGAGGCCAGGCCCCAGCAGCGTGCACCCGCACACCTGCACACCCGCACACCAGCACACCCGCCCGCCTCCGTCTCCAGCCGGCCCCGCCCGAGCTGCAGGAGGCGGCAGGGGGCCGCGTCCTGGCGCCTGATGGTTTTCCCCATCAATCTAACCTAATATATTAACACAGGTTCCAGGGATTAGAACATAGACATCTATGAGGGGTGATATTTATGCTGCCTACCATGCAGGGGAACCCCAGCAGGGAAATACTGAATTTCCTGGCAATATGGTAGGTAGGTAAGAAGTGTAAGCAGGCTAAGGGATGGACTCAGCCATGGTTATCAACACTGACTGTGTGTATAATCATGTGACAGCTTCAAAAAATACTAATCCCCAGGTTACCCCTTGTATATTTTAATTTAATAGGCTTGGCATGGGTTCTATTTAGTAATGTTGGGATACACAGATCTGAATGACGTAGGTGATTTTTATTTGTAGGCAAGGTTGAGAGCCCTGATCAAGGACAGGAGTGTTGGTATCTCAACTTTTGGGGGTGAGGATAGAAATCCAGATCACACACATCCTAAAATTCTATGTTCTTTTCAGTTACTTTTGTTATATATTGTGTCCCACTTCTTTAACTTATCTCTAGCTATAAAATTTAATATTTGAGTTTTAAATATTCCCAGAAGTGAAGAAATCTTCTTCTAGAAAAAAAATTATTTTAAATTGATTTTATACATTTTCATTTACTCTCTCGATCCGTCCTAACTTGTTTTCCAAACATTCTTTTAACTGAAAAATTACATCATTAAGATTCCATCAATAATAGTTTATTTCACAATATATACCTAGCTCATTTGTAATGAAGAGTTAAACTGTATTTCATTTACCTTAATGAAATCTATTTTCCTGAGGCTTCCCTCTATAGTGTTTACTTCATAAACACTTCATGGTATTTGAATCAGTTTATGCATTTTCTATTTTGTTACTTTTCTTATTTTATTTTATTTCATTCTTGCATATAAAATTGTTGGTAGTTGCCATGGCGATTCTAATTGATTTCTTTCTGCTGTTTTTGTAGGCTTTTAAAAAGATTTGCACAATACATCCTTCGTATTGTTATTTTTATCTCTGTACATTTGTAATGGCCTCTCCAAAAAAAATTTAAAAAAAAAGCTGTGTAACAGGAGCATCAGATGTTACTTTGCTCAGTGTGGAAGGCTGCGAGAACAGAAGAAAACTAAGGAAGAAAAGTCAAGCCGGGAAGGGCAATGAAGAAAAGGGTTAGAGTTCAAAAGTAAAAGTGGGTGCCACACAAAAGAAAGAGATCAGGTATCCGAGTCAGTGCCAATGCAAGGGCGAGAGATGTGCTTTCAAAGAGAAATCGAACTTGTCGGTGTGACTCAGCTCTGGAAGACTAATAAATGGTGGAGGAAGAGGCAGGAGACGGAAGCGAGGTGAAATGTCACCGTTTTCTTTGTTTATCTCTTGGTGGATCTCAAAAACCTTCTGTACACACACAAGAGCACGCACTCATGGAATGTATCGGGATATATCTATTGTCAAGATCAGTGCACAGTCTCATTTCAGTAAACCAGAGATGTGTTCTCTGGCAAGGTGCTGTGTTGTTGATTAACTGCCTTCTTCTGGGAGATGCACTGCCACAGAATTTGCAGTCAGTGCTAGAGATCATGAGAAAAGAAGAAAAAAGATTCTAGGGGATCTGGAATAAATTGAATTTGGTTTTAGAACTCCAGAAAATTTACATATTTTTTAGTTATGTATTTTTCCAAAAGCTAATTGCTGTAAAAATATATAATAAAGTGAAATAACAAATAAATCTTCTACAGTAAAGTAGGGATAAATTTAAGGCACGAATGTGTGTACCATGAAGCCTACGCAATGGTTAAAGATCAGTTGTGAATTTTCCTTTAAGCTTCCTACTGGCCAAAGCAAAAAGGAAAGCACAAACCAGAATCAAGACTCACAGTGCCTGGGAAGGAAACATTTGTCAGGTACATTGGAAAAACATAATATTTCCAACAGCTGAGACAGGTGACAAATTTCCCCAAGGAAGGGATATTTTAATATAATGAACAATGGCCTCAACAATATCCCTGCAATACGAAACAGCAAGTTTAATACAGGAACTTTTGAAAAATTTCCACCAACAGAAGTCAAAAGCATAATGCTGGAGCACAACTCAGAAAAAGCTGTTTCATAAGGGTGAAGATTTCTAAAGGACAAATATCCTGCTCTTGGACAATTTTGGTGATCAGAGGTTCCTCTATGTGGAGAGGACTACATAGCTAGCATATGCATTTTAGAGAACATTTGTGTCCCATCCCACTGCATGCTAAAATCAAGAGATTTGAGAAGGTTGTAACCTATAAGCCATTTCAGATTCTCATTTTACAACAAAGAAACATCATCCCATCCTCACGTACGCAGATGAAAAAAGATCTTGGTGATAATAAACATGATTTATCTGAGGAACCCATTGTAAAAATTACATTACGCAGGCTTATGTGAAATATGCAAAAGCTTTGGGAAATAAATGCCTAGAATAATCCACCATAAAACTTTTAGATAAATTATTATGACCCTGTTCTTCTGGTATAAACATAAATGTGTTTCCGATAAATGTATTTTATTATGTTTTGTTTTATAAGACCACCCTATTATAAATTCAGGATGGTTGAAAGAAAAATTTAAGACCCTCTCTTCCTTTGGCAGTCAGAACAAGGTTTTTCAAACCAAAAACATATGTTTAAATTTAGCTCCACATGTGCCAGCCAGCTATTGAGTGAATACTGACATGTGTTTGAGCTGTAGGGATCTCAAATCTCTCTCTGCTTCTCTCCTCAGTCCCTCAACACCACACGTCTCCCTCTCACCCTCTCTCACACACACACAAACATGCACACACACACCCCACAGATTGGGAATCCATATATTGAGCAGGTAACAAGATCCTAGTATTCAGAGCAAACACTTTCCTTGATGAAAGAACAGTATGGCATACTGTACACAGTACCTTACCTTGGGGGGCACAAGTGAACGATTCTTGGCAAATTTTGAATACCCCTCGAGCTTGTCTTATTCATTAGTAAATTATTTTCCTCTGTTTCTCAGTGATGTACATGACATACTAAAATCAGTGAATTTCTTAATCAGTTCTTTTCTAGGTAAGTAAACATGCCACTGGTGGAATAATATTAGCAAATTACAGTAAGAACACAGTGTTGAAAACAATCTAGTTTTGTTCCTCTGACTGTTAAATCCTTGGCAGCCATGGTAGTGTGCCTCGCAGACCCCCAACTATGGGGAGCGATTTGACCAAGGCCCCCAGCTGGAGTATTCTGAAATTCATCACCACGTCTGTGATTTCTGCCCAGACACAATGCTGCTCTCAGCCAATGGCTGAACAGGGCAGGATACTAAGGCAGGCCCATTCCTGGGAGACATAGGACTCCCTGATGCTTCTAGTCAACCTTTCTTTTTCTTTCCCCCTTCACTCAGTGCCACACTTGCATCCAGTCTAAAGACTCTCATATTTTTCCTGTTCCTTTCCTATTGTCTCTCATACAGGTGGTTCCCCTAATAAAACCTTTCCTTGTTAAATTCTGTCTTTGCATCTATGTCTTGGAGGACCAGGACTAACATTATATACTCTGTTTAGTTTTAAAGTTGTGCTACCTAAACTTAAGAAAATGCATCTTCACACAAGGGTTGTGACTCTAAATTAGTCTTCGGCTGGAAAAGGGTGTGTTACATTTTAAGCATAATATTGCACCTATGGATTTGGATTCTAGATTGAGCCAGATTAAAATTCCTTATAAATAACTTTCCAAAATAAATTCCAAAGTCATTCTCTTGTCCAAGAAACCACAGTTATTCCTCTTATCCTAAAGACATCAGTTAGTTTTCTAGAACCCAACTTTCACATAAATCATACCTATAAGTTTTTTTTTCAATCAGAATATGTGCCAATTAGAATATATTCTGTGTCCTAAACCTCAGCCTTTCACTTGATAGGTGCTATTGGCAATATACAGCCTTATATGGTTGCTTATGTGAGTGGTGCATCCTGGAATAATGTGGACAGGTTAAATTTAAGACCACGCAAGGAAATGCAGACTTTTGGGTTTCTCCAAAGGACATAGCAGTCAAACTTTATTCCCTCTCCTAATTTGTAACCACCTCAAAAAAAAAAAAAAAATAGACAATGCAGTCAGATAGAGACCAAAAGATCAACTTTCAGATATTTGATAGACCTTGCATCTAGGCCATGGGTGACCCTTTGCCCATCCAACACTAAGTCATGCAAGTAGAAAATTGAAGGGCTCCCAGCTGTAGGTCAGAGCATGGCAATGGAGAGAATGTTATGTGTGGCCAATGAGCAGATTCCAGAGAGAAGAGCAAATACTGTCTGAGAACAGACCAGCTCAAAGGTAAAAGCGCATAAAAAGGATTTATCTGTGCTCTACCTTACAACTGAGATAAGTTACTCTTTCTCTCTTGGGGAGAAGTGAGAGAAGGGCAGAAAGAAGCTTCCTAATTTTTTTTTTGAAATTACAGCTATTTTATTGTGTGGACCATGGTATGAAAACAGAGCAAGGGAAATATCTTGTTCAACAAAATCCCAAGCCCTGATCTACCCATGGGGAAGTCGGTGGCGTTAACCTTGCGTGTGAAGGACAGAACGTCACCAAGCCACTTTAGCTGTGGGGACAGTGGGGATAGACATTGCACAGAAAACAAAGTAACCTCTGCTTTCCTTCATTTCATTACTAATCACATGTTTCAGAACAATTCATTCAAGATTCATATAAAGTTAGCTATGGGCTTTTCTAAATAGAGCTCTTACATCTTAAAAATAAATCCAAGGCTTTTAAAGCTCTGTAATTATCTTGTCTATTATCTCATCTGCTGTTTCATCTTTCATTCCCTCCCTTGATATTTTATCTGTATGGGGGGTTGCCATTTTTGCATAGCTTTTAAAGCAAATTCTGGATATTTTCAGAGATGGGGGAGGGGTAGGAGAATAGATATGTCACAATTCATGTTACTTACTCATTTTTCTCAAAGTTAGCTCCTCAAGCACCTGGTGAATTATAGGCCCCTGGGCATTTATTATAGATTTTTTTTGTAATGGGGCCCTCTTCTTGCTTTTTAATTTCAAATTATTATGGCTATACAAATGTTTTTGGTTACATGGATCATTTTTGTAATGCTCAAGTCAGGGTTAAAAGTGTGCCCATCACCCAGATAGTGTTCACTGTACTAGGTTAGGTAGGTTTTCACCCATCTCCTTCTCCCCCTCCCCCATGCTTGATTACCTCTGAGTTTTACTTCCCTCTATGCACATGTGCGCTCATCAATTAGTTCCAATTTAATAGTGAGTACATGTGGTGTTTGTTTTTCCATTCTTTAGATACTTCACTTAGGATAATGGTTTCCAATTCCATCCAAATTGTTACAAAAGGCATTAAGTCATTCTTCTTAATGGCTGAGTAGTATTCCATGGTGTACATATATCACATTTTATTAATCCACTCATGAACTGATGGGCATTTGGGTTGATTCCACATCTTTGCAATTGTGAATTGTGCTGTAATAAACATTCTAGTGCAGGTGTGATTTTAATAAAATGACTTATTTTCCTTTGGGTAATTACCCAGTAATGGGATTGCTGGATCAAATGGTAGATTGACTTTTAGTTCTTTGAGGAATCTCCATACCATTTTCTACACAGGTTGTACTAATTTGCAGTCCCACCAACAATGTAAGTAGTCCTTTCTGCTCAGGCATTTAGAGTTTGAATAAGAATTTTAGTTGTATCATTTTATCACTGTGATCACACTTAAGGATGAAAATTCTTGGAATTTCCTGTGCTGTGGCATTATTACCTTCATTTAAATCACATTTTTCAACTTCTTATTCTTAAGGGCTCCATCCTTAATGATTTATATAACTAATTTAGTGACCTCTGCAAAGTAAACCTACTTTTCTGATGGGGGAAGATATCTAGAAAAAAATGTGGTTTGTCTCCAGGAAAAAAAATATCATGTTTGACTAAAATACTACATAAGTAGATGTAAATTTATGCATAGTTTTCTGATTTAAAAAGTATTATATACTTATACAAAATTTAGAAATTATAAAAAAAGATAGAAAAACAATATAAAGTAGAATAAAAAACATCTTTTAAATGATCATTTGATTTAACCATTATTAATATTTTAGTGTCTTTCTAGTATTTCACACTACACACACATGCAATGTTTATAAATTTTGCATCATACTAAGTAGAGTTTCATATCCTTTTGTTTTCACTTAATGTAAGATTGTGAGCATTTTCCTATATCATTATGTAGACATTAAAATATGTTTTTAATGACAGCATATATAAGAATTTATCATCAAATACTTTACCAAATCACTCTTAGATATATAACATTTGTTATTCCAAAATTTTTACCGTGATAAATGATGATGTTATGAACATTCTTATATAGAGGGTTTTTTACCACATTGCTGATTATTTCCAAAGGAAATAAAATTAATTAAAAGAAATTATTATTTAAGAAGCAAAGATCCAATGACCAATTATTATTAATAACTTCTTTGGGGGACAGTCACATGGAGACACTTTCTTTCTGTATTTAACAATAATTGGGAAGCCAAATTAATAGTCAAAAGTTTCCTGCAGGGAGTGTAGAATCATGGCAAGAGGTGACAGTCTTGAAGGATATTTCATCCCGGTCATAGTGAGGCTTGATAGTTGTGACTTCTTCAGTTAAATTCATGTCTTTATACTAAAATATTTTGTCATCACCAACATTATTGATATTGCAATCTAGACAGCTTTTGGCTTGCAATATTTACCATATTATGAAGCACTTTGAAACTCTGCATGTGCCCAGATTACTCTGCATAATCAACAAAGGACTTCATTTGTCCCGGCTGAAATGTCAGCTAAAGGGCCACTGCTGGGCCTTGGGCTTTCAGAAAGAGGATGCACTCCTATAAACCTCTAAAAGAGGTGGTCTAGACCAAGGCACACCTGATAATTAAATGTTCATTAGGGACAACTGAGCATCTAGCCTTGAGGGAGACAGAGTCACATGACAAAAACTGAAGATGAGAAGAAGGTATTGATTGCTTAGATGTAGGTATGATAGCTATTTCTATTGGCAAAAGGTGGTTATTTTTATTTGTTCCATATTTGACATGCATAAATGATTTAATATATACTTTTGACTATTCTGTTATTGTTCTCACAGTTTCAGCACGTTTTCATTTCTCTTGGGATTTGGGGGAGTGTATGTGTATTTCTCACACTCTATCTGCCACTCCAAACCCCACCCAAAGGTAGGTTTAGACTCAGATGTGAAACCAAATTCGTGTTTATGCGGAGATTGAATAAGAAACTAGCAGGGAAGAGAGTCCAGGGCTGTTCAGATCTGGGAAGTGCACTGTTGCCTTTATAGTTCACATGGATGTGTCTGCCTGTCTAAAAAAGGACACAGGCAAGTCAGGCACCCTGATGTGCAGCTCTTTGGAGGCTAAATTAGATTCATTGACTCATTCAATCATTGCCTTCTGGGAGTTTACAGGCTATGGGAGTTATCACTCAACTAGAAAGATCTAAAAAATGCAGATAATAGAAAAATATTCCACAAATACAGAGGAAAACAGATCCCTGATGAAATGAGGAGTGTTCAGAATGTATTCAATTGAAAACTGTGATTTATTCATTTCTTTAGCAAATATTTATTGATCATCTAATATATGGTGATACTAAACTAGACACTATGGATATCAGGATGAACAAGACAGACAAAATCCTTGTTCTGTTTTTTGAACTTACATTAGGATGGAGAGGATAGAAAATAAGCACACACAAAGGCAGTACAATTTGGAGCAATGATGTGCTAGAGAGAAAAATAAAGCCATGTAAAAGGATTCCAAGTGAAGGGGTACTGAATTTTCTGGGGAGTCAGACTTGAATGAAGTGAGGGAGTGAAGCCATTAGGAGGCCCAGCGAAGAGTTTTCTAGGTGGAGGGAACTGTAAGGTCAAAGGCCCTGAGGAAGAAGAAGCTCAGCATGTTTGAGAGGCAGCACAAAGGCCCTTGTGCATGGACAGAGCAGAGAGAGCAAGGAGAGAGTGACTAGAAACGAGTTCAAAGAAATGGAAGACAACCAGGGCCTTCTAAGAAATGGGCGGAAGTCTGGATTTTATTCTCACTGCTATACAGGAAGTCTCGGGAGTGTTTGATCTCAAGAGCGACAAAATCTAATATACAGTTGGGAAGTGTCACTCTGGCTGCTCTGAGGAGCAGAAAGACCGTTGGTGGCCCTGGTGATGACAGAGGGTGACTGGAAGTATCAGGAAGGGAGGGGAGAAGGAGAGTAGTCAGGCCGGTGATCAGTTTTGAGGTAGTCAAGAGATGGAGGCATAAATTGGTGAGCTTTCAGAATATAGGTGGTATTCAAAGCCTTGCGACTGGATGAAACAACTTAGGGAGAGAGTGTGGGTAGAGAAGAGAGGAGAGGAGAGGAGTAGAGGGGAGGGGAAGGGAGAGGAGAAGAGGAGAGGGAGATGAGAAGAGAGGACTGAGTTGAAAGCCTGGCAGTATGCCAACATTTAGAAGTCAGTAAGAAGCACTTTAGGGAGGTTAACAAAGATAAATACAGGGAAGTGACCAGTAAAATTTGCAAGAGGGAGGTCATTGGTTAGATGATTTATTATCCATGTAAATTTATAGTCTGACCCATGATTTTTTAAGAGTGAGAAAAAAGTTATTAATAATTTTGCCAAGACAATAGGTGCAAGCTGGAACTGTCCTTGGCAAACCAGAACATATGGCCACACTCGACGTTGGTGACCTTGATGAGACCGGTTTCAACAGAGTTGCAGTGATGGCAATCTGGTTGGTGCGGTCTGAGGAGAGAATAAAAGGTAAAGAAAACAGGAGGCAGAGATAACCCTTTTGAGAAATTTCACAATAAAGAAGGGAGCAGAAAAACAGGACATGGCTAGAGAGGATATGAAATCAAGGAAAAGTTTGTTTGTTTGTTTTTAAATGGGAGATATTATAGCATCTACGTATGCCAATGTGAAGGATCCAGGAGAGAGGGAAAAAATTGATAATGCAGAGAGAAAGGAATAGCTGGAGAAGCAGAGTCTGTGACTAGGAGAACAGCGCAAGGGCAGTGGCTGACAGGCAATAGCTTGCCGGTTGTCACAAGGGGAGGCAGAATCTGTGAATATAGGCATACGTGGTCGCTAGATTTGGCCGTGGGAAAATGAGTTACCTTCTTAGCTAAAGCAAGAGAGATTCCACTTTTGTGAAATCCTCTTTTTCCTCCCACAAGAAGTCACAGTTTACCATTTGGGGGCAATTTTCTTCATAGGTGTTAAGAAGAAATATGTGAGCTATTTCTTCTCTTAGGCAAATGCCCTAATATGTATCCTTTAATAGTTTACCAGCAAATGTGGAAATTCTCTCAGGTCCAATTTAGATCTGGCAGAGAAGATGAATATTACTAGTCAGTCAGCAACTGCCTGTAACAGATGTTTTTGTTGAATGTTAACATTAACAGTTCTATTTGGCCTTTTCAGAATTGAAATTAAGAAATAAAAGAAATAGCTAAGGGTACATTGAGACCCAGATGGGAAAAAAAAAAAATCCTTTGACCGGAGCTACAAAATATAACATCTAGTGAAAGCTTTGGCACCCAGGAACTGTTTGACCCTGGGGAGATCCCTGTGCCTTGATTGCTTGATCTGTAAGAGGGAGAAAAAGAAAGTATCTGGCAGGGTTTGTGGATACATGGACTCTCTGACAAACAACCATGAGTAAGAATTTTATGAAAATGTAAACGATATGTGCTCTCTTACGGGGACAGCACAAAACCAACCAGGCAAATGAGTATTTCCAATGATTTAAAGTCTGAGATGAACTTGGTTTAGTTGACTCAGCAAAGAAAATTAGAATTAAATGGTTCAGATTCCAAATTACATTCTTTACAGAGCTAAACTTCCCTGAATAAAGCAAAGTTCACTTTCTCCTTCTCTTCTGAATTACAACTTCCGTTTCTCTAGTCAGCCAGGTATGGTTCCTTAAAGAGAATTTCCTCATCTAGAAAGTGGTGTCTGAGTAGTCATATCTGTGTCTAGAACATGGTGTCTTCAGATACCGCAGACACTGGCTCATTGCAGTAGAATTATATACAGCGCGGCTCACCTTGGGCACACCCCAGTGTAACAATCATGCCTGCTAAGGTGCTGTAGGTAGGACCCAGGCCTTCACCAATGTGGCGCTGCCCCTCACGATACTACCGACCACCTACACATGCTGCTGCCACAGTGAGAAATCAATCAGACGTGGTTACGGTCAGTGCCGTATAAATTGGTTCTTCACAACCTTTAACATGGAGTCCCTAAGAACAAGCTTTTTAAAATGGCACAGGAGCAGCAATTTATGGATGCTACACTGCAAGATAGTCTAAAGAACTGGCTGACATTCTTAGTTATTGATCCTATGAACCATTTTGATAGTCAATGACTAAGTTCAACCTAGGTGGTGAACTTGCTACCCATTGTATTCAAATCAAGGGTGCACTTCATAAGAACTTGTAAACAAAATCAGCTCATCCTCTCACATCGATAACACCAATTACTGAGAAACATTTACTATGTGACTATTTACCATCAATAGCATTTGTTTTTATTGAAACATGTCCTTTAAACTTTCCTTTTTTAAAATTAACACAATATAAACTTTGAAAAAATAGAATAACTAAGGGATATGGTATTTCATGTTAAGTTCTCATTTAGGGTTCAGGTTCAGATGCTTAGAAACCAATACAATTTGGAGTCATTTCCTATGGACCCTGACCCACCATTTGGAATTCACCTGTTAGGTACAGAGATAATGATCAGCATGATGTGAACAATAATGGAGTGTGTAGACAAGGTTGTTTTGGTAGCTCATAGGCTCGATGAATTCTTACTTTTAAAGGCCTCTACCTTTTATTACACATATTAAAGTGCACTCACATTCCACATTAAATGTAAAGTATACATTGGAGTTGAGCGGAGTTGCCCTCAATTAATTGACCTAATGTCACCATTCAGAGACATTTAATTAAATACTTGTTAATTTCAATATTCATGTCTTCTTTGCATATTGTGGAGCCAATAGAATAATTTTTATGTTTCAAACATTTTTGTGGATGTTGAATCAAACATTTGCTAATTTTAATATTACAATTTTCTTTTCTTGTTTTGGAGTTAATGGTTTTTGTTTTTTTTCTTTTTCTGGTAATGTCTCAGTTTTATAGGCCCATGAAATGTTCATGGGCCTATGACATGGTGCCTTTGGGCTTAATGAATAAAATGGCCCTGGATGTAGGAAAAGATCTTGGCCTTAAACAATGTCTGAAGTTTTAGCTATGTAGAATTTCAGAAAAATTGCACTGGGATGTAAATGCTTATGGCATTCCACTTTCTAATTATCAAACCCAATGGAATACTTCTTCATAACTTTTCCACTCAGACTTTACTTTGCTTTTCTTCTTCCATCACCTTTTTATAGTCTCTATCATGTCAGACACAAACCATTACAAAAGGCTTTTTTCTCCCTGCCTGAATGTCTTCCCTTCTTCAACAGACAGCCAACAGATTATTAGGCTTGCTAAAATGAAAATCAACCAGGTAATTAAGTATAATTTAATTAACCAACTCATTAGTCAATTAAATTGAATGACTTGGCTGTTTTGTAGTAATTTACTATATATTTTTGCTACTTAAATGTAAATGTTTGGCTTTATCTAAAGTGTCTTCTAACTCTCCAACAAAGCTTTTCTACCTTTCTTTGACTATGCTTAACACTTTTTCACCCTTGTTTGTCGATTAACTCAGTCATTCAACAAATATTATTCAGTACCTACGGAGTCTCAGATGTCATACTAGTTAGCAAGGATTCAATGGTGAATGAGAGCAATACCTGCCCTTATGGCCCTCCTGTTTTAGAAAAGGCAAATAATAAAACACATATGCCTGAAATGCCACTGGTTCTTTGACAGAGGTAAGTACAGACTACAGTGAAAAGCACAAAGGAAAAGTCATCAGTTCTTCCAGATTTATAGGATAGAGGGGAGGGGAGGATGGTTCAGGAAAAGCTCACTTCTGGAAAATGTATAATCATCTAGCTGGTATATATTTGGGCAAGGGCATTCCAGGTGGAAGTAGTAATTAATACGAGCAAAGCCATCAAGGCTATTTCGATCTTGAAAATATTACTGAATCGATGACTTGTACTTATTAAAGCAATGGTAAAATTATAATAAATTATGTTTTTGATTAAAAATAAATTATTTAGACTCCAAAGAGTGTTGAGTTTTAATATACTCACTTTTCAACTTTTTAATATATTTTCAACTACTTTAATGATCTGGAAAACAACCATTAAAAAAATACATTAAAAATATGTACCTAGGGGCATACATTGTTACTTTTGTCTCAGGCTCCAATATGGCTTGGCACAGCACTGTCAGATCCTATTTTTATTGAAAATTCTGACATTTTGTTCATCATAGATTTTTTGAATTAATTTTGATATTTAAAAAATATTTCATTAAAACATTAGTTATGTTGGTTACTGAGTTTTCTGGCAGTCCCTTAAATTTTGCGCCCAAGGCAAGTGTTTCTCCTGCCTCACCCTCTTTACTTTCTTACAGTGTCAGCACTGTAGCAGTGGCTGAAAACTTAGGTGGTTAAAACTAGAGAAATGAAGGCAAATTCTTTATCTGTTGTACTAGTTTAGGCAGAAAATGATGGAAGCTTGAACCAAGGCAACAAAGGAGATGGAAAAGAGGCTGGGGTAGGAGAGGTGTCAGGGATGAGGAATAGTGAGAACTGGATACAAATTGGATGTATGGGAATGTTCTCTATCCTGAGATTCACTCTCCAAATTTTGCCCCTCCTCCAGGAATCCTTCTTAGACCATTTTACACCCCTCTCCACGGCAATTTCTCCCTTCTCTGTGCTTTATCTCTTCAACTAGATTATAATCTCTTTGCTGCCAAAGACCATATCTCATATTTCTTTGTTTATCTTACTATGTTACAAGCACAGTAGATGCTCATTAAATACCTGTTGAAAGAATTAGAATCATCAATGCTTTTTAACATTTCTTCAAGGCAGTGCCCATAATAATTAAGCCAACAAAAGAAGAGTTTGAATCTTCTTCCTTGGATATGTTTTTTAAGGTTGGGATACTCATTTATCTATCCAAGATGGCATAAATGACTTCTTAGGGCCCTTTTCAATGACATGATTAACAGCCCTTTTCTGAGAAGAGTTTTTTATATGTTACCGCTAATAGCAAGAGAACTTCTCCTGGGGCCATTTTCCCTTTTATGTGATTACACTGATATTTTAGAGAAAATGAAATTACTGCATCCCAGCTGGGCAGTTCTTTTGAACTTATAAAATGCAGAGATTGCTATAAGGATTGTAAAGTCAAGTCAGGTCTCTTATCCAATCATCAATAGATAATTTTGGTTTTTATAACCCTTCTTATAAAATTTCTACTGTGGTTATCAAAGTCCAAAATTTGACATTAGTGTTGCCCTTGACAACTGAATCCAGAGAGTTTCTCTGGAAATTATTTCAGTTATAGTAAAAAGATAATTAATAGTCATAGAAAAAATCTGAACTTAATATGTCCGAGTATGGCTTTATCAGATTTTCACTTGTGGTGATATCTTGATACGTTTTACCAGACATTACTATTGTTATTATTTATTATTGTTACTATTATTTTGGACAAGGAGCTTTTAGCAAAGCTCCTTAAAAAGAGACTAGATCAACTCTAACGCTGCAGGTACCCTTCATGTTCTGCTTTTCCCCTTCTAGATAACCTATATAATGCGAAGGTAGAGTGTCCACCCGGTGCAGTGGTGGAGCTCTACGCCAGCTCTGGATTACCAACATCTAAGCTGCTCATTTTGTGGAGAAAACAAAATCGTTACTGTGGCTAAGCTACTAATTTTCAATTTTCTATGATTCAGAGCTGAATAGGATATCAATCTGATACAATTTGGTATCTAAAAGTGGGATGCTTTCAGCAAGCCTAAAATGGGAAATTGACTTTATGGGAGACATGGGGCTTTGGACAATAAGAACTCAGTTGGAAAGCTGGTGTTCTTTGCTATGCAGTGGCAGAACATTTGATCAAATCGTCACCTGCTTTACTGGTAATGCAGGCAATGAGCTAACTGAGACCACAGGATCAGGAGAAATGGTAGCAAAGATTTTATATATTGGCATGTGCTAGCTCCACCACTTTCGGCGAAATTCGACTACAGAGATAACAGCAGACTAGAACTACTTAGTCTGCAAGCAGAGGAGGAAAGAAATGCCTTTTGTTCTGAGAAAATATTTTCCTGCCTTAGGTCTACAAGTTATGATGAAAAGAGTCCTGAAGGCAACTGCTTCTCTTCTTTAAACTTGAAGCAATTATAAATAGTGATTGACAAATGGTAGCCTAAATTGTGATGCTCCATTGGAAGGAGGCTCAAAGCCTCATGGTAGTTATGGGATCCAGGATGTTGCCTTCCCTCTTTCCCCTGGGAGCCTGCTGTCTCTAACTGCTGCAAGACAGCAGCCTCTGAGTCCAGGGCAAGGGAGAGGGGCAGAATATGGAGACCTGTGAGTAAAAGAGGAGATTCTTCAGACTTGAAATCTACATCTAGTTAAGACCTTTGGCTGTTATTTCTTAAACTTAAACTTTATAAGAAGCAAATAGAGCAAAACTGTACTAAGCTTAGAGGGAACTGTATTTCCTAAGTACTTCCCTCCCCCTAAGACTGGCCCCAAGCTGCCTATAGTTAGTAAATCAGTACAACAGTCCCTGGTCCCTAAAATACACAAAGCAAGTTGGCTTTGAGAGCTGTGCAGGCTTAGGAAGGGCATCTTGACCAAGCCACAGATGAGGCAGGCAGGGATCCTGGTTGATCCTTCCAGAGAGAATAATGAAGTTCAGCCAGATTGGCCAACCAATGAACTTATTCCATGGCGAGACAGGGAGTCTTTGCTACTCCTGCCAAGTAGAATTGCTTAATTGCTATCAATCACTGATGGCTGTGTGTTTCCCCTCCTCTCCTTTCCAAATAGGAGTTTACGGTAGTAGTCTGTCCCTTCTCCACTATTGTACATTTAGGGCAATTGTCCTTTGGTTTATCAGCCAACAGACCTATAACGAAACAAACAGACCAACAGCTTTCTGTCTTTATCTGATGGAAAGACTGCATATCACTCACAGTGCCTATATTTTGAGCTGGATGCAAGGAATGTAAGAGACTTTGAGGTTATCTCACTTGAGATGTTCTTTGTCTAGAAAGAAACTGGGGGGTTGATAAATGTTTAGCAACCACCTGAGACAGGGTTGCACATATTTATATACATATATACATTTATTATAAATTTCACTGATATAAAGGATGTATGGCACATAATTTACAAATAATAATAATATATACAATATTCTTTATTGTAAATTTCTTATAGCGAATTGATTATTACAGAATGCTTTTTCTGACAAAGCAGTTGTAAACAAGTGTAGTTCCCATATGAACGTTGCTCGATGTGTTTATGTTTTTACAAGTAAAATGAAAGTGAAGCAATGAAGATGTATGTCAAAATCCCATTTGTTCATCTATGATGGAAGCAACTTTTTTCAGATCATAGTTTTCAAATACTGGAAAAACATTTCCTCAAATTGTTTGTGCTGTTTCCATTGTAGGAGTTGCTGTCGCAATATACTTTTAAGTTTAATTTGCATTAGTAACTTTTCTTCATCATCCTTATGACTAGCCAATCAACAAAACAACAAATCAAGCCCTGATTTATAGTATTTGCTGATTCCTGTGGTGTAAATACTCCCCTGTGGCTGATTTCAAGATACCAACATGAGGTCACTGAGGGCAGAATGGGACCAGATGCATTTTATCACACAATTTTAAAGTATCTTCACCACATAGACATGACAGATGCAAACTTCAACAGCATAGATAACAGTAAAATGTAGTAAAATAGTTAGGAAGTGATGGATTTTCAGTATACATTACCTTTGTTTTTAATATAATTTGTTTATTATAAATTTATATAATTTAATTCTTAATAACAGTTATTTCTAACGGTGATTCACAAAATTCCTGAAATTTTAAAAATTGGTTTTTGTGAGCTGGTACAAGCCTTATTTTCACACCATAGGAAATAAGAGTATATCTGAACGACAAGTAACCAAAGGGGTAGATTGTGGCAAACAATGCTAGTTGACTGCCCTGTAGCTATCTTTCCATGTTTCCTTACTAATAAAATATGAATTTATTAGATGCAGCATATATCAAGTTAAAAATGATATGTTAATAGCTTAGCCTTCTATGAGGTTGTGTGTGGGGGGTCCTGTAACATATCTCTGGCTAATAAGTTTATGACTTTGGGTGAGACTTTCATAAAATCTCTGTAAAAGTGGGCAGCAGGAAATAGATATGTATGTGCCTTTTGTCTTTTGCTTGTTCAGATTAGGCTAAATTATGCGGCATCAAAACTTTAATCTCAAAACATCATAGCCTTAACACAACAAAAGTTTATTTCTCACTTCGTGTCCATTGCAGGTTGCTGTGGCTGCTCTCAGCCACGTATTTTACTTAGGGTCCCTGGATACAGCAGCTTCACTATCTTGTAACTGTACCATCTAGAACACGTGGTCTGTCAGTTGTCATGACTGCTCTTCTGTGCTTCAGCCCCAGAGTGAAACGTTTCATTTCCCTGTAGTACACCCCACTGGTCAGAGTTATTCATATGGCTCTGTCTAACTGCAGGGTGGGCTAGGAGTGCCCCTTCATAATGTGGGAAAAATAAAACATCCAACTTGTTTCAAGCCATTATTTTTGGATCTCTGTTATTTTCAAATGCAATTCCTAAGTGATACAGTTGCTACTAATTTTTATAAATTTACTATAGATATAGTCAATGATATATAGAGTGGGTTATATTCTAGTCCTGCTAGAAGTATATACAGGCATAGCTCAGGAGATGTTGTGGTTCGGTTCCAGACCACAGCGATAAAGTGAATAACACAATAAAGTGAGTCACATGAATTTTTTGGTTTCCCAGTGCATATAAAAGTTGTTTACACTATACTGTAGTCTATTAAGTGTTCGGTAGCATTATGTCTAAAAGACAATGTGCATACCTTAATTTAAAAATACTTTATTGCTAAAAAATGCCAACGATCATCTGAGCCTTCAGCGAGTTGTGATCTTTTTGTGGGTAGAGGGCCCTGCCTCCATGTTGCTGGCTGCTGATGGCTGCTAAAGGTTAGGCTGTGGCAATTTCTTAAGATAAGAGAACAATGAAGTTTGCCACATTGATTGACTCTTCCTTTCATGAAAGATTTCTTTGTAGCGTGCGATGCTGTTTCACAGCATTTTACCCACAGTAGAACTTATTTCAAAATTGAAGTCGATCCTCTAAAACCCTGCCACTGCTTTATCAACGAAGTTTATGTGTAATGATATACTAAATCCTTTGTTGTCATTTCAACACTGCTCACAGCATCTTCACCCGTAGAGTCCATCTCAAGAAACAACTTTTTTTGTTCATCTACATGGTGCAACTCCTCACTCATTACAGTTTTGTCACGAGATTGCTGTAATTCAGTCACATCTTCAGGCGCAACTTCTAACTCTAGTTCTCTCGCTATTTCCACCACCTCTGCAATGATTTCCTCCACAGAAGTCTTGAACCCCTGAAAGTCATCCTTGAGGGTTGAAATCAACTTCTTCCAAATTCCTGTTAATGTTGATATTTTAACCCCCTATCATGAATCACAAATGTTCTTAATGGCATCTAGAATGGTGAATCCTTTCTAGAATATTTTCAACTTACTTTGTCCATGTTGATCAGAGGAATCATTATCTATAGCAGCTATATCCCTATGAAATGTATTTCTTAAATATTGAAAGTTGAAATGACTCCTTGGTCCATAGGCTACAGAATGGATGCTGTGTGAACAGGCATGAAAAAAACATTCGTCTCTTTGTGCATCTCCATCAGAGCTCTTGGATGACCAGGTACATTGTCAATAAGCAGTAATATTTTGAAAGGAATCTTTTTCTTTTTTTCTGAGATGTAGTTTTCAATAGTGGGCTTAAAATATTTAGTAAACCATGCTATAAAGAGATGTGCTTTCATCCAGGCTTTGTTGTTCCATTTATAGAGCTCAGGCAGAATAGATTTAACATAATTCTTAAGGGCTCTAGGATTTTCAGAATGGTAAATGAGCATTGGCTTCAATTTAAAGTCACTAGGACCATTAATCCTTAATAAGAGAGTCAGCCTATTCTCTGAACCTTTGAAGCCAGGCATTGACTTCTCCTTTCTAGCTAGGAAAGTCCTAGATGGCATCCTCTTCCAATAGAAGACTGTTTCATCTACATTGAAAATCTGCTGTTTAGTGTAGCCACCTTCATCAGTGATCTCAGCTAGATCTTCTGCACAACTTGCTGCAGCTTCTACAGCACTTGATGCTTCACCTTGCACTTTTATGTTATGAACAAGGTTTTTTTCCTTAAATCTCATGAACCAGCCCCTGCTAGCTTCAAACTTTTCTTCTGCAGCTACCTCACTTCTCTCGGCCTTCCCAGAATTGAAGAGAGTTAGGGCCTTGATCTGGGTTAAGCTTTGGCTTAAGGAAATGTTGTGGCTGGTTTGATCTTCTCTCCAGACCGTTAAAACTTTCTCCATATCAGCAATAAGACTGCTTCGCTTTCTTATCATTCCTGTGTTCACTGGAGTAGCACTTTTAATTTCCTTCAAGAACTTTTCCTTTGCATCACAACTTTGCTAAGTGTTTGGCACAAGAGGCCTAGCTTTCAGCCTATCTCAGTTTCGACATGTCTTCCTCGCTAAACTTAATTATTTCTAGCTTTTGATTTAAAGTGAAAGACTCGAGACTCTTGCTTTCACTTGAACACTTAGAGGCCATTATAGATTACTAATTGGCCTAATTTTAATATTTTTGTGTCTCGGGGAATAGAGAGGCTTGAAGAGATAGAAAGAGACAGGAAACAGCTGGTTGCTGGAGCAGTCAGAACACAGACAACATTTATCAATTAAGTGCATCTTCTTACATGGGTGTGGCTCATGGCGTCCAAGACAATTATAACAGTAGCATCAAAGATTGCTGATCACAAATCACCAAAACAGATGTAATAATAATGAAAAATTTTGAAATTTTGTGAGAATTACCCAAATGTGGCAGAGACACAAATTGAGTGCATGCTGTTAGAAAAATGGCACCGATAGACTTGCTTGACATAAGGTTGCTCCAAACCTTTCGTTCATGCAATACCTGCAGAACACAGTAAAGCAAAGAGCAATAAAACAAGGTATGCCTGTGTAAGCCCAGCAAATGAAACCAAGTGGAAGGGTATAGAACTGACACCTCACAGTCTTTTGGCCAGGAGGAAGATACACATTCCAATAAGATATTATAGCTCTTCTGTATGCCTAAGGCAGAATGAATCACAAGGGTACAGTTTTTACATGAGAAATAATTTTAAAAATTAATGTGTGTCTTTTTTTTTTTTTTTTCTGTTGCCTTTCTGACTATAAGACCTTGACCCTGATCTGTCCTGGGTATCTATCTGTCTGAGAATAGATTAGAAATTAAAGCAGAAGTAATGCAAAGAGAAAAAGGAGGTAATTTTCAGCTCTTGATACTAGGTTAGATGGTACATGAGACTCTGCCCTGCAAACCAGGTTATTTGTTTAAAAAAGGATTTTTTCAAATTCCTGTTTGCCCCATTTAGCATATCAAGGCCAAGTCTGTCTGTAAGGTTGATCTGCAGTCAGAAAGAAAAAAGATGTGACATAGAATTAATAGGAAATCCCACCCATCTGGTCCCTGAAAATAGTAGGAAGAAAGGGAAGGAGAGGAAAAAGGGAAGGGGAATGTTGCCACCAGATACGAATGTCCTGGTTTGCCCTCTCTGGGTTTAAGAAAAAGGGAAATGTATTATTAAATCAGTGATGACATGCTTGAAGTAAAGAAGAGTCACTGTCCTCACTGCCCTGGGGCACAACAAACAGGTTTAGAGAGAGGAGCTCCAGCAGTTAGCATTTCCAAGCTGTTCTTAGGTGTTAGGTGGTAGAGATAATTGAGTTGAAGCCACTGGGCATTCCGTGGGGTCTGCCATGACTGGGCAAGATGCTGGGCGTGAGCTGTCAAGTCAAAGGACTACAGAGATGACACAGCTAGAGGGAATGAGTGCAGAAGTGAGGTACAAAAGGACATAGGTGTCACTAGAGTCACAAGAATAGATTGGAAGTCAAGTTGGCCATACAAGGCAGCCTCCAAAGACAGCAAGGCAAGGATTTCACAGGTGAGCGAAGAGCAACATCCCAGCAACAGGCTGCCTTCTAGCCAGCACACACCTGAGCAGCAGCATGTGTCTGTCCCCACACAACTTCTCACTTCACAAAGATGCATGGGCTCCCTTGCCCCTAAGCCATTTTAAAGAGAGTGGCAGGAGAAAGGGTAGACTCTTTGAGGACACAAACTTTATTTTTTTCCCCCAGAGAAACTAAACTTTACTTCAAGGGACTACTTATATTATTAGGTTGAACTAAATTTGATCTAGATCATTATTTAGTTCATTTATATTCCTCCTAACCACTTAATTTATATTGATCTTCAGGAGAAGCACAAGCTATAACTTTATAACTCTAAACACAATAAATGAACTAGCTATTTTCAGCAATGGTGTTAGTTAAATTTTGTGACCTCACCGTAGAATATTTCTTCTGTCAGCCTCTCACGATAAACATATTTTGGAAGGTACGTTTGCTAATGCCATCAGGGTGTGAAATAAGCAGATTTGCAACAATGCAGGGTCTGGTCTGTCACTGACAAAGATGTTCTATTTGGCCCCATATACAGGTAGTTTATAGATTGGGTACCATCCCTCCATCCATTCACTCCAATTAGCCGGTTAATTATCTGGGATATACCAATAAATAGCCACACTCTGCCTTCAAATAATAAATAGGGCAGGGACCCCTCCTCTTCCTAAGACATATACAAATTCAGCATCTCTGTATGTGTGTGTGTGTGTGTGTGTTTGCGTGCGTGCATACATGTAGGACTGGCTACATGATTTGCAGGGCCTAGTGCAAAATGAAAATGCAGGATTCTTTGTTCAAAAATTGCTAAGAATTTCAAGATGGCTGCAGCAGAGCATTAAACTGAGTGTGGGGATTCTTCTAAGTGAGGGGCCCTGAGAGACTGCACAGTTGTGCACGCACGAAGACACCCTACGCAGGCGCGTGCACATGTGTGCTTGTGTGTGTGTGTTTTGCTGGGGACTATGTGTGTGATTCTCTTGGTGGACTATGTAGTGTGAAGATATCATTGTCTTTTATTCTTCTACCTCATTTTTTAGAGTTTAGATAGGTCTGCATATCAGGTCCTGACCCTTTGTAGCCCTTTTAAAATCGTTTTTAGCCTTGGATAATGGTGGAAAACATGGGAACCCTGGTTCAAATTTCCTCTCTTTAGTTGTGGGGTTGTGGGTATGTTACTTATTTTCTCTGTGCATCAACTTGATGCTGTGAGGGTGTCAAATAAGCAGATTTGCAACAATGCAGGGACTCATTGGCAAAGATGTTCTCAACTTGCAAAATGGGGATATGAAATACATTCAGTCATGGAGTTATAAAGGAGATTAAAATAAATCAGTGATTTGTGAAGTGCTTGGAGCAAGTCTTGCCATATAGTAAGCACTATGTAAGTATTTGTTAAAATAAAAATTCTGGAGGCTTTATTATGTGAGAACTTAAACATAAATCCCCTCTCCTGTTCAGTGCTCTGTCGCTGTTAACCTCTGCCCCCCACAAGGGAACCGTTTATGCCACAGGGCTATCTGGGTCAAGAAAGGCTTGTTGATTTGGGAGTGTCCTAAGGTGTTAATAGATGCAAACAAAAGACTTCCCATCTGGGAGGCAAAGGACACCTGGAGCTGGCCACCCTCATTCTGCACTGATGTTTCCTGTTTTTGCTAAATATAAAGTAAACAAATCAAAATAAACTAAAAGAAAGCCAACAACAACAACAACAAAATCAAAATACCGGTACATTCTTTTAGTTTCCATGGCTCTTTAAAGGACTGGAGAATTGTAGGGAAGACAAGACCAGTTGGCTCATAGACTACTAAGAGATTTATCAATGTCACGGTGCAGAAAGGCAAAGGAGTCGTATTGCCTACTTCAACAGTGTGGAAACTGGCAAAGCTGTGTCTTGCAAAGTCTGGGGAGGGGAGAAGAAAGTCTATGGCTTGAAAGAGAGAGAGAGAGAGAGAGAGAGAGAGAGAGAGAGAGAGAGAATGGCTTAGCATTTGCTGATGACACGAACACATGGAGTGCAGATGATTGCCTTTATGTATTTTATCTGGACCTTCGTGCACCCTTTCATTCCCAGTCTTCCTCAGATTGGTGTCTGGTGTCCTCGTTTTGTGTCCTCCCTTCATCTTGTCTTGGGTCTTCAAATCCAATTTTCTATGCACTCACTGTTTTTCCTTAGCCTTCTCCTCAGCAATAAAATAAAGTCCATGAAATTGTGGTTTTGATGACTTAATTTTTCCCTAAAAATTATGTTAACTATGTAACAATTTTAATTTTTTTAAAAAAGTTTGTCCATATATCTCCCAAAATCTCTTTAACTACTGGGCTTTTGATCTAAGAGAAGTCAGAATCCACAGATGTCAACACAACTCCCGGGGGCCCTGAAACAAGAAGCTTCATAGGGTGTGAAGGGGCAGGGGGGCCAGGCAGGTGCCGGCCACTCCCTAGGAATGGGATGTTGGGAAGCTCTTCTCTCCCCTTTCTCTGTGAAGAAAGCAGATGGGCAAATGCTGGGGGGAGTGTTCAGTCAGGGCTAAGAATTGGTAGGAGGAGTATCCGGTAGCAATGAAAAATAAATAACAATGACAACAAATAAGGCTGGACCAAATAGTGTCTAACTATTGACCTGAAATCTCAGCAGCAACAACGTGAGGACCTCAGGAAGCTGCTGAGCCCTCACAAACCCTGACCCTCAGAGCCCTGCTGGAGTAGGGGTGGTGAGAGATCAAGAAATTCAGTGGTTCCAGTGTCTAAGCAACAGTGGCATCAAATATGGCTTGGCACGGGATCCATGCTGGCAGAGAGACCAGGGGATCCACAAGAGGCTGAGAGCCAGGGAGGAGGAGGCCTATGGGTCAGGATGGGCTGAGGAAGGTATTTAATGGGTTTGGATAAATGAGAAGATTAATTAAACAAAGTAACACACACACACACACACACCTTTCTTCTTTTCCATCTGAGATTCTTTTAAAGTCCATAGACCTTCAATTTGATTTTTTAAAAAAAGATAAGGTCATCCCTTCTTTTGACATAAGTGCTACAGTGCATAAGAAGTTCCTGGTAAAAATTTACAGTCTTTCTGAATGAATGTTTTTTAATATTTTCAATTACAGATTTATGGCAGAATTTTTCATAGGCCTGAATTGTCTGTTTAACATTAAAATGATTCTTGTAGGGAGCCATCTGTTACATGATCAGGCATGGAGATTCTTTACAGGGCTTTACATCAGTACTCCTCCAATGTTTGTCATGCTTCAAATATCCTCAGGCACTTGTGTTTCCATTTAGAGGAGCAAGGTGAGGGACTTAGAGGCAGGACATGATGTCTCCCTGATTATTCAGTGGCTGTTACTGAAAACACTGTGTTCAGCATATGGTTTGCTAAATTGTCTTTTTCCTCAAACTATGCTCAATGTTTTGCTTTACTATCACAAAACAATATCCTGAGAAAAAGGACATTTTGTTAATCTTTGAATTTCCTATCCGAACGAGCTTTGCTCATTGCATTAATCAACTCACTTTTTCTTCAAAGCTGTTTTAGTCTTTCTTTAAAAAAAAAAATGTACTTCAGCTCACTTTTCCCCTGAGTACTATTTCCCTGAGTGCTGTTTTATTTGAGCTAACTCTATTTTCCCAAATAGATTTCATCTGAAGTGCTCACTTTGAATCACTGGGTTGGGAGCTGCCTGAAAGTGTGTTGAGAAGGATTTTGAGGCTGTGCTCAGGCTCAGTAAAGAGTGCAACAATTGATAACTTATGTCTGCTACGAGTGTAGAAGTAGTGAGTATGGGCCGCGTGTGCCATTTATTTGCCATCTCCGGTCTGTAGTTTTACTCTGTCCCCCTATAACTGTACTCATTAATAAGCAAACATAAAAGGTCATGCATTTAGGTAAACATACAGAGTCGAATTAACTTCTCTAGCTGGGAAATGAGCTTGAACCTGATCTCACCATAATATAAACAATGATAATAATCACAGCCATATTTATTGAGCATTTGCTATGTTTATAAGCATCACTGCAGGTAATTTACACACATTAAATAATTTTATTTACTCATCACAAATATTTTACAATATAGACATCATTCACCCAATTTCAGAGAGAAGATGACTAAGGCTCAAATAAGTTAAATAATTTTATTGACTTCACCCCTTTGCTCAAAGCACCCTCATAAATTCTTTTTGTTCTGGATAACTAGAACCACCACGTCCTTCCAGACCCATTCAATCATTTTCCTTCTTACATCAAATCCTAACTCAGTCTCTTCCTTTGTATATCTCCTCTTGCTGGAAGACTCCTTGATAAAGCAGAGAGAAATGCTAGCCTCCGCTCAGCTCAGTTGGACATTCTCTAAGTCACGATGAGGGCTCTCTGTGGCTATAATATATTATCCAATATGATCCATTTTTGATAATTCATCCAAACCACTTGTTAATTCAATTTTTAAAATTTCCTTTTAAATCTTTCATCATTGTTTACATTTTGAATTTAATTTCATTGTTATATATCTCAATGAAGCAGTCAATTCAAAACACAAGTGGATCCAACCTGAGCTTTTTAATAGTTGGTTGAAGTAAATAATCAATGCTCTCTACCAAATGGCCCTTCCACGATAATTAGTTGTGATCTTCATGGTGATAATGTGGTGAAATGACCTATGCTCTTATCCTACTATACATGAGTGAAGTAGACAATAATAATTTTTAAAAGGTGGCTGTGCCCAGTTCCCAATGCCAAGAGATCCAAAAACCTAGTGCAGTTGTTCCTTTAAATCTCTCCAGCATACGTGTGAGTCACTCCATCCTGTGGTCACAACTAATTTGCTTGGTGATGTGTAGACTTGACTTTCGCTTCCATTCACACCTTGTCAGGAACCAACAATAGTTCACTTCCTCTTGAAAAAACTAAACAGAAATATCAAAAGGAAATGTCCATATGGGTTGGAGACAGGATCGAATGAATAACTGTTGCTCATATGCAAATAAAATAACAGGAAAGAAAGCAATCAGCCTAAGTTAATACTCTAGGTTCTGTTTAGTGTGTCTGTTTTCAAGGCTGTTCATGCTATTTTGCCTAAGCAAAGCTTTTGTTTGCCTTGTTAAGGTTTACTTTGCTTGGAGACGACAGCACATGAAAGGGTTTGGCAAACGTCTCTCTGAGGCAAAATTTGAGAAGTGAGAAATTCAAACACTTGTAAAATGTAAAGATATTTGCTTTTACTGAAATCCATTCCAGGTCTAATCTAGGTTCACTCTCTTTTACCCAACAGTTGCCTGGACAGAAGTATGAACCCACCCAACCCACAGCCTAACTCTTCTAGCTCCCAGGGTAGACATTATGCAGTGTTTGAGCTCCAGTGCTCATTTTCCATTACCTTTAAGAAGGCCAGTTCTCTCTCCTCTACTTTCTCATGAGAAGGAAATTAAAGAGGATTACATCGGTGCTTCTCTCTATTTCTCTGTTTTCCCCAGAATAATATATTTTTTGTTTACCACTTTAGTGGTGAGTTCAAATTCTACTATCACAATGACTTTGACTTGAGTTCTCCAGCTCTTACTAAAAGGCATCTCTTCTTAATTTCCTATTATCTAGCTCAGAATAATTCCAAAGCCTTTCTTGTTTCTTTTCTCCCAGTTCTAAGAATATATAATTCTCCCTCCAGGTCTGAAAGAAAGATGTTTACCACTTTGTTTTACCTATTTTCTTGCTTATATCACATCTTCGGATCCTTAGCAAGTGTGGGTCTTATTTTCAGACCTAAGATCCTCTTTTCCTTTCTACACAGCCCACACACTCATTTTCCACTTATCAACAAGTGTGTTCAAGTCCTTTCATTTCCTCTGCTCACATTCTACTTCCACGTTCTGCACAAAGTGTGTTAAAACAAGATTTCCCACCTTTCCTGCCACTTGGATTGTGCCATCATTTTTTTTTTAAGGTATTAGTGATACGCTTAATTGTTTCCATGTGAAAGTCAAATTCTCTGCTTCAAAGTTTCAAAATTAAGCCCTTCACCCCCACCACACCATTCCAAATCCTTCTGCCTCCCTTCATTTCCCTTTAAATTCCACCACCAGACTGTTTCACTGCACAGGGAGGGGGCATTGTTCCCTTGAAATCACCTTGACCTCTCCTGGTATGCATTCTTCCTTACTTGCCAGTTGGAATGATATGAAAAGGATTTAACATGAATGGGGTCTCTCATTCTTTCCATGTTCTTCAAAGCACTACTTAAAGTTAAATAATTTTTGAATTTGTTTAGTGGCAGCTACTACTCAAAGATAGACTTAAAATTCTTCGACTTATTTTTATCCCTAATTCTCTTCCATTAAAACCTTTGTGTAACATGTTAGCACACTTAGTACATTTTCTTGACTTAGGGACTAATTTTAAATGTTAGAAATTAATTTTGGGTTATGCTGCTCAGGGCTGGCAGTATGTTGCTGTAGGGAGACAGTATGTCCCTGCCATCCCAGGGTGCAGGAAGAGTCTGTAAATGTTCTGTGTCCCCTACTTCATGCACCTGAGACAAGCCAAAATAACCCCTCATTTCGCTAGTTCCACAGAAGAATGTGCCCCGTGTAACGAGTTCACATTCACAGACTTTAAACGGGAGAACAAACCATTGGCTTGGTCTCTGCTTTTTGCTTCCTCCCTGTTCCTCACAACTGAAATCTGAATTATTTTGTAGCTTACAATTCCATTCGCACTCTCTCTAATCAACTTGATCAGTCTCCTTGCTAATGCTGATAAAATGTCTATCCTAACTCGTCTTTAGTCATTCTTCCCACGGGAGGGTAGAGGCCCAGAGAAGGGATTTAAAAAATTCTTTGAATGCTAATTTTTAGAAGCTTTAGGAAAAGGTTTGGTGATCTCGGTTCCACTCAAAAAATTATCTGTATGGGAAGCATTTCCCTATTGGCTGTTTCAACTAATCTCTTTAAGCTTTCCATGGATGGTTTATCTATAGATTTTTTTTTTATCTTTTGTTTATCTCTATTTTCAGAGGCATTGGTTAGATGGTAAGATACTGTTTTGATTTCAAAATAAGTCACTTTCTAATAATAAAAGTAAAGAGAGTCAAGTAATGATGTAGAAGAATATTTCAAGACACAATGCTATTCAGGGTATATTTAGTGAACAATGTTATAAAAGAACTTGTATGGATCAATCTCATTTTTCTTTATCTATTACCTATGGATCTATCAATCTTTCACACACACATATGTAGAGAAAACTATGTAAGACAATGTACCAAAATCTTGGAAAGAAGGATTACTATGGCTGATCTTCGTAGCTTGTGTTTTTTACATTTTTTTACAGAGAGGATACATTATTGGTATTAAAAGTATTTATAGAAGTAAATAGTATTTTTACTCTCCTTAATCACATGCTGTGGATTTTGTTTAGCAGAAAGATATTAGGAAGCTCCCATTGCAAATGACTTTGAATGATTGAGATTGTCCTTTATTGCTTCCATTTTTTAAAAATTTAACTGGTAATTTACCTAAATCGACAAGGAAAATGGGCTAACAGAAGGACAAGAGAGAGTCATTTCACTTTTCAGAAAGTCCTAAACAATTAGAGAACACAAAGCTCTCTGCCAGCTGTCTGCTCTAGCAAGTGGTAAAGAGATGGCTGTTCTGTTCCTGACATGAAGACAAGGTACATCGGAGTTGGAAAGGACTTAGAAGCCTCCTCCCCCATTATTCTGGAGTCCCTGCCCTAGAAATTGGATACGAAGCTAACATTTATTGAGCTTACTCTGTGTATGCACTGTTCTTGGAACTTTTTATGTTTTAACACATTTACTCCTCCCAAAACCCTATATAGTGAGAACTATTGTTACTCCCATTTTACAGGTAAGAAAACTGAGGCACAAAGACATAATAATTTGCCCAGCATCTCATCCAGTAAGCAGCACATCTGAGGTTTGAAGCAGGTAGTATGGCTCCGGAGCTTGTGCTCTTAAGGGCTGATCCTGACTGCCTCTCATTTGTTCCTGCTGAAATATAGTCCAGTTGCTATTTAAGCACCTCTAGTAATAAGAAATGCCCCACCTTCGGTGATAGCTAATTCCACCTTGAGACTCTATCCTACTTAGAGTTGTGCCAAGATATGTGTGTGCCCAGGCAGCAGAGTCGAGAGGTGGCTCTATTTGTATTCACTCCTTTCCCAAAGTAGATCCTGGTTGGAGGACTTGGTGCAGGGAGTTTCCTTGGAGGTGAGCCTGGGATGCAGGAGTGAGGGAGTGGGGACAGTGAGACAAGGAAAGAAGAAAAAGCAGTAAAGGGAATATTAAGTTTGTTGTGGGCAATTGAAACCTGATCTCCCCAAGGATCCTCTGAAGTATCACCAAGATTCAGCCTCAGAACTGTCCTACTCAGGGCCGGGGAACCTTGGCTATTTATCCACAAACAGCCATCCCTTGTTAGCTGAGGGCTTTCCCTCAAAGCTACAGATCCCCAGCACTTCCTGGCTGCTCTACATGCAGGCTGAGCGAGATGGCCCGGTGCAGGCGAGAGCCCTCAGGCAGAGAAACAGAGATGCTCAGGGATGTGGTGGACAGAAACCGTCCACCAGAGTTACGAGGGAACTCAGAGGTGGGCCAAGAGTTGTGGTGCCAGACCCCAACAGTACCTCCTGCAGCGGCCTTTCAAACCAGTGTTGGCTAAAGATTCTTCAGTATGTTGTTAGAGGAAAGATGAAGAGTAGCCATGATCTCAAAGAATGGTGCCCAGACAGCAGCATCAGTACCACTCGGGAGCTTATTAGGAATGCACATTTCTGGGCCCTTCCTAGGCCTCCTGAATCAGAAACTCAGAGAGGGTTGCCCAGCAATCAGTTTTTAAAAGCCCTCAAGGTGATTCTGATGCACATGAAAACTCTGCAAACCACAAGTTGTTTTTTTTTTTTTTTTGAGACAGAGTCTCACTCTGTTGCCCAGGCTAGAGTGCCCTGGTATCAGCCTAGCTCACGCACACCTCAAACTCCTGGGCTCAGGCAATCCTCCTGCCTCAGCCTCCCGAGTAGCTGGGACTACAGGCATGCACCACCATGCACAGCTAATTTTTTCTATTTTTGGTAGAGACGGGGTCCTGCTCTTGCTCAGGCTGGTCTCGACCTCCTGAGCTCAAACGATCCACCCACCTCGGCCTCCCAGAGTGCTAGGATTACAGGTGTGAGGCGCTGCACCCGGCCTGCAAACCACAAGTTTTAAAGATAGAAAAGGTCCCATTCACAAATCGATTTATCTTCCTAGTGAAGATTGAGACAGAACTTTTCCAATGTTAAATACCTAGAACTTCAAATGCTAATACCCCAGGGTAATGATTCAGACATTCCCTCTCTACCCCAGGTGTGTGTATTAGTGAGGGCAAATGTTAAGCTGCTGTAACAAAAGGAACCTGAAGGACAGTGGCTCAAATAAGACAGAAGTTTATTTCTCTTGCAAGTAATAGTCTAGCCAATATAGGCTGGTGGGGGCAATTCTCTCTACAAAACCATCCAGGGACCCAAAGTTTCTATCTCTCTTGGGCCTCTGCCTTCTCCTTGACTAGTGTCTGCATTTGGGTAACCAAAACTATGTTGCTGTCTTATGGAAATACTGACCACAGAATGTGGGAAATTGTGACAAAGTCCAAAGCCAGGAGCTCATCTTAATTTGCGAGTGAAACAGTATTTGAACACACTGTATACTCTAATATTCTTTCGTTCAAACTTAGTATCTGACCACATGTAACTACAAGGAAGGCTGAGAAATGTAATCTCTGGCTTGGTAGCTTTTTTTCTAGGGAAAAAAGGGCTCTAGAGGACAACCAGCAGACAGTCACAGCGTGCCACAGTATCAGACTTTCACAACGCTCGAAGTGTTACTGCTGTTGTTATTTTTTTGCTTGGTTTGGTATTGTGTTTATATACATCTAAACTTGTTCCAGTAAAGTATTAAGGCATCTTCAATATGTAAATTAGATGATCTCAGTCAGGTACATTATTGAGACACACATATTACCTTGAACAGGGGGACGTATAATCCACTAGTATCTTTTAAACAAATCCATGCTCAGGGATAACAGACCAGATACCTGATGTCCAGTAAAGAGTAAGTTACTGTGAGAATGACACACGGGTCAGAGTTTCTCTGAAGGGAACAAAGCTGTACGACAGCATGCATATTTCCAGATACACGTGGGAAGGAAAGGGCCATAGAAAGGATGAACCCAGAAGAAGATGACTGTCAAACTTATTCAAACTGAAAACTTTTCCCCAGGCTTGGCAGGGTTAAGGGATGGATATGTCTGTTCCTCATGTATGGCTTCCAAATACACCCAGCCAAGGCACTTGTCCAGCCAGTTAATTCCAAGGCTTGGCTCTTAAGGGGCTACTGCAATTGAGTGATCAAGTTATGCAATCCTTGGCAAGATGAGTAAGCAGCCAGAAGACTGAGTTGCTTAGGACTCCAAGGGTCCCTGGACAAAAAAATGCAGGTTTACATTCTAAAGTCCAAATGGTGGAAGTATGGGTAAAAACAGGAGGAGGCAAAAACCAAGTAAAAGACCTGGTAGAACTGGAGCAGAATAAAACAAGGTGGAAAGTAAAGTGAGATGGGTGATTTCTGAGAACGGAGCTGAATAGTCACATTTCTGGTGACAAGTTCTGTGGGTGATTTAGAATATCAAAAAGAGTCAGGGTTGGTTTGGGAAAAGAAAGCGCAGAAACAATGCTTTTCTGAAGAGTATAACTCTCAGAGCTAAAGGCAGAGAACCAAAGCCCTATTATTTCTCAAGTAATATGTCACCTCAACACACTCTCTGGGCATGGATTTAAAATAACAATTTAGAATAAAATCATAATTAGAAAGCTAATTAACTGAGGCAATGCACAGTAAAAGACATAGGCCTTGAATTATGCCCCAGAAGCCAGCTGATTTGTGCTTTTGTATTTTTTTTCCTTCTAGGAGGAGGGACTATAGATTATATCTAAATATATCTCAGTAAACCTAACAAATAAGCATGAGCGCAATTAATCCACTCTACATAAAGCAAAGAGCCTCACGAATGTCATGAAGCAGCAGCAGTGTCCTTTTAAATTTAAAGCTTCTATAAAGCCTAAAAGGAAATACCAATCAGCAACCCTTTATCCTTTTAATGAAGGACAACAGCTCTCATATTTTTATCTCTCTTTGCTTTACAGTACACAGAAATAGCCTCCGAGTATGTTGTTTTCTCTCTGCTCACCACAGAATTAGCAGAAAATTGTATATCCAAAACTATTACTTTCTAGTCCTCATCTTTTCAGAGACAAGAAATCTTCAGCACTATTTAATCATGTTCACCTGCAATGATAACATGTTGCGTCTCAGATATGCAAAAGAAATAGACTTTTGTAGATATTTTAAAGGTGCTGGCACACTTTAGAGTTCTGTTGCTATGCACAGCTTTATCCTGGACACATCAGCCAGCTAGACAGAGGTCGTCTTTTGTACCCATATTCTGTGCCTTCCACTTCCACCTTCTGCCCCCGTTCCTGGTGCTTTCTGATGACGTGTGATATGTGTGATCTAGAAGCTTGGACTCTGGAGCTGTGGTGCCTGAGGTCACAGTGTAGTTCTGCCACTAGTAAATTGGGTCAGGCAAGTAACTTAAGCGCTCTGAACTCCTTTTCCTTCATCTATGAAATGAGCACGGACCTTCACAGATTTGTCGTGAGGATTAAGTGACTTAATATTGTAAAGCCCTTTAGAACAGTTCCTGGCGCATGGTAAGTACCCAGTGTGTGAGGTGTTTTTCATTATTACTTCTGATTGCTCAGGACATACAGCACGGCACCCTAACCTTGCCCGAACCTTGAGGTCAGTATCTAAGCCTTCCGATTGTCCTGACTGCCTGGTCTTAAGGCTTTACTTCCTTTATGTTCTTCCCTCAACCAGCTGACAGGGGGAACAGGTTGAGCATGGATTGGAGCAGGGCTTCTTCTCAAATTTGAATGTCCAATTAAATCATGTGGGGTCCTTGTTAAAATGCAGGTTTATATTCAGTAAGTCTAGAGTAGAGCTTGAGATTGTGCTACTGTTGCTGGTCCATGGAACACATGTTGAATAACATGAGGTTCATGTCATCTAAGTCTAGGTTCTAATCCACTCGAGAGCTCTTGGATCTTGGGCAAATTTCTCAACTTCTGTCAGTCTGTTTAAACTACAAAGGTACCTCAATGGATCAGTGTGGAAATTAAATAAATGAATGGATATAAAATGTTCAGCAAAGTGTCAGCAAAGTGTTGTCAGCAAAATGTCTGACAGTAGTAAATTTCCAATAATCAGTAGCTATTAATTTGTTAGGATCAGGTTATTTGCATTCCCCAGGGAATTTGCACTTTAAAAGAGAGACTTAGACCAGCTGAGTTTAACTGCTTTAATTCACAGTTTACTATCAAATAAAGAAACTGTAAGATACCCCTGACTACTGGTGTTACTGCAACCACCTTCAGGCCAAAGGCAAAAATGTACAGGGAAAGCTCTATAATTTCTAAACAAAATTTCAGCTCTGCTAACAACACAGAATTTATAAACCTTGCATTTCCTTTAAGCCAGCAACACAGAATTCTTCCACTTCAAAACTTCACCAGTGACTTCTACTTCTGGCCAAAATGAAGTAACCTGGACAGTTATTTTTCACCTGAAATATTCAAATGAACAAAATATCTAACAATTTTGAAGACACTCAGGCAATGAAAGAGTGATTCTTGAGGGAAGGAAAACAAAGAAGGTGAGACCTATAATTAATTGTTCCGCTTTCTGGCTGCCTTGAGAGAATTTCCAGGCTACAGTGCAGGAAGCAAGAACCCAAGTGGAGCCCAGGAGACTCCCACTTTGAGTCGAGGAGACAGATCTAGGAATCGGGGAAAACCTTGGCAGCTCGAATTTTCAGAACAGAGTACCAGAGAGGAGTGAATTGTGCAGAAAAAGATCTCTGTAGAAACCTGTAGAAGGTCCTCCTGGAGAATTCAGTGGAGTATTGACTGGTACATGTCCATGAGGAAACTAGCAGAGGCTGGGAAAAGAACCAAGTGAGAGGATTGGAAGGCACAGGGCTGGCACTCTCACGGGGTCAGGATTAGGGAATGTTCCCACAAGCCAGACTGGAAAACCAAATAATTCATGAGGCATTGGGTAGAATACTCAGGTCTTGCCTCAGTAGTGGGGAACAATGATCCTTAAACTAAATACTGCTTTGGTCTCACCTAACACATCTTAAAAAGCAAGACCTAAAAAGATCAAACTATTTCCAAGTAATTTAACTGCATCACAAAACAAAAATATTCAATACCTAACAAGGTAGATATCACAATGTCTGGCATGTAATCAGAGATTATCAGGCATGCAAAGAGGCAAGAAAACATGACATGTAATTGAGAAAAATCAACCAATGAAAACCAATTCAGAACTGATATAGATATTATAATTAACAAAGAAGAACAATTATTATAACTATATTAGATGTTAAAAAATTTAACTACAGATATGGAAGATGTAAAAAAACTAAAATTGAACTTTTAGACATGAAAACTATAAATATCTCAGATGAAAAATATGCTGGATAGGATTAATAGCAAATTATACATTGCAAAATAAGAGATTAGAAAACTTAGAAGTCTTTCAATAGACACTATCCACATTAAACACAAGAGTTCATGTTTAAAAATGAGCAGACCATCAGTAAGTTGTGGGACATCTTAAAATAGCCAAATGTATGCATAATTGGAATTCAGATCTACATAGGGGAATGAACACCAGAAATGGAAACTATAAGAGGTAATTATAGAAGACATTTTCTTATTATCTGTATCTTTTTCATGATAATTGACTATATCAACAAAATAATAACAATGTGTTGTGGCATTTCTAACACATGTATAAATAAAACATGACAACAATATAGGTCTGGAAGGCAGAAATGAAAGTAAATTATTATACGGTCCATATATGTAAATGATATGACATAACTGGAACATAGACTGCAATAAGTTAAAAATGTATATTGTAAGTCTTGAGGCAATCACTAAAATAATCAGTGTTATAGCTAATAAGCCACAAAGGGGATTAAATGGAATCATAAAAATATTTAATTAATCCAAAAGAAGCCAGAAAAAGAGGAAAAGAAGAATAAATAATAGATGGGGCAAATAGAAAACAAAGAACAAAATGATAGACTTAACCCTAAACATATTGAAAATTCCATAAATGTAAATGGTCTAAACCCCACAAATGAAATGTAGAGATTATCAAATTGGATAGGAAGCATGACACAACTATGAATCAAGGGGAAATTAGAAAGTATTTTGAACTGAGCGAAAATAAAAACACAACATTACAAAGTATCTGAGTGCCACTAAGTCAGTACTTATGAGAAATATATTATTTAACACCTATATTAGGAAAGAAGAGGGGCCTCAAATCAATGACCTCAGCATATCTCTTAACTCTAGAAAAAGAAGAGCAAATTAAACCCAAGGAAATTAGAAGAAAAAAATAATAAGGATAAATGTGGTAATCAATGGAAAAGAAAAGAGAAATCCATGAAATAAAAAATGAATTCTTTGAAAAGATCAATAAGATCAATAAACCTTATCAGGCTGACCAAAAAAGAGAGAGAGAGAGAGAGAGAGGAAGAGGGAGAGAGAATGCTAAAGCGTGGAGGGAGCACACAAATTACTATTACCAGGAATAAAACAGGGTGCATGACTATTGATCTCCTATTAAAATGATTAAAAGACATTTAATAAATAGGAAGGAATATTATAAACAACTTCATGCTAAGAAATTTTGCAACCTGAGTATAATGGATACATCTTTAAAAGACACACTACTAAAATTCCCTCAAGAAAAAATAAATAACTGGAATTGCCCTAGATCTACTATAAAAATTGAATTTATAGTTAAAGACCTTCCCACAGGAAAAAACTCCAGGACCAGGTCGGTTCAATAAATTCTATCAAACATTTAAGGAAGAAGTAATATCAATTCTAAAAAAGCACTCAGAAGATGAAATAGGAGGAAATAATTCACAACTCATTCTATGAGGTCAGCATTACCTTGATACCAAAACCAAACAAAGACATTATAAAAGAGAAAACTACAGATTAATATCATCATGAATATAGATGCAAAAATTCAAATAATAGTTTAGCAAATCAAATCCAATAATATCAAAAAATAACAATACATCATGACCAAATGGGATTTATCCCAGGAATGCAGAATTGGTTTAACATTTGGAAAGCAATAAATATAATTCACTAAATTAGCAAAATAAAACAGAAAAAATATATAATCATTTCAATAAATGTAGTAAAGCATTTTAAAAATTGAACATCCATTCCTGATTAAAAAAAACACTCTCAGCAAAATCAGAATAGAAGTAAACTTTCTTAACCAGTTAATGAACATATATGAAAAACCTACAGCTAACATACTTGATGATGAAATACTGTATATTCTTCTTCTAATATTTAAGATCATGACATAGATATGTTCTCTCACCTTTTCTTTTCAACAATGTACTAGAGGTTCTAACCAATGCAATAAGACAATAAAAATAAATACAAGGTATCCAGACTGATAAGGAAGAAGTAAAACTCTATTCATAGAGAATATGAGAGTATATAAAATTTTAAGGATGCTACAAAAAGGGTACTAGAACTAATGAGTTTAACACTTGAAAATATATACTCTATTGCATTTCTATATATTTGCAATAAACAATCAGAAATGGAAATTTAGAAATAATACAATTTACAATGGCATCAACAAATACAAAATACTTGGGGATAGATATAAAAAATATGTGTAAGTTCTGTACATTGAAACTGCAACATTGCTAAAAGATATTAAAGAAGACCTAAATAAATATTCACAGGTTAAGACTTAATATTGTTAAGATACCAATTCTGTACAAATTGTTTTGTGGATTAAATGCAATCCCTATCAAAATCTCAAGGATTTTTTTTTTTTTGGCAAAAATTGACAAGCTGATTTAAAAATTCATATGGAAACAAAAAGGACTGAGAACATCCGAAAGAACTTTTTAAAAGAACAAAGTTGGAAGGATAATACTAGCTGAATTCGATACTTATTATAAAGCTACAGTGATAAAGATACTATGGTTTTTGTGCCAAGATATATCAATAGAATCTATCAAAGAGATCAATGAGATAGAATAGAGATGGCAGAAATAGACACACACTTTTATGGACAACTGATTCTCAACAATTGTGCAAAGGTAATTTAGTGGAAAAAGCCTAATGTTTTCAACAAATGGTAATGGGCCAATCAGATATTTTTTGTGCAAAAAACAAAAAAGAACTTCAATTTGTACCTCACACCAGATACAAAAATTAACTCAAAATAATAATAGGCCTAGATGCAAAACCTTACAACTATAAAACTTCTAGAAAAAATAGAAGAAAACTCTTGTGATCTTGATTGAGGCAAAGATTACTTAGATATGATACCAAAAGCAGAATTTATAAAACAAACAATTGATAAATCGGACTTAATAAAAATTTTAAACTTATGTTCTTTGAGGGACACTGTTAAGATCATTAAAAAAGCAAGCTACTGACTGGGCGAATATACTTGCCAAGCATATATCTGTTAAAGGACTTGCATCCGGAATATGTATAAAAAATATATTCTCAATGCTCAGTAATAAGGAAACAACCCAATTTTTAAAATGAACAAAAGATTTTAACAGACATTTCACTAAAGAAGATACAGTTGGCCCTTCTTATCTGCAGGTCCCCTATCTGGGGATTCAACTAACCTCGTATTGAAAATATTGGGGAAAAAAATAAGAAATAACAACAAAATAAAAATTAAAATTTATACAAATTTTAAAATAACATAGTCTAATAACTATATATCACTAGGTATTATAAGTAATCTAGAGATGACTTAAAATATACCACTTTAGAAAATAACTTGGTAGTTTTTAAAAAGTTTTACTGTATCATTCCACTCTTAGGCATCTATCCAAGAGAAAAAAGTGTACATGTCCATACAAAGACTTACATACAAATGTTCATAGCATTTTTGGTTATAAGAGCCGAAACCTGGAAATAAGCTACAAGTGCATTAATAGATGAACAGATAAACTCACTGTGGTGCATCTACACAATGGAATATTGTTCGCCAATTAAAAGGAATGAACTATTGATAGATGTTGCAAACATTGATGAATCTTTAAAAAATAATACTGAGTGAAGGAAGCCAGACAAGAAAAGAGCACATACTGTATAATTCAATTTATAGAAAATGAATCTATTTTAACAGACATTAGGATGCATGGGGAGAGGGGAAGACGGTAGGTTACAAACAGGGATTAGGAGACTTTTGGGGATGATGGATAAATTCACTGTCTTGATTATGGTGCATGTATATGTCAAAACTTTTCAAGATGTACACTTTATGTGCGGTTTATTGTATATCAATTATATCTCAATAAAACTTGCAAATAAAAACACCTCACGTCCAACCCCAGTTTCTGATTGTTTGTCTTGCAGTTCCAGGACCCTGCTGCGATCATGCAGAGGTGGGACAACCACACAGCCTGGGCAGAATTCACTCTTTCCTCTTCATCCTCTAAATTCTATACCTGAATCATGTCAAACCTCTAACTTTATCACTTGAAAGTGACTTCAGAATTACAATTTCACTTTACATCTTTGTCTTTAACAACAAGCAGGATTTCTAGCATTTTTTAAGAAACTATCGATGAAGAGCCCCATGGGGCCCTGAGAGTGAACTTAGTTCTAGTGAAAAAAAAAAAAAACCTGGCGTCTCAGCAGGGCAGACTGTCTAAATGATTTTAAACAAAATTTGCACTGACGTGCAACATAGCCAGGCAATATAGCCAGGCCTTGAAATTCCTTCTGGACTCTTGAATCCTTGTAGGTAGGTACTCATTCCACTCGTATCTTGTTCCATGAACTCTGCAGAAAGACATACACGATAATTCACTTCTTAATAATTCACAAGATAGTTTATATGTTGAATAAAGTTTACCTCTAGATGATAAAAGTAAACATCTTGATATTTGACATTAAGAATTGGGCAGTTAAATATATATACATAAATATATATATATTGTTTATTTGTTTGTTTGTTTCTCCACACTGTTAGCATTTGATCCAGTTACGTTTACTTTTATACTCCACTGTTTTCACCTTGATCTGAGCAACCATCACCATTCACCTAATGACTGCAGTAGCCTCTTAACGGGTCTCCCTGCTTCTACCTTGCCTCTCTTTAGTGTATTTGCAACCCAGCTGCCAGAGCCATCTTTTAAAGATATAAGCCAGATCATGTCATTCCTCTTTATTGACTTAAGGTAAAATTCAAATTCTTCAGTGTACTCAAGGCCCTTTATGACCTGGTCGTCATTACGTCTGCCCCCATGTCCTACCATTTTCCTCAGTCTCACTCCTCTTCCTCCCACCAGCCTGTGCTCCATTCCTGAGACTGGCCAGACACATTGCTGCCACAGGGCCCTTGCACTGCCCTTCCTTCTGCCTGTGCAGCTCTTCCCATAGTCATTTCCATAGCCTTCACCTTCTTCGAGTCTTGGCTCAAATGGCTCAATTTCAGTGAGGTCCATCTTGACCATCCAATTTTAAATTTGTAACCTGTGCCTCATTTAGCTTACTCATTAGTGTATTGTCTGTACAGAGCTGCAGGAATTGTGCTAAGTTTCATTCTCTGGTATATCTCAAGCTGCAAGAAAATTGCCTGGCACCTAGTAGGAACTTAATAAATATCTATCGAATGAATGGCTAATTCACGTATTCCTTGATGTAGACATGAATAAATATTTGAATGACCTTGGCTTGCTTATATGTAACTTTTCAGGATGGTGAAAGAAACTGAATTCTGATTTCAGGTAGGTTAGGGTGAGTCTAGGTCACCTGTAGTCATATTTCTAGCAATTGGGGCAGTCCAGCTCTGAGCATGTTAACCATTCTCCTTGAATTGTTTTTACAGTTTTATTATTATGGCGACATTGCTTGTTCTGAGAGAGGCCCATCTGTCTCATATCTCTTCCCCACTCCATCTGTCTTCTCATTGCATGCTCTCTCTCTCCCACTTTCTCTCTCTTCGACCTTATGATTTGAATAAGTACAAAATGTCTTTGGCACTATCCAGAGTGAATTAAAAGCTGAAGGCTCTCTCTATTGATACAACAAAGGGAAGCCAAGTAAATCAATTAGAGGAATGGGGTGGAAGGGAGTATGGGGTGAGAAGTTTGTTTGCTTGCTTGTTTATTTATGTGTGTTTGTTTAAACTTCATTCTAAAAAAAGAATTTAAGCTGAGCCAAGGATATGGTTTGTTTTTTTCATCTTATTTCAGTCTAAGGAAGGGAATTAACATTTTTAAACATCTACAATTTGTGATAGGTGTTCTGCACACACACATACACATACATACAAATTAAAATACATGTTACATATAGAATATGTTAAAAATATAATTCTGAACTCAAAATTTTCTACATTATTAAAAATCTCAAATATACATAAAAGTAAAAAAGTAGTAAAATGCATAGCCATAGTCACAATTTTTAACAATTGGCCATGTTTGTTTTATTTATCTAGATAACTTTTTGCTGAGCTATTTAAAAGAAATTATAGGCATCATGCCATATCATTCATAAATATTTTAGCATACATTTTTAAAAATTAAAGACATTATCCTACATAGCCACAATACCATTAACACACCTAAAAAATAATTCCCTAATATCCCATCCATATTTACATTTCCCTAATGGACCTCAAAAGTTATCAAACCAAGATCTAATCAGAGATTATGCATTCTTTTAATTGTTATGTCTTATGTCTCTTACAACATAAAATAGTTCCCCTCGATTTTTCTTCTTCCCTAGGAAGTCATTACTTCTATGAAGAATTGAGGTCAGATGTTTTGTATTGTTCCCATGCCTGGTTGTCCCATTTTCAGTGATGCTACATCTGATCAGTGCATTAAGTTTGCAACAACCAAATCTTTCCACAGTAAAGGTGTTTCTCCCTTCGCAACTGGCAAGCAAGTATGCACTTTTTTTAATCAATCTTTTACCTAATACTTTTAGTAATCATTTATGACTTTTATGTAAAGCAATTATTTTGTTAGAGAGATCTTTTTTTCTAATGCTATCACTCTCTCTCCATTTATTAGCTGGCTTTTTTTTTTTTCTGTAAAGAAGAGATTACTCTCATCAAAGGCAAGGGCAGGCAGGGTAAATGTTTAATTCTCTCTCTCTCTTTTTTTCTTTTTTGAGACATGTTCTCTTGCTCTGTGGCCCAGGCTAGCATGCAGTGGTATCATTATAGCTCACTGCAACCTGGGACTCCTGAGCTCAAGTGATCCTCCTGCCTCAGCCTCCCCGGTAGCTGGGTCTACAGGCATGCATCACCACCTCTAGCTAAATTTTTTCTTTTTAAATTTTTTGTAGAGACAGGGTCTGGTTCTCTTGCTCAGGATGGTCTCAAACTCCTGGCCTCAAGTGATCCTCCTACCTTGCCTTCCAAAAGTGTTAGGATTACAGGCGTGAGCCATGGTGTCCAGTCAATTCTCTCTCTTTAATAACCAATTTTCAAATTAAGAAGTTGTGTAATAGTCATACCAAAGGTGTCAAATGAAGGTCTTTGCTTTTTTTTTTCTCTTTTTGAGTATCATATAGACTCATAAAGTTTTACATATTCACTGTGCTTCAGTTGGTTACAGTAATTATTCTTTTTAATGTTCAAATTATCTCAAATTTGGCCTGTGGGGGCTTCTAAATTCTGGCTCCTTTTATCATTACTCAATTATAATCATTAAATACTTCTTAGCTTTCTAGCCTCAAATATGTCCCAGCTTACCTTGTACCACCACAACTGCAGACCAGAAATCATATTTCTTACAGGAGCACTGATTCCTTTTAGTAAGACATAGTCTTTAGAAACCAAAATCTGGGCATCAGGGATGTTTATTACTACTGTGATGTCATTGCTTCTGGGGCCTGTCAGTGGTCAGATCTAGGAAATGTATTTTTAAAATAGCAAAAATTAATCATGATATTTTCACTTCCCATTTGACAATCTAGAGTTTTTGCTTAACTTTTGATTTTATATCTGTTCTTTTACCTATGACATCTTGATTTGTAATAACTTATTTGCTTTATCTTATAATATTCATAAAATGGTCTCAAAATGGGCAATGCCAATATTACTGCCAACAATGAAATTAATGATAAAGTTGAAGATTTCCCAGCAGTATTATTTTGTGTGTCCTTACATACGAGAATATGAGCACATTAAGAAGTTAAGTAACTTGCTCAGACTTTAATCAATAAGGGGCAGAGCTGTGACTCTACGTAGATTTATTTGCCCACAACTCTTTCCTCTCTGTCCACTCTACCGAAATATAGGCAGAGCTGGAAGGAAACAGATTAACAACTAGTGACAAGTAGGAGCAAAAAAGAAAACAGGAAGGGACTTAGAGTATAAGATGGGCCTGGGGCTGGTCAAAAATCTAGTGGGGGTGGGTAAATTTGAAAAAGCCCACGGATTGATTACATGCCCACCCCCCAGGCTTCCCTCTTCCCCTACACCTCTGGTCCCAAAGTGTGGTCCCAAAGAAGCGTCAGCACTGCCTGGGAACTTGTTAGAAGCGCACTGCCCTAGGTTTACTGAATTGGAAACTCTGGCAGGGGACCCAGTGATGTGTTTTCACAAGCCCTGGGGAGCTTCTGATTCACGCTCAAGTTTTGACAGCCAATGTTCCACACCTGAAGATTTCTGCTCTACAAAGTAAAATTCCCAGAAGCCTCCTAGGAGCCAGAAAAGGAGTTTTTATATTTTTTTTCCCCTACCCTACACATATATAAACTTATCCATAAATATAATACATAGATTTTTTTTTCTATATTATAAATGAGCATACATGACTTTGTTCCATACATCTCATTCTGCTCCTTACTTTTTTCACTCAACATTATCGCTGACATACATGAGAGCAGTGCCTATTGTGGTAATAAAAGGAATTGGAAATGGAGGATGAGGAATGAAGAATAGAAAAATAAAATGAGAATAACTTGCATGGATCAATGGTGACCATGTGCCACAAATTAAGTGGTTTGATCATTCTTAAACACCTAGTCATATTTCAGTTTTTAAAATCCAGTTGCACAGAAGTTTCCTCTCAGTGTCATGACCAGGTTGTAATATGCCTCAAATTCAATTTTTATATCTGTAAAATGGGAATAATTAAAGCCTGCCTTATGAAGTTACTGAGAGAATCTTTTGAGAGTTTATGAGCTGCAAAGAGCTATATCATTGTAGAGTATTATGAAATGTATCCATTTTAAAATAATTTTCATGGAGTGAAAGTTGTGAGGCACATAGTTAAAAGTCAGTTTTCCATGCAATATCAGAATCAAGAGACAACAAAAAAGAAAATTTGCTCTTAATGAAGAAGCACCTCCCTAAGTTAAAGTATGTGAAGGATCAGGTTAGTGAAACACTAAGGGGGCATTATGGTGGACTCTTAACATGCTTATTTCTCCCTTTTAAAGCACCTGTATTTTATTGTGATGAGAGTATTGATTGTGTTGTCTTGGCTCATACATATTTATGTTGCTTCATTATATATTCTGTTTTTTGCTATACACACAGCCATTGGCACCCAGATTAGTATGACTGGTGAGAAAAGAAGACACTCTGCAAGTCTCAAGTATTAATATTATTAGACATAAAGTCAACCTCCTATCAAAAATCAGCAGTTATGAATTTTTTGTCCTCAAAAATTCTTCTGCTACACTTTTTTGGGGGGGCAGGGTGGTCATTTAAATCATGTGCATGATGTCAACTCTCACCTTTATACTGATGACTCACAAATTTACCTCTCTGATTCATACTTCTTTTCTTGGACCTCAGACCCACATATCTAATGGGTTGGTGGACACCTTTGAGATCCCTGATCCATCAAACTCAATATATCCAACACACAACCATCATCTGCCTTCCAGAATCCTCTCTCCTCTGGTTTCATTACTTTTATAACATGACTCTTCTCCTATGTGGCAAGGCCAGCTCCCCCTTGGATCACCAATTGGTGATCAAGGTACTTCCATCCTATTTAATACCTTTAAAATGTCATCCATATTCAATCTCTTCCTTTTCATGGAAAAGCCTCCCTCTGGATTAAGGACATTTTCTTTTATTGCTCTAGCTTAACTTTTTTCCTTGACTTCAACCTCTTCCCACCATATTTCTTCTTCGGAATAATATATGACTATAACAGCAAGCATTCATTGAGTAATTACTATGTACCAAACACTACTCTAAGCATTTTTCATGTAGTATCTCATGTAATCCTCACACAACACAGGTGTTAATAGATTTCACTCCCCTGCTCTAAAACCTTCAATAGCTCCTCATTACTTTCCGCATAAAATCCAGGGCTTTCATATGCAAGGCTCCTAATGCAAGTCTTCAGACAAATCTCCTATGACCCCTTCCTATACTCACTACGTTGCTCCCAAACTGGGCTGCTTGTCATTTCCCTGACACATCGTACATTCACCACTCTGCTTTGACCAACACAATTGCTCAGCCTTTCCAGGCTTCACCACTGCTCACCTCTTAAACTTCAGCTTAAACGCTATCTCCCCACCAAGTTTTCACTATTTATCTATTAAAATAATTCTCTCATCATTGTTCTTTCCTGTGTTATTTATTTAATAAACCTTCATTTCCTTCATTGTTCTTTCAACAGAAGTTTTACTGTTCAGCTCGCATGGTCCCATAGCACTTCATATCTTTAGTACAATCCTTAGAAATTTGTCTTCAAGTTAAGATAAGATTAACATGTTTATTCCTCTCCATGATTATAATCTCCTGAGGTTAAAGGCCATGTGTTCATTTTTGTAGCGTAATCTACCATCCCTTTGATACAGTGCTTAGAATCCATGCATGTAGGTATTCATTCATTCAAAAATGTTGCTTAAAGGCCTACTATGTTCCGGGACCTAGGGATGAACAACAAATAACACAGTCATTCCCCTTTGGGGTTTATAGTTTGGATGGTTATAAAAAACCTGTTTACAAGTAAATAGAATGCAATGTGATACATGCAGGGAAAATAGTAGTTAATCATGCTTACTTAGGGCAAAGGCAGTGACAAGGGACATTTGAGTCAGGTCTTTAACAATGAATAGGAATTTACTAGGGGAGGAAAATGATCCAGAAAAAAGAATCAGTATGTTAAGGAGTAGAGGCATGAAACAGCATGATGTGTTCAAGCAAAGGTCAAACAATCTTAATTATTAGAGCTCAAGAAGCCAGTGGAAGGAGACCTAGCAGACAGGTAGATCACAGATCATTTAGGCTTTAGATGCCACATCATGTGGCATCACTGTAGGAAATTGAAGGTAACATTGAAAAAATATTTGTTGGATTAAACAATGCATTTTTAGAGATGTGAAGAATATTTTCTCCCCATTTGTGTGGTTCTAGAATCTTACACCACTTCATAAATCAGTTCCTTTCTTTCTACTTGTATTTGTGGCTGAACCCAAATATTGCAACCTATTTTCTGGCTTCACATGGTTCACATGCACAACTCACATTCATTAGCAAAAATTGTCATAAAGCTAAGCAGTCATTCTAAGAGGTGAAGGGACATGTGAGATGCATGAAATCAGGAAGAGTAGCTTTCTCCCCACCCAGGAGATTCTGATGCAATCCTCTAAGGAAGATTGTACTATGGAGAATAATGTAAGTTGTGTCACTTTTTACATTTAAGGGTTTTGTTTTGCTTTCCTTTTGTTTTTAATGTGGGAAGAGCTCATTCTCCAAAATTGGTTGAATTGTCAGTGAAATTATAAATTTTCCTTAGCAGCATAATATGCAAGAAATCTAAGTTCCGAGCTAAACTGTTCATACCAGCATTATTTTTTCAAATTATTTGTTTGAGCCCAAATCTGCCATTTTAAGAAGGAAATCTAGAATCAATCATTTGGTACACATTCACTCTCTTCTTCCTGCCATACATCCATACACAAAATCTCAAAGCACCTCGAAGACTTATTTAGACTTAGGAGAGACTTAATAGTCCTCCAGTCTATTGTGCCAAGGTTCAGCCAGGGCTATACAGTGTGGTTGTTGAACACTGGTCCTGCTCAGCCCAGGGGATGCTTGGTTGGTGGAGTTGCTCTTGCTCAGACATTGTAATGGGCTCTACAGTTAGGTCTATGGCTCCTCAAATCACTATCCTATAACCAGGCCCAGAAGAACTTCAAGTTGTAACCACATACTGCGATGGAATCAGTCTTTCTTAGCCTCCACACTGAGTTCATTCACCAAAAGAGGCAAAATAATCTGCCTAAACTTACACAGCTACAGAGGGCAGAGGTTGGATGCAAAGTCAAGTTTCAGATTCCCAATGCTTTTCCCATTAAAGCTTGCTACCTCTAATAGGAAACTTGTTTTGGTTTTAGGGATTGAGTATTGAAAGGAAAATCTTGATTAAGTTACTAAGAATCTTATATCATGCCCAGCTGATCTTCTTTTGAAAGGAAAAATTCCCAGAGTCTGGGGTGGATAATTGTATTCAGAGCACATGACCTTTAGTTTGAAGGCATTTTGGACATGTAGTAAAACACTTTATGCAAAGCTACTTTTCTGCCTCAGTGGCCTGCTGGTATTATGCAGGGAGAGAGCCTTTTTAATGCTACATTTGCTCAATCAGGACATGTAGTTCCTATGGACATGATGAGTGAGCAGACATCAAACAAGATATAAGGATTCCAAAATGCATCTTATTTGTGTGAAACGTCTCAGAAAATACTTGTAACAATGAGGCATATAGGACATAAATTCTTAGTAATTTGTTAGTTCTTCAGCTACACAGTGGAACATATCCAGCACTACACAATGGAACCCAATCACCCCAATAATAATATTATGACAAACCTTTTAAATTATACTGTTTTATATATAATGTTATAACTCTTCATTAAAACATGAAATAAAGTAATAAACATAGATGGATTATGTGGTTAAAACCAAAACCATTTTTCCTAATTTGAAAAAGAAACTTTAAGAATTATATAATGTTCCTCCAGACTGAGTTGTTCCTTAAATTCTTATCAACGTTTCATTATATCCCCTCTCCACCTCACTTTTTATTCAAAAATTTACCTGGTCCTCCCAAGGGTGATGTGGTCTCCACCTACAAAAATGCGGTACATTCCACATGTCCCAAGGAAGGCAGAGTGATGCAAAGTATAGACAGCTGGACTGGGAAGAGACAGATTCCTGTGTTTAGCTGTGCTGTGTTAGAAACATCACCCAATTCTAGGTTTCAGTTTTCTCATTTACAGATTCATTGGAGGAACTGAATTAAACAACTTCTAAGATTCTTTCCACCTTTGAAATGTATGACCTCTGGCAAGTTGATTAAATTTTCTGAATGCTAGGCTCCTCATCCTGAAGGTCACATAAGGAAATGATGGCCTAGGTCTGCTTGAGCCCTTGTAATCCCAGTGAAGTGACCAAGATGGCTACCCATGAAGCCAAAGCACACATTTGGGATATATATAGTTTCTCATTTTAAAAAATTTAACTTAGTTCACTTTTTTAGAGATCATTTCCTACTGCTATAACAGAATGCCACAGACCGGGTAATTTATAAAGAAAAGAAGTATATTTGTGTCATGATTCTGGAGGCTGTGAAGTCCAAGAGCATGGCACCAGCAGCTGGTGAGGGCCTCCCATGCATCATCCCAAGGCAGAAGGTGTGAGTGAGTGCACAAGACAGAGAGAAAATGGGGGAAAATCTTATCCTTTTATCAGGAGTTATCCTGAGATAACTAACCCACTCATCTAATAACAGCTTTAGCCCATTAATGAGGGCTATTCAGCATTAGCCCATTCATGATCTAATCACCTCTTGAATCCCCCACTTTCCGATACCATTACATTGGCAATTAAATGTCAACATGAATTTTGGAGGGAACATTTAAACCATAGCAGAGATAAAGACATTCCTTAGTCTGTGACAATTATAAAGGGGCCAAGGAGAGGGAATAAGTTCAACAATTCAACACCCTGTGTACACCAATCTAAGAGCTATAAAAAATACCTCCTGTGCAAGCAACAAAAACTTAAAAAAGCCAATAGTTATGGTACACAAATGACTGATAAGCTAAACTGTATTAATAGTATAAACTGTTTTGTATTCCACCTCATTATAACTCTTGCAGGTAGATTCCATTCTGGTTGATTACAAATTGGCACTTGGCATTACCACTTTTTTAATTGGATGCCTGGTGTGTATACTAAAAATATTTCACCCTCTCCCCGCCATTCTTCTTTTACAGTAACAAATTTCTTTCCTCATCTGCAAGCTGACAAAATACAGCCAGCTTTCTGGCTCACATGTACCACACAATAGTCACACATAGCTGCTTATAAAAGTGCAGATTTTTGCTGCATAGAAGAGTATTTTAGCTGGTACTCGGGAGTTGTGGACAAGTAATTACCTTTACATTCTGATTTTAAATTTGGGTTACATAAGAAGGTTGATTTATTCTTCATTATTCTTTCATAAACCAATACTAAATATATAGCTAACCTGAAAGAAAGTTACAGATCGTGCTTTACGGAGTCCACTGAATTCTTTAGTGCTCAGTGAATAACACTGTGCATGTCTAAGAGGTCACAGCACAGGTATAAAATAGCGTAGGCGTACACATTTCTTAATCTTCACCAACAGAGATCACCAAAATGAGACTTGTTTAGAGAGATTCAGATGCCTCGAGTCCGAAAGGTATGCCTGTAATACAAATGAAACAGGCAGATGAGGGGAGAAAAAAGCCCTTTGCCTTACTGGAGAGAGAAGAGCCATCCCAGGGGCTCGCCTGCAAGGGAAGTCTGTGGCTCTAGCTGCATTTCAATGCAGTGCTTAGTTTATTCACCAGGGGTCATCAAAGGTCTGGATTTTCTTTGTCTACTTGTTGACTCTTATATGTACACTGTACACTCAAGAACCACTGAATTCTTTCGAGTTGTGCATCGGGAGATGTGGCTTGCTATTCCTTCTTTCCACCACGCCAGGCCCACCCCCACTACTTAGCGTCAAACTATTACTCTTTATAGATTTCTACCAACACATTGCAGCGAGCAAATCTGTTAGATGCATCATGGAAATGCCTTTTCTAACTAAACCAACTTATTAAAAAAAGGAGAAAGAGGAAACATGGTATCTAATTAGTTTTTTTTTTTAAATAATCATTCTTTCAAAGTTAGAAAATGGAAGGCTTCTCAAACTATTGTTTTTAGATTCATGAACCAAATTGCATGCTTGGAAAGGAAGTGGGTCACAATTCACTCTTGTCAGAATCCACTCAGGAACTGCTTTTCTAGAGGACCAGATCAGGTCAGCAGAAGAAGGAGTTAACATTATTCTGGGAAACTTTTTTGGCCCTGCTGAACAAATAAATAATGAAAGTTTTCAATGAAGATTTTGGCACTGGCATGAAGGCTAAGGATCTCATAAGTCTTGGTGATCCTGATAATGTCGGGATTGAATATCGCCTTTTGAGCAGCTCAAAGTACCTATCTCAGTTTTTCTGTGGAGCACCCTTAAATACCTTTAGTATGAAGCTATTGTAGGTAGTTTGATTCTTCTTACCTGTACTTTCTGAAAAAACCAAACTGTATCCTCTGAAAGCTTAAAAGTGAGACATGCGTCCGCTGCAGTAAGAAGTGGATTCAGCTTATAGATCCCTCCCGGGGCTGTGTAGCCTCTGTTTAAGAGTCAGAACTGGCTCCACATACTCTTCCTCCTCCCCAAAGTGGGCAGAAAAACAGCCTCATTATTCAGGTGGAGGCCTTTGCACCATGTTCCTTTTAGACTCTATTTTACGGTGCACTGTTAGAGCCCCAAAGTCACCTCGTTGCTGAATGTGAGAGCTGGAAGTGGCCTCAAATCTAATCCAATCCTCTGACCTCACATTTGGAAACTGAGCCCCAGAGAAGGTAAGTACTGCTTCAAGTCAGTCGCTGACAAAAAAAAAAAAATGGATCTATTCACTTTATTCTGTTGCACTCTGCCTCTTTCCAAATAAAATGTGGAGAAAACTTACAATACAAAATATGTAAGGTAATACTGTAGGAAAAAAGCAAGTGAGACCATGGAATGAAAAGGGCGGCAACTATGACAAATGGCATGGTTGATACATTTAGCTCTGAGCACTCTGAGAGAACCCAGGGCACATGGTAGCACTTAGGACTCCTGACTCCTAAGATTACTGGTCATTTTCCTGTATGCTTGTCAGTGATGCTATAAAAATATTATGGGACACATGGGGACCACAGTTGCATCAACAAAAGAAGAGCGTTTACTAAAGCTCGTTATTAAGAGAGGGATCGTGAGAGCTGATAGAAGATGGGGGAGTGGTTAGGCAAAGTGCCCTGAGAATCCAGAAGCCTTTGGAAATCTCCACTGCACACCATTCTGGAACAAACATTTTAGCAAAACATACAACAGTGCAGCACCCAATTTTTTTAAGTTAAAAAACCACTACCTATGACCTGTTAACCTCCTGACATAATATGTGTTTTGTAACCATGAAAAAAGGGGGAAAGGAGAAGCCCAAGGCAAGGTCAGTTGTTTTTTATTTACTCTTGGCATAAAATCTTTCTTAAAAGATGAACTAGAAAATCCTTAAGAAGCAGGACTTGACCACTGACCCTAGTCTGTTTTATGTGAAATCATATATCCCAACATCAACTCCTGCAAAAGCCCCTCTTTTTCAACTATCTTCAAACTAAATAGCTGAGACAGTTATTTCAAAGTGACATTTACATTGTCAATGGGGAACTGAATAGCTGAAGGGTAGGATAGTGATCAAGAGAAGATTTAATCCCAGGACAAAGGGAAGGCAAATATCTGTGAAAGAGATAAGACAGCCTGGAGCTGCCCATAGCTTCTTATATTTAGGTGATTGGGAAACACTGCAACTTGCAAAAGGATTTACTAGCTGGGGTGTGTGTGTGTGTGTGTGTGTGTGTGTGTGTGTGTGTGCATGTGTGTGTTTTCAGGAGAAACTATTGACTTGGTCCAATATTTCTTATTTGTTTCTCCATTTCTCATTCCACTAATAGATGGTTGATTTTTCTCATGCTCAGATGGATCAGTTTTTGCTCTGCTCTCCCCATTTTCAGACAATTATCAGTTAATAAAGATTTTATTCAGTCCAACAAGTCACAGACCCTGTGGGGAATGTGATCTATTTTTCAAAGCCATATGTCTTATCTCATTTTAGTTCCGGGGATTTAAAGACTTTGGAATATATTTCAAAATTCTGCTCTTTCTACCAAGATATTGTGAGTTTGCTAGTTTGTTTTCGTTTTGGAGGGTATTTCTATGCCTCCTGATTGAAAGAGATTAAACATTTTTTAAGGGGATTTAAGGAAAAATGAGGAAAATATGCAAGTTTTATGAAAAGAAGAGAAGGATGCAGAGGGCACAGATTATAGCTATTAGCTATAAAAAGTGCAATTATAGCAGATGATGTCCCTCTGTTTCCTATAAGACCTTGGTCCCCAAACCCTGGGCTGTGGACTGGTATCAGTCTGTGGCCTGTTAGGAACCAGGCCATACAGGAGAAGGTGAGCTGCAATGAGCAAGCGAAGCTTCATCTGTATTTATAGCCACTCCCCCATGGCTCACATCACCACATCATTGCATAAACTCCATCTCCTGTCAGATCAGCAGCAGCATTAGATTCTCGTATGAGCAAAAATCCTATTGTAAACTATGCGTGAGAGGGCTCTAGGTTGTGAGCTTCTTGTGAGAATCTAATGCCTGATGATCTGAGGTGGAGCTGAGGCGGTGATGCTAGTGTTGGGGAGCGGCTGCAAATACAGATTATCATTAGCAGAGAGGTTTGACTACACAATAAATGTAATGTGCTTGATCCTCACAAAACCATTCCCCATGACCCCATCCATGGAAAAATTTTCTTTCGTGAAACCAGTACCCAGTGCCAAAAAGTCTGGGGACTGCTACTGTAAGACACAGAATAATGAAATGGTTTTTTGCAAAGAAGACTGTTGACAATATAGAATGTGTCAATGAGCAATTAAGAGGTCTATGAACTACCTGAAAAGAAGAATAATTGAAAGAACTGGGGATGTTTAGCCTAAAGCTGAGAAGGTGTTAAGGCAACATATTAGCTTTCTTAAATAACCACAAAGGCTATTAAGAAAGAGTTCAGCTCTATAACCCAGTGGGTGGAAGTTTTGAATAGGCAGGTGCAAAATCAACACAGGGAACTTCTTCCCTTCAATGTAATTGATTGCCTTATACCTTTAATGCTTTCTTAGCAAAGTGTTTTAGTAGAGGCTGATGACCATGTTACAGGGATATTGTAAAAGGATTCCTGAAATGGACAGATAATTGCATTAGATTATCACAAAGGCCCTTCCTACTCAAACATTGTGGACTCAACACAACAAAATAAGATGTAAATAATCTACAAAAGCCACCTACTGAGTACATTTATGCTCAGAGCTAAATCACATATGAATCAACTAAATATGACTGCCTTGCTTTTTGTGAGTCTACCTAAAATTGAACCTGAGACTTTTTTCCTCCTTCCCCATCCCGACACATTGCTGCTCCACTTCCTCATCCTTGAAGTCCAAGGCAATGAGTAAAAATGCACTTCAAAAATCAATAATAGATTTTTAGCAAAATTTAAAGGATATATTAGAATTATGCTATATACACCAGAAAAACCCCCAAATAACAGTAGTTTTAATGGGATAATTATTTTGTCTTTCATAAAACAAAATCCAAAAGTAGGCATTTAGAGACTGGTATAGGAACTCCATGGTGATGTCATGGATGCAGATATCCACCTTTCTTTGCACCATCAAAGTATGTGGTTTTCACCTCAGGGTCCAAGATGGCTGCTGGGGCTCCCGCGTACATCTCAGACAGCAGGAAAGAGGAAGGAAAGAAAAAGGCACACTTCCCCCCTTTGAACTCTCACAAAACGCCTTTACTACATTTAATCAGCCAGATATAGATTCAAAGAAGGTTAGAAAATGTAGCTATTTAGCTGGGCACTGGCCCAGCTAAAACTCAGGTTTCTGTTACTAGGGAGAAAAAAAGACTAGCTATTGAGAGGAAACTGGCAGTTTCTCCTGAACAGAGTTTAGGTAGTATATAAAACAACATAATGTTGTTGTCTTCATTTGTTTCTCTCAATATTTTAAAGTGAATCTATTAATACTTAAAGCAGAAACCAAGCTTTTATAGTAAACGATAAAGGAAAAGTTGTGAGTGGAATTTTACCTAGAAAAAAATGATACCAGAATTGTGAATATCTATTTATTTTATTTTATATTTAACATGATTTAAGTTATAATATCAATTATTCATTAGATTTTTTCCCCAAGAATGAGTTGAGTGCTGATTATTCAATTTGATGTCATTTTAATGAGAAAATAATACGATTTAATAATAGGACATTCTTTGTTTCCATTTCATGATCATGGAGAGAATGTTTGTGTGAAAATATGCACCATTTTTTACCAAGGGCCTCTCTTAGGCCTTTGATATCCAAATCATTCTTTTCAAGAGCCAATGCTAGCATCAAAATTCCAGATGTTTTACTTCAATATTGTGATTGGTCTTCTGCCAGACTCTCATTTGTCAGGGGCTTTGAGTGTGATATGATTAATTTGCCAACAGCACTTTCATTAACTTCATGAAATTTACCATTTGTAAGATTTGTAACCTCAATTTACAATAGTGTTTTACTACCAGATGTTCACAACTTACTATCTGGTAGAGACTCATCTACAATTATTATGATAGATGTGTGGGAAGAGATACTACTCTTTAACAAGGAGGGATGTTTAAACAAGTACTAATATTATAATTGGACAGTTCATTGGTACATAGTTTTGTTTTAGGAAGACTTGTTTCCATAGCAATCTCATAAGCACAGAATTTTAGATAACAAAATTTTAGATAATGAGGACTTTCTTTTTCTCTCTCTCTCTCTTTTTTTTTTTTTTTTTTTTTTTTTTTTTTTTTTTTTTTTTTGCTTTATATGTTGTATTTAAGTTAGGAAGTCAGAAAAAAGAAATACAAATGGGATTTGTATGTTGAGCACCTAGCAGGCAGTATGTTAGAAGCATTTTGCATAGTAGTTCATATAATCCTCACAGCAAGTCCATAGAATAAAGTGTTAATTTCCATTTATAAGTCAGAAAACTTGGACAATCTAAGCAAATTACAAGTAAAGATGGCATTGTGGAGCTCTCATTTAAGTCTGGGACTGTCTGACTCCAAGGCCTGTGCTCTTTTCTCTTGAAATATGTTGTGTTCCAGGTTTTATCAATGTGTTTTTATGGATTATCATCATTAATGGAAAGGACAGGCAGGATAGAACATTTCTTTATGGTTAGTTAAACATTTATCAGGCTTGAAACTTCCTGGAAGGCAGAAGGCCTTTACATCGTTATGTGTTTCTCAGCACCCATGCAGATAAATTAGCATGCTTTCAGCTGCAAGTAATTGAAACTCTTGACTCAGTGGACTATTTTTTTTTTTTTTAGAGACGCGTCTCACTCTTGCTCAGGCTAGTCTCGAACTTCTGAGCTCAGAGTGATCCTCCCGCCTCGGCCTCCCAGAGTGCTAGGAATACAGGCATGAGCCACCACGCTCGGCCTCAATGGACTTTTAAACCAGTGATTATCAACACGTGACCCCGGCACCAGCAACATCAGCGTCACCTGGGACCTTGTGGGACATGCAGATTCTCCACGCCCACCCTGGGTACACTGAATCAGAAACTCCGGGGGTGGAGCCCAGCAATCTGTACTTTAACCAGCCTTCCAGGCAATTCTGACGAGTGCTGAACTTTGAAAACCACTGTTGTAGACAATAAGGAAATTCATTTTCTCACTAAGCAGGAAGTACAAAGACAGGCTTTCCCTGGGTACAGCAGGATCATGGCCAAGTGCTGCTTCTCCATGACTCTTACGTCTGTCCTTCCCCACGTCTTGGCTTTTCCTCAGGCGGATTCCCCTCATGACCACAACACCCAGAGGCAGAAAATGAGCCACTCTCTGTTGTCTTTTTCAAAGAGTGGAGACACTTTTCCCAGAAGTCCTCCTAAGAGGCCTGCTCTCATGTTTCAAAGGCCAAAATCCTATGACCTGACCATGTCTTTAGCCAATTACTAAGTTGAACTGGACCAATATGATTGTCTGAAACCAATCAAGACCCACTCTCTGCCATATGGCCATACCAAGGAGGAAGCAAACCTGAGTGTGATACAATTACAAATGAACTGTCCAATTATAATATTAGTACCCATTTAAATATCCCTTCTAGTTAAAAAGTAGTATCTATATATTAGTAGTATCTATCATATTAATTGTAGATGAGTCTCTACCAGATAGTAAGTTGTGAACATCCGGTAGTAAAACACGATGGTAAATTGAGGTTACAAATCTTACAAATGGTAGAAGCTTTCATGAAGTTAATGAAAGTGCTGTAGGAAAATAAAAATTAATCATATCATACTCAAAATGAGGTTCTCGCTGAAAGAAGAAAGCAGAGCAAGAAGGTAGTACAGGAGAATGGATATTTCATAGGTTACTAAAAAGTGTCAGCGGCAAACACGAACATGGTTGACTGACACTGCCCCCAAATCTTTCCTCTATAAGGACTTCAACTTGAAATCTGTAAATTTGTTTCAATAATCTGATCATTCTACTTTGTTAACCTTTTAAAATTTTCAGGTCAAAGGCAGCAACCTAGAGATCACAACATTTTTAAATTTTGGTGATTATGGCCTGACATTTAAAATCAGTTAGGCATAATAACATATTAAAGAACCTTTTAGTAGCATCCTTTAAAGATCTGTTTCATCTATTTTAGCTAAATGTTCTATATTTTTGTACCAGAGCTCTCTGAGATAATTATAATTAAAAGGACACAAAACTATGACTAAAAATATATATTTTCCTTCTATAGCCTTTGTGCTTCTTCAAATGACAGGTGTTTCTTAAGAAAGAAAATTCTATTCATTGCTGTCTTTGCTATCTTTTCTATGGCAAAGAAAAAAGTGAATTTTTAAATAATGACTTTTTAAAAGAGAGAAAATCCGAAATGATGAACAGATTGCTTTGATCACTGCTTTGCTGAACAACTCAGACAGTTGTTTGGAGACAGGTAGGAATACAGCAAACATTTAATTTTTGCTTGATTCACACATGAAAGCATAAGTTGGGAAGATTAGTAATTACCAAATCCTCTACTCAATCAAACGCGAATGCCGCATAGCTCTGCAATTGTTTAGCTGTAATCTGAATTGATCTCAGCAGATGCAGTAAACTGTAGTTCATACCCATGGCAGTCTGAAAACTATTCACGCAGCCTGCATTTCATTGTTGTTGGGCACTACGGGGCTCCTCAGCCCTCCCATTTCTTGAGTTTTTCAATTACGTGCTTGTCTCATTTATATTCTACATCTGATCAAATACCAAAAAATGTGGATTAGTCACATTCCTACATAAATTTAAACATTATGTAACAAGTGTCCCAGCAGTTTGAGAACAAACCTCAACGTGGTGTGTTGGAAAGAGCCCTGGGCTGGAAGGCAGACACCCTCTCTCTGGCTTTTAACCCAAACTTTACTACCGATCTGCCTGGTAATTTGGGGTAATTCACTTTACACCTCTGGGCCTTAGATTTCAGTGGCCAAAAATTAGGAGATTGGCACCGGTCTTTAAATTCCCTGCCATTCGACTGTCCTGATCAGAGAAAGATCAGAGGGGAGGCAGCTCAGCACAGGGTGAAAAACCCTCGGGTTCACATCTCAGCTCAGCTACTTATTAACTGTGTGACCTTGGGCAAATTATTTAAAATTTCTGAGAGTGTTTTCTCATGGGTAGGATAGAGATAATATCAACCTCCCTTTCAGGCTGTTATGAGATTTTGAGAAAAATACATTGGGAGTAGCTAGCATTGTTAATGCTGTCTTTGCAACTATAATAATGTAAATGGAGAAGAAGAATTCCACCTTATTTTTTCCCCCTTTCTTCCTTACTAAAATTCTTGGGGCAAAAGACAAGAAAAGAAAAAAAGTTAAAAGGCAGCGTCAATATCTCCTGTCTCCACTTTTCTGTCACCTACTTATTCATGAACTCCTTACTGTCAAGATGACAGCTGACAACATTTTTCTACCCTGCACTTGTCCAGTGGTTCTCAAACTTAAATGTGCTTCAGAGTCACCTGCAGGGCTGTTAGAACACGAATTGCCGAGAGCTCCTGACACAGTAGGTCTGGGAACCCAGATTTCTTCCGCAGACACGGGTGCTGCTGCAGGTCTCCCCACGCTGAGAACCACAGAACTGGCTCACAGCAGGCTGATCAGCAGAATTTCTTTGAGAAGTTTACAAAAGAATGCAAGTTTCTAGACCTCCCCTGGGAGGTTCTGATTTAGTAAGGCTGGCTGGTCCTAGGATGCTCTAGTTTTAAAGCTCCCCAGGTGATTCTCCTTTAGCAGGTTTGGGAACAGCTGCTCTAACCATTCCCAGTTTCAATGGTGAAAGAAGGAACCATTCCTTGGTTTGGGGGGTTTTGTTAATGCCACAATTTCCTTTTGTGATTCTTAATGCTTCTGGGCCTCTCCTCCAATTTCACTGTCAAATATCATCATTCAGAATCACCTCAACTTTCCTTGATTTCTAGATTAATCTGATTTATCCTTGGTTTGATCCCTGCTATTAACAGAAGTTGGAAATCCTAATGCCTTATAATATTGTGTTTTTGCCTCTCAAAACATGTACCTTTTGGCCGGGCGCCGTGGTTCATGCCTATAATCCTAGCACTCTGGGAGGCCGAGGCAGGAGGATTGCTCAAGG